>OZ038394.1:12429231-13054626 GCA_964036045.1 Eutreptiella sp. 'Long Island Sound 2002'
TACTAAGAGTGTGGATTGGGAATTTCGTGGAATGTAATCAGTATGTGGAATGTAATGAAAACAGACAGACAGACAGTACAGCAAATACAAATGGAGGTAATGCACTCCTCAGCATGGCATAAGTGCATCTTTAATCTCTATGCCATGCCTGGTTGAACCTCAAACTGGAAACCAATCTCAGTGAAATCAGACCAGGCGTCCCTGATCATCACAGCATCTGATAAATAAAAAAGACAAAGAGTGCTTGTGGGGGGGGGGGGGTGACCTAATTAAAAAACAGACAAATGCAAACCAGAGGTAATGCACTCCACAGTCAGGCATAAGTGCATCTTTATTCTCTATGCTTGTGGGGGGGGGGGGGGGGAGACACCAATGAGAAGGTGGGGGGGGGGGAGGAAGGAATCTGGTTTCCGAGAAGAGAAATAGGGCAACAACAATTCGCCCACTGCCATACTGCTGCAAACCCAAAACGAAATTATCCTTTCCATCAGCCCCTTGCCTACATGTGTATAGGGTTTTGTGTTACCATGTTTGCCCCTTTTACAGGGTGAGCAGAACATGTTGGGCTGCGATACTCTACAAGGGCACGACACATACGTTCCACGGCATATTCATAGACTTGTCTATCCTCGCTCAGTCTCCTTTTTTTGAAGAATGCCTTCAGATGCTCTGTAGCCAACAACATTGCAGGCAGTGTCCCAATCTCTGCTGAAGGCTGACCATTGACTGTCTGCAAAGTCAGCGTATTGCCATTCGCAATGTCATTGTCGTACGGATTACCGTCGATGCAGGCAAAAAGAGCTTGCTTGTCGTTGCTCATCGGGCACGCAATCTGCTGTGCATTGGCGTACTGCAGGATTCCGATGTAATAGCCGGGGTGCTTGGTCAGGAATGTGTCAACACGGGCCCTCAGGTACTTTTTGACCTCTTCAAAATCGGCAGGCGTCAAACCCAAAGATTGAGTGCCGTCGTCCCACACCTGACTGTTCTTTGAGGGGAGTCCCGCCACAATGAGAAGATCCAAAGGGCAGGGCGCGTCAGCTGCAGAGAAGAAGGGATAATGGAGAAATGGTAAACTGGTTGCACGAACAAAAAAGAACATGGAATGGGAAGAATGATACGCTAGAGTGGAGACGAGTGCATGGGGGCGTTTTGCCACACAAACAGCACCCATTACGTGAACTTTCCCATGACCACCCCAAAAGCCACCCACCTCAGGAACCACGCCTTACACTGTCCAGCATCCCTAACACCACCCTCTAAGGGTACCAAAGGATCATTGAAGCTGCCATCATGACTGAAAATGGCTGAAAACAGCATAATCTCCGCCCACACCACTACTTTGGCCGTAAACACTTTCAGCTCTGATTTAACAATGAGCAAAATACTTGCGATTTGCCATCTTTGAACTCGAAAAAATGACAAATTTTTTGACTTCAACCCCCCCTCGTAAAACGGGGGAGGCCTAGGGGGTGCCAACCAAAAACTCACCCGGTGATTGGATAAAATCATAATGATACAGGGGGTTTAACCAACAATTTAACCCCTTGGGGTAGGGAGCGAATAGGTTCAAAAAGGGGGAGAGACCTAATTAGATTGAAGATGGTTGATTGAAAAACCGACAGACAGTGCTGCAAATGATGCAAACCTGAGGTTAATGCACTCTCAGTATGGCAAAAATGCATATTTTTTCTCTATGCCATAGCTGGTTGAACCTCAGAAGACTCAGTGACAGACATCCAGCGATATTATATCAGGCCGTCCCTGATAGTCACAGCAACCAAAGCAGAGGGGGGGAGGCTCAAAAGGTCAAGCAGGGGTGCGGTCCCTTGTCACCTGGCGGTCATTTTTGATGACCCGGGCACCGAACCATGGCGAATAGCGAAAAAACCTGACAACCACCCCCAAAATCGGCGTAGAAATTCCAACAATTTTGGGGAACAAATCGGAAAACACATTATGGAGATTTCTTGTCTTGTCTTGAAATTGTTGTCGCTGCTTATGGAACAATTGAGCAAGCATGGAGGCAAAAATTGAGCTACTCTCGTTGGTAGGCATGCTGACCGCAACCCGGTACGAGTATTTTCATGACCTGCCGTAGATCAGTTAAATTCATCGAAAAAATGTTGTTGCTTTTCATCTATCTAGTGACTGTGCGGCCGACGACGTGCAGCCTGACTGGTTGGCGCATGAAGAACGACCTGGGGTCGAATAGAGCGAACACACAACTCGCAAACCGCACCCTCACCAGGATCAGGGTGCTTGTCCCAAAGAAAAAGCTGATCAGCGAGGGACAAGGAGGAATCCCAGGGGACCACGGAGGGACCTTTTGAGGGCAGTAAAAACACTTCATGGTGTCCATCTGAACAACGAACATAAAAAAATGAAATCGACAATGGCCCAAATAAAATCTCAGACCATCCTACCCTCTTTTTGTGATCAGGTTCCCTGGAAACCCATACAACTCGGCAAAAAAACCTGCAAAATCCTGAAACCCAACAAATCGGCAGAACAAATCGGCGAAGATAGGCCGGCGAAGGGGGGGGGGGGGGTTGGGGTTGAGATGGTTCGGAGTTGCAGGGTTGCACTTCACAAATGCTGATGAATGCATTTAAAATCTGAAACTGCATTCAGCCTGGTTGAACGTCAGGAAATGCTGTGCAAATCCTAAAGATCCCTCTAAAATTGGCTGGTTTGGATTTTTGTTTTCACAAAATTTTGCAACAGCACCCCAGAAAACGGGGGAAACTTCATGATTCTGACGTTTTTGCCGGTGTAAAACAGGACCTTGCGCCGGGAATGACCTGTTTTTAACAAAAATTAGGATTCGCATGGTACAACCAAACAAATGGTATCTCACTCAAGTAATCACAGTCATCGTGACTGCCTGCTGTAAACCCTCCACATCGACAGCACGCAGCTGCATAGCAGTGCTATGGTGCACAAAGCGGGGAGCAAAACCTCCATAGAAAGTAGCCGCGAAAGAGGACGTTTTTGAGGTAATAACCAAACAGTTTGGCTCTTCAACGTCAATTACAGCGTCAGCGGACTGGTCGGCTAGCAGCGGCTGGCACTGTGATTTGCCGTCTTCACACCTGACCATCCCGGCCATCTGCTTCGTGTTGAATCCGCACATTTTGAATGTGGCTTGGTCAGCTGCACAAGGCAATTAGCAATGAATATGCATTGAAAAGGCGGTGGAGTCTGGATTCAGGGCAGTAGTGAGGCTAGTTGACTGCACGATTGGGTGGGTGTGTTTTGTGGAGATGCGCGTTCTTGGCTTTGGCGGCTTGCTATTCCACCGTGTGCCATTCATCAAATCTGTGCTGACCGGATTGAGGATTGGATTGTGCTGCTGGCATCAAAACCGTTTGGGGTGGGGGGGGCGGGCGACTCAAGAGAAAATTCTTGATGCAACTCATTTCAGACCAAAGCTGAGCAAAGCACAGCGGTTATGGAGCAGAGTATGGCAAGACTTAGCGATTTCGGAGCTGCTTTCATAAAAAACTGAGCAAGGCAGAACATGGTCAGAGCGAGAGACAACAACTGTTCGTGTGAAATGACTGTTTCTGAATGGTGCACCTGTTTTTCCTGAGCACATTTCCTGAAACCAACCCTTGAACAGCCCCCCCTCCAGAACCGCACAAAACAACAGCCTAGGGGTGTGCTTCGAGGGGAGGGGTTGGGCACAAGGCCTCGGTATTTGAGGAGACCTATTTAGATTGAGAAGAATTGCGTTGTAGAAAAACAGACTACAGTGCAGCAGAAACAAATTGAGGCAATGCACTCCTCAGTATGGCAAAAGTGCATCTTTATCTCTCTCTCTCTCTCTCGGTGCCATACTCAGAAAATTTAGTGGCAGACAGACAGCGATATCACATCAGGCGTCCCTGGTAGTCACAGCAGCCAGTCTCTGACACCATATCAAGAATTGAAAATTTTTGCATAATAGATAAGGGAAGGTACAGAGAAACAGAGTCGGTCCCCGGAGTCTTTCCCCCCTCCCCGGGACGTCCGCGTGGACTTTGGGCGTTTCGATATTTTCACCCTGGTAGCTCGAAAATCGAAGTGTCCAAAACTTATGAACATCCAAACAAATGACCATCCAACCTTCTAAAGCATGTTTTAGGCAGTATTTATGTGTTTTTCACATTATTTGGGTATTGGGTGCTGGGGGGGGGGGGGGGTCTCACAAGCGATTGAGACCGACCTGCCTTCGCATTTTTTCACCTGAGACAGCTCAAACATCGAAGATTCCGAATTTTTTTTTGATTTTGTGAACACCTAAAATGACCATCTAAAATATGTAAAGCATGTTTTGGGCATTGGGTACCCTATTTTGGGTGTGTGTTGCTCGGGGTAGAACGTCTGCAAGGTGGACTTGCCCAAGGCAATAGAATTCATTGAGGGACAATTTGTCTCACAGATTACCGATTACAGATGTTACACAAGGGTTGAAGATGGTTGCAACTCAGAGGAATGCGGTGCATGTGGTGCAGGTTGTTTGGCAGAGGGATTGGGATGCAGACTTGCAAACTCTCCATTTTCCAAATAGCGATTGATACTCACAAAAACTCCCAGGGGCTTCGCTCCCGGAGGCAACGTAATCTGTCGCCCAGTGAACTTGACCAAATCGTCGACATCTTTCATGACGGTCAGTGCCACTTTTTTGGCCTGTGTACCCAGACCCATGGACAGTTTATTTCCCGCCGTCAACCCCGGTGCCGGAATTTCCACCGTGATGTCCGAGCCTTCAGCAACACGTTCCGGCGGGATTGCATCGTTGCCCTTGAGTACCTTGAAGATCTGGGAACCAACACTATATTCGTACTTCACGTCTTCATCAAAGGCATCTGTGCACAAGACGGAGGAATGCGACGTGGCATGGTTGTGTTCAACACACATCAGGTGGAGGCATGAAATACCAGGAGAAGCAGGCAACAACAGTACCCAAGAAATTTGCTGTGCTCAAGGTGGCTCCCTTTGATGGCGACCAAACCGCACAGAAATACAATTTCCCATTTTGACCTTCACCCATGTGTCACCTGAGTGTCTGTCAGGAGTGGATATAGTGGGGGGAGGGGGTCCCCCCCCAGCCCCCCCCCCCCGATGACAATTGAGTTACAATTTACCCGTGTGACTGAACGGCAGTTTTGCCAGCAGTTTGACAACAGGACTGATGGCCAAAAAAGGCGCCAGGATCTTGTGCCCAACTGGACTTGAACCCAGGACCCCCCAAACCGATGACTAAGCACACACCACTGTACTACTGCACCAATCTGCCCTCCCTGACACAAGACACTACAGTGCACAGGGCTTTATGTATCCCATGAAGACAGACCACAGAGTGCAATTATTTCTTGACACATTTTCCCAACACACATACCTGTAAAGCGGAAAAAGAGCAAATCGTCATCGTCATTCCGTCATCACTGCCTCCCGGCTCAACGCCCCCCCCCCCCACCCTGGTAATGTCGTCACTGTTGGATCCACCCCTGGTGTCTGTCACATTTGTCTGTCACCGTCAGAGTATTGGCCGTCTCTGACAGTTGAGAGCTCAGGGATGGGATTGATATTTTGATATTATCTCACCAAACCCAACCCAATTTTCAGTGTGCTGCGGCATGGTTCAAAACCCGCACCAACAGGCGCCCAAAAAAAAGGTGCTCATGCTGCGGCCGTTGGCCGAGTCCAGACTAGATGTTGACCAGCGGCATAAGAGGCAACCTCAACCAGTGCCCTTAGCAGGCGGGAGTAGGCGTGACGGGGGCATCTGTGTGCAGCAGTTCAGTGGGGAACATCCATCTGCCACCTGGTGCCGCCACACAGCATGCCACTGGGCACCGTGTGTGCGTGCAGCCTTCTGACCACATTGCCACGCTGCTCCCAAAGCACCGTTCCCCAGCCCATTTGCACTGCCTGAGCAATGAGTTTTCTCCAGCCACTTGGCGGCCTCACATCTTGCACTGCCAGTGAATCCATTGCGCCCAGCCCCTTGCATTTCCTGCCAACCCACCTGGCAGTGCGGAACGATTCCAAGAACCAGCACACACGGCAAATGGGCATACTCGTGATTTTTTCAACGACCTTTTCGCCGTTTACATCTTTGAATTGCAAGAATGGCTTGTTGTCGGCGTAGAGTTTTTCCACAATGTCTTTGGCAGTTCGGCCTTGAATTTGGACTATTTTGAGTTCGTCTATCCCTTGTTGGACTTCTTGTTGGAAATCTGAACAAAGGCGCATGGTCCATGGAAGTCATCACCCAACTGGTAACTCTGTCTGCTCATCAATTTACGAGGAGGCCTCACTGTTCCCGTTGGTATTCGCAGGAATGGCTTAGATCAGGGAGGAGACCCAATTGAGGAAAGTTGTGTCATAGAAATGTAATGTTGTCAGCAGCAAACAAAATAAACTTTCTAATCTGGGCCAGCTGGGGGTTCCACGTAACTAACAAGCATGAAGGAGCGGGAGGTTGTTCAGTGCCGGTCCAATCACAGTGATCTCTTTGATCTCCAATCCAGAGCAGGCCTTTGCTTAGTGATACTGGGGTGGGGGGGGGGTCAAATTGGCCCCCCGGGACTTTGGCTGACCCACCCACCCACCCACATCAGAAAATTTTTCCTCAGGAAAAAAATGAAATTAATCAAAAGGGCCCGAACTTGGAGGTGGATTTTAGGTACACAAACTTTTTTTTGGCCTCTGACCCACCCACCCACCCCCCCCCCCCGGTATAGTATCAACCAGCCACTAAGCAAAGGCCTGATCCAGAGCCAATAGGTTGTCGGGGAGGGGTTAACAAGCGGCTTACGAGGGATGAAAACCAACTGGAACGAAAATTGTAGCAATCCTGGGGAGGGGTTAACAGGCAGATGACGAGGGATGAAAACCAACTGCCATACCAGGTTGCAGTACAAACGGGTTCGGGGGTCATCAACCCCCCCTCAAAGGAGTATCTCTGCTGCCATTGCGTGTGCTGCTGTCTGCGCTCTTACCAGTGGTAACCTTTTTACCCACAAGAATTTGCCCTGGACGCGCTTGTGGGATGGTGGGGTTACGGCAAAATGCTATTTTCAGTTGTCTGCTCGCAAAGCAGTTGCCACCCTTGTCTTTTGGCGTCCACTCCAATGCCAGTTAACGACGCCTCGTGTTGTGTCTGTGCTACTCACCTCGGGGTGTGGTGCAGTTACCCACCACAGACAGGTGGTGTCAGGGTTTGGGCTCCCAAAATGCGTGAGCGTCTAAAAAGGTGCTCTCTGGTGGGTGACGCGGCTGTGCCTGTGGCATACAGGCTGCGGCACGAACACCTTACTTCAAACATCCAGAAATGTGACAGGCATCCACCACGCCAGAAAATACAGCAATGTCAACATGCGCGGAGCAAACAACGTACTTGAAAGCAAATCGCCGATTTTATCTGAATCAACTCCAGGAAATAAACCAGCTGTAGCCTGCAATATCCAAAGGAGCAGGAAGCATGCTACCCAGCAGCTGCGGTTTGCCATTGTGTAGCGGTATGAACTGCAGCAAAAATCGGGTGGAACTCACAAATTGGCGTATAAGGTGCAAACGTGCAGCTGGCTGGTGGTATTTAACATTTACCTTTGCGATAGACAATACGGGGACAGCAGCTGCAGGGCAAAGAGTTTCATTCCTTCAACGCGTTCACGTTGCACAGGTGCAGCGCTTTGCGCAGGAGTGTGTGGTGCTTAGATGCCCCACGGCCCTGCCCCCATCTCCGAAACCTTCCACGTCTATCGTACACCCTGAATAATTTGGTGCTCGCACCGAGCGGTGATCCGTGAACTGGACGTGCCTCCTTCCTTGTTTACCCTTGGTTTCCATGACACTGGGAGCTGTTCGTCTTTCCACGTTGCGCGGCGTCACGCTTACGAACGAGTCAGGTTTCTCTATCAGGTGCAAAATTCACCACTGATTACGAGAAAGCAAAAAAAGAAATGCAAGCTCCCTTGCGATTTGGCAGAGCAGAGCGTAAGAATCTATCGTGGGCGATAAAGACCTCTCAGGGCATACACCTCAGCCCCAGAGAACTCAGCGCATGGAACACAGCCAAAATTACCGCTGATTCCGGGTAAGCACGGGAAGCGCGACCTCTAGGCGCGGAACAGTAGGCTGTTGTGCTGAGGTGACCTTGGACAACCGGTACTCGACAAGGACGGCGGCAACCAGCGTGTACCACCTGCTTTTTCTGGTGCTGCAGTGACACGCGGGCAAACAGGAATCGCTTGCAAGGGATTTTTGACGGAGTTCACGAAGCACAACGCGCTTTAAGCCACGCGCCTGGGGACTTCGAAAAGACTAGTTGAGAGAGAGTGAAAGTGAAAGTGAACCCAAAAGTGAAAGTGAAATCTTTCTGCCAGTCCCTTCCAAGTCCCCAGGCGGGCGCTTTCTGCGTCGTGCACGTCGGGCGGTTCGCGCTGCGTTCGGACTAAACCTTACTTCCGAATCACCCTTCGCCATTCCCGAAGTGAAAAATTCTTTGTAAAGCGGTTCCTGCTGCTCCTCAAAATTCTTCACAAAAAAAAGCCGGTGTGTCTTTCCAGATTGCAGGTGCGTTGGTGGAAAAATCTGCAATTTTGGTGTAAGCGGTCCGTGGCTAATGTTCCTGTAAGGGAAAACCTCGCCCGTGAGACTACCTCACTAGTGAGACTGGCGCGCGGCAAAAATGCGGCGGCGCGCGCTGCGATTTGGCTGCGCCAGCTCCCCCCAGGTGCAAAATAGGGGTCATATGGCATCGGACCAACGATCTGGCCGCGGTACTCCCCGTGGGGGAAGGTGCGCTACCCAATTGTGCTGGTGGCGTGTGGTGATACCGGCGGAATCATGCAATATAGATTTGTCCCACCGGAACGAAAATTTTAAAAAAAAAAGGGGTGCCGGCCGAAGCCAGCACCACTACAAACATTACGAACACACAGCCGACATGTCGGCGACCAACGGATGGCTCGGAAACCGGTCGGACAAGCAAACATGTCCCAATGGTTGGCTCATTGTAACAAATGAGCACCATTGGGACATGACATTTAAGGGAGTGCCTTAAAGTGTAGGAGCCATAACTAAGTCTTAGTGGTGAGTTTTGGGAGAAGTTTCTTTCTGTTTGAAAGCCCTTTTTATGACCAACACAACAACCAATGTCCGTTATGGGCCAAAACACGGCCACATAAGTGTTTTGTCTTGGAGGGGTAGAAAAAAGACACTTTTGGGAACAGTGTTCACAAATGCACCACCAAAGTACCAACAAGGTAGAAGAGTCATATCTTGGGTGTAAGGGTGAGTTTTAGGTTGGTTCCTTTTGTATTTGAAAGCCCTTTCCTTCCTCAACAAAGTGTGAAACCTGAAGCGGTGTCAGGGCAGCTAGACATTACCTTCTAGTGGTTGGGGGTTGTGTGGGTGGCTGTTTTTGAGGTAGTGTATGGCAGCGCAAAAGTGCACCTAAAGTGGGCCAAAGTGTCACCAAAGTGTGGTGTCAACTCTCCACTGCCTTCAAGCCACTTCTGTTCTTTTATGGTCAAGGCCAAGGGCCTACAAACGTCACAAAAAGTACCCTTGAAGCTCAATCCCAGGCCCAAAACGGCACGGATGGCCATGATGAAGTACAAAATTACCTCACCAAGGCAACCCAAAACCACTCAAAAAGAAGGGAAACCGGACACTACAACACTCAAATGACCAACTTCGACCCCAAAGTTGGTTCCCTTCACAAGAAAAGTGGTGTGGGAACTTCCTTTGGCAAACATTCCGCAATTTGACTTGGGAATGCTATGTCCCATCCAGGTGGAATGGCTGCAAGAATGCTCAAATGCTACAAGCAAACACAAACAACAAAGACAACGAACTGCTGTTGAACAAGTTTAAACTGGAGATGAAGACCAAAAAACCACTGCACCTGGTGATCATACACCTAAGAACACCATCGTAACACACCATTACTCTCCTTAACACTAGAAAATGGCCAGAGACCCTAAATGAGCAATGCTAACACACCTAACTTGCATGACAAAGATTGTTTTCGGCGTAAATTCCCCCCACCCAAACAAACAAGGAACAAAGGCTAAGAACGGTGCTAGGACCCTTTACCGCTTGCTAGACCAACCTCATAGGCCTCTAAAGCAACAAACTTCACTAAAAAACAAAACTGTGGTACAAAGTTGTTGAACAGGAGGTTTTGACACTCAGTCTCATTTGCTGAGGTAAGCACCAAAAACAGCACCCGGGAACACCCAAAAGTTTGACCAAAAATCAACTACCTGGAATCGATTTGACGTAAATCTAAACAGTGCACCGGGTGGACCTACAGTTGAAAAGCACGTTCCCAGCTCCTCGCCTTTCAATCTGCCAAAAATTTCGAGAAATTTGCAAAACTCCAGAGCCCGCGCGCGAGTCTCATTTGCCGAGGTTTTCCCTTATGGGCGAACCTGGACACTTTGTTCCCCAACTACTACCAAGGCCGTTTCACAGTTCCGGGAGTGCTGCCACCTCACCGACTGCAATTAACCGCTGTTCGGCAGCGCGCCAAGTTGAAACAACGGACACGGCCGAAAGTCCAGCAATGTTGGAAGGTTTCGGATCTGACGTAGGGGGGCACAGAAATCCACCAATGTAGTGCAACAGGGACCGGGGGGCGTGAAACCCAAGAAGAAACCACAGTTGCACGAGCTGCAACCCTGGTTTGCAAGCATAGAAACATGAGGGGGGCTGGGAACGTTTCACAACATGCAACGTTACTCAGGTAACACCACATTCTGACCCCACCCTCTGTGTTACTCAAAAATGCGCGGCAACCAAGCAAAAATACCTGCATAGCACCGGGTGAAGCCGTGTAACTCAAGGGGTGCTCGGTACCCCCAACTCCCGCTGTGTTACCCCAGCGACATAAGATATTGTGAAACATTCCCTTGCCATTTTGGCTTTGCAAAGGGCTCCTTGAATTTGAAAAGGTTAGACCGCATTGGCACAACTACAAGCGGGTATTTCCGCACATACACCCTACAGGAGGTCACAGATTTCATGCAATGGGATTTGCACTGTAACACTTTATTTGCAATAAGGGGCATTGTCATGTAGGAGAGTAAACAGGGTGTGCCGATTGGTGGCGATGTAAGTGCACATCTCATGTGCATTTAGGCCTTGATTCAACAGCTAGCATTCTATGCAATTCTTTGATGATTCAAACAAGGAATTATTTCTAATAATACTTCTGCGAAATGTGCCGACCATGTGGCCTAGGGACTAGGATGCACACCACAGAAAAAGCCTGGACCCACACTCACTTTCGTTGAATTTCTTGAATGAAACTTGCGTGGTCCCAGGGTCCTAGGGTACCAAAGAACCCAAAACTGCTCCACACAAATGGCATGCCCCCACTATCAAAACACTGTTCACTGCAACGATGAACGGCATACACATGGCGTTCACTGCCATGGGAGTTTGGGATTCACATGTAGAAGGCACAGTTGGTGTATCATTGACCGTAGCTCACAACAAATGTTCCTCACGAACTAGGAAGTATTTCCAGCACCTTGACATTTTGCACTCACCGAAAATGCACAACAGTGTGCGCAATGTGCCCACACGCGGCTGTTGCAAATGAGGTACATGGACAATGCAGCAGACACCACCGCTGTTTTGTCTAATTCCCAATAATACGCTTTGTCGATTGAAGTTCCCAGAATACAACATCATGGAGGGGTGCACTTAGCACTTGTATGAAATAATAATTGTGACCAAAGTCGCGTACACTAGTCATTGACATGGAGGGGGTGCCGGAAAATGGAAACGCACAGTGCAGTTCTTTCATAGTTGACAAGGGAAGGCAATTGTGCAAGAAATAAAGCATTGACAAGCACAAGATAATTAAAGACTGCTCACAGGGCCATTAAGCTGAGTGAACCAAAGTAGCCGGTGTGCATCACACAAATTAAAGCATATAGTCCATACGGGACCACAAAGTTCCATCCATGCATGTGGGTCCAACTATTCATTGCAGCTGGCCTTTCGTCTTGTCTCCTGACTTCCAGATTAGGTCTATCAGTGGAGTGGGCCTCATTGCAGGTAAGGCTACAGAAAAATGCAGCCACCGAAAGCACAAGCAATCAAGTATTCCCCTGCGTGCGCGCATTGGTGCATTTTTTCCATAGTGCGCGCAAATTTTCAAAAATATGACCTTTATAGCGCGCCTATTGCGCGCGCTGTACTGCGCTATATTGTCCCGTTTTTCAAATTTTTCAAAACCGGAAAATGTTTCAAAACCATGCTTATTCCAGTGTCTTGCGTTTCTCAAAAACACCTTGCTTTTCAAAAACCCACCTTTCTGCCCGGTGCATGGAGAAATAGCAGGATAGTGAGGCAACTGCCACTCTGTTGGGACATGCGCCGTAATGGGTGCCTTGCATGTGTTATGAGAAGACATCTCTTCCACTCATTTGTCGCTTCAACAGTTTTCCATTTCTGTAGCGTGAAAGCAGAAGGGGCTTTTGTGACCTTTATTTCCACATGGGACGCAGCATCACACAGGATGCTTTTTGGCCACAGGCCTTAGGAATTAGCCATCTATAGGATTCCTGACTGAGCAGCCGATTGCAGCGTTGCACGCAATACATCGTATGACATACTTTGACGCTTCCTTAGCAGTATGCCGCACGCGTACGAATCGAAAATTGGGTAAGCATCTCCTCCTTCTTTTTTTTTTAACGCCTCATAGTCCAACACTTTCTTTGCCTTTGGGCATTCATCGCTCCACATGTCATGAGAATCACTCCTGCACAGGTAACAACGTTTCCTTTGGTTGTGACGTGGTGAGCAGCTTTTACTACGCCTCTTCTTGGGAATAATACCTTTCATTTGCATTCTTGGGTCGTGTGGTCTCCAAAACCATGACCACATGTACCACAAAATTTTGGGCATGATGTAGTTGTCATTCAGTTGACGAGTACTTCTATTATCTGGGCAAGGGAAATGAACCCATACACTCGGGACTAGGTGCCTGTCACGGGTAGGGGGTAGGGCGTTGGTTGGGGCCCGCTCCGCGATCCACTCCGATCCTTGGGGGTGGGTGGGGTAAGGTCCGATCCAAATACTCAAAACTAAAACTAGGAATAACAAACCGCTCAAAATGTGGTGTGCCACGAAAGTACCTGTACGAAAGCCCCCCTTGAAACAAGAAACCACAAGTAACCCACCTACATGTTGAGTTGGGTCACAACCCATGAACTATTTTAACTTGGTACATGTAGAAGCCTTTTGGTGCCTTTACTTCTTCATTGCGCGTGCCTAGGGTAAAGATAGCATTTTTGTTGGAACATCCATTTTTGCACGAAGGGGTCTACGAAAGGGGTGCGAAAGAGTGTACGAAAGGCATTTACGATAAGGGGGTATTCGTAGATTTTGTACTCGTGTTTTGAGCTTGCTCAAAACACTAGTTTAACTGATTTCATCTTCATTAGGCATTTGTCCGTTTTGATTTTAAATTTAAATTTGCTTTGTCATGCATGCACCAAATAATATGCAAGAGGACGCTATTATTGTATCCAATGAGTCGAGTATGTCGACGGAGACGGCCAAATAGTTGACCGAATTGAAGTTGATGCTTCGTAAACAAGATATGGAGATGGAGATACTCCGAAGTCAATTGGCTGCTGCCGAGATTGAAAACAAACAGGAAGAAGAGATTCCGGACTTGACCAGGGATGAGATTGAGCGTTTTTTGAAGAAGGACCGAATTACGGTTTGGATGACCCTGCGTGCGCGCAATGGTGCATTTTTTCCATAGTGCGCGCAAATTTTCAAAAATATGACCTTTATAGCGCGCCTATTGCGCGCGCTCTACCGCGCTATCTTGTCCCGTTTTTCAAATTTTTCAATACCGGAAAATGTTTCAAAACCATGCTTTTTCCAGTGTCCTGCGTTTCTCAAAAACCCCTTGCTTTTCAAAAACATTCCCTGTTGCTCACCCAACCCAAGACACATGCAAAAACACTGTCTGAAAGGTCTGAAAAGTGTGCAACAGTACAGGTCCTCATGGGCAAACACAGTGTAGCGCGCGCAAAATATTTACAGCGCGTGCTATGAGCCTTACGGCGTGCGCTATACCAGGTATAGCGCGCGCTGTCATTCAATGATCTCCTTAATGGTTTGGACCACCACTTTGGCCTCCCACTCCTTCTCCGGTTCGGATCTCTGGTCTTCTGCCCCAGTGGCAGCTGGGGCTGCATCCCCTTCTTCTTGTGGGCTTGGGTCGCCTTCTGGGGTTGCTCCTTTTGGTGCCTCTTCTTCTTTCGGGTCTGCTCCTTCTCCTTCTTGTGGCGCGGCCGCTGGTGCCTCTTCTTCTTGTGGTGGGGCTGGTGCGTCGTCTTCTTGTGCTGCTGCGGCTGCTGAGGCTGGTGCCTCTTCTTCTTGTGCAGCTGCTGCTGGTGCTTCTGCTGGTGCTGCAGCTTCGGCAGGTCCCTTGTCTTCTTGTGAGGGGGCTGGTGGCTGGGTTGGTGGGTCTCCTTGGGGCTTCTTCTTCTTTGGGGTTGGTGGCTTGGACGGGGACATCCTCATGGTCTTTGGGTCGGGGTAGAGGTGCACAATTTCATCGGCCTCGTATGTCTCCCACCACGACTGCCACTTGTTCAACTCCTCATACACTTTGCTTTTGGCGGAGAACACCTGGCAGCCGGGCATGAACTCCGACCAGTTGTCCTCTTCCTCCTCCTCCTCGCCTTGTTGGCTGGGGCTCCACTGATCGTTGGGGATAATGACGGCCACGTGGTCCTACGGGGCCCTCCTGGCGCCTGCTGGCTTGACTGCGGCTCCCTCCACAATCATCGGCGCGATCGCAGTGGTGCAGTAGATGATCCAGCGAGGCTTGTGGCCGTCTTTGTAGGACCAATCTCGGCGCTGCATGAGCTCATCTCTTGCCTCCTTGTCCGCGTCGGCTCTGCTCTGCTGCTTGGCCTTGGGAGCCGTACTAGGTGGGGTGGAACCGCACGGACCTCCTTGTTGTTGTGGCTGGTCTGGGATTCGGACAGGCTGCTTCGGTGCTGGCTTTGATGCGAGCTGCGGCTGGGGTGCCTGCTGCGGTGCCGTCTTGCTTGCCTGGAAAGAGTAGCGCAGAGGCATAGCACAGGCATAGCACGCGCAATACGGAGCATAGCGCGCGGGACGAAATGCTTAGCACATGCAATGACAACGATAGCGCGCGCTGCATTACCTTTTCTGCTTTCTCCTCCTCTGCTTTCTTCCGTCTCTTCTCCTCCTCTTCCTTCTCCTGCTTCTTCCTCCTCTCTTCCTCTTCCTTCTCCTTCTGCTTCCTCTTTTCCTCCTGTTCCTTCTCCTTCTTCTTCCTCTTTTCCTCCTCTTCCTTCTTCTTCTTCTTTGCTTCGTCCTCTTTCTTCTTGGCCTGTTCCGCCTGGCATTGGACTCTTTGTGCCGCATGTGCCAGCAGCTGCTGGTCGGCAGTCTTCTAGGCAAGGACCTTTCCAGGCGGGTGGGGGGGCTTAGCGGTGTGGGAGGCGGAGATGGCTGGTGGTAGGTGGCTGGTTGTTTGCTGGCTCCTCGGTACGCTTCTTCTTGGGCCTTGGGACTGTCACGGATTCCGTCTCCGGCACGGCAAAGGCGTCGGCACAGTCCACCTCCAGCTCCTCCAGCTGCCGCTTAGCCCGGGCCAGCACCGGGGAGGGGCCTTGCTCCTTCCGTCCGTCAAGCCAGTCGGCCGCATGCTTGGGCTGCCCGGCAATGTCCGCGGGCACGCTGATCATCAACGGCCCTCTGCGGGATCCCAGGCACAGGAGCTCCTCGAAGCTGCCCACCTATGTGACAATGGGACAGAAGGTAGGGCCGTAGCACGCACAAACAATCAAATCGCGCGTGCTACATCAAATGAAGCGCGCGCAACAATGTCGAAAGCGCGCAATGGCAAACATAGCGCGTACCTGTGCCTGTGCCAGTTGTTGGTGTTGTTGCTGCTGTTGCTGCGCTATCTGCACCCGCTGCTGCTGCTGGAGCAGCTGCAGTGTTGCCTGCTGCACGGCTGCCTGCTGTTGGAGCTGCTGGTGCTGCACTTGCTGCTGCTGCGGCTGCTCCTCGTCCTTGACCGCCGTGGTTTTGACTTTGGCGTCGGTGGCAAGTGCCCTTGCGGCACCGACTCCTTTCTTGGCTGACCCCCGCAGCAAACTGGCACCCGCACTTCTCACCGAGGCGCACTCGTTCTTGAAGGCCATTGCCCCCGCGTCGGTCGCGTTGATGAAGCTCGGTGGGTCCTTGTTGAAGTAGAATTGGTGGACGGTCTTTGCGGTGGCACCCGGAGGCGTGTGGGTCCGAACATGACCCCACCCATAACGTGCGCAGCACGAGGACAGCAGCTCGCACTCCACCACCTTGCAGTTTCCACAGGCAGCTTGTCCTTCTTGGGTTGGCACGGAGGGGTTGAACAGGTTCGCCAGACTGCACCAGTGGCCAGTAATGCTCTCGTCATGCCAGCAGGGTTTCACGGCTCCGTCTGGGATCTTGGCAATGGCCGTGGCCCTTTGGCGCCAGAACTTGTAGAAGGCCACCTCGAAGAGGTAGGCCGGTGTCACGTCCTTCAGCCATGGCCAGTCGGGCCCTTGGGCGCAGATGGTGCTGTTTTGGTTGGGCCAGATTCGGTTCTTGAAGTCGCTGCTGAAGGCGAAGCCCTTACGTGGCCCGGGTGGGGGAGACTGAAACTGTGCTTGCACTTAGGGTTGCTGCTGTCTTGGTTGGACCTGCTGCTGCTGCTGCTGCTGCTGCTGTTCTGGGCTGCCGACTTGCTGGGCCACAGAGTGCACTTGCTTTTTTTTGCACTGAACGGCGCCTTTTGTGGCTGGCCAGGCCGATCACAGAGTGCACTTGCTGCTGCTGCATTTGCTGCTGCTGCTACACTGGCAGTGGGCCGAAGAGCACTTGCTGCACTTGGCCCACTGGAAGACTGCCGCGCACTGGGGAGGCCAAGGTGGGCGACCCACCGGGGAACAACATGGGAGACAGCTGCTGTGAGGCAGCCCGTAAAGGGGACTGCGGCGCGGGCCACAGAGGCTGAGTTGGGGAGATCTGGGTCAGCTGCTGGGACAGCGTCTGCGGAAAACAGGACAAAGCAAGCGCAACGAGGACGTGCGTAGTGCGCACAACGAGAAAGCTAGCATGCACAACAAGAGCGTAGCACGCGCAACGGAAACAGTAGTGCGCACGGCAAGTACCTGTGGCTGCATGCTCCACGGCGTCGTGGACGGCTGCTGCAGTCCCGGTTGTACAGCTGCAAGTGGCGGTGGTTGCGGTGTTGCACCTGCTCCTGTGGCCCCTGCAGCAGTTGTTGGCGGTGCTGCAGGAGGCGGATACCCCCAGCCCACGGGCTGCATCGGCAAGAGGGTTACATTAAAGTACTCCTGTTCCAGCAGTAATACAAAAAGGAAAATGCAGTAACAAAAAAATCGAAATCACCAAAAAAAAAACGGACGAAAAGGAACAAATCAATGCATTTCAAATTGGAGGCACATTTGAAGTACGTAGTCATAGCACGCTACTTCCAATTATATATCGCGATTTCAAGGGTTCCGGCGCTTGAAAACAGCATAGCGCGCGCGATAGTGGTCATTGCGCGCACTAGATAGCATGTAGGGCGCGCTAAAGAACAAATAGCGCGCGCTACCACAGTTCCTCATCCGTAAAATATGCCCGAACCTCGTCAGCCAATTTTTGTGCATTGCACAGGTTGCTTCTGGAGGTCCCATTCCACCTTGGTACTTCAAAGTACAGGAACAGACACTCATTGACCTGCCTGAGCATCTTAATGCGGCGCGACACCAGGGTTCCTGCCCCCCCACCTCTATCACAAAAGGAGGACCAAATGTCCTTCAGCACCCTGTTGCTCCCTTCCAAAAGATCCCCCGAAAACATTCCTAAGCCATAGGGCCTTATGGCCTGAATAGTGACTGTAGCATCGTGCAACATCCAGTTAATATAAGGCGATCTTTTTGCTGGACAAACCCACCTCTGGAAAGCCTGGGCAACCTCTGGAGCCTGCAATGCACCCTCTTCAAACATTGTGCCATACATGTAGAAAGATGTCCTTGATTAATGCCCTAGATATTTTGATGAAATCCTGCAGGTTTTGAAGTTGAAAACCCAAACCCAAGCAGCAAGTAGAGCAAGAACAGGATGTGGATCGAATGAATGAATAGTTTTGAAATCCAGTGTAACACAGAAGGGCTGCAGATAGACAATGCAGGTATAAACACAAAGATTCAATCACAAATGGATAATACAAAAGATTTTATATGAAAACTGGACTGACTCTGGATAGCATCAGGCACTTCATGTGCACTCTTTTGGGTGAAATGGTGCTGGTTAGGAATGTGGGGCATAGATGTCAGGCCAACACAGGAAATGACTTGGCCAAGCAACTGAATTCAGAAACAGTTAAAAAGTAGAACCACAATAAGTGGTAGAAACAATTGAGTATAGGGGTCTTGGGGTGGGAGACCACTAGGCTTAACCTCCAAGGCCTAAAGCATGAAATGCCTATTTTATTCCGGTATATCCTCCATGAAGGAAGGTACCTCCGCTCAGTTGAGTGGTAGGGGTGAACTTCATGGGGGGGCTAGGGTTACAACCCTAGTTACTTTGAGAAAGTGTACTTTAGGCTTCAAAAGAGAGATAAAAACACTTAAGTTAGTCTTAGCATCAACAAAAGGGTTTTAAGGGGGGCTTGGCCTGGATCAAGCCCTCCAAGAAAGACATGGCAGTGACTTTTTCTTACTCCCCCCTGGAGTACTAGTTAGCTAAGCTAGTAGGACCAAGGAAAAAGGCTCAAATATTCCCAAAATTACCTCAGAAAATGCATTAAACTTACCAAAAACATCCTCGTCAGTTCATAGAAGCTTATCACACTGTAGGTACCCTCGAAAAACAATGTAATGTACCGTGAATGATGTCCCTTCGATGGGGCATTCCTCAAAAGTCGCCGGCGTACGACGAAAACTTTTGGTAAAAATTTGGGGGTAGTGGGGTTTGAACCCAGGACTCCCTCCCTAGAGCACATGTGCTTGCCCACTAGGGTACAGTCGACCGCTCTGATGCGGACGGTGATTGCTGTATAAACAGCGTTTCAGTAAACGTCCTGACCAAGGGCCAGGGCGGAGCAATACTCCCAATGGAGGACACAAATCTCCAGGAGCTGAAAAAAATAGAAAATGTAACCAACAGGGAGTGAATCCTGCGGTTTAGCGAAGGGGGTAGCGATTTAACAAGTCAAATCGCTAGAAATTGACAAAATCACGCGAGAAATCGTCATTTTTACACCAAACACAAAGTCGCAGACAAGCGCAAAGGAAGCGGACTTCAAAAACAAGGTTGCGCAAGCGTAAACGGCTTTTGAAAAAGAAGGTATGAGCCGTAGTTTTTAAAGTTCTAAAGGAAATTTTTGCACAGTTGCATCAAAATTTTTATAAACTTTAGAGAAAAGTATTCAAACTGAACCCACATCACAGAGCAGGTGGACAACCCACCTCTCAGGTATGCCAGTGTCATCTCACACGCGTGCATTGCGTTCGTGTTGGTTG
Organism: Eutreptiella sp. 'Long Island Sound 2002'; assembly: GCA_964036045.1. Taxonomy (NCBI): domain Eukaryota; phylum Euglenozoa; class Euglenophyceae; order Eutreptiales; family Eutreptiaceae; genus Eutreptiella; species Eutreptiella sp. 'Long Island Sound 2002'. The sequence goes on from OZ038394.1 coordinate 12,448,803, forward strand.
CTTTGTTAAAACGTTAGGGTTGTCAATGCTGTGTTCGTTGGGGGTTCAGGCGCTCATCTCCTTTGCTCTGCACAGGTCAAAATAGGAATGAAAGGTATGCGATGCGAATGGAGCGCGCAGCGCGCACGTAGGGTTAGAATATGCGCTGTGCTTGCGATGCATATGCCTAATTGAGGCAGTCACACGCTGTGATGCTTTCCCTGTACCCCAATTCATCCTTGTTCTCTCTTCACAGGTTAGAAAAGAAAGTGTTTGCTCGTGTGTAGCCGTAGCGGTAAAGTAGGGTCGCTTAAAACGCTTAGGCTTGTTTATAACCGCAATAGGGTTGTTTTGCGTTCGCTTCCCTTCGGCATTCACACGATGCATGGTGAGTAAGGTAGGTAAGCCCAGGAGGAGCTCACCTCCTGGTTGAGTCAGTGTGATCATGGTTCCGCCTCCTTTCCCTGCATGCGTGCACACGGTACATTAAAGGGTAGGCCACGCGAAATGCGCATGGTGAAGCGGTACCCAGAACCTATGGCCCATGGCCCGGAGGCCTGTGACTTAGGCGGCTCAAGTTGCATGGTATAAAACGACAGAAAGTGCCCAAAATACAGGGCCTCAAAAAACATCAAAAGAACCATTCTTTGGCTTGCAAAAAATCAAGCCGTTTTTGAAACACCAAAAGAACTCTTATGTAAGGAATTTTGGCCTTTTCTTGGTCCTCATGGGTCCAAAAAATGCTTTTTTGGGGGCACTGGACTGTTCCTTGCGCGAGGCCTCGCTCAAGGAGCAGTCCATTGCCCCTCCCAAGTCAGGTAATGATGGTAGAATTGAGGAATCAAGCAGGCGCCTACACTGGAGTGACATTACAGGCACCCTTGACTTGATCACATTGTACAATATGTTTACGCGGGCGGACATTCAGCGCTCTACACAAGCCTTGCAAATCTAATTGATGACTCAAGAAATCATTTCTAATGTTGTTGCATTCCTAACAAAAGGAGCACATGCTACACTTTCTGAGTGTCTATTTTTTTTCGATTTCAGCATTCCCATGCCAGAAAATCACTGATTCAAATACAAATCGTCCTGAATCAGCAGCTGTAGGGCGTATTACCCGTCCACATCCAGTCCAACATTTGAAATCTCAAAATCGACCTCTCAATCCGACCTTACCGTCAATTCTTCGTCCTTGGAACCGCTCTTCAACTTTCACGTTATCCCTTGTGCCCGTCGCTACCAACATGTCACTTTTCAACTTTGGAACAAGCCGTCAAGCAAATCCAACGCACTCGGACAACTTACGCCTACAACCGCCGTCTACTTCAAAATTGGCGACTTTTGTGGCCGCCGCAGACGAGAAAAGTATAAAAAACGACCATGTCTACTACGAACTCAATGAAGGCAAAACGAAAGCCTTCAATAGAAAGAAGACGAGTTTACCAACGAGTGCAAGGCAGGAGTTGTACAACCTCGCCCCATGGCATGTGGGACTTGGCGAAGACGACCTCCACGTATCACTTGACGAGTTGACCACCCCACCACAAGCTCCCAAGTTTACCGTCACGTTGGCTCATGACCCCATGAAACATTTAAGGGAAATAATTAAAACTCATAAGAGTTTCTATATTTTTCGAACAAAAGACAAGCGCGATCCACCATCCTTTCACCTTCCTTCGCGAAAATGGTCCCAAGCTTTGAAGCAAGTTTTTGCCGATTTAAAAAAGGAAGATGACCAAAAGGCCTACACGGGGTGGATCACCATGGAATCATGGGAAAGGCACACAAAAGCAAAAAACCATTTGCTTTTCGCGGCCGGCCCACTTATAGACCTTAAGTGGGCCGTAGACAAGGTAATTTGCCACCACGGGACCAAGCCCCTAGTCCCCACTAGAGCATTTTCGCTCAAACAAGATTACACTCCCGAAAGGCCTTTGGTTTCCATACACATCAACACGGCACGCCAACCGTCCGACCCAATAGATTATCGTGACTTGGACTCACGTGGCCTAAGCCTTGATGCGGCTCTTCGAGCCATTAATGTCCCCAAACCCATTTCCTCGGTTGATATCACCGTTCGTTTCGATGTCCACCGAAATGTCCTTTCCAAATACTATAACGATAGGTATCTCGAGGACCTTGGGAATGGGAAAAACCCGCCGGCGGTAACCGAACGTTCTCTCACGGACGTTAGGGGCTTTCAAAAGTTTTTGAATCGCGAATTTGAAGCCCAACAAGAAGACATTTCACTCAACTCAAAGGAAGCGGTGTACCCCTTGGGGGGCGGGGTCACATTCCGTGCACCACACGAAAAATATCTCCGGTTTGAGTGGTCCTTGCCCACTCAAAGGGGAGAAAGACTCTTGGAGAAAATATTGTCTCATGAATGGTCCAAGGTGGGTGACATTTTTGTCGTGAAGGTTAAGGACTTAGAGGAAGGCGACCTGTACCAAATGCAGGCTTCACGCGAAATGGTGGCTTCGCACCCGGAAATGGATGGGCCTGAAACGTGGAGTGTGCTTAACCGCGGACCACGGGGCCGCCCCCCATACATGTACAATAAGGGAATGTCCGTGCGGTCAAAAAAAAAGCGTCTTGGCAAACTTAGACGTCAGTGGCTACCCTTGCGATAACGGTCGCAACCCGGTCCAAAGTTTCGCGTGGAATGCTTTTCACAACGATGGGATTGTCCTTTTTTTACGGCCCGGAGGCTTCCTTGGTGAGATTCTGGAACACCACTGCAACCACGGAAACAAAAACGACGGAGGCACAATGCAAACCCATCGACCCGTCCACATGGGCTCAACCGCCGGTCGCCACATCATTTGAAGTGAGGACACCGGCCTCGGAACGTGCGCTCCACGCGCAAGTGGTAGCCGGCCTTTTTGGCCCATATAAGAATTGGCGAAGGGCGGCGGACCCCAATTTTGTAGGCAACGTATACCGCGCAGAATATGTGCACGCACACTCCTCTATTCTTGCACACGAATTTGCTATGCTGGGCACGGTGATTGTGAGCGCTCGGCCCAACTCTATCAAGCGTAATTAACTGCTCAAAGCAGAGGATCAGAGCCTCACGGATCAAAACCGTGCGGTGATGGCGGGAACAAAATTGGGATCCACCGATTTCATCTCGGCATTCATAGCCGAAGACGAGCGGCTCATGGCGCCGCCTGTCAGCGCGCATGAAAAGCTTGACCTCCTCAACGTGCCAAGCCCCCAGGACATGCCCCCCAGCGTTTGCTTGGACGGAGTCCTCCTACGGTCCTCGGCGATGGACACAGACCAAGAAAAAGCACTCATTGCCTTCATTGACTCCATTGAAGGATGGGACACGTCCACGCGTAGGCGCCTTCGGCACTACGGATATTCCCATGAGCACGGTGGAAAGAACGTCCAGCCTACAGACCCCATCCCTGATTCACTTCGAACAGTCATGGAAAATTGCCAAGACCTGCTGCGCGTCAATGACATAGACTCCGTTCTGAACCAGTGCACCGTTGCTGACTACCCGCCCAGTGTTGGAGTGATCGATCACGTCGAAAATTTCCTGTTAGGGAAGGTGGTAGTGATGGCTAACCTGCTGTCCACCGTACCTATGCAGTTCACGCCTGCTGAGCCAACAGGTGGTGACAGGGTAGACATTCTGTTGGAACGCTGGTCCATAGTTGCCATCACCGGCAGGGCGCGATACAAATACAGACACGGTATCTCAGCGAGGGAATATGACATCATTCGAGGAGAGAACGTCCGAAGGGAAAGGCGCGTCTCTCTGATCTTCCGCAGCGTCCCAGAAGTATGCAATGAAGAACTGTGATGATCATGTACAGAGTGTGGACCGCGGGCTTTGTTCCCCTCTGGCAACCCTTTCTCTGCCCTCAGTGTTTTCCAAACACCATGGAAACCTCCGCAATGAACCAACGCAATACCGCAGAGAATCCAACGATACCAGTCCTAAGGAGAGTGCATGTGCTTCGCTACTTTTTCATGGCGAAGTATGTCTCCTCCTCTTGCTTTTATCTCCAACGGAGTTCGGCATTTCCTGCTCCTCATTGCACGACCGCGGTAAACCGTATAAGGGTCCCCCTTTGAACGGTTTCGTTTTCTCCGTTCACTGGGGCCACCTTGTTGACACAGTCGTGATGCATCGGATTGGGCCCTCCCACGCCCAGTCTCTTTCATTTGCGATGCCCGGAGAGACGGTTGCACTCCCAGTGAACACCGATACGCCTCGCCCGCCCACGGCTTGTTGTGTTTCCCGTTCCCGTGCTTGCCCTACTCTCATAGGCAAGTTCTATATGCGCGTACATGCATGTGCCACTTGGCGTTTCAAGAAGGAACAGTATGCTTCACTGGACACCGGTGAAGTATGCCTACCCTCCTATGCATGCGTTATGCACCGCGCTTCGGCTGTGATGGCGATTTATTTGCCTTATGCCTTTGTGTATAAAGGGCGCCGCCCAAGTCCAACTGCCGAGCACCACACGCTACACCTGTTGCCTGAGCTGCTGGGTTTCTTACCCCGTCTTCACTTCAACACCCTGAGCGCTTCCAGAATGGGACCACGCCCTGATCTACGTGCTTCGCTGGCTTTCCACAGCGAAGTATGTTTCCCTGTCCTTTGGCACACGGCACCGCAAAGTCAGACCTTCACAAGCCACTGTCACTCCCTACGCCATGAGAACCGGGGTGGTGAGATCACGACGGTTTACAACACTCACATCGGCTTGCTGACGCGTTCATACTGCTCTGCAGTAGAGCCAGCGAACCCTGGAAAAGTTGCCAGACCTGCCTCACAGTACGTCTCCTGTGGGTTCAATTTTAACCGTGGCTCACTCATAGCAGTGTTCCACTTGCCCCCCTTGCTCACAGTGTATAAAGGGCGCGGCTCAATACCAAGAACCCAATTCCAGCAGTCGACACCCACCACCCTTTTGCTCTCCCCTGATGCGCAACGCCGTATACTGATGTACCGCCCTGTCCTCTCTGATGCCAGTACACACACAGACCTACACACCGACAATATGCACCTCCCTCTTCAGGGGTATGCGACGTCATCGGAACTCGTTCCCAGTCCATCAAGAATCAACGGTACTGCTTCACTGGCCATCAGTGAAGTATGTTTCCTCACCCGTTGTTGGACCGCATCGCTCTCTAAACTCACTAGGGAGGTGTTTCAGCAGATTCAGCACACCCACGCTTCACACTTCACGCCCACAACACACTTTCGTTTGAATGACAGCTCTCGTTCTGGTCAGTGCACGCGCACTGTGGTTACACACGAACAACAAACGAGTTCAGGTCCCGTTGTGAGTCCACTGTGCCTTCCACAGATCGGTTACTTCGATGATCCTAAGCAAGTACTGATCACTTCGTCAATTGCCCAGGGTGCACAGGTGTCTGGATCTCCAGAGCTCCCCATCATTGAGACGCCACACACTTCCCCACGTGCATGCAAGATGAGCGGTCCCACCCACATCTTCGCCCATGGCACCAACACCCCTTCCCCCCCCTTCTCGGAGTACAGCCCTAACCAGGTTTTTGTTCCTCCCTTTCCTACAAACTCGTCCCTACCAAGGACCCCTGCCCAACAGCTGCCACACCGGGAGCCTGTAGTCTTTAACGGGTCATGACCTGCACAGTCTCCTGACTCTTATTGGGGTTCCAGAGGCTACTGTGAATTCCTTCTCTGCGTGCACACATGCTGGCCCATTGCCAGCGCCCGAAGGCCAGAGGGTTCTGGGCGAAAGCGCTCCGGCTCTGGCTGATGCACCCCTTCCCGTGGCCCCAACCCCCCCCCAAATCCCTGATCCTCCACTGGCAGGCTCACCGCTTCCTCCTGCTGACGTACCACTTCCCCCTTCTCCCCCCCCGCAGCCTTTCCACCGTACGGCTGATCCCCGCCCACGCCCAGCACACATTCATTCCTTGACTATGCGTTCCCACAACATCAACAAGCAAGCCCCCGAGGCATTTATCCACTCGGACCTCCACAAGGCCTGGGACATCTCGTTCTACCAAGAACTGACCCGTTCACCGCAACTGCCATTTGGTTGGTCACCTGCGGCTATTCAACCGAAAATATTTTCCTCCATTCTACCATCGGGTGATGAGGGAGCCTGCATTGTCTTATCCCAACGCGTAGCCCCTTACGCCTTTCCCATTCAGTCCCCGTGCCCTGGGGCGCTTTGCCTTGCTGAACTACACCTCCCGGGCCTCCCACGCATACTCCTTATTTCTATCTACGCACAGCCCCCCCGGAGGCCCGAGCTGGAAACGGCTCTTAATAAACTCTTCGACAAGTACCCGCATTGGGTGATGCGAGGAGACTTTAACGCACAGCTTTTGCACCTGGACACAAACGGTTCCACAGTGAACCGCTGGCACTGGCTTACTTCGCTAGTTCAGGAAAAAAAAGCGGCTGCGGACACCTTCCGCACTGTGCACAGGGAGCGCCTGGCTTTTACCCGCTACAAAAACTCCCTGCTCCCGTGTGACACTCGCATTGATCTGCTCCTTTTTTTCTCCTCGGTTGTGTCTCTGCTGTCGGCCTCTTTATTGGAGGCAGACATCGAGTCGGCCGACACTTCCTCAGACCAGCACCCCATTTATTGCACCCTTCGCCTCCCTTGCACACCTCAGTAGCCCCCCCCCCCCTGCACCCACTACACGTTTCCGCAGGCTCACGCCGGAGGAACAGAAGCAGTCTCACGCGAGTCTTCAACCACTCGAGACATGGGCTGTCTGGTACCGCCGGACCGCCGTCCCGCAGGAAGACTTCGTCAGTCATGTAAACTCCCTTGTGGACCAAGTAGCCCAGGCCTACCACAGTGTTACTCGCCCTCCTACAAAGCACTCTGAGACCAAAATTGAGAGGGATTTTAAACGGGCACTGTCGAACCTTCCTGAACACGCCCAGCGACGTAAAGAGGCCCTGAAGAACCTCCAGCAACTGAGCGAAAAGTGGCGAAAAAAGCAATCGGCCCGGGAAAAGAAACGCTTGCACTACTCCATGGTTCGCGGCAGCAAAATCAAAAAAACCATTGACAGTGTCTTAAACCCCAAGCAACACACCCCGGTCCACCTGTGGGACCCTTCTACAAACCCACCTGACCTGGTTTGCGAGCCTGAAAAAGTGGGCACGGTTTTTTCTGAGTGCCTGTCTAACCTCGGAGGTGATCCTGACTTCCAGGTCCCAGATAGCGTGCTACAGCCGTTCATCTCCCTTCTCCCGCAATGCCCTCCAGGCACAGCCGACCAGCCACTGCCCCTGCCTGGGTTGCCATGGTTGCACGAGATAACTGGCAGGGCATCCCCATCAAAGGCCACGGGGGAAGATGAAATAAATTATTATGTAATCTCCTTATGCCCCCCAGGCGTTCAGCTTATCCTACTTGAAGCCATTAGACATGTCCTTCTTTACGGTCCGCCCCCCAAGTGGGCACGGGCACGCGTCTGCCTCCTCTATAAAAAAGGGGACGCCCGCACCGCATCAAACTATAGGCCCATATGCCTGATTCAGTCTATTGTTAAACTGGCCGCCGCGTGGCAATGCGCACAACTCACTGCGATAACCGCGAGGCACAGCCTACTTCATACCTGTCAACACGGGGGTTTGAAGGGCCACCGTTGCGGCGACCACATTTACGATGTAGTGGCCCGCATGCTTTTGACGAAGGGTAGGCTTTATCACCTTTACATCGATTTTAACAAAGCCTTCAACTCGGTGCCGTTGGAGGCTTTGTGGAAAACGTTACACGGCTACTCACTTCCACGGGACCTCATTTCTTCTATTCAACGTCTCTACATACACGCGTATGAACAACCCATAGTGGAGGGCGTCCCCACAGCCGGTCATGCACAGCGCAGAGGAGTCAGACAGGGGTGCCCTCTCAGCCCCCTTCTTTTTAACCTCTACGTAAACATGATGTTCTTCCATTTGGACGCCAAAATGGAGTGGAACATCGAGCAGAGCATACATGCTTTCATAGACGACATACTTTTTCGCGCCCGCTCCCTTCAACATGTGCGCACGGTTTTTGAGGCATTCGACGGCCCCGCACGCTCTCTGGGTCTCGACATGAATGTCGACAAAACCGAGCTTCATGCTCTGCGAGGCTCTGGTCACGCCGAAATCGTCTCAAGACACGGCGGCAAAATATCCACACTCGACTCCCGCAGACAGCCAAGGTCCTGCTACAAATACCTCGGCGTCTTTTTTTACACATCAGACTTCCACAGTAAAGTGATGGATTTTGTCCACACGGAAATCAATGCTTTTTTTGTTCGGCTGGCCCCGCTTCAACTCACTGCCACTGAGCTCATCAGTCTAGTCAATAAACAGCTTATCCCTGTCCTCGCGTACCGCTTAATGGCAGGACCGGTCACTGATGCACAACTGCACAAAATACAGCAATCCATATGGCACGGTGTCGCCCGATATGGCCGACTTCCCCACCATCTCTCACAAAAGGACCGGCACTTGGGCAGGCCCCAGGGCTGCTTTTCGCTGATGCCCCTCCAGACCTTCATGCGGTCCCAAATATTCAATTACTCCATGAGGTACCTGAACTGTGATGGCCTGCCCCAATGCTCCATGTACGTTCCCGAGGCACTAAAGGCCCGAAAAGCGAATTGGCTACAAAACGCCTTTGTCGACTCGGTCTATGCCCTAAGGGGGAGATGCCACGGTTTTGGGGAATGGAACCCGTGCCCCGTTGAGCGGCTACTCCCTGAGGAGCGTGTCCACGTAGAGTTCATCTCTGGGTGGTTCTCAGGAACAGTTATATCCTACTCTGCCCCTGACTCCGCGGCCCTGATTAAATTCCATGTAGACAACACCCTCTTCCACATTCAGGACAAACGGCACAATTTTACCACTCACCCCCCCCCCCCCCAGCTCTACCCAGTGGAGCCGGACCCGCCCAAGCATCGCGCGCTTGCCCCCTCCCTTCTGCGTCCCCCCCTCCCCCTGCCACCCTACGCCGTCCCCTACTCTTCAGTTCCGATTGAAACCAATGAGTATGGACACTTGTTCCGCTACCCAGAGGAAATTGAACCGCGTCAGGTACCTGCCCTGCAGTCATGGGGGTGCTCCAGCATCATTCAGGCCCTTTCCCACCCAACTGCACGTGAGTGGCTTTGGATCTATTTGGATGGCTCCTGGGACAACCCGCTCTCTGGCTCTGCTGCCGTCCTCGTGTGGACAGATGGCACAGTGCTAGTCCTTTCGATTCCGTGCCCCTACCTTGGCAGTCGCGACTCTGAGTTCTGGTCATTCGTTCAGTGCGTCCGTCCTTTAGAATCAGTTCAGTTTCGTGGTATAGCATTCTTCTGTATTGATAATTCTCAGCTCGTTGATTGCGTTGACTGGTTTCTGTCTGGCACAGCGTACCCCCCGCCCTCTGCTTCGTCCCAGGGCACCTGGCAGACAGTTATCTGCAGTCTCATCTCTGATGCCACATTCACCATCGGGGCGGGTTGGCTTAAGTCCCACGTGGGCTTTCCGGGCAACGAAGTCGCAGACAGCTTCGCGAAATACACCGCATATGCGTGTCGTGTCGCCCTTACTCACCGCCAGCCGCCGGCACGGTACTCGGTCACCTTCCAAGGAAACCCGTGGCACCATAAATTCAGCGGCGCGGCAAGGCGGCGCCTGTACCCCCGCCACCAACACACGGCCATTGCAACGCCCCTGAGCTTCGACTGGTCGTCTCATTACAGCTGGTTCAGCGCATTCGCGGACAAGTGGGTCATGGGAGTAAAAGGTTCTAGGGGCTCTGCGCCCTACTGGGAACTGCCTGGCCGCCAATGCCCCCACTGCGACGACGTTCAGCCTCTAGATCTCCCATCCTGTGTCGCCTTTTGCGCCATCTTCCGTCCCTTCCTCCATCAAATGGCTGACGCGTGGGGATTTGCGCTGGCGCCCGTGGTGCACTCCTCGCTTCAGGACCGAGTGCGCACTAAAGGGGAGCTACGGAATTTTGCGCGCACCTTAGTCCCGTTGACACTTTACAAACAGCTGGTCCCACATCCATCACAGAAGTCAGTCCTCCGGGAGGCTCTTCCAGCTCGTCGCTCTCGCCTCACTTCTATAGTCAAAGCAGTTTGCACTGCACGCCGCGACCACCCCCTCCCCGAGCCCTTACCCCCACCCCTAGGGGCCAACCCCTTTTTTGTGTCCCACGGCCCATACAGCACCTCGGATGGTCCCCCCCCCACACCCCAACACTTATATCGCCCCCCCCCCCAGTCCCAACGTCAGTCACCCTCAAAGCCCCCGCGCGCCGGGGCACAAAGCGAAATGCCCCCGCGTGTCCAGGACACAGTTCCCCTCCACGAAAAAGTAAAAAGGAGTCCCGCCGCCTTTCTTCGGTCACCTCCTTCCTTCGCCCTGGCAACCGGTGACACACTTTCCGCGTCTCACAGGACCCTTCTCACATCGCAGGCTTATATCCGGCCCTGGGCTCGCCCCCACTCTCGTATGGTGCATCGCAGAACCGTCCACGGTCATCAGCTCCGCGGCATTGCCATTCCACCTCTCTACCTCATCAGTACTGCTTGGCTAGCGCCCCTGCTTCCCGAATTGGTGTTTCGTATAACCATCCGTCCTTGTCTCTTGCCCTTATGCCCCCCTTCGCCCCCGACTCTGCTCCCCAGGTCCCCGGAATGAACGGAACTCCAGCTTCGTCATCACGAGCGGCCTAATCTAATTGCTCGCTGGCCACCAGGGCCGTGTACATTATATCAGGCGCCGTGATGACCCTTCATTCGCCAGACCAAGCACCTGCCTGTGTTTCTGCCGTCGGCTTCTGTCAGCTGTGTTCCCGGGCCCTTCGCCCCCCCCCTTATTCCTCCACCCCCCTGGGCACCCCCTCTCGCCGATGCTTACACGCGTCGCCCGGCTGGCAACAGCCCCCCTTTCCTTGCTTTTTTTCAGTCACACCCACTGACGCCAGAGGTCCAGTGGCCCTGGTAGGGTGACAGCCAGTAACATCAGGAAGCGCCCACCTCCTGCCTGTTTCTTCCCTGTACACGACGCGAATTGGCCTTACTGTATCCAAGGACAGCCACAGGTACACGCGCAGGGTGCCCAGCCGGCCGGCACAGCCCCATGACGACCCCTAGGGATCATCTGAGGCCCCGCCCAGCCCCAACCACCCCCTGTACATATCACCGTGTGCATACTTGAACCCTTAAGGACTCGCAGAGGTGTTGACATGTTTTAAAAAAAGGAGCACATGCTTTGGAGGTGTTGCACAGGGTGCAACCTGCAGCATTGCTCATGATGCACACCTGCCACAAGTTATGGGGAGTGTCAAGCAAAAAAAAGAGTATCACTGGTAACACATGAAGCATGTCCACTCAACAGATGACGCTGAGCTGGACAGGGACCCCCCTTGTAGCTTTGGCTGAAGAAAAACTTGATCCTTCCGTTGTTGACTATAGATGAAAGTAAAATGTGCAAAGAAAATATGAATTTGTCATGCGTGGCACTTTTTTGAGCGTTTGTTTGGGCCAAAAAAACTGATTTTTTGGAGAGTAAAATGCAATGTAGTGCAAACGGAACCAATTATCAAGATGATGTTCGATACCTGGAGAAAGAAGGTGCCCTGGGGGAAGCAGTATGCCAAGTGCAGGGGCTGACCAAGCCCAAAAAGAGATTTTCCGCCTCCGGGGGGGGGAAGCCTCTGGTAAATTTCAATGACTCAACGACAATTTAGGTACTTGTTGCTTCAGTGAAGGTTGTGCACAAGCGCTATCAGATGAGAACCCATCACAATGGTACAAAGAATATATTTTCTGGGCCTTTTTTTGCGCGAGGCCTCGCGCAATGAGGACTGCAGTGCAGTCCCAGAACTTGAAAGTCACAACCGATACCTCTTTTTTCAGGCAGTGCAAATCAAAAATCAAACCGTGGGGTGGGTAGTAAGACCACTCGACCCTGAAGGCGTCTTTCCAAAGGAAAATGAATCGGGTGAGGTTTTTGGTTTAGTAAGTTATGCGCGAGGCCTCGCGCATGGGGCAGCCCTTGAACCACATGTTGCATATGCTTTGCATTGATATTCAATCTGCCATGCTTCTGTTTTAATCATCCTTGTTCTTGATTGCGCGAGGCCTCGCGCATAGAATTCGATCAATAAATGATTTTTCCAGGTATGCAATGAACATGCAGAACAGAAAATGATGTTGCAATCATGTTTTCTGCAGACCATGTTCATCCAAAAAACAAGGGGAACGCAAAATGTATTTATTGGCCAATTTCCGCTAAAAGCACATCATTTTGCACTGAAAGCATAAGATTTATTTATTCTTTTATATTTTTTTTTGTTTTGGGCTGTCCGAAAAAAGGCACAAAATGGCACAAATGGTAAGAAAGATACTTTCTTTGGACTAATATTCTGTTTTCAAAAAACAGAGCCTGTGAAAAACTATTTTTTTGCATGGTCCAAATTGGGTGCATTTGGTGTGATTTTGACCATGCAACTTGAGCTGCCTAAGTGTGAGCCGTCACACCCGTTATGGCCCATGGCCCGGAGGCCTGTGAGCTGTCACACCCGTGCGGAAGCCATTGACGCCGGCTGTCAGCGGGATATCCCTGTTCTCTAACCCGCGAAATCTGGAATCCGATTTCTAACCATTAAATCGATGTGGAATTACCATAATTTTACTGTGTTGGTCGATTTGCGGTTAGAAATCGGTGAAATACCCGATTTCTACCGCAATTTCTAATTGTCTGGAAATCGGCGCCTGATGTCGCCCGTTCCGTGCTCTGCATTAGATGATTCTGTAAAACGATCTTTCTTGAAGTTAAGACTGAAACACTCTTCGAGTGATCCGCAATTTTTTCCTTGATAGAACGCACCGCGTCCCAGATTTTTCCCAGAAAATCTGGGCGGCCGAAGGCGCTTTGAACCCCCAAGTGTAATAACAAGGGTTACGAGCGTTCAAGCGCCCAAGGACGAATCAACGTGCCTCATAGGCACTGTGTATGAGGTTTTGCCCCCCATAGTCATAGGATGAGGCCAAAGGATCCCAACTCCATAGGCCCAAAGGGTTATTTATTTTGACTGTTTTCCAAGAAACGGGCAATCTCACGTACTTGGCGTCCAAGTACGTGTAGAAGTATGTTGAGTTGGCGTTTTCTCCCTCTTTGCTTGCGTCTACATCCGGGGCATATCACTTGTCTTCCCCGGATAGTACATATATGATCTCCATATATATATTGGCAACATATTTTGCGTGCATGCTAAAATTCGGCTTTCCGAAAGGAGGTCGATTTTCGACCAAAGCACTTGCATGCATGTTAAGGGACCAAAGTTACTCTAGAATATAGGCATACTTTGATTCTAGGCCACTAGGTTGGGTGTAGAAGGCGAGGGTAGGGTTGTATGCCATATTTGGTGTCATATCACGTGCCCATTTGGTGGGTGCACCATTCTGAGACTAACCCGCCAATGGACCCCATATCGCACGAGGCCCTTCATTGTACTCCCAACCAACACTCGCAAGCCTAACCTTCGTGAAGGGACGCTTGTGGAGCGCTCCCGAAGCGATGCGTTGCGAGCAAGGTGTGTTTTTTGCAATGTTCCATATTTGCATGTGCCCACTTGGGAGGCAGCGCGCGCCGCCTTCCAAAGCGCCCCAAGTGGAGCACATATGTGGAATCGAAGGTCATTGGTGTCGAGTCATTGTGTTTAGAAGGATTGGTTGATTACTCAAAGAAAGATGTCCTTGATTTATGCCCTAGATATTTTGATGAAATCCTGCAGGTTTTGTAGTTGAAAACCCAAACCAAAGCAGCAAGTAGAGCAAGAACAGGATGTGGATCGAATCAATGATTGGTTTTGGAATCCAGTGTAACAAAGAAGGGCTGCGGATAGACAAAGCAGGTTTATACACAAAGATTCAATCACAAATGGATAATACAAAAGATTTTATATGAAAATTGGTCTGACTCTTGCCTCAGAGATAGCATTAGGCACTTCATGTGCACTCTTTTAGGTGAAATGGTGCTGGTTAGGAATGTGGGGCATAGATGTCAGGACCACACAGAAAATGACTTGGCCAAGCAACTGAATTCAGAAACAGTTACAAAGTAGGACCACAATAAGTAGTAGAAACAATTGAGTATAGGGGTCTTGGGCCGGGAGACCACTAGGCTTAACCTCCAAGGCCTAAAGCATGAAATGCCTGTTTCCTTTCGGTATATCCTCCATGAAGGAAGGTACCTCCGCTCAGTTGAGTGGTAGGGGTGAACTTCATGGGGGGCTAGGGTCACAACCCCAGTTACTTTGAGAAAGTGTACTTTAGGCAACAAAAGAGAGATAAAAACACTTAAGTTTGTCTTAGCATCAACAAAAGGGTTTTAAGGGGGGCTTGGCCTGGATCAAGCCCTCCAAGAAAGACATGGCAGTGACTTTTTCTTACTCCGCCCTGGAGTACTAGTTAGCTAAGCTAGTAGGACCAAGGAAAAAGGCTCAAATATTCCCAAAATTACCTCAGAAAATGCATTAAACTTACCAAAAACATTCTCATCAGTTCATAGAAGCCTATCACACTGTAGGTACCCTTGAAAAACAGTGTAATGTACCGTGAATGATGTCCCTTCGATGGGGCATTCCTCAAAAGTCGCCGGCGTGCGACGAAAACTTTTGGAAAAAAGTTGAGGGTAGTGGGGTTTGAACCGAGGACTCCCTCCCTGGAGCACATATGCTTGCCCACTAGGGTACAGTCGACCGCTCTAATGCGGACGGCGATCGCTGTATAAACAGCGTTTTAGTAAACGTCCTGACCAAGGGCCAGGGCGGAGCAATACTCCCAATGGAGGACACAAACCTCCAGGAGCTGAAAAAAATAGAAAATGTAACCAACAGGGAGTGATTCCTGCGGTTTAGCGGAAGGGGTTGCGATTTAGCAAGTGAAATCGTTAAAAATCGACGAAACCACGCGGGAAATCGTCATTTTTACACATAACTCAAAGTCGCAGACAAGCGCAAAGGAAGCGGACTGCAAGAAAAGGGTTGCGCAAGCGTAAACGGCTTTTGAAAAAGAAGGTATGAGCCGTAGTTTTTAGAGTTCTAAAGGAAATTTTTGCACAGTTGCATCAAAATTTTTATAAACTTCAGAGAAAAGTATTCAAATTCAACCCACACCACAGAGCAGGTCAACAACCCACCTCTCAGGTATGTCAGTGTCATCTCACACGCACGCATTGTGTTCGTGTTGGCTGCTTCGTCAAAACGTTAGGGTTGTCTACGCTGTGCTCGTTGGGGGGTCGGGTGTTCCTCTCTCGTGGTCTGCACAGGTCAAAACAGGAATGAAAGGTATGCGATGCGAATGGAGCGCGCAGCGCGCACGTAGGGTTAGAATATGCGCTGTGCTCGCGATGCATGTGCCTAATCGAGGCATTCACCAGCTGTGACGCTTTCCCTGTACCCCAATTCACCCTTTTTTTCTCTTCACAGGTAAGTAAAGAAAGTGTTTGTTCGTGTGTGGCCGTAGCGTTAAAGTAGGGTTGCTTAAAACGCTTAGGCTTGTTTTGTGTTCGCTTTACTTCGGCATTCACACGATGCATGGTGAGTAAGGTAGGTTAGCCCAGGAGGAGCTCACCTCCTGGTTGAGTCAGTGTGGAATTGGTCTGCCTCCCTTCCCTGCGTGCACATGATGCATTAAAGGGTAGGCCACGCGAATTGCGCACGTTAAACCTTGTTTAGGTTACCCAGGGGCTCTGTAATGGGTCCACAAATGTAGAAGATACTCTTATCTATTTTGTTTCCAAATTTATTGTAGATTATGCATTTTTATTATAATATGGGCTGCTGAATGGCCCGCGAAATTCGCGGACGGAAAATGCCAGATGGCAGCCGCACATCGCGATTAGTGTCGTAGATTTAAATTCTTGACATGAAGAAAACTTAGATAAAATCTACAGATTTTATAATTTTTCTAGGTTTTATAGTATTCTGAGTGTTGTAGATATTTTTCGGCATGTTTAGGACAGTTTGCTGTGTTTTGCACAGGCATGTTTGTAGATCACGTCCTGTGATCTAAAATGCTTTTGAGTATTTGGATCAGTGCCTGCGCTTCAGTGTCCATGGGAACAAGGGTCAAGAAATAGACCTCAATCAAGACCAAGTTGGGTTTTATTACAATCTACAAACCTGCGTCGCAACGACCTGCCCAAGGACAGTGATGGCACTGACGTGCATCTCGGCATAGCCGGACCGTTCACAGCGCCTCAACGACGCTACACGTTGCGCCCTGTGTGCTGCATAGCGACCTCCTCCTTTTGCGCTGCACAGTTGAGCTGAATGTGGCTGCCGTCGTGGGTGCCGGCCACTGCAGCCTTCAAGGACAGAGTTCGCTCAGAGACGCGGCTGTTGGACAACACCATTTTGGATGACCAGGGTTGTGAGTCCCTTGAGGAGTTGCTGCTTGAAGATGACTGGCGTGCGGCAGTGGACGTACGGGTGTATGAGGTCTGTCAGCTTCGCCGGGCGAGCTTGTTGGGTGATACTCCTCTTTCTGCTGTCTTCTGTGAGGCCCTGAGGCTGAATCGACCTGGCCGCAACGCGAAGACTCTGCGTGACCTTCGAGAAGAGGTACAGCGCCTGCTGCAAAGGTACGCGCTTGAGGACATTGATTCTTGGAGCTCTAGGTTGCGTTGCTTTGTGCTGGAGGAGCCGTCCTTGTTGAACTGGGTGTACAACTCTCGAGCCCCTTTGGTTGCGCGTGATTTGTGGCGTGAAAGACAATACTGCTTGCGAGAACCGTCGTGTGGGATTAATGCAGTGCGTGTCAGTGAGGTGGATAAAGCCGTCCTACGCCGTGACTGGGCCTTGCTTAGCGCGCACGGCGTGCTCTATGGTGGGGCTGCTGAAGTTGTTGATGCTGCTGAAGAAGCTGCGCGTCATGCGTTGGAGTTTGAGGAGCGTGGCGAAGTGATGAAGTTGTTGTCTGTGGAGAAACCTGTTCGGCGTTCGCGAAGGGGTACAAGATCAGCTGCTGCGGCTGCGCGGCGGCAGCAGCAGCGCAAGCAAGCTGGCGCGATGCATGCCCTGGGTGACTGTGATCTCGATTGAGAAGGCTCTAGACAGTGCAGACGGCGTCTTGGTGGATGCGGCCTTTGCCGCTCGCTGGAGGCGTGTTCCTGAAGTTTGCTGCGCACGAGATGGCCTTGGTGGATGCGGCCCTTCGCTCACGGGTCCTGACCGCGTTTAACTGGAGGACTGTTTGTGCTGGGTGTGCTGGGTGTTTGTGCTCGGTACGTTCTTTAGTACAAGCCTCGGGAGGTTTGGCCATTTTGGCCTAATTTTTGACCAAAACTTGCCCTTTTTCGAAAATAGAGTTTTGGTACGCATTGAATTGCGTGGAGCCATCGTTGAGTTGGCTCGAAAATTAAAAATTGCTCAGGGCTTTTGGTCTTGTGAGCAATGTGTTCGGTTATTAACGTTCATGCTCACAAGGCCACAAAGTTAGCGTTTGCGCACGCAAACGACTTGGGTTTGCGAAACCCATAGGCTGCCTAAAACATGCCTATTGCCCTCTTCCCTATTCAAAGTGATATGCCCATGTGAAAGGGGCATGGATGAAAGGCATAGGGGGGGAATGTAGGGTTCCGTCCGAACTCATGGTCCTTGAGAACCATGAGTTCGAGCGATTGACGGAGAAGCTTGCGCGCTGATATTCTCTCAGACGCAACGGCGAAAAATTCTGGTGAACACACCAGATGAAAGTACAAGAAAAACCCTCTAGATCCAGGTCTTGAGTTCCTTTAGCACCTCAAAGGTACTCGAGAAACGTTCATCACAAAACTCGCCACGGAGAAGCGACGAAGGCGCGCGAGCAGGCGACAACAGGCGGCGATTTCACGACAATTAGAAATCGCGGTAGAAATCGGGTATTTCACCGATTTCTGACCGAAAATTGACCAAGACAATAATATTATGGTAAATCTACGTCGATTTAATGGTTAGAAATCAGATTCCAGATTTCGTGCATTAGAGAACAGGGATATCCCGCTGACAGCCGGTGTCAACGACTTCCGCACGGGTGTGAGGGCTCACAGGCCTCCGGGCCATGGGCCATAGGTTCTGGGTACCGCTTCACCCCCCTCCTTAGGGCAAACCCTGGGGGGGGGCTCGATAACACCCAAGCACGGCAGCGGGTACCCAGGACCATCCCCTGAAGGGAAGGGGGGGGTCACACCTCACACTCCAGGCTGGCTGTGGGTCAGGTTGCCCATTGCCACTCACGGTTAGACATGCATGGCACTGTAAAAGCTTGTAGTGCATGTATAGTATCAAGTATCAAGTCCCAGGTCCTGGCGGCGATTGTTCGGCATCCAAAGGACCAGTTAACCCATACCAGGCGCACCGGGTGCCAGCTGTGACGGTCACTACCACAGTGGCAGTGGTATACACGGCCAACATAGGCGCCACACGACGGCCGAGGTGGTCCCACAGGTCGAAAGCGACCACAAAGATCCATCAGGCTACCCCAGGCTTCCCAAGGCCGCAGGCTGGGGGAGAGTCCCCACGGGTCCTTCCTTGGGCGCACCATGTCCATTTCCACGACACGAGTCCAGAGTGGTAAAGCCGAACGAGCTCCTCCATAAGGGATCGGGCATCAAGGCCGTCTTTTCCCTCGCCCCATTACCACGAAGGCCATGCATGGGGGAGTCCCCATGCAGTTTGGGCGGAGGCGTCGACTCCTCAAACCATCAGTTTCCCAGGCAGACTGACCGAGGTCAGGACACCGGAGGTCGCCACCCGACCGCAAGTGCGTCTGCGAGTCGGTAGGCTCACACTGGGACTGACAGTGTCGGACTGCTGGGAGTGTAGTCAGGCAACTGGGCTTCCCGCCTGGCGCCATCAGGATCTCAGCACATCACAGCCACTGGGGCATACAGTATCACGGGCACTCAAACATGACAATCTGTACTTGGGTACTGGTCCAGGCTGGACCTTAGGTAAGAACATGTACACGGCGACTCAGGGCGCCTTCGTATTCCGATTCGTGTCCCTTCGGGGGGAAAAACAGTCCATATCTCGGTGATGGGCTGACAACACTTAACATACAGATGCACATATCCTAGGGGGCGGAAAAGTGAGCAAGAAACAGGTAAATAGGCGTGTAAACACACTCTGGATAGAGCGCCAAACCACGCCCCGGTCAGGATAAGAAATATGCAGGAGGGTGGACAGAAAGACGCCTGAGTTCAGGCCATATATAGTCTGCAGACACACGTAGACTGGTCTGGATCCCGCAAGTGCCATGGGACCAGACCACACACCCAAAAATCGCAATGCCAATGACAGCGGCATCCGTTGCGCAACGTCGTATGGGCCCTAAGGCCTCAATGTGGAATAATGAAGGAGGGGCTATGCACACTGGGGGGTGCGGCCGTCCAAGCCTGCCAGGGATTGTCAGCAGAAAAATGGTTACGGACAATGTTTGCCGAAAGCATCTAAGCCTGAACTGACCATCCGGCGTGGGTAGAATCCAGCTCCATAAGCATTGATATGCTCTGCAATGTCATGGAGCGTGGATTCCGAAATTACACTGGAAAGTCCAGCGATGCTCACAGGGGACAGCCCAGGGTGGTGATCAGGCGCCTCTGGCTGCAATTGCCCGGGTGAGTGCTGCCAAGTCCATAACATGGAGCTTGGTCTTGTGCGTGCGGATGTAATCCATAAAGGGGGTATTAATCAGCGGCACGAACGAGGAGACGGGTTCCCAGGTGTCGTGGGACGGCCCATCCCCTCGCCAATGAACCTTGAACTCCAGGCCTCCGGGTGCCTAGGCGTTCGGACGCTGGGCCAGGATCTTCTGGACGGTATAGCCGTCCTGCTCAGCATAGTCGTCGTCTGAATCAGCCTCATGTGCGGCATAGTCCAGGGACACATGTTGGCCACGGAGGTGGTGTTCCCGCACACGGAGCTGACTCTCGTGGCGCTCCCGGAACTGTCCGTGACCCACCTTGATGCGGTAGGTGTCCTCACCAATCCTGCAGACCACCTCTCCGGGTGTGAACCAGGTTTTGGTGCGGTGGGTGCCCATAGGGCGGGGTCTGATCACCCACACCGGGCCTCCCACCGTGAACTTTTGCGCTGTCGAGCTTGGGGCGGACTTCTGACGCTCAGCATGCTCCTTCTCGAGCTGCTGGCGGATGTCCCGCGCTGTTGCCTTTTGCCGCGCGAAGAATTCGCTGGCGTCAATGGCCATACCATCACCAGACAAGGGAAGTCCCCGACCAAGGGGGTCCCTGCCGAATAGAATCTGGTGAGGGGACAAACCACCTGGAGTGGGGGTGTCATGATGGGCCTTCAGACTGGGCCACATCTCCTCAAAACAATTCCGACGTGGATTGGTGATGTGAATCTTGCGTAGCTTCTCGAACAGCTGCCTTCCAGCCACTTCAGCCTGGCCGTTGGACCGGCTGAGATAGGCGACACTCTTGGCATGACGTATTCCCATGAGCGAACACATGGCCTTGAACCAGCCACCAGTAAACTGGGGCCCTCGGTCACTGCAAATGGTGCGGGGGATGTCAATGACGGTCAGCCAATGACAAATCATCATGACTGCCACTTCCTTGGCAAGCAACCCCTTTTTGCGTGCCGGAACAGCTACTACATAGCCGCTGTGGTGGTCCACACAAAGGGCCACACAGTCAAAGGTCTCCTTGCCTATGTGAACTTCGGACATGGAGAAGACGTCCATGGCCACGCTCTCCATGGGCTGGTCAGGCACCGGAGTCCATTGGGCTTCCCCCTTGACGTTCCGGTTGTCGGGATCGCAGGCCTGACAGACCGAGCAACCCTTTCTGACCTTCTTCATAGCATTGCAGAGACTAATCTGGTCAGTTTCGAACCGGCGCTGCATATCCAGGGCTTGCTTCCTGACCCCTGGGTGCATCATGTGGTGGTGCCAAGCCTCACATAGCTCGAGCACTCGGGACTCTGGGACCAGCAGCTTACCATTCCGGTAGAGCTTGCCATCCTCCTCAGTCAGCCCCTTTGGCCACATCTGCCCGTCCTCAGGGTCGGTCACAGCCCTATACTCGGCCTCAAAGGCCTCAGACCTAGCGTAGTTGTCGGTCCAGTCGTCCTGGAGGCACGATTCAGGGAAGAGGTGCTTGTCGGACTCGGCTCTTTCAGGGGCGAGTACCCTGACCGCTCTGCCCATCCTCCTTCCGAGGAGGGCATCTGCAGCCGTGACGACGAAGCATTTAACACCCTCCTCCTCCATCAGGCGCTCCATTTCTATGATCTTCTTGGCCTCAGCGGTCTCAGCCTCATCGCCATGGGCAGAGACATCTGTCATGCCCTTGCTGTCGGGATAGGCCCACCTACTGAGACAGTCCGCCACGGTGTTGTCCTTGCCAGGAACATACACAACCGTGAGGTTGAACTTGGACAAGGTCTCATGCCATGTTGCCCGTTGGGAGGCGGGACCGGAGGGGGTGTCCAGGTGCTCTTTGTGCCACGACTGCAGACTCCGATGGTCGGTGCAGAGGGTGACGGGATGGAGGGCTATGTACCCAGCCCATTTCCTGAGAGCCATGACGATGGCATACGCCTCCTTTTCTCGGGGCGTCCACGTCCGTCTCTGGCCTTCCGCCAGGACTCGGATCCAGAAGGCCACCGGCACGTGCCTCCCATCGTCAAGCACTTGTTCCAACACAGCGCCAACGGCGTAGTCGGAAGCGTCGGTGCGCAGGACGAACCCTCGGTCAGGATCCACGAGGTGCAGACCCACTGCGGATAGCAGCGCCTGCTTCATCCCCTCAAAGGCACGGTCGGACTCTTCATTCCAGACCAGAGCCTTCTTGGACCCCTTCTTGGTCTCCTCTCGGTTGCCCTTGAGCATGGTTGTCATGGGGGCTGCATACTCGGCATACATCTTGATATACCCCGAGTAGTAGTTGCAGAATCCCAAGTACGCCCGTAGCTCAGAGACCGATTTGGGCTTTTCCCAGTGCTCAATCGCAGCCACCTTGCCAGGTATGGGCTTCCGCTGCCCGTTCCCAACTACGTGGCCAGTGAAGACCACCTCGCTTACCGCCATGATGGCCTTGTCACTGCTGCCCGTGAGCTTGTGCCGAACCAGAAGGTCCAGCACTCTGGTGACGTCCCTCTCATGTGCCTCCAGGAGCTCCTCATAGCTCATACTGGGGTCCCCGGACGCGATGAACACGTCGTCCACGAAGGGGTCCGCACAGTCACGCACCGGCTCAAGCAGGTTCTCCAGCATCCGCTGAAAAGCCGCATTGCCGTTGGTAACGCCCATGGGCATCACCTGCCACTTGAGGGGTCCAAGTGGTGTGCTCATTGCTGTGCAAGCACGGGACTCCTCGGCGACAGGCATCTGATGATAACCATGTTTCAGGTCAATCACCGTGAAGATCCTCCGCCGGTGTTGTTTTTGCAGCATGTCCTGAATGAGGGGCAGCGTATAGCTGTCATGCTGCGTTTGGGCGTATAGGTCGCGGTAGTCGACCCCGAGCCGCCACTCTCCGGCCACCTTCTTGGGGACGACGAAGCAGGGGAAGGCCCACTCGGAGTCGCACGGAAAACAGTGATGGCAAACTCCGATGGCTCCCCCCAGCGGCACGACCGCCACCACCGCCGGTCCCGCTCCCGCTCCCCCGTCCCCCTTGGAAGGGGCGGGGGAGACCCCCGCGGAGCGCGAGGAGCGGTGGCTGGCGGAGGCTGCGGTGCCTGTCGGGCCGCCGGCTGGACAGCCCCGGGCGGCCTCCGCTGACACCCGGCCGTCGACCCGGGAGCCTGAGCCGGCCGAGGTGACCGCCCCCGCCGCCCCAACAGCAAGCCCTCCCGCCCCGCCCCGGGAGGGGGCCCCAGACGCGCGGGGAGCGGAGACCGCAGTTCCAACGAGCCACGCCACGGCCCTGACCGCGGCCCCCGGCACACCGCCGACACAGGGGGTAGCTGTGGCGCAGGAACCGAGGGCATTGCCGAGGGCTGCCGCAGACGCAGAGGGGAGCGGGGAGGGTGCGCCAGGGGTTGAGACCGCGGCCCCGGCGAGCCGCGCCACCGCCTCGGCCGGCCACGCCGCGGCCCCCAGCACGCCAGGAAAGCGGGGGACGGACCCCGCACGGACCAAGGGCGCCTCGCCAGCGGCCGCCGCAGCAGCAGCAGTGGGCAGGGAGGGCGCGAAGTACCGCACCCACGCCAACCCCACCAACACCCACACCAGCCCCCCCAAGCCGTTCCCCCCCAAAGCCCTTCCCCCCGGGGCGGACGCGGCACGTCCACCCCCCGGCGCCCGAGCGCTTGCCGCCGGGCGTCACGCTGCCGCAGCTGCAAAGGCAGCAGGACGCCCGGCGCGTGATCCAGGAAGGAGGGGACGGTGCGCAGGCAGAGCTGCGTGCCAGCCACGGGAGCGTGGAGCGGGGGACAGGGAGCGACAGGGGAAGTGCCCAGGGGCACGCGCAGGGAGCGGGCCAGGGCAAACGCGGCAAGGAGCAAGGGCGCAAACACGGACGGGGCACCGAGGCCAGCAGCAGCGGAGGGGGACAGAGCGCGAGCTGCGGACGGCGCGACACAGGGCAGGGAGCCGGGAAGGAGCCAGGGCACGGGAACGTCGCGCAGGGGCGCAGGCAGGGCGCCCAGGTGCATGGAGCGGAGCGAGGGACGGTGGGCGAGCAGGCAGGCCAGGGCGTGGGTGACAGGGGGCCGGACCCACGGCACGGGCAGGGGGACAGAGGCGTGGGGGCCGCAAGGGGGCCCAAGGGCAAGGGCAAGGACGCCACGGGCCCCCAGGGACAGGCGGGACGGGGCATGGGAGCCCGGGGGGGAGGGCGGGTCAAAGGGAGGGGGGCGGGGGGCGGGGCGCCCCCGCAGCCGGACGTGCAGCCCGTGAGGTGCATCCCCCCCGGCATCCAAACGATGCCGGCGCACCACACCCACCACCACCACCACCACCACCACCACCTCTGGCCCATCGACCCCGACGCCGGAGAGCTCATCCCCCCCCCAACCCCCACGACCCCAGGCACCAGCCAGCCCCCCCCGCACCGAGAGCGGAGCCGGCGCGGATGGCCTTGGCGGGAGGGGGGGGCGGGGCGCGGCACCGGCGCCGCAGGCACAGGGGCAGCAGGGAGAGCCGGCGCGAGGGGCAGAGGGGGCCCGGCCTTGGGACCGGGACTGGGGCATGATCCCGGACCCTCTGGGGGATGAGGCCCTCCCCCTGGCCGGGGAGGTGTACGGGTTGGTGGGCTGGGCCAACCAGGGGACCACCAGGGGGATGAGGAACCGGCCTTTCGATGCCGTGCCCCTCCGGAGGGACGGAGGAAATCGGGAGGTACCCCCGGGGGGCTGGGCAGCCCCAGAGGACCACGAGAGGGTCCTCAGGTCAGTGATCCGGGCGGCGTGGCCCGACAGGGAGCCGATGTGGCCGGCCTTCCTGGAAGGGGGGGCGGTGCTCCGCATCACAGACGCGGACACCAACAACTGGCTCCCCCGGGCCTTGCGCAGCGCCCTAGCCCACTGGCGCTACCGCCGGCGCAACCCGCCACCGCCACAGCCCCAGCCCCCACACAAGCGGCGGCGCAGGTGACGGCCCAGACGGCGGACGCAAGAGAGTGGGGGGGGGAGCTGGGCCCCCTGACCCACGCCCCCCCCCCACGATACGGCGTGACGGAGGAGCGCGCGCCACCTCCGGCAGGAGGGAGGGCGGAGACAACGAGCACGGGCGGGAACCTGCTGCCCCACAGCCTGCTAACCGCTGACCGCTAACCCTCACGGCCGCCCCCGGCCGGCCAGCGCCGCGTGGCGACGGCGGGGGGGACAAGGGGCCCCAGCGAGAACCTGCATGAGGGTCCGGCTCTAGGTAGCGGGGGGCGAGGGAAGAGTGCGACCCCCCAGTCGACGGCTGGCCCCCGGGGCCGGGACCGCCAGGCCGCCCCCCCTCGGCCGTCAGGGGGCGGCACCAGGGGACCAGAGGGCCCCCCCGACTCCCCCCCCCTCTTCCTCAGGCCCAAGAGCGGACGGAGGCAGACCAAAGAGACGGCGGCCCCGCACCGGCGTGCGCGTCCAGTCGGGGTCGCTGGGCCGCCCCGGGGGGGGGGGAGGATGAGGGGCGGCCCGTGGACCGCTCCCCCGGGGGCCCCTTCAGTCCTGAACCCCCCCTCTGCCCTCCCCGAGTGGGCAATGGTCATGGGGGGGGTCATGGGGGGCGCGGCCTCCATACTGTTCTGGTGCGCCGCCGTGCACGGCCCCCAGGCTTGGTCCGCGCGCCGCTCCGGCGCGCTGGTGTGGGCTCGTCCGTCGGCCGCGACCCCCGCGGGAGCAGGCGGCTGGGGGCGCTGGGGCGCGCGGTGTGCAGGTCCAGCCGCATCCCCCCCCCCCTCCCGCGTCGCGGTCCCTTCTGGGGGAGGGGGGGCGTCACCTCGGCTCCGGGGGGGGCGGTGGGTCGCTCCTGTGGCCCTCAAGCTGGGGGGGGGGAGCGGGGGGGGGGAGGTTGGGGGGCCGCTCCGCCGCCCCCCGCCCCCCCGCCCTGTCGGGTGTCGGCCTGCCATCCGTTGTCTCCGGCGTGCCCCCCCGGGGTATACTCGTGGTGTGGGGGTTGCCGGGCTGCCGCGGGCGTCGGGCGCGGCCCGGTCGGCCGCCGGGTCAGCGTGGCGGGGGGGGGGGGAGGGGGGGGGAACCCCCCCGCCCTGGTTGGCGCCCCCGCCTTCCCCAGGCCGGCCTCTGAAGGGGCCGCTCCGTTTGCGCCGTCCTGGGCGCCGCCGGTCCGCCGTCGGTCGGCAGCGGGCAGGGCGGGAGCGTGTGGGCGGTTCAGCGGGGGCGATTGCCGCGGCCGCGGTGCCCCCTCACCCCGGGTGCAGCGTCCTCCTCGGGAGGGCGGGGGCGAGTGCGCCGACGACAAGAGGGGGGCCAGGGTACGGAACCGCGGGCCGCCCCCCAGAGCGTGAGCAGGGGGGCCGCGGCGCGACCCCCCCCCCCAACCCCCCCCACCGGCCCGCAAGCCGCAGGGGCGCCGGCCCCCACCCCCCGAGGCAGGGGGGATGGTCCCCCCTATCCCCGCCCGAGAGAGAAGCTGGAGCACGGCCCGCCCCCCCGCCCCAGCCGCTGGCTCCCACAGGAACCGCGGGGAACAAGGGAGACCGCGCCAACGCGCAAGGACGCCGCACAGATCGCGCCCAGAGAAGGCGGGGGAGCACGAACCGCAGTGGTATGGGGACCACGCCCCCCATGACCAGAACAACGCCAGTGACACCCGCTTTGTTGCCTGCCCAGGGAAGGCAGAGGGACGGAACGAGGCAGAGCGACCCCCCGCCCTACTGACCCCCCAAGCCGCACAAACGGGGGGCACGGCGCACCAGCCCCTCCCCCCCCCAAAACCCGCCCCCTGGCACACGAACGCCACGGACTCGCCGCACGGGGGGCGCACAGCCCCAAGCCAGGTAGGGGGGAACCGGGACCGGACCGCCGCCCCCCAAGCAGGCCAGACGGAGCAAGGGACCGGGGCAGGACACGCGGAGGGGCACGGACCACGTGGAACGGCCCTACCAGCGCCCAGTGCCGGGACCGCGCGAGGTGCGCACGCCACACCACCCAGGGGGGGGGGGAGCGGACGCCGCGGGAGCGCGAGCGCACACACACGCAAAGGGCACGCGGGGACTACCAGAAAGGCAACCGGACCGAGCTCGCGGAACGCACAGACCGCGTGGAATGGCGTACCAGCGAGCGAGGGTAAGGGACATCCGGACGGGACTGCCCGCCACACGCAGCGCGGAACACGCGGGGCGGGAAGGGGGAAACGGGAGAGACACAACACCAGGTACCGGCCCGAGCCCCCCGAACCGGCCGCGAGCGCCGCGCACCTACGGACGCGGCACTGCACCCGCCAAGGCAGTAGTGGCGCACTGCACCACGCCCCGACCCCTAGGCTAGGCAGCCTCCGCGCCAGCCCAAGGGGGTCCCACTGGCAACAAGGCAGTAGCACGGGCCCGGCGGCGCCGGCGCCCCGGGCGACCACGCATTACGGGGGCGACGCGGTGGGTAAGCGCTCGCAGCTACGGCTGCGAATTGATGCACTGACCGGGGAGTGGCGAAACGGGGAAGGCGGGGAGGGACGGGGCTCCGAGACCTGTGAACCCGGGGGACTCCGCCACCAGGCAGGAGGTGCGTCTTGGAGGGCCCCCCACTAGGACCCGGTGGGGAGGATATCACCTGGCCCGACCAGGTGGCCCCCCGGGGCCGAAAGGCGTCTAGTACCCGCAAAATCAAACCTCAAACCTCAAACCTCAAACCCATGAAGACGACGCATTTAACACCCTCCTCCTCCATCAGGCGCTCCATTTCTATGATCTTCTTGGCCTCAGCGGTCTCAGCCTCATCGCCATGGGCAGAGACATCTGTCATGCCCTTGCTGTCGGGATAGGCCCACCTACTGAGACAGTCCGCCACGGTGTTGTCCTTGCCAGGAACATACACAACCGTGAGGTTGAACTTGGCCAAGGTCTCATGCCATGTTGCCCGTTGGGAGGCGGGACCGGAGGGGGTGTCCACGTGCTCTTTGTGCCACGACTGCAGACTCTGATGGTCGGTGCAGACGGTGACGGGATGGAGGGCTATGTACCCAGCCCATTTCCTGAGAGCCATGACGATGGCATACGCCTCCTTTTCTCGGGGCGTCCACGTCCGTCTCTGGCCTTCCGCCAGGACTCGGATCCAGAAGGCCACCGGCACGTGCCTCCCATGGTCAAGCACTTGTTCCAACACAGCGCCAACGGCGTAGTCGGAAGCGTCGGTGCGCAGGACGAACCCTCGGTCAGGATCCACGAGGTGCAGACCCACTGCGGATAGCAGCGCCTGCTTCATCCCCTCAAAGGCACGGTCGGACTCTTCATTCCAGACCAGAGCCTTCTTGGACCCCTTCTTGGTCTCCTCTCGGTTGCCCTTGAGCATGGTCGTCATGGGGGCTGCATACTCGGCATACATCTTGATATACCCCGAGTAGTAATTGCAGAATCCCAGGTACGCCCGTAGCTCAGAGACCGATTTGGGCTTTTCCCAGTGCTCAATCGCAGCCACCTTGCCAGGTATGGGCTTCCGCTGCCCGTTCCCAACTACGTGGCCAGCGAAGATCACCTCGCTTACCGCAATGGTGGCCTTGTCACTGCTGCCCATGAGCTTGTGCCGAACCAGAAGGTCCAGCACTCTGGTGACGTCCCTCTCATGTGCCTCCAGGAGCTCCTCATAGCTCATACTGGGGTCCCCGGACGCGATGAACACGTCGTCCACGAAGGGGTCCGCACAGTCACGCACCGGCTCAAGCAGGTTCTCCAGCATCCGCTGAAAAGCCGCATTGCCGTTGGTAACGCCCTTGGGCATCACCTTCCACTGGAGGGTTCCAAGTGGTGTGCTCATTGCTGTGTAAGCACGGGACTCCTCGGCGAGAGGCATCTGATGACAACCATGTTTCAGGTCAATCACCGTAAAGATCCTCCGCCGGTGTTGTTGTTGCAGCATGTCCTCAATGAGGGGCAGCGTATAGCTGTCATGCTGCGTTTGGGCGTATAGGCCGCGGTAGTCGACCACGAGCCGCCACTCTCCGGCCACCTTCTTGGGGACGACGAAGCAGGGGGAGGCCCACTGGGAGTCGCACGGCTCAAGCCGGCGCCTCTCGATGAATTCACGGAGGATCTTCTCCATGGCCTCCTTTCTCTCGCCCCTCAGGGTGAACTCCCGGTGTCGGTACACACGGGGGTCGGGCTTCAGTAGTATCTTGGCCTCGCCATACGGTCCACGCACCGGTGGAGGAAACACAGGTTTTCCGCTGAAGAAGGTATCCCCATACTTCTGCTTCAGCCTGGCCCTCAATGCCTGGATCTTGGGGCACTCATCGGACTCTGCCTTGGCCTTGCCGGGCACCTGAACCACTGAGCTTACCTGCGGGGTGTCACCGCATGGTTTCGGCTCTGGTGGTCTTCCCAGGTGGCCCAAAGGGCCATCTCTGGTCTTGCCTCGGAACAAGTCACCATAGGTGGGCAGGTTCCCGCCGATTGGCTCGTCCTGGCTGGACATGTGGACCAGTACCCTCCTTACGAAGGTATTCCCATCATAGGAACCGGAGACGATGGATTCCAGCTCCCACCAGGCGTTGTCCTGGCCTTTCCCCTCACGCTGGCTTCCCGAGTCGTGAAAGGGCTGATCCATATACCCCTGAACCAGGTCCAGCTCCTCTTCAGTGAGGAAGTCCTCCGGTTCTCCAATGTCAACAGGGGAAACCGCAATACATTGCCGCCATGGCTCCGCTATGATGTGGTTGACACACACGAAGTCCGTGGTGTCGGCCTGCTCAAGGCCCCCATCCACATAGTGGAATTCCGTTGGCCATCTCTGGGGTGGCATGGGCTGTCCCTTAGCGTCCTGATAGACACTCTCCCCAGCCGGTAGGACGACCTTGTTTAAGGTCATGTTGGTCAGTGAGACCACCCAATCTCGGGTGCTTTCCTCCTCGGTGCATCCCATAGGAACAACCAGCACTTCCTTGGAGCGGTCCTTGCGAATCTTCGCTACCGCCTTTGGAATGTCCCATCGGGGGCAATGGATCCACATCAAACCCTGATGCGGACCCCATTGCTTCTTCCACGCAGAGTCCTGGGCGCTCCAGTACTTCTCGCAAACCCCAAGATGGGCGGAGGTTCCTGAAGAGAACGCATCCAGGGTAAGATCCGAAGCCCCCAGGTTAACAACCACTCGACTCGCCACCCCAGGCATTACGCCGTACTCCTGGTTTGTTGGCCCAGCTGGCTCAGTCCCCAGCGCGGCTACTTCCAGCTGATTGTGTTCCGGGTGGATCCATTGGCACTCCACATGGTGCTCAGGTGACAAAAGCCAGGAGAGCTGGTCGTCCTGGTACAGGGTCATTGAGGCCTGGGCCGGGAGAACGCCGGAGTCCGTCTCCATCATGAAGTCATACCCAACGATCATGTCCCAGTCCATCTGGGCCTCGTAGAAGCGACCTTGCAGGAGAATTTCCTTGCCGAGGTCCGGGCGGCTCAGCTCACGGTGGTTCAGGAACTGCAGCCCAATGGCCGCTTCCCTCGTGCCTCCCACGGTGTACTGGCCGTTCGCCACCTTCAGCCTGACAGGCTTCTGACTGTCGGCCAAGCACTCTGGCGGAAGTAAGCCAGCCTTGACCAAGCTGACCTGAGCTCCCGTGTCCCCCAACACGTCGAAGACCTTCTCCACTTCCCCACATAAGGCATGGACCTTTTTAAGACATGTCAACTCCTTCAGGGTTCATGTGGTTCACATTGGGCTCCACGTGGGAGTGTAGGGGGCATGATGGTGACCACACATGGGTAATTGCGGCTGCAAATGCCCCACTGTGGCTAATCCACTGTCCCAGCGCGATACACTGTGGTCCTATGTTACATTACATTAAACTTGGTTCTGAAGTAAGTACAGGGCCAGTTACCTGGGCCCTGTCACTCCTCCTGGCTACACCTCAGCGGGTTTGCACAGGGCTCTGGGCGGAGTGTGAACCTTCACACACAAAAATGAAAAAAAATAAAATCTCAGTGGGTGCCAGGTAGCAGAGGCTTTGCAAAAACACTGCTAGAAAAAAGGAAAAGCTGAAGCCAGAAGAAGGTAGATGATTTGGACGGAAGTGTTTAAAAACATTGAATGGTTGTTGAATATTGATGGAAAGATGAGAGCTTGATGTGTGCTGTATTGTGTGAGCTGTATGTTTAGTGGGGCATTGTGTAATGCCGTCTGTAAATGTCATCTGCGTGTGTCAACTGGTGTGTGAGTTTGTTCTGTGTGTTTATCAGTAGTCAGTGACCTACATATGTTGGTTGCCTGTAGAGCTGTTGTGTAATGTACGTAAGCCTTTGGGCACACACACAGACGCATGTGTGCATTACTCAGTCACGAGCAAAACTGCGCATCAATGAGTTGGAGTCAAATGGAATAAAGCAGACGTGAGTGCAGTTTGATGAATTCATATCATGGTCAACAATGGTGGAGCCATACCACGATGTGTGAGCCTATGGACAGCTTGACTACAAAAAAAAAATAGAAAAAGGTAGTTTGGGAGGAGGCATAAAGAGAAAGGGACGGCAGTGACTGGGCTTAGCCATCAGGGCTTGCCACTGAGGCACTTAGGTGACTCAAGAAGAGGCTGTTGCTCACGAGACGCTGCTTAGCTAAACAGTAGCGAGAGCTGTGCCTTGGTCACTTCATCCAATAGCAGTGCATGGCACTGATAGATAAACTTTTTCTCCAACAGAAGAAGATGTGCGCTTAACCGCCATTTAAATAAACAAAGCGCTGGTTTTGTTAAATCCATAATGCATTCTTGAAAGAACATCGCTGCTTCATTGGTGTTGACTTTCTCCAGTTGCCGGTGCTTTTGCTCCAACCCCACATAGTCGTTGATGATGTTCCATACCAGGGTGACTTCCAACTGCAATCGATGTAAGCTGTGGTTACTCCGTTGTCTAAGCGACACTCGTTGCTGACGTAGGGCTTCGGGCAACTCAGAGAGCATTTCGTCTTTGGGAATATGCACACCAAAGATCTGAATGTGTGTATCCAGTAAGACAAAATGCTTTTCCAATGCTTTGAGGCATACTCTAGTTGTATTAGAGATGCACTGAGCATCCAGGCATTTCTATCTTAGTATTGGTCCCACCAAAAGTGGTGATAACACATTTTGACCTATGGAACCAGACACCCAATCAGGATATGGAGTGGACCCCTTATTCCCCTTTCAATGTGAGGCAAATCATCTTTTCCTGAGTTGACTGAGTACTGACATGTCCAGGGCAGAGCCTATGAATTTATCTCTGTTTTTCCATGAATTCTTAGCTTTCCTAGTGGTATGCACCCTAGGGGGCTGAACACCTCTTTTTGAGAGGTCCTGGGTTCACTTCCTGGTCAGCCTAGCTAAGTAGGAAGATCCCATGTGACATGGCAGTGACCTCATCGCCACATGCCCTGCCACCTCAGCACATATGGGACCCAAAACAAAGAGTGCACATCTCCTGAGATGGCACTATGGAGATAGAGTGACCATGGGGCAGTTTTCCAACTCTTTTCCAAAACATTTCAGCTATCTTTGTGAATATGCATTCCGATTTGACCTGAGTTGCAGTTTCTGTGAATATCCTTTCATCTTTCACTGTTTACACTGCAGCCCTTCATGCTTTGATCCTGATTCTCTTCTCCTTGCACACCTCTGGCTTGGGCTATCCTGGATTTACTGTATTTCAGCAAACAAAAGCTTTTCATCTCCAAAAACAAGCAGCAGGAAACCCTACACCAGCAGCAAGCAGCAGGAGAGACAAAAACACAGTGTTGAAACCACTATAAACTTTTCTGGTAGCAAGAGGCAGTCTGTCTCTGCGCACCGGCAGCAACCCCGCGCCGTACATCCAGTGCGCCGAGTACAGGCACATATAAGCAGAAGGGCGAACGAAGATGGATACAAGGAAGGAGGACGCCGACGTGAAGACAGCGCCAGCGCCTGAGGCACCGGCAAGGCCAGCACCTGGGGAACCTGGACCTGGACCTAGCGGCGCTGTACCTTCGGAGTCCTTACATGGGCCAGTGGAAGTGGCTGAGGACTCCTTGGATGGACTCCAGACAGCCTTCAGGGCCCTCTCAGTCGAAGAGGTGGTGGTCACTCAGCCTGTGAAGAGGAAGAGAGAGAGCGAGAAGGATGCTGGAGACGAAGCAGACGAAGGAGAGGAACAAGGGCAAGACCTGACGAATGACCCTACCTTCGAAGGCGCACCAAGCGCTTCTGGCCTCCACGCATCACCCTCTCCTATAACCACCACACTCCCAACTCCAGACCCAGCCGCTGCAACATCCACTCCCATAACCAACTCGCCTATGGCAGAGGGCACGGGCTTTACTGGCATGCCTCCCTACCCCGCCTATGGTATGGGCCCACCTACCACTGCGCTCCCTGAGGCAACTACTGCCAGTGAGCCGGTGGCTTCAAGCTCTGCGCCGCGATGGTATGCGGCTGAATATCCCCATCCACTACCCGCTACTGGAACCTATGTGGATGTTCCTGGGTATGCACCTGGGTATGCAACCTTGAGTGGGTTGAGGAGAGGACCTGAGTCTCTTGGTGGCAGGAGTAGAGGATCGGGGAGATCCTCCAACAGGTCCCTGACGCGATCGGAGATCAACGAGGTGCTCCGAGGAGCCACTTCAAAAATCGTGGGCGACCTCACTCAAGAGATCCGAGAGAAACTGGAGCCCCTGATGATCCCGCCCCAAGCGTCACCTACCACGGTGGGAATGTCACCCCACCGAGTACAGGCCAACCACCTGGCGGCAGGGTTGACAAACACCCTGGGGAGCCTGAGGAGCCGACCGATGCCGACTCCTGCAGCTATACCTAGAAGCCCTTTTGTGCCGAGAACGGCCCAGCCACCCTACAGCCACGTGACGAACTCTACGAGGGCCGAGCTGGACCGGCTGGGGCTGACAGCCTTAAGGGCAATGGTGGACGTGGAGCCTTATGGCTCTAGTGATCTAGGCGGAGACCCCTCCGATGATGAGCCGCCGTCGATGACTTCTACTTCGCCCTCAGAGGACGATGACCCGGAGTACCCCGAGGACCCAAAGGGGAAGAAGAAGAAGAAGAAGAAGAAGAAGACCCGACGCCCTGAGGGACGCAGGTCTCAGGAGGCGAAGGCTATTGCCACCTCCAAGATCGTGGTGAACCTGCCTGAGTTCACAGGCAAGGACCTCAGCGAGTTCGCTGAGAATTTTGGCCGGTTTCTCCGATTGACCGGCCAAACCCACGCTAGTGGGCGAGTCAAGTGCGATCTGCTCCTGCAGTGCTGCAAGACCAAGTACCTGGAGAAGCAGGTCAGGCAGATCGTGACTAACTCCGCCACCTTTGCCGATGTGTTGGTTGCCCTGGAGAGGCAGTACCCGACCTACGAAACCGACCTCTCCATCAGGGCCGAGATACAGAACCTGCCCGTGCTGCCCAACAACCCCAAACCTGGCAGGGTCTCTGAGCTGTTGGCTGACCTGGATCACTGGGCTGGACGACTGACGCCCGGTTCCTACAGCAGCGACGACCTGCTGTTCTGGTTGGTGGCCGAGCTCCCTCGAGATATATAGGACGAGTGCCATTCAACGGCGGAGCGCAAGGCTAGATCCCTCCGCTACGAGGATCTGTGCGTGCTACTCCTGGAGCTGGCGCTGGAGAAGGAGAGCGACCAGCACTTGAACAATTACCGTCCTGGAGGAGGAGGTTCTGGAGGTCATGGCAAAGGGTACCAAGGGTCCTGACCTGGGCAGGGGACTACCCCCAAACACGCCCACGCCCGTATCATGGAGAACGTGAAGGAGCTATTCTGGTGTGATGCCAGAGACGAGCAGGGCCACCTGCAGCACGCCCCTGACTGCGAGCAGCGAGACTGCTTCGTAGTCCAGGGGAAGCAGCAGGAGAAGAACACCGGCGCCAAAGCGAAGCTGCCGGATCATTACAGGTGCACCATCACGTGTGCATTCTGCGGGAAGCGGAAGCACTACGAGCATGAGTGCTACCATAAGCAACGCCTATCGGTGAAGCTTAAGGGTGAAGATCCTGGCAAAGGCTCAGGCAAAGGTGGAGGCAAAGGCAAAGGCAACGACTCCGGCAAGGGCAAGTCGAAAGGACGTGGTCAAGGGCAAGACAAGGGTCAGGGTGGACGAGGAGGAGGCGCTAACCGCCAGCCCATCAAAAAGAACAAGGACAAGAACGGAGGCAACCCCAACCCTAATCCAGGGGGGAACCCCGAGCCCTCTGGAGGGCAGTCTGGTCCTACCACACGCTCACAAACACAGGCCCAGCAAGAACAAGGAGCCAAGCGTGAGCATGAAGGTGGTGATGACGGCAACGCTAAGAAGAGGAGCCGTTTCATGAGGATGGCCCGCGAACTGGGGAACAAGGGGTTCGAGGGGACCTGTCCCGCGGAGTTCTGACGAGGACGCTCTGGTGGCACCCAAGACCTGGTGTTTTGGGTACGTATCCGACTAGGGGGACGCCAATACCTGGGGGTATTGGACACTGGCGCCACCATATCTATAGTGGCCAAGAAAACCTTACCTTGTGGAAGCCTGAAGAACACCATGACCACCGCTGGTATAGGCATGGGGGATGGACATGTGGTGCACAGCTGCGGGGACTGTGAAGTGGAGGTACCTATGGGCTCTGGGACTATCGCCCATCGGTTCTATGTGATGGACACTGAGGCCTTCGACTTTGTACTGGGGACTGACTTCTTCGTACAGCACTCCCAGATACAATCCCTGACGCTGCAAGCGCCCTACCTCCTCTACGTGGACCACGGCAGTGGCAGAGAGTCTGTGCCACTGGAGCAGTCGGAACATACCTCGAATTACCTGAGGCTATCGAAGGAGGAGCCCTCGAACATGATGGCGGCCTCCAAAACTGAGGACTATCAACTATTGGGGGAAGTCCTAGACCAAGGTCTGAAGGAGTTAGGTTACTCTAGAGAAGACCTGAGTGTGGAGTTGTTCGCCAGCGACAAGCAGCATGTACTGGACCTTTACTGCAGCAAGGGGAAGGGATGGCCTACGGGAACCCCAGATTCAGTGAACTGGGGAAGGTGCTGACCAAGGTGGCCTTGGAACGTTCCCGTATGGTCCTGTGTTCCCCCGATTGGGGAGCCCATGGGGGCAACGAGTACTGGCGAAACCTCCTGGACAGGCTGACTATCAGCTCTGTTCGTTTGCCTGATGAGGCCATCTACGTGCCTCTGGGACGCAAGACGCCTATGGGGAAGCCCGGATGGGGGAATATGCTCAGCGTGGTGGACAGAGGTCTTACCTCCATCCCCTGGGAGGATCTGGACCCGACTCTGGTCCAGGCTATACAACGAGAAAGCGACGGACTCGCCTTGGGTGACTTGAAGGATCGCCTACGACCTCAAGATGCTGTTGAAACTACACCCGGAGGAGATGAGTACGTCATGACTGACACCAACGCCCCCAACTCTCCCTGTCATGTACCTGTTCCTGATGGAGTCTCTGAGTGTGGACTATCTGAGCTACCTAGCTCTATCCCCTCAGATGACGAAACTGAGCACGACGCCTTCTTCGTGCAGACCTGTGTGGAGGAAGTGGAGAACGCCGACTACGTCGCCCCACTAAAACCCCTACTCTCCATGAGGGTGGAAGACCCCGTGGACGAGGAGCTGGACCCTCGATCCAGGCTAAGGGAGTATGTGGACTCCAAGAGGAAGTTGGTGGCGAAAAAGCTATGCTACGCGAAGCCTACCCGCAGCTCATGGCCACTGAAGCAAGGACGTATGGGACACCTATCCCAATTGAAGGAGGACCTCGAACAGAAGATCACCACCTGGCAAAGGGAGGTAGATCTTAAGCTCATGAAGAGCGTGTGGGGCGCCCATGTGAGGACCCCAGAGGAGGAAGACCTCTCGGAGGAATGTGTATGTGAACCCCCTCGAGCGTGCCTATGTTGCCATCGTCCACCGGAGATGGTTGGACAAGACCTTCTATATGCCTACCAAGGGCTGAAGGACACTACCACGGGCGAAGAGTCGGTGGAGGACCACCTCCCGACGTCTATTACTCAGGGGGCAAGCAACTTACACTCTGACGAGGACATGGAGTACAAGATCAAGGTATTGGACCCGCGGGTACAGAAGCT
The DNA here is from genome assembly GCA_964036045.1 of Eutreptiella sp. 'Long Island Sound 2002'. Lineage (NCBI taxonomy): Eukaryota > Euglenozoa > Euglenophyceae > Eutreptiales > Eutreptiaceae > Eutreptiella > Eutreptiella sp. 'Long Island Sound 2002'. Next base: position 12,485,481 of record OZ038394.1, read on the forward strand.
TATAAGGACCTATCTGGAGGTGTTCGGAGAACTACCCCCTCCAGCCTCATGTGACAAGCTGGTACAGATGGACCTCAAGCTGAAACCCGAGTTCGTGGGTCACAAGATCCGGAGGAGACCCTATCCAGCTCCTAAAGAGCAGGCCGACGAGATCGAGCGACCCATACAAGAATGTATCGACGCTGGCCTAGTCCTGGAGTACAAGTACGGGGACTACCCCCTACACTGCAGCCCCTGTTTCCTGGTGGCTAAACCTGGGTCTGCAGCCAAACGGCTGGTAGTTGACTACAGAGAGCCGAACAAGAAGACGCTGAACCACTCAGGGTCCATTCCCAATATGGAGTCTACCCTGGAGAAGATAGCCTCCTGCCGCTACAAGACCAAGATAGACAAGAGGAGCGGATTCTGGCAAGTGGACCTGACGCCCAACGCACAGGAGCTACTGGCCTTCATCACCCCTCAGGGGAGGGTGTTCAAGTGGAAGGTCATGCCGTTTGGCGTGGCTAACGCACCCGCTCTATTCCAAGAGCTGATGAACAAGATCTTGTCAATCCTACGAAGGAGACCTAAGGTACAGGAGCTCATATCCCGTGGTGCCCAGATGGAGGCTCACATCGACGATGTATGCCTCGGGACCAATACCGGGGAGGATCACCTAATCCTTATTGGTGAGATCTTTGCGGTCTGCCAGGAGAACCACACACGACTCAAGCTGGAGAAGTGTGAGTTCATGCAGGAGACCATGCAGTACCTGGGGTTTGACGTTGGCTATGGGTGGTGGACCCCAGCGGCCTCTAAGGCCAAACCCCTGATGGATGCCAAGGTACGACACGAAGATCCCAAGAAAGGACTTCATGATGTACGCAGTTTCATTGGGGCGTGCAACTTCTATCGCCGCCACATCAAAAACTTCACCTACACCAGCGCCGTTCTGACGGACTTGATCAAGAAGAGTACTACTTGGCGCTGGGGCCCACAAGAGCAACAAGCGTTTGACGAGCTCAAAGACAAGGTAGCCAACGCTAAGTGCTTGGGTGTGCCTAGGGCACAAGGGGAGATTATCCTGGTGACCGACGCCAGCAATGTGGGAGGTGGTGGAACGTGATTCCAATGGCAAGCACTAGAGAAGGAGGAGTTCGACTCGGCCATTTCCCAATGGGGGACGGAAGGTCTCAACCGAGATGGAACCCTCAAGCACAGCTACCCTGACGACAAGTGGGTCCTAGTACCTCTGGGCCACTGGAACTGGAAGTGGAACCAGGCCAGGGGGAAGTACTCCACGTATGAGCAGGAATTGCTCGCGGGTATGCTGGTGCTATCCTCACAAGCACGACTGTTGGGGAGTAACCCTGTGGTCTGGCTGTGCGACCAAGAACCGGTCCGCAGTTTCCAGAAGGGTCCCCCGCCTGAGAAGGCCAAGCTACGGCGCTGGTGGACCTACCTCAGTCAACTACGGCTGACGGTACACCATATCCAGGGAGTGAAGAACGAGTGTGCCGACTACATCAGCCGCAACAACTTCGACGTCCTGATTGGTGCCCGGTCTGAAGCGCTGGCTAAGGAGGCGTTCAGCCGTATGGACGTCCACTTGGACCTCAACATGACTATGATACGCCCCCTGGATGGACTCCAACAATCGGAGTACCTGAAGGAGTTTGGGGATATCTACAAGCGCCTGGAGAAACGCCTTGAACCCCTCCTGGTCAACCAAGACCAGTGGAAGAGGAACAAGAGCTACCTCTGGCACGAGGACCGCATTGTGGTGCCTAGTGACAGAGTCCCAGCGCTGCTGAAGTGGACCCATGAGTCCAGCGGTCATGTGGGTGCTGACCGTACCCTGAGGCTGTTCAAGCAGTGGTTCCACACTACGTGGACTGACGACCAACTGCGGAAAACCCTCCAGCCTATCGTGGACAAGTGCCCGTGCAGGTCCTGTAAACCAGGGGATATCAGGGACAGAGGTCTCTACTCGACCCTGCCCATCCCTCACTGTGCTAACAGTGTTCTATACGTGGACTACACGGAGATGCCGAAGTTCGGGGGCTATGACTTCGCCCTCGTGGTAACCTGTGGGTTGACCAGGTTTACCAGGGTGTTCCCATGTACCAAGCACATTACCGGGGAGGAGACTATCAAGATACTTTTGGAGGAGTGGTTTTGTGTCTATGGGGCGCCCAAGGAGATCAACTCCGATGAGGACGTACGAGTACGCTCAGATACCGGTTGATACAAGAGGGCCCTGAGATCCCTCAATGTCCAGGTGTCTACGGGGATTCCCTACTCGCACACGAGCAACCCCCTATGTGAGCGACAGATCTGTGTCCTGAAGGAGAATTTACGGATATGGTGCAAAACTGAACGCACCAAAGACTGGGTGAGACTACTCCCCGTCATATCCTTGATGATGAACTCCCAAGAGAGTTCAGCTACTGGCTACTCGCCCCCTGAGCTATTTCTAGGGCGCCCGGCATGGTTCCTACATGCCCCCTATCCAGAGGACACCCATTCTTCTGTGGGTGAATGGGTCCAAGAGCAACAAGCGAAGGTGGACAAGGCCAAGGCTATGCTCCAGAGAGTGAGGGAGCGTCAGTGGAACAAGAAGAACAAGCACCCAGTACCGGCCACCTACCAAGAGGGAGACTGGGTGCTGGTGCACCACAGTCGACTACCCGCCTGGCCACGCTCTACCAGCGATGACCCATAATTCGGGCCGTACAAGATTCTATCAGTGGATGGACACCGTATCACCGTGCGGTGTTCTCCCCGTCTAGGGGTGACCCTGGTGTGCGCTGCTCAACACGTGAAGCGCTACTATGATCCTGAAGACCTCTGCCGGGAGGAGTGGGAGCTGAACGACGAGGAAATCGCCGCTCTGGACCTACAAGGGGCTGCCAGCCCTATGGAAGTTGAAGGTGAACTCCCCGACATGAACGCCGAGGAGATGGCTAAGGTGGGCTTCTACCTGGTGATGCTGTCCTACGCCACGGCTATCGCCAGGGTTGGCGCTTCCTCACCCTCTGGGAAGGGTTTGGAGTCGAAGAGGCCACCTGGGAGCCCTTCTCTGCATTTGTTCTACCTGAGGGACGCCTAAACTCAGTTCTGGTTGACTACTTGTCCCAGAACAACCTTGGTGAGTTGCTGAGGCTCGCTGAGACGCTTGCCTCCAAGACTAAAGCTAGGGACTGAACCTTACCCTTACCTGCCAAAGCGTATGTGTGAGTGTGCTATTCCTAAGGTCCTGAGAGCAAGCTGCAGAAGTGGTGTCCTAATTATACCCAAGTCTGCACGCTTGCTAAACCTGGAGGGTTGGCTTATTGATGCCATGGGGTACGCCCCGGGTCTCCCCTCCCCTAAGCGCCCAATTTCTGTGCTGGCGCAAAACCTTTGGGAAATTCCCAGCGTACTAATCCAGGTATTGTTTTCCCCACCTATCTGTCTACTACAGGGAGGGGTGGCCAAAAGCTATGAAGGCATGAAAACGCCGTTTTGCTAAGTGGCCAAAACACTGACCTAACCACTGCCACAGCCCACCAACCCTGCTAAAATTGCAGGAAACGGGTGGGACAGTGACACACGCACTACAGGTCCTACACACCCTACAGTGGCACCATTCTGGTGGGCGAGCACTGCTGCAACTGGCTCAAACCCCCACTCAGGACTACCACTCCTACACGCACACTCTACTGGGTGTTGTTGAAGAACATGTCGTGGGTCCTAGCGACCCTCCTGTGAAGAAGACAAGAGAACACAGCGCTGCTAAGCAACTGTGGCCTAACAGGGGACGCCACAATGCGTTTCCCCTGCTAGGGCTTGGAGGGAAGGGGTGCTCTTTTTGCGTGCACAGCGCAGATGTCGATGAAGTCGGACTCCCTGCTCTGCCACAGGCAGAGGGGAGTTATTTGTTGTGTGATCTGTGCCCTTGTTTAGCAGGGCATGAAAAAAATGGTATGCTGCTGCACCAATCACCCTACCTGCCCACCTGTAAAGCAAAGGCAAATGAAGGGGTGTTTGCGGCGGGAGAACCAAGCCACACTCCCGTATTATACGGTTCTCAGTGTGACCTATAATACACTGTCCGCAAACGCGCTGAAGATCAGCTCCCCTGTCAAGCAAGCAAGCGTTAAGGGACTCCTCAGGTTCTCTTAAAGAACGTACCGAGGAGCCCCTGGGTAGCCTAAACAAGGTTAACCGTGCGCACTTCGCGTGGCCTACCCTTTAATGCGTGTGTGAATGCGCGAGCATGCACGACTCTCTTGGGCAAACCTGCCCATCTTCACCGCAATCTCGAACTCCACCAGGGGGTGGCCCCACCTGGGCGTACCTTCCTTACCTACCGCTGGAGAGTGAAGCAAGGTGAGGAGAAAAACGGGGCGCACGCGAAGAACGTTGCTATGCACTTGTGTGTATGTCTAATCACCCTGATCTGACCTCTAATCATCTGCAATCTTTCTAATCAATCCCTCTATCGCGTCCTATCGTTGTTAGCGCTGCTACAAGACTCGTTCACGGAGACACGAGACGAGCAATGTGTATGCGGCATACGAGACGAGTATACCTGTAGTTTATACCTGATTCATTGAAGTCTTTTCGTTCATTTTCGAATTCTTGAATTTTTGATACTTCTATTAGTGTAGGTGGAATCTGTATGTTTATTTATTAATGTGTGTCTCGTCATTTTCAAGACGACGTGAGACATACGTTTATAATGCCATTATTTCTGCATTTTCCGGCGCTTCGCTAGGAGCCGCTCCTGCGCGCTGCCTTTTTATGGGTAGGAATTTCTTGATTTAAAAAATCTAGAGATGACTATAATTTTTATAAAAATGTGCTTCTGATGCACAATTGGATTGTGCTCAGGTGTGTTGTCTTAGAAAAATTCTAGGCCGTCATTTGACGGATTTTGGTGTCGTCGCTTCGCTTTTGCGTGGATTCGTCCATAATTCTCCCATTCCTGCCTCTGCAGATACCCACGCGCAGCCTCGCTGAGTAGGCCGTGTTCGGGCCGAAACGCAGCAGCCTGGAGAGACTGAGCAGAACCCAAGACCCCACCAAGGGGCAATTGAATTTTTTAACGACTCCCTTCGCCCTAAGACAGGTCACAGGTCGCCAGCAGGTTTACGAGAACCCATGCGAGTGTGTATATTGTGTCTTGCGTTGCGTTTGTGTCGCGCTGCGTCTTGGAGGGAGGGATGCACATGCACATGTTTTGGCATGCTCCCAAACTAACCCAACCAAGCCACAGGAGCCCCGGCAGCGCCATGAGCGCTGAGTCTTCTGTAGGAAATGTTACAAACAGAACAGCAAAAGAGCGCCAGCCATGGTGAGCGCCCATTTTTCTGTGTGAGGGAAACTATAGGTATTTTAAAGTAGATGTGGAAACCAAGGAAAGGCCAAGAAAAAATCCCTTTTTCCTAAAATGCGACAGTGGTGGCCATCACAGCACAAGGGGGGAGTAAGAAAAAGTGCTTTTCCAATGCTTTGAGGCATACTCTAGTTGTATTAGAGATGCACTGAGCATCCAGGCATTTCTATCTTAGTATTGGTCCCACCAAAAGTGGTGATAACACATTTTGACCTATGGAACCAAACACCCAAACAGGATATGGAGTGGACCCCTTATTCCCCTTTCAATGTGAGGCAAATCATCTTTTCCTGAGTTGACTGAGTACTGACATATCCAGGGCAGAGCCTATGAATTTATCTATTTTTTCCATGAATTCTTAGCTGTCCTAGTGGTATGCACCCTAGGGGGCTGGGCACCTCTTTTTGAGAGGTCCTGGGTTCAATTCCTGGTCAGCCTAGCTAAGTAGGAAGATCCCATGTGACATGGCAGTGACCTCATCGCCGCATGCCCTGCCACCTCAGCGCATATGGGACCAAAAACAAAGAGTGCACATCTCCTGAGATGGCACTATGGAGATAGAGTGACCATGGGGCAGTTTTCCAACTCTTTTCCAAAACATTTCAGCTATCTTTGTGAATATGCATTCCGATTTGACCTGAGTTGCAGTTTCTGTGAATATCCTTTCATCTTTCACTGTTTACACTGCAGCCCTTCATGCTTTGATCCTGATTCTCTTCTCCTTGCACACCTCTGGCTTGGGCTATCCTGGATTTACTGTATTTCAGCAAACAAAAGCTTTGCATCTCCAAAAACAAGCAGCAGGAAACTCTACACCAGCAGCAAGCAGCAGGAGAAACAAAAACACAGTGTTGAAACCACTATAAACTTTTCTTATCCGGATGCACTGCACACCCTAGCAGTGCAGGAAGGGTTGCAGCTGGTCTCCAAGCGTCAGGCTGGTGAAAGATGTCGAGTATCAACTTGACATACTTGGGTTCCCTCGCGGGTGCTTGCAGTGAAGTGTTTGGTTGACCAGTGAAACAAACGGTTGTGTCAGCATCGTCTTGGTGCGGTCGTAATGACGGCACCTGCTCATCTTCGTCGTCTGTGGAATCGGATTGTAGACTGGGCGGTGCACTTGACTCTGCCGAGTGGACGCCAAACAGGGCCTTGATCACATTTTCTTCGTCCAGGTGATTCGGCGGTGATTCTGTAAATTCATTTGGATCTTGCGACCAAAAAAATGTTTCGTCGCTGCAGCAAGGTTCACTCCCATCTTCGGCCTCAGTTGGCGGTGGTGGGGGGTCCGCAGGGTAGGTCCATGTGTTCTTGGGCAGTATTAAATCATGTTTTCTTGTGTTGAGGACCTTGGCTTGAACAAGTTTCGCTTTTGTTGGAGGTCTTCTGCGGCAGTTCGGTGAACCTCGGTACTCGCCTGGCTGGACTTTGTACTTCTTTGTGGTTTCGCAGAATCTCCCATCCGGCTTTCGTGCAGTTTCTTGGCCTGACTCTTGAGTCACTGGGTTGTGCTTATTGTGTTCTGATCCTTCTCGGGGCTTTAACGTCTTCAATTGTCGAACAACAGTCTCAAACACCGCCTCCTCCTGCTGTTCGATGGCTCGGAGTTCGCGTCTCCGTGCTGCTCTCCTCTGTTTCTTTGACTTCCTTTGTTGACGGAGGAGCGTGAATCTTTTTTCTGTGGAGAGCTCGAAGTCGGAGTTCACTTCCTTTGTCTCCTGAGACACTCGTTTTTGCTCAGTTGCTTTCTCTTTGGGATCAGATGCGATGTCGGGATCTTCAGAGTTCACGGCAGAGTTGAGCTGGGCATCGCTGGCATCATAGGTAGGACGGATAGTGGAGGAGGTCACCTGTTGGTATTCAGCGGCGAGGTGTAGAGAGTCCTTGGAAATACCAACTTCTTCGTTGTACTCCTGTGAATGTGGGCGGAGTTTCAGGTTGCTCTGTTCCCCATCGCCAGGCAGATCCTCGGCGCGTTGGTGGCGCTGGTAATTGGTAGCAGCAGGCGGTATTGATTCTGCTTGCGAAGCACGCTGGGACTTTCTGAGAGCAGCGTTTGGCGGCGAAAACGCTGTTGCTGGTCTCCGTTCATTGTCATGGCGGACTGCAGTGGAGCGAGGAAAGAGGTTGATATTGTTAAAAAGAGACGGCGATGGCTGAGATTGGAAGATGGCTAGCAGGCCATGTAAGACAGACTGCAGGCCTTGGCAGCGCGGGCAATGATCGTGATCCGGATACATGTGAGTTGAACTGCGACGGTAGCTGTGGCGGGTTGCGTAAAAACTCCAAACAGGCTGGTGCTCTTCACACACTGAAACACGTCTGCGCCAGAAGGCTGAAGCGCTGCGCTAGCGGGGTGATTGGCACTGGCCGTCTGGTGGTAAGACTGGCCTGCTGGTTACACGAACTTGCACAGGACTTACGATGTACCTTTCCAGGTCATCTGTACAGTCGGCCTGTGGCATCGCAGATAAAATTTCTGCATAAATCTAAAAAAATAGACACTCAGAAAGTGAGACATGGACCTTAAGGTGCAACTGCCGCTCACGCCCCACACGGCGCACGGCGTGCAAGCTCAGGATCTCCGGCCGTTCCAGAAGCTCAATAAGCGACCGGTGCAGGTCGTGCACAATGGGCTCAGGCTGCCCATCTGCAGCATCCATCTGCGGTCCGGGTGATCCTCCGATGTTCTCGGATAGATCTTGAAGCACATCAAATACATTCTTGGTCGCGAAGGTTGGACGGGTGCAAGGGTTCGTGCCTTCACTTGCCCTCACCCTGCCACTGCGACTGTCTTTCGTCTTCGGTGCCGGACCGGGCCTTCCGCCCGCGGCAATCCCTTTGTGCTCATTGTCTCCCGAATTGGATGGTGTGGCGCTTCCCGCAACACCATCCTGCGACCGCCCTAGCTGGGGCCCTTGGCTGCAGGGGCTCCGCTAAGGGGCGTCACTTGTGGTAGCAGGAGTACTCTCCTCCGCGTCAACCTCGTTGACACTCTTCTTCTTTCCCCCTTTCCTACCCTTCTTATCCTTGTCCTTGTTCTTGTCGTCCTACTTGGGAACCCAGGACCTCTTGATCTCCTGGATCTCCTTGGCCAACTCGGTCCCCACCGACATCAGCTTGGAGAGCTCGTCCTTGGTGACCTCCAACTTGTTCTCCCGGATTCCCATGGGTGCACGCTTTTTCGATCCGTGCAACTACTTGTAAGCCTCCGTGTCAGCCTTGTGGATGGGACATGTTCGCTGGTCATGGTTGAACCCTTTGTTCCTTCCATAACACACAAAACAGCCCTGAGGGTGAGCTTGTATGAACTCCTCAAAGGACAGCGGAGGGTCGCCCATACGGCGTGGCTCCTTCTTCTCCTTCTTCTTCCAACCCTTCTGCAGGGGTTCCAGCTTCCCCGGTTGCTCCCCGCGTTCAGGCCGGTTGTTGGCTACGAAGGCACAAACGGCTGTCTCGGCGGGCTCATCGTCGTCGTCTTCATCGTCGAGGGCCTCACCCGCTTCGGTTCCCGCTGGGTCCATGGCAGATTCCCGGCCAGACCCTTCGCCAACATAGTTGACGTCATGGTCACTGACCTTCAAGCCGCGGGTGTGGTGGAGATTCCTGTACTCCTTGAGTACCTTCTCTCCGACCCACTCCAGGACCTCGTCGCAGGTCATCCGCGCCGGGATGGCTTGCAGACAGAGGGTCTGGCCGCCCACGTCACACTCGTCAAGGCGCAACATCGCGGTCTTCTCGCGATCGCCCGTGACGGTGATGAGGAGGGCGTTATGCAGCTCTCGCCGCTTGACATCCCGCGCCACATGCTTCTTTGTCCAAGCCAACACGTTTGGATGATACTCCTTGGGGAGCATCATCTTGAACGTGTTGTTGAACTTGGCTCTCTTGGCTTCCTCTTTGGTGACTCACTTGATCCATGCTTCCAGCAGCATGGAGAGCAGGCGGGCCTGCTCGTCACCTCCATTCCAGTCCTCCACGTTGCGGCAGAAGAGGGTGTATTGCCCCCGGAAGTCCGGCCAGTCCCGTAGGCGGATCTCCCGACCATCATGCTGAATCTTGATGGCCCTCCACCGCTTGGCAGCCACCTGCGGAGCGTCCACCTGCTCCCGCTCCTTGAGCCACTTCTTGGCTTCCTTGAGGGTCTTGATTTTTCCCTCCTTGTTCGCCACGAAGTACAGCTCTTGGAGCACTTCCGGCAGGCGCCACCTGAACCGTTTGAAGACATATTTCTCCGCCTCTGCGGGATCCATGTCTTCAGTGACGGTCATCCCCAAATCGTCCAGCTTCCCCAAGAAGCGGTCGAGGTTGAGGGGGTTGCCATCGTATGTGGGGGGCTTGATGTCCTTCAGGTCTTCCCACAGGGCGGCATCCGCGGCCTTAGAGACCATGAACGCCGGCCGCGAGGTCGACCGAGGTTCCCATCGGCGTCCCCCACGGACTCCCACGGCTGCCACTTCCATCTCCTCCGCGGCATCCATGTGGCTACGCCGTGGTTCCTCCATGTACGCCGAACCTAGATGTTCGCGCCGTACTCCCTCCATGTACACCTCCTCATCACGGCGCCGGCGGCTGCGTTCAGCAGCCTCCCGTCGTACACCACGTGGCGGGGTAATGCCGAACTCCTCCAGATCTTCCTCGCCTCCGCCGACATCCCACTCAACGTCCCCTCCAGGGACCTCATCTCTGAGTCCACCGTATCGCCCACCAGCCATTGGGATTGGCTCTTGGGCTGGTGCGGGGCGTCGGGGGCGTACGGGTGTCCGCGGTGGAGCACGGCGGTTGTGGTACTACGCACTGAGCCCCTCGTCACGCCAATCCTCACTGCCACTGCTGGGCGGCATACGCTCGCTATGGCGGCCCGCGCCCTGATGAGAGGGGGCGCTGAGAGAGGGGGCACTGGCGCTGGGGCGACTCCTGGGGGCTCTGCCGGGGGCGTGGGCTCTGCCTGGACCTGGTCCAGGTCCCGCGCCGTCTTCCGACCAGCCAGACTCAAGGGGTGGGTGGTCGCTGCCGACGCTCCCACGGCCTTCCAGCTCGTCCAACCTCTGCTGCAGGCCGTTGATGACCTTGTTCAGCAGCCTGGTCTCGCCCCTGGCGATGTCCAGCTCCCTCTGGGCAGCGGTGGCGACCTTGACGATCTTGATCATCTCCGTCTTGGCGATGTCCAGCTCCCTCTGTGCGCCCACGGCGACCCTGGCGATGCTGATCATCTTGCCTTTGCCCGTGTCTACCTCACGCTCGAGGGTCTGGACCCTCCTGCGGAGGTGGACGATCCACCGCCAAGTGGCCTCCGGGACACCCTCTTCTGGTGGGCTGTCGGGGTTCCCAGGGGGTCCTCCAGGAGGGCCTCTGCCGGGTCCGCCCGGTCCAGGGGGTCCTCCCCCGCCCGGAGGTCCGCCTCGGGGGGGTCCACCTGGTGGGCTTCCTCCAGGAAGTCCTGATCGTCCTCCGCCAGGGGTTCCCGGTGGGCCTTCGCCAGGTCCCCTCGGTGGGTCCGAGGATGGGGGCTTCTCCGTGTAGCCGAAGTCCATGTTATCATCCTCGTCCATGTCGCCCCACCTAGCCGTCTCGGTCTCGCACTCGGTGGACTACGAGCTCCGGCTCCATGGGGACATCTCCGTCTCCTCCTCCAGCCATTCCTCGGCGTTGTCGGTCGTCTCGTCCATCCCCGTCGCTGGCGGTGAAGAAGGGGTCGGAGTCGTGGGGGTGTCCGCCCGCTGGCCTCCGTGTCCTCTCGGGGGTCTTCCCCTTACCCCTCCTTCTTCAGTAGGTGCTGGCGCCACTGTCCACACTGCTGCCCGTGTCGACCTCCTCCAGATCCAGCGTCATCTTGGAGGAGGCGTCCCCTTCGAAGAGCTTTCGAAGGGTCTCCACTTGGGATCCTTCCGGGGGTGTCTCGCGCTGGAGCTTGGCCTCTGCCACCTCCATTGCGGCGGCTGTGGCTGCGGCAGCTCGCCTTTCGGCCTCCTTCCGGGCACGGGCAGCCTCGGCTTCCCGAGCCCGCTGCAGCCGAGCCTTCTCCGCTTCCAATGCTGCCAGCCCCGCCACCGTCTTGGCCCTCTCCTCAGCGACCTTCCGTCGCGCGGCCTCGATGGCATCGTTCCTGGCGGCGTCCGCTTGGGCCTTGGCCGTTGCTTCGGCGTGGGTCCTTTCCTCCGCCTCCTTCTTTGCCGTCTCTTGGGCAAGCGCCTCTTCCAGCGCTTTCACCTCGGCCTCCTTACGGACAATGGCCTCCTGGGCCAGGCGGGCTTCCTGGGCGGCTGCCACCACCTCACCCCTGACCCGGGCAGTCGCTGCCTTCTGGGCGGCTGCAGCCGTGAGTCCAGCCGCAATGGCCGCCACGGTCGAGGCATGGAAGGCCTTGCCTCTGCCCCAAACTGCAGCCTCCTCCTGGGCGATGCCGACGGCGCCCTCCACGGCAGCGTTCTGCTGCGTGGCCCGTTGCCGGGCAACCCGAAGGTTGCAGGGCACCCCACAGGCGCGCTCGCAGGCGCGGGCCACGTCCCTTTGGTCGGGAGCGACGCTGCTGCTGGAGCTGGCCTGGTTGTCCGGCATCCTCCCACGGTGGGCGGACTCCACGTCGCTGCTGGGGCCTGACTTCTCCAGGTGCAGCCGACGGGGCTGAGCCTTTGCCTTCTTGGCGACCTCAAGGAAGTCGCCAAGGGTGGTGTGGCCGGGGTGGTGACCGCCACTGGCCTGTTGGGGGCTGGGGGCTGGGGCTCCGCCCTTGGTCTCGTTCTCTGCGGCTTGGGCGGCTTCGGCGGCCAGGGATTCCTGGTATTCCCGCCATTTCTTGTCCCGCTTCTTGTCCCCGGCGGATCGTTTCTCCTTCCCAGGCGACGCGCTGCTGTTGCTGCCCTGCAGCGTACGCTCGATCCCCGGTTCCGGGAACTTCTTCTCGATCATGTCCCATATAGAGACGTTGATCGTGGCGCCCGACGGGTACTCGTTGGGGTTCTCGTCCCCATCAATCCCGTCGGGGCGCAGCCCTTCGCCGGGCCTGTCCTGGCGGGTTCAGACCCTCCAGCGCTTCTGGCGAAAGCGGTAGGCGTATCCTTCCGCCCGCAGCCAGTCTTCCACTGCCTGCAGGCGGTCGGCTCCCATATCCTCGGGAAGCTCGAAGCTCCTGGGCATGCCGCCTTCGCACTAGGGGTTGCTGTGGCGGTAGTGCTGCCCCCATACCAAACCCCGCAGTAGGTACACAGCATGGGGGTGGGGCAGCGGCCACGTCTTGCCCGCCTCCTGCCAGTTCACCATCGGCGCTCGTTCCCCTCGATGGACTAGTCCTCGGGGTGGCTGTTGAAGCGGTTGTTGCGGTCCACTCTATCTACAGGGCTGGGACCCAGACGCCCGATGGTGGTTGTGGAGGTGGGTGATTCAGCTGGGAGTGCGGCTGGTACTGGTCGGCCGAAGGAACTCGCTGATGTCGGAGTTCTGGTCGCTACACCTCCTTCACGGACTCGGCGCTGTTGCTGACGCTCGGGGCGATGCTCCGGGCGGCGCTGCGAAGCCCGTGGTGCTCGGGGTTCAGGTGGCCCCGAGTGGCACGCGAGGAATGGGTAACCCCGCGTCGGTGAAACGCTTTTGACGCGTTCCTGTGGGGGGCTTGGCCACGGGACGCTGCGGCGGACACACACAAGCGAGCAGGCAGGCAAAGCACTGCGCTCACAAGGGCATCCTCATGCTCGTGTCATGTGACAAAGCGTTTCAGGATCCTTGCCACTCTGAAACAAGGGAGCAAAGGTATGTACAGCAACACATCAGGATATGTACACATGGGGTAAAGACTGGACTGGGGTAAGTGCATCACAGGACAATAGACACTCAGTCCCAACTCATATCCCAATCCCAGGTCTGATCCTCTCAGTAGCTGGCAGGGGCGGGGGCTCAAACACAACCCATGCCCTACTCAGTCCGGACCCTGAAACCCTGCCAATAGGGGAGGGTGTCCCGCCCAGCCACAGGTGAGTTCCTGGGAACCAAGGGGCTCCAAGGCCAACCGATAGTGGCTCCCTATGCTCCCGGATTGGCAGGTCCCGACTCCCCTTTGAGCCAGAGAAGTAAGAAAAAGTAGTTTTCCAATGCTTAAGGGTATACGTTAGTTGTATTAGAGGTGCTCTAAGCACACAGGCATTTCTATCTTAGTATTGGCCCAACCAAAAGGGGTGATAACACATTTTGACCTATGGAACCAAACACTAAATTAGGATGTGGTGTGGACCCCTTTATCCCCAAGCTATAGGCACCAACACATCTTCTCCTGGGTTGCTGAGGCACTGATATACTGAAGGCAGAGCCTAAGAATTTATCTATGTTTTCTCATGAACTCTTAGCTATCCTAGTGGTATGCACCCTAGGGGGCTGGGGCACCTCTTTTTGCGAGGTCCTGGGTTCAATACCAAGTCAGCCTAGCTAAGTAGGAAGTTCCCATGTGACATGGCAGTGACCTCATCGCCACATGCCATGCCACCTCAGCACCTATGGGACCCAAAAACAAAGAGTGCACATCTCAAGATGGCACTGTGGATGAGAGTGAGCCCTTGGGGCAGTTTTCCAATCAGTTTTTCACAAACATGTAAAATATTTCAATCTGAGTTGCAATGTATGCTAATTGCTGTGGTCTCTTGTTGATAGTTTTCTTTACCTAACTCTTTGTGACTGCAGCCCTTCATGCTTTGATCCTGTTTATCTTCTACTTGCTTATCTCTGGCTTGGGTTATCCTGGATGGGTTGTATTTCAGCAAATAAAACATTTTCCTCATCAAAAACAAGCAGCAGAAAACCCTACACCAGCAGCAAGCAGCCGGAGAGGCATAACAAACACACAGTGTTGAAATCACTATAAACCTTTCTGGTAGCAAGAGGCAGACTGTCTCTGCGTACCGGCAGCAACCCCGTGCCGTACATCCAGTGCGCCGAGATCAGTCATATACAAGCAAGAAGGGCGAACGAATATGGACACCAAGAAAGAGGACACCGACGTGAAGACGGCACCTGAGGCACCAGCAATGCCAGCACCTGGTGAACCTGGACCTGGACCTAGCGCTGTACCTTCGGAGCCCTTACATGGGCCAGTGGACGTGGCGGAGGACTCAATGGAAGGACTTCAGTCGGCCTTCCAGGCCCTCTCAGTCGAGGAGGTGGACACCCATCCTGTGAAGAGAAAGAGGGAGAGAGAGAAGGATGCTGGAGAAAGCATAGCAGACGAAGGAGCAGACCAAGGGCACGACCCGACGAATGATCCTACCTTCGAAGGCGCACCAAGCGCTTCTGGCCTCCACGCATCACCATCTCCTATAACCACCACAATCCCCACTCCAGACCGAACCGCTGCAACATCCACACCCATAACTAACCCGCCTATGGCTGAGGGCATAGGCTTCACTGGTATGCCTACCTGTGGTGTGAACCCACCTACCACTGCGTTTCCAGAGGCAACTACTACCAGTGAGCTGGTGACCTCAAGTTCTGCGCCGCGATGGTATGCGGCTGACTATCACCATCCCGTACCTGCTACGGGAGCCTATGTGGATGTTCCTGGGTATGCAACCCTGAGTTGGTTGAGGAGAGGACCTGAGTCTCTTGGTGGCAGGAGTAGAGGATCGGGGAGATCCTCCAACAGGTCCCTGACGCGGTCGGAGATCAACGAGGTGCTCCGAGGAGCCACCTCTAAAATTGTTGGCGACCTCACTCAAGAGATTCGAGATAAACTGGAGCCCCTGATACCGCCCCAAGCGTCACCTACCACGATGGGAATGTCACCCCATCGAGTACAGGCCAACCACCTGGTGGCAGGGCTGACAAACACCCTGGGGAGCCTGAGGAGCCGACCGATGCCGACCCCTGCTGTGATACCTAGAAGCCCTTTTGTGCCGAGGACGGCCCAGCCACCCTACAGTCACGTGGAGAATTCTACGAGAGCCGAGCTGGACCAGCTGGGGCTGACAGCCCTTAGGGCAATGGTGGATGTGGAGCCCTACAGCTCCAGTGACCTAGGCGGGGATCCCTCTGATGATGAACCGCCGTCGATGACTTCTGCTTCGCCCTCAGAGGACGACGACCCGGAGGACCCCGAGAACCCAAGTGGAAAGAAGGAGAAGAAGACGAAAACTGCGTGTGGCGATTCCTAGCGAAGGTGTGCGGGTAGCCTTCTGCTCAGAATTACAAAAAGCCACTTTCTATAAATTCCCGGAATTTGCCTTCACCTTCATCATTTCCTGCATGAACTGCTGACCACGCTGATCACCGATTTATCATATGTCGATTTCGCCGAGATCCGAACTCCACAGTCATATACCAGACGACGCGTTTCAAGTCATCTGTGAATCCCAATATCACCAGTGATCATATTCAATCAGCATGGGCAAAGGAAAAGAACGAGCAGGACCAAAAGCGAGCGGCCATGTTAAAGATCGCATTGACCGCATCGAGAATGAGGTGAAAACAAGCAACGAAATTGGTCAAGTCCGACGTAATCAACAATTAAACGAAAGGCGACGAACCCAAGGTCAATTTCAAAATGAAATGGAACGTGTCAATGAACAACAACCTTCCAAAGAAGACGAACGAGATCAACAAAGCCCCAATAAAACCAAGAACTCACAAGGACACGAAGGAAATCCGACGACTCCGAACAAACATCGAACTCCTCAACGTCCTCAAAAATCTCCGAATGGGAAGCAAAAGACTCCAAGTAATAGTGGGCCTTCAAACTCTCAGGATATTCCTTCAAGCTCAACCCAATCCCAACCTTCTCACTCATCGCCCTCATCCAGTTCTTCTCTTGCTCCCACCCTTAACCCACCTAAAGATTCAACACCCAAAGGTAAATACTCCACTCCCTCATCCAAAATCCCCACCGACAAAACCTCACTTCGCAAACTACTAGACTCCAACAAGGCTCCACAAATTTTCGACTTTTCACCACAAGGCAACACACAAGCCTTTTCTTCACGCCAACACTCCCTTCCCCCGGAAATCATAGCCGAAGAGTGGAACTCTTCCGAAGGCTTTGAAGTCGGCATTTTTATGACCGACACACAACACATTTTTGGAGATTCTTACACCCCTCTCCTCTCCACTTCGACCACAAAACAAAAAGAAGCTCTCCAACACGCCAAATATATCTCTTGCGGAGATGGTTTTGACCAAGACAACCTCTCTCTTGTCCTATCCACATCCGCCACACGCACTTTTCTCGCCACCCCACTTTGCACCGACATTTTTGATCAAGACGCCGAACACAATACCTACAACCACGTCCTCACCCTCTTTGAATCCGTCCACGACCTCGCATCCAAACAAATTTTCTTGAAAGGAAAAATCTTTCTTCCGGTACTCGAGGCAAGCCTCTCCCCCGCCGACACCATCATATGGGACTACCGCCCAATTTTGCAAAAGTTCACAAGATACCTAAACAACATTTCCTACATCGACACTTACAAACCTTTCATTCATGACAACAACAACATTTTTTCTTCAACTCCCATCAAACAAGCCACATTCAACAACACCACCGGCATGATGATCATCACCATTGACACATCCAAAACATACTCTTACCAACCTCCACCACGCACCCCAAAGGACCCCGCCACCACTCGATTAAGAGTTGACATCTTGAAAAAGCAACTCAACGATGGTAGCCGGGAAAGTGCCTACGACTTCATCAATAGGTCACTCCAAGGCAAAATGCATGAAAAGGCATCAGTTGCCTCCTCGACGGCCGATTTTCAACGAGCGGCTTTTCACAAACGCCCTTCCCCCATCTCCAAACACCCTCAAGGTGACCAAGACCACGAGTACTTCCGTTTCGACATAGATTGTCACACGGAAGAGGTCGAGGAACTAGCAACCACACTCCAACAACAACACCCTCTCACATCTCAATCACCAACAATCATTGCATTCCCCTTTGATCTTGCCACCCACCCCGACACCTTTGTTGCCACGCTTCGTAGAGGACACCCTGCCGCTCCACCACTTGAACTCCTCAACCAACTAACGAGCATCCCCAGAATTGATGAATTTTTGAAATTCGCGATGGTCCGAACCAAATATTCCATTCTCTTCCATGTAGACTCCGAATGCATCCCTTCTCCCACCAACTCAGAAATAGGCCGACTCCATTGGTTGAACCAATTGCTTTGGGACGCAGGTCTTGTCTTGCTATACCCCAATGGGAAATACACTCCCAACCCCCGCATT
Source organism: Eutreptiella sp. 'Long Island Sound 2002' (assembly GCA_964036045.1). NCBI lineage: Eukaryota > Euglenozoa > Euglenophyceae > Eutreptiales > Eutreptiaceae > Eutreptiella > Eutreptiella sp. 'Long Island Sound 2002'. The sequence goes on from OZ038394.1 coordinate 12,503,053, forward strand.
CAGCAAGCCAACTCTCAACCCAAAAAGCACGTCCTCACCTCTTTCAAGGCCGTAGTCGCCGAAGCACCAGCCGCAACCACCCACATTTCCCTCGCCAAAGCAGCGGCTATCTTCGGCGAAATTGAAAAAATCATTCCACTCCATTTCTCGTCCATGTCAATTGGAACATCACTCCATTACGAGATCACCTATACCAACGACGACTCTCCAATCATTGCACATGGTCAAGAAATCACAGGGATCAATTTTTCTCAAGGTCAGAACATCAATCTCCAAAAACAACAACATCTAATTCGCAACAAGCGCCTCACCACCGACCAAGAGCACATCCATGAATGGTCTGTCATCGAACAGCTCGGAGCTGACTTGGGTGCCAAGAGTCATAAAAATCAACTTCTCACCAATAAACCTCCCAATGCTAAATACACGAAGCGAAGGTGAGACCCCACGTCTCCTTCCCTCCACGCATATTTCTCTCCACCTTCTCAAAGGTTGTCATGTCAATCTCAGAACCCATTCGCGAATCTCTACATCGCCATCCTTTTCACTTGGATCAAAGGACATGCCGATTTCCCCGGCAATGACGCGGCGGACAGTGTCTCCAAATGGAGCACCACCCACTTCGATTACCTTCTCTCCCCCACAACTTCCACACAACTGGCCATTAACCAAACTCCACTTCCCGGCAAAATAACCTCTAAACTCACGAAACATCAACTCCCAACCCATCAACACAACAACATTCACCTCTCCCTTAGTAATCACTTCTTTCTCAAATCCTCGTGGTTCTCCACTTTCACCTTTAAGTGGGTGAATGGCCTCTTCTCTTGCAAGGGCTACCAACCCCACTTCACCCTCAACACCTACCCTTGCCCTCTTTGTAACCACCACCACCCCTTGGAGCCCATCACCTTCATCACCAAATGCCACACTACTAACGCAATACGGAAAAATTCTTCAACACTTGGAATGGGCACTTCCACAACACCATCATCACTTGGTGGGCCACCGCTTCCAAAGGCGACCGCCGCAACTTTATTCGAACCCTCATACCCAACACACTCAGCAATCAATTACGCACACCCCCACCGAACACAACCTACTACTCCAACATCAAATCTCTTCGTCAAGCCCTAAAACATCGACAAAAACCTCTCACCACCCTCCTCAACGAAACCAAACAATGGCTCATCGACAACCCCATCTCTAACCTTCATCAGTTATCTTCGACGTCCACCTCCAACCCCTGGAACGAATCTTTTTCCATTTACAGCACATCATCCACCGCTCCCCACCCACTACGCTTTCCATCCCCTACCAACAAAGAACCAACGAACAAACGACCTCACTCTAAACGCCCTACAACAAAACCGAAACCCTCCACCAAAACTTCAGCCATACAACTTCAACACTTTCCGCCTCAACCACTACATCCTCACATCACCAACCGCATACCTCCTCCAAATGACACTTAACCTCCAGACCCATCCTTCAACCCCAACGCATACACTCGCTTCACCAGCGGCACTCTCGTCTTGTCAGCAAACAGCAAACAATCAGCAATCAACAGCCAGCAGCCAACAGCCAGCAACACACAGCAAACAACCAGCAGCAGCAACAGTCAGCAACCAGCAGCCAGCGACCAACATCCGGTAACCAGCGGCCATCAGCCAACAACCAGCACATCAACCACCCACCGCCTCCCTTCCACAATAGGACACTTCCAGCGACAACGGCCAGCAAACACCCCCCCCCCAACCACTCTCCCCAGACACCCCAGACATTATCCCCCCCCCCCCCGGCTACCTGCTCCCCTCTTCCGACACTCCTTCGACCTGTATCAGCAAGCAAGTAGCACCCAGCTACCATCCAGCAGCAAACATCCAGCAACCAGCAGCCAGCGACCAGCAGCCAGCAGTCCTCAGCCAACGACAGACAGCAGCAGCAGTCAACATCCAGCACCCAGCAGCCATGAGCAATCAGCCAGTAAACAGCAGCCGCCAACACCCACCAACACGCAGCCAGCAACCAACAGCCATCTGACACATCAGCCTTCACCCATCACCCACCTACACGGCAGAACACAACACCGTCACCACACTGCACCACACTGCACCACTGTATGCACAGCTCTGCGCACCAGGAAACCTTACCGATCCATTGAGTCTTTTTTGTTTGAGCCATCAATTGGAATTTTTCTTTTCTATTTTTTTTCAGGACCACTACGGCAAGAGCGCAAGACTTGAGCAGAATGAAAGGGCTTTGTACTTTAGTAATTCTCAGATCAGCTACAGGGCCCCAGACTGATTTCAGGCAAGCCAGAATGTTCCAGTCTGTTTTGCTTTTCGCCCCTGCACTTGCTCGCTTCTCTTCGCTCAATCCACTGGTCCATTTTTCCATTATATCATCTTTTTGTTATTTTGCCTTGGTATAGGCTATATATCCCTTTGCATCTTTCACCGAAATGGCCTCCACTAGTATTTTAACCTTTTCAGGCCCATGGTGCAGTTCATGCAGTGTTTTCACCCTGACTTGGTTTGTAAATACCCGCGGCTGTCCTTCGGAGAACTTCGGCTCACCATGAACTCTCATTTTGCCCATGGTTAGGCCGCTTTGGTGCAATGCTTTGGGCGGGGGACTGCCATGCCTCAAAAAAAGGAGAAGAAGACGAACAAGACCCGATGCCCTGAGGGACGCAGGTCTCAGGAGGCTAAGGCTATTGCCACCTCCAAGATCGTGGTGAACCTGCCTGAGTTCACAGGCAAGGACCTCAGCAAGTCTGGTGAGAATTTTGGCCGGTTTCTCCGATTGACCGGCCTAACCCACGCTAGTGGACGGGTCAAGTGCAATCTGCTCCTGCAGTGTTGCAAGACCAAGTACCTGGAGAAGCAGGTCAAACAGATCGTGACTAAGTGCGCCACCTTTGCCGATGTGTTGGTTGCCTTCGAGAGGCAGTACCCGACCTATGAAACCGACGTCTCCATCAGGGCCGAGATCCAGAACCTGCCCATGCTGCCCAACAACCCCAAACCTGGCAGGGTCTCTGAGCTATTGGCTGACTTGGATCACTGGGCTGGACGACTGACGCCCGGTTCCTACAGCAGCAACGACCTGCTTTTCCGGTTGGTGGCTAAGCTCCCTCGAGAGCTGTGGGACGAGTGCCGCTCAACGGCAGAGCGCAAGGCTAGAGCCCTCCACTACGAGGATCTATGTGTACTACTCCTGGAGCTGGCGCTGGAGAAAGAAAGCGACCAGCACCTAAACAACTACCGTCGTGGAGGTGGAGGCTCTGGAGGCCATGGCAAAGGGTACCAAGGATCCAGACCTGGGCAGGGGACTACCCCCAAACACGCCCGTATCATGGAAAACGTCAAGGAGCTCTTCTGGTGTGATGCCAGAGACGAGCAGGGCCACCTGCAGCACGCCTCTGACTGCGAGCAGCGAGACTGCTTCGTAGTCCAAGGGAAGCAGCAGGAGACCAACACTGGCGCCAAGGCGAAGCTGCCAGATCACTACAGGTGTACCATCACCTGTGCCTTCTGTGGGAAGAGGAAGCAGTACGAGGATGAGTGCTACCACAAGCAGCGCCTGTCGGTGAAGCTGAAGGGTGAGGATCCTGGCAAAGGCTCTGGCAAAGGTGGAGGCAAAGGCAAAGGCAACAACTCCGGCAAGGGCAAGTCGAAAGGACGTCGACAAGGGCGAGAAAAAAGTCAAGGCGGACGAGGAGGAGGCGCTAACCGCCAGCCAGACAAGGACAACAAGAACACGGACAAGAACGGAGGCAACCCCAGCCCTAATCCAGGGGGGAACTCCGAGCCCTCTGGAGGGCAGTCTGGTCCTACCACACGCTCACAAACGCAGGCCCAGCAAGAACAAGGGGCCAGGCGGGAGCACGAAGGTGGTGATGACGGCAACGCTAAGAAGAGAAGCCGTTTCATGAGGATGGCCCGCCAATTGCGGAACAAGGGGTTCGAGGTGACCTGTCCCGCGGAGTTCTGACGGGGACGCTCCGGTGGCGCCCAGGACCTGGTGTTTTCGGTACGTATCCGAATAGGGGGACGTGAATACCTGGGGATATTGGATACTGGCGCCACCATATCTATGGTGGCCAAGAAAATTTTACCTTGTGGGAGCCTGAAGAACACCATGACCACCGCGGCTATACCAATGGGGGATGGACATGTGCTGCACAGCTTCGGGGACTGTGAAGTGGAGGTACCTATGGGCTCCCGGACTATCGCCCATCGGTTCTATGTGATGGACACTGAGTCCTTCGACTTTGTATTGGGGACTGACTTCTTCGTGCAGCACTCCCAGATACAATCCCTGACGCTGCAAGCGCCCTACCTCCTCTACGTGGACCACGGCAGTGGCAGAGAGTCTGTGCCACTGGAGCAGTCAGAACATACCTCGAGCTACCTGAGGGTATGGAAGGAGGAGCCCTCGAACATGATGGCGGCCTCCAAAACTGAGGACTATCAACTATTGGGGGAAGTCCTAGACCAAGGTCTGAAGGAGTTGGGTTACTCTAGAGAAGACCTGAGGGTGGACATGTTCGCCAGCGACAAGCAGCATGTACTGGACCTTTACTGCAGCAAGGGGAAGAAGTGCAGCTACAAATCTTACTGGCCCTCTTTCGGGATGGCCTACGGGAACCCCAGGTTCAGTGAACTGGGGAAGGTCCTGACCAAGGTTGCTTTGGAACGTTCCCGTATGGTCCTGCGTTCCCCCGATCGGGGAGCCCATGGGGGCAACGAGTACTGGCGAAGCCTCCTTGACAGGCTGACTATCAGTTCTGTTCGTTTACCTGATGAGGCCATCTACGTGCCTCTGGGGCGTAAGATGCCTATTGGGAAACCCGGATGGGGGAGTATGCTCAGCGTGGTGGACGGAGGTCTTACCTCCATCCCCTGGGAGGATCTGGACCCGACTCTGGTCCAGGCTATACAACGAGAAAGCGATGGACTGGCCTTGGGTGACTTGAAGGATCGACTACGACCTCAAGATGCTATTTAGACTACACCCGGAGGAGATGAATACGTCGTGACTAATACCAATGCCCCCAACTCTCCCTGCCATTTACCTGTTCCTGATGGAGTCTCTGAGTGTGGACTATCCGAGCTACCTAGCTCTCTCCACTCAGATGACGAAACTGAGCACGACGCCTTCTTCATGCAGACCTGTGTGGAGGAAGTGGCGAACGCCGAGTACGTCGCCCCACTGAAACCCCTACTCTCCATGAGGGTGGAAGACCCCGTGGACGAAGAGCTGGACCCTCGATCCAGGCTAAGGGAGTATGTGGACTCCAAGAGAAAGTTGGTGGCGAAAAAGCTATGCTACGCTAAGCCTACCCGCAGCTCATGGCCACTGAAGCAAGGACGTATGGGAGATCTATCCCAATTGAAGGAGGACCTCGAACAGAAGGTCACCACCTGGCAAAGGGAGGTAGATCTTAAGCTCATGAAGAGCGTGTGGGGCGCCCCTGTGAGGACCCCAGAGAAGGACAACCTCTCGGAGGAATGTGTATGTGAACCCCCTCGAGCGTAACTATGTTGCCATCGTCCATCGGAGATGGTTGAACAAGCGAGGGGGGGCTCCACGAGATGGGGAAGGGCAGTGTGCGGGCTGTGATGCCTCTGAAGGGTATGTGTCGGATGTGGAAGTCAGATTGCACGATATGCACTTGCATGATCAAGTATTTATAACAAAGAAGTATGAGCATTTTGAGGAAATTTCAATGAAGCAATGATACATGATATGTTGTGGAGGATGTGGAAAAGTAGGATTAAATGAATCCTTCGTGTTTCGTCCTTGGTCTGGCTTCTCCTTTGCTGGTGCGAAGCACCATCAAAAGAAAAGCCTTATTACATTTTCAGCCATTTTCGGGTCGCCTTTCCATGTCGGAAATGGAGCCGGGCGGTGACAAACAAAGGCAAAAACACTCCTTTGCCTTATGTTTAAGCTAGCAGCGCAAGGATAGGGAGGGTGCATTGGGCAAGATTAGCGACACAGGGTGCAAATAGCATACAATTGACATATTCATAACTTGGGCCTATTGTATCTGATTTTGACAAAATTACACGCAATTTTGGTCAATTCGGGAGTGTTCTTCTCATTTTTGAGCTCAAAAAGGCGTCTGCGTGCGCTGAGAACCGTAAAATCGAAAAGCGGTGCTAAAACAAAATAACGGCGGTTTTCCAATTTAACAGCAAGATGCGGCTTCTAGAATCATTTATAAGATTGGTCTTAGATCGAAATTTTGTGCACTGTAGCCCGATTTTACTTTGGACAGTCAAAATGAAAGATCGCAAATGCCGGCGACTGCGAAATGCACGCGTGCACAGCAAATGAATAATATAGCAAATAGATTTCTTGCGTTTTGGGGCCTGTGGCTTCTTGATAGTGTTGTTTGGCACCTCAACTTTGCTAGTGCACCTTTAAATCGCATCCCTAGCTTATATGGAATTAGTGGATGCTGGTAAAGAAGTTAAAACCTGGTAAAGGTCCTAACTTTGTAAAACAGCCATGATTCATCAAAAACCAAATATGACGGCGCCAATCAGCTCTCCGAGGCGGTCATTTAGAGGGGCTGCATCGTACACGTTTGAGGTATGTTTCGTTTCGGCGCGCGGATTGTATATAATGGCATAAGGACTGCTTTTAGAGGGGGGCGGGGCCCCATTCCCCGGCCCGCCAATTAAAAGCCCCCCATGGGGGGGGAGGTGAACAAGACCTACTATATGCCTACTAAGGGTTGAAGGACACTACCAAGGGCGAAGAGTCGGTGGAGGATCACCTTCGGACGTCTATTACTCAGGGGGCAAGCACCTTACACTCTGATGAGGACACGGAGGACAAGATCAAGCTATTGGACCCGCGGGTGCAGAAGCTTATAAGGACCTATCTGGAGGTGTTCGGAGAACTACCCCCTCCAGCTTCATGTGACAAGCTGGTACAGACGGACCTCAAGCTGAAACCCGAGTTCGTGGGCCACAAGATCCGGAGGAGACCATATCCAGCTCCTAAAGAGCAGGCCGACGAGATTGAGCGACAGATACAAGAATGTATCGACGCTGGCCTAGTCCTGGAGTACAAGGACGGGGACTACCCCCTACACTGCAGCCCCTGTTTCCTGGTGGCTAAACCTGGGTCTACAGCCAAACGGCTGGTAGTGGACTACAGAGAGCTAAACAAGAAAACGCTGAACCACTCAGGGTTCATTCCTAATATGGAGTCTGCCCTTGAGAAGATAGCCTCCTGTGGCTACAAGACCAAGATGGACAAGAGGAGCGGATTCTGGCAAGTGGACCTGACGCCCAACGCTCAGGAGCTACTAGCCTTCATCACCCCTCAGGGGAGGGTGTTCAAGTGGAAGGTCATGCCATTTGGCGTGGCCAACGCACCCGCTCTATTCCAAGAGCTGATGAACAAGATCTCGTCCCTCCTACGAAGGAGACCTAAGGTGCAGGAACTTATATGCCGTGGGGCCCAGATGGAAGCACACATCGACAATGTATGCCTCGGGACCATTACCCAGGAGGACCACCTAATCCTCTTGGGTGAGTTCTTTGCGGTCTGCCAGGAGAACCACACACGACTCAAGCTGGAGAAGTGTGAGTTCATGCAGGAGACCATGCAGTACCTGGGGTTTGACGTTGGCCATGGGTGGTGGACCCCAGCGGCCTCTAAGGCCAAACCCCTGATGGATGCTAAGGTACGACATGAAGACCCCAAGAAAGGACTTCATGATGTACGCAGTTTCATTGGGGCGTGCAACTTCTATCGCCGCCATATCAAAAACTTCACCTACACCAGGGCCATTCTGACGGACTTGATCAAGAGGAGTACTACTTTGCGGTGGGGCCCACAAGAGCAACAAGCGTTTGACGAGCTCAAAGACAAGGTGGCCAACGCTAAGTGCTTGGGCGTGCCTAGGGCACAGGGGGAGATTATCCTGGTGACCAACGCCAGCAATGTGGGCGGTGGTGGAACGTTGTTCCAATGGCAAGCACTAGAGAAGGAGGAGTTCGAATCGGCCATTTCTCAATGAGGGACGGAAGGTCTCAACCGAGATGGAACCCTCAAGCACAGCTACCCTGACAACAAGTGGGTCCTAGTACCTCTGGGCCACTGGAACTGGAAGTGGAACCAGGCCAGGGGGAACTACTCCACCTATGAGCAGGAAATGCTCGCGGGTATGGTAGTGCTATCCTCACAAGCATGACTGTTGGGGAGTAACCCTGTGCTCTGGCTGTGCGACCAAGAGCCGGTCCGCACTTTCCAGAAGGGCCCCCCACCTGAGAAGGCCAAGCTACGGCGCTGGTGGACCTACCTCAGTCAGCTACGGCTGACGGTACATCATATCCAGGGAGTGGAGAACGAGTGTGCAGACTACATCAGCCGCAACAACTTCCACGCCCTGATTGGTGCCCGGTCTGAAGCGCTGGCTAAGGAGGCGTTCAGCCGTATGGAGGTCCACTTGGACCTCAACATGACTATGATACGCCCCCTCGATGGACTCCAAGAACCAGAGTACCTGAAGGAGTTTGGGGATATCTACAAGCGGCTGGAGAAACGCCTTGAACCCCTCCTGGTCAACCAAGATCACTGGAAGAGGGACAAGAGCTACCTCTGGCACGAGGACCGCATCGTGGTACCTAGTGACAGAGTCCCAGCGCTGCTGAAGTGGACCCATGAATCCAGCGGTCATGTGGGTGCTGACAATACCCTGAGGCTATTCAAGCAGTGGTTCCACACTACGTGGACTGATGACCAACTGCGGAAAACCCTCCAGCCTATCGTCGACAAGTGCCGGTGCAGGTCCTGCAAACCAGGGGATATCAGGGACAGAGGTCTCTACTCGACCCTGCCCATCCGTCACTGTGCTAACAGTGTTCAATATGTGGACCACACGGAGATGCCGAAGTTCGGGGGCTATGACTTCGCCCTCGTGGTAACCTGTGGGTTGACCAGGTTTACCAGGGTGTTCCCATGTACCAAGCACATTACCGGGGTGGAGACTATCAAGATACTCCTGGAGGAGTGGTTTTGTGTCTATGGGGCGCCCAAGGAGATCAACTCCGATGAGGACGTACGAGTACGCTCAGATACCGGCAGGTACAAGAGGGTCTTGAGATCCCTCAATCTCCAGGTGTCTACGGGGATCCCCTACTCGCACACGAGCAACCCCCTATGTGAGCGACAGATCCGTGTCCTCAAGGAGAATGTAAGGATATGGTGCAAAACTGAACGCACCAGAGACTGGGTGAGACTACTCCCCGTCATATACTTGATGATGAACTCCCAAGAGAGTTCAGCTACTGGCTACTCGCCCCATGAGCTATTCCTAGGGCGCCCGGCGTGGTTCCTACATGCCCCCTATCCAGAGGACACCCATTCTTCTGTGGGTGAATGGGTCCAAGAGCAACAAGCGAAGGTGGACAAGGCCAAGGCTATGCTCCAGAGAGTGAGGGAGCGTCAGTGGAACAAGAAGAACAAGCACCGAGTACCGGCCACCTACCAAGAGGGAGACTGGGTGCTGGTGCATCGCAGCCAACTACCCGCCTGGCCATGCTCTACCAGCAACGACCCATACTTCGGGCCCTACAACATTCTATCAGTGGATGGACACCGTATCACCGTGCGGTGTTCTTCCCGTCTGGGGGGGACCCTGGTTTGCGCTGCTCAACATCTGAAGCGCTACTATGACCCTGAAGACCTCTGTCGGGAAGAGTGGGAGCTTAACGACGAGGAGATCGCCGCCCTAGACTTGCAACGGGCTGCCAGCCCTATGGAAGTTGAAGGGGAACTCCCCGACATGAACGCCGAGGAGATGGCTAAGGAGGGCTTCTACCTGGTGAAGTCTGTCCTACGCCACCGCTACCGCCAGGGTTGGCGCTTCCTCACCCTCTGGGAAAGGTTTCGAGTCGAAGAGGCCACCTGGGAGCACTTCTCTGCGTTTCTTCTGTCTGAGGGGCGCCTAAACTCAGTTCTGGTTGACTACTTGTCCCAGAACAAATTCGGTGAGTTGCTGAGGCTCGCTGAGACGCTTGCCTCCAAGACTAAAGCTAGGGACTGAACCTTACCCTTACCTGCCTAAGCGTATGTGTGAGTGTGCTATTCCTAAGGTCCTGAGGACAAGCCGCAGAAGTGGTGTCCTAATTATACCCAAGTCTGCACGCTTGCGAAACCTGGAGAGTTGTCTCATTGATGCCACGGGGTACGCCCTGGGTCTCCCCTCCCCTAAGCGCCCAATTTCTGTGCTGGCGCAAAACCTTGGGGGAATACCCAGCGTACTAATCCAGGTATTGTTTTCCCTACCTATCTGTCTACTACAGGGAGGGGTGGCCAAAAGCTATGACGGCATGAAAACGCCATTTTGCTAAGTGGCCAAAACGCTGACCTAACCACTGCCACAGCCCACCAACCCTGCTAAAATTGCAGGAAAAGGGTGGGACAGTGACACACGCACTACAGGTCCTACACACCCTACAGTGGCACCATTCTGGTGGGCGAGCGCTACTGCAACTTGTTCAAGCCCCCACTCAGGATTACCACTCCTACACTCACGCTCTACTGGGTGGTGTTGAAGATAAAGTCGTGGGTCCTAATGACCCTCCTGTGAAGAAGACAAGAGAACACAGCGCTGGTGAGCAACTGTGGCCTAACAGAGACATCACAACACGTTTCCCTGCTAGGGCTTGGAGGGGAGAGGCGCACAGGTGGCGTGCACAGCGTGGATGTCGATGGAGTCCAACTGCCCTCGCCACGCCTGGCTGAGGTGCAGTTAATTGATTGTGGGATCAGCGCCCTTGTTTAGCAGAGCAAGAAAAAAAGGGACGCTGCTGCACCAATCACCCTACCTGCCCACCTGGAAAGCAAAGGCCAATGAAGGGGTGTTTGCGGCTGAGGAACCAAGCCACACTCCACGTATTGTACGCTTCTCAGTGTGACCTGGAATACGCTGTCCTCAAACACCACTGTCAAGCAAGCAAGCGTTAAGAGACTCCTCAGGTTCTCTTAAAGAACGTACCGAGGAGCCCCTGGGTAACCTAAACAAGGTTTACCGTGCGCATTTTGCGTGGCCTACCCTTTAATGCATGTGTGAATGTACGAGCATGCACGAGGGTACTGTCAACCTTTCTTTTTCTCCTAATCTTACCAACGATCACAAGCTCCACCAGGGGGTGGCCCCACCTGGGCTTACCTACCTTACCTACCGCTGGAGAGTGAAGCAAGGTGAGGAGAAAAACGAGGCGCAAGCGAGAGACATCGCTATGCACTTGTGTGTATGTCTAATCACCCTGATCTTACCTCTAATCATCTGCAATCTTTCTAATCAATCCTTCTATCGTGTTCTATCGTGCTATCAGGCTTGAAAACGACGATACACGGCGAGCACTGTGCGTCGGGCAAACAGAACGAGCACACCTGCAGTTTATACCTGATTCATTGAAGTCATATTCTTATTTTTTGAATTCTTGAATCTTGGTTGATTCTGGCAATGTGGGTGGAATCTTGAATCACATCTATTTATGCGTGTCTCGTCATTTTCCGGTTCACGTGAGACATACATTTATAATCTCATTATTTCTTTATTTTCCGGCGCTTCGTTAGGAGCCGCTCCTGCGCGCCGCCTTTTTCTGCGTAGGAATTTCTTGATTTCAAAAATCAAGAGATGACTACAAATTTTATAAAAATGTGCATCTGATGCACAATTGGATTCTGTCCAGGTGTGTGCCTTCAGAAAGGTTCTAGACCGTCATTTGACGGATTTAGGTGTTGTCGCTTCGCGCTTGCGTGGATTCGTCCCTCATTCTCCCATTCCTCTGTTGTACAGACCTCCTCGCAAACCCTCGTTGAGTAGGCCGCTGTTCTGGCCCAAAAGCAGCAGCAGCAGACTGAACCAGAATCAAGACCTCTCGGAGGGGCAAATCTCATTAAATCAGCGCACCCTCGCCCCAGTACCAGGACAGGTGTCTCCAACAGGTTCCTTGAGACTTGGGTGGAGCATCCTATGAGAGTCTGGCGTTGGGTTGTGTTACGCTGCAGCTGGGAGGGAGGGATGCACATGCATATGGTCTTGGCATGCTCTACTCTAACCCCACCAAGCCACAGGAACCCTGGCAGCGCCAAGAGCGCTGAGTTTCTTGTTGCAGTTTGTCATCAACAATGCAGCAAGAGTCGCTGGCCATGGTAAAGCGCTCTTTTCCAGTGTTAGGGAAGCTTTAGGTATTTTAAAGTAGATGTGGAAACCAAGGAAAGGCCAAGAAAAAAATCCCTTTTTCCTGAAAGTGCGACAGTGGTGACGACCACTGCATAGGGGGGGAGTAAGAAAAAGTGCTTTTCAAATGCTTAAGGGTATACTTTAGTTGTATTAGAGGTGCTCTAAGCACACAGGCATTTCTATCTTAGTATTGGCCCAACCAAAAGGGGTGATAACACATTTTGACCCATGGAACCAAACACTAAATTAGGATGTGGTGTGGACCCCTTTATCCCCAAGCTATAGGCACTAACACATCTTTTCCTAGGTTGCTGAGGCACTGATATACTGAAGGCAGAGCCTATGAATTTATCTATGTTTTCTCATGAATTCTTAGCTATCCTAGTGGTATGCACCCTAGGGACCCTATGCACCCCTTCCTCTACCTCCTCGTCACCCTACCACTGGCATTCGAGCTAGCACGGGTATACCCGGGGTACGCCCCATACCCGCTACGATCCCCCCTCATCAACTTCGCGGACGACAACCTCCTAACTACGGCCACCCACCACCGCGACCCTGAGAACGCAGGGCTACCATCGACCACCGAGCAAGCGTCCGCCATTCTCCAACTCACCACAACCTACCTGGACGCCCACCAGCTCCTAGTGCACCCCCGCAAATTGGTCGGGCTGGCCGACGCCAGGACCCCCAACCCCCACATCCGGAAAGGCGAACCCCTACACCTGGAAGACACCACAGTCCACCTGGGAGTCACACAGGCCACGCGGCACCACCACATCACACTCCCAAGCAAGCTCGAAGAGCGCCTCGCCCGGCTACCCCAAATTGCCAGGGGGGACCTCCTGTCTACGCAGGGCCTGGCGTACTTCATGGAAGCGGTGCCCAACGCGGCCATCGGGTACCAAGCCCTGCACCTCCCGCGCCCCCAAGACGCCCTACGCCACGCTCGACAGCAAGTGACGAAGGCATGGGCGCAACTCCGAGGCTGGCCCACGTCCTTCCCCAAGGAGGCCATGATGGCCCACTGGCGCTACTACGGAGACAATACAGGCGCCCTGGTCGACATGGCCTATGCCAAGCACGCAGCGCACCTCATACACAGGGTGACACACAACCACCAACCTGAAGTTCGCGAGGCGGCAGCCATATGCATAAAAGAAGCGCAAATGGCCCGCAACACCTGCCCCCGGTGGATACTGGCGCAACACGGCGTCTCCACCTCCGTGGGCACTGGTATCTGGGCCCAGCTACAACTCCTCCTACGGCACCACACACACGCCATCCGGACAAACCACCACTGCGATCAATAGGGGCCACTCGTGGCCACGCACACGGACATCCACCGACACCCGGCAGGCGAGGTGGACACCCTGCGCCTCATGGGGGCCACCGTCACCATAGTGTATATCACCCCAACACAGATGAGGATCATGGCCCAATGCGACGCCCACCACGCCCCGGTCCTTTCCGACCCACAATGGCCAGCACGCCACGTCTTCCAAGCGTACCTCCGCGCATGTGCTACGAAGGCAGGGCGCGACATTCCGGGGCCCAAGGACATCGACACGGCGTACACAGCCTTCCAGCGCGAGCACCCCCGGCCCCGCCCCAGCGAGCACGAGACCCCCAACGACGGCGGCACGACGCAGGAGGAGCCCACCCCGTCAGCCAAAGGCTGGACACCACCCACCATCCTGCTACTAGCACCAAGCGGCCACAAACATGCTACCCGCACTGTCCAGCGACACCATGCCCCCTGATCCATCCACAAACACAATGCACCGGAGACCGATGTACCACCAGTCAGACACAGTGACCAAGGCATACCACGCACGTGCTGGCACTGCGGCCCAGCAGCCCTCGACACTCCGTGGCCCCTGCTACACCTCATCTCCACCCACTACCACACCCCCATCGCCGCCGCCACCGCCGACCAGCAGGCATGGCTCTCCCCCTGGTTTCACACGGTACCCCCAGACCACCCGGCGCACGTAGCCTGGACCCGAACACCCACGGCGACATGGACGTTCACCAACGAGCGGGCAGACCCGGACAGCGTGGCCATAGAGTACGACCGCTGCGACCCGCACCGCGCAGGACCTCAGGAGGCACCCATGCGCCCCCTACAGCACAAATGCCCCACCCTCCGCGGCGACAAAGACGACAAGGAGCGGCGACAGACCATCACGTGCCAGAAGTTCCACCCCAATACGGGATACCTCTTCCACCTGATGTACGCGTATATCACCCAGGCGCGCCCAGACAGGGGCCTCCTCCGCCTCACCCCACGAGCCCAGGCCATCATCACCCAGGGGATAGGCGTCTATGCAGCGCCACTACTACAACCCACGCAAATCACCGCCAGAACCGCCCAAGGGAACCCCATCTACGTCTATCACCCCACAGCAATTGCCCGCCTACCCATACCCAGCAACACCGACATCATCTACTTCACTGACGCATCCCGCACCCAGCAACGCACCCCCACGGTCGGTTGCGCCTCCGTGCGCATCACCCGGCACGCGGACGGTCTCCACGTGGAACACCACACCAGGGCCACCATCTTTGGGGCGTCCTCCCACGGCGAACTGCGCACCATGGCAGACGCCGTCACCACCACACCGCCACCCACAACGATCCGGCCCCGCAACATCTGGGTAGTCGTGGACGCCACGGTCGACATCCACCTCACCAGGCGCCTTGCGGACCTGCCCCTCCACAAGGCACTCGAGTCCGGCCTCACCACACAAGCGTTGGGACTATGGATGGCCTTCAGGGGCATGCACCCCCAGGACGCCCTACACATCGTCAAACAGGAGTCACACCGCTACGCATACGGCAATGGACGCGCAGACACGCAGGCCAAACAACCAGAACACCAGCCACACCCCAGGGCTCAAACACGTGCGACTGGACACCCCAGACCACAGCCACCTGCAGCACCTGCCCCTGATACCCCCGGCCACAGAGCCCCCCCCAATGGATGCCCGAGGACACGCCGTACAAGGATCAAGACAAGCAGTACCACTACCCCACACCCATCCAGCAACTGGCCACCACACTGGGCCACCCAGCGAACACCGAACTCCTCCGACGCCTCGAAGACTCCGTCCACACCCCCCTCTACTACTCCGCCCTGCGCCCGGATAGACTCCCAGCACACCTACAAAAACCCCGACTCCAACTCGCCCTCGAACAACTTCCCCTCCTCACCCGATACCACCGATGGTATGCGCGCCGCTCAATCCACGTCCCCGCAGATTACACCAAATGCATCTGCAGCCACACGGAAGAAGAAACCTGGGACCACTTCAAGGTGTGCCCCCTGTACAGAGGACTGGACACCCTCACAGACTGGAACCCAACCCACACCATCGCACAGCACGCCGGGCGGCTGACGCAGTCCCCAGCGACTGAGCAACTCACCACCGTCCTCAAGCAGACGGAGGTACTCGAGGCGGTCCGCAGGGGACTCGTCCCCACTGCTGTCTACACCTTGCTACGCACCCATGCGGAGGACCCCCAGACCACGGCGGCGCACATGCAGCGGACGGCCGTTGCCAAGACAGTGGAGCAGCTCACATACCGCACCCACAAATACCTGCAGCATGCAGCAGCCCTGCCCCAAACAGACCAAGCCCACCTCCTCAAACTCCTGTTCTACCAACCATGAGAACCTACCCCGTGACATACCAACACGGAACCCCCACCACGTCTACACACCGTCCACCGAGCACAACACTGGCACGGCACACACGGGCACCACAGGCACCGCACACACTCCCACCAGCATGCGCGCGCCACCAGCCGCCATCCCCCCACGCCGCCGTCCGTCCACAGGTACCACCAACCGCAAGCCACCGCATGTCCCCTCTGCGTACACCAGCTGCTACCACAGACAGCCCTGCCCTGCAACCCAGACCACTGGGTCTGCCTGGGAGCCGCGCACCGCCTCACCCACTGCCCCCACTGCGGGGACCTCAACCCCCACCACCGCGAGCGGCCCGCCGCCCCAGCTGCACCCCCCCCCGCCAGCCACCCCAGCTTCTTCGGGTTCCTCACCGACACCCTCCGGGACCACCTGGGAGGGTACTACGTGGCGGACGCGGCGGACCACGCATGGACCATAGCCGTGGCCACGGGCAGCACACCCCTGCCCCCCCACAGCCTACCCCTACGCCACAGCGGAGGCGGCTTGAACGTGGCGGCCCGCCACATCCTCCTCGCCCTATACCTCCACCACCGTGACCTACACCTCCCAGACCCACAACTCCCGGCCCCCCAAGCAGCAGCCCTGACGCCAGAAGCGTGGGCCGACACGGCACCAGAGGAGATAGCAGCCTACCTCCGAATCACTTGCCGCCAGTTTAACACCGCCCTCGGCCGACGGAAGGTAACACCTTACCCACTCACAATGCCAACGTTCAGCGTGGCGAGTGCTCTTTCAGTGAACATCGCAGTGCTTCGCCCACCCACTGCGAAGCATGTTCCCTGTTCTCTTTCGCGCACAACGAGTTCGCTTCTGCCTCCCCCCCGCACCACACGTATCACATTCACAACTCAGTACCTAGTGTCTTCGATTCTTCGCCGTTTGAAGTTACGGTAGGCTCCGCCTACCATGAAGCCTGGGGTACACACACGCACAAACATGGCACGCCCAGTCTTTTCGTCACGAAGGTGTATGCCCTGCATACTGTTTACATGCATTTCAGCGGCCGCTGCCCCCTCCCCTGTCACAATATCTCCAGGGATATGGATCGCACTGAGGATCCCAGTCACCTAAGCCCAACGAAAGGAAAGAATGCTTCACTGATCGCCGGTGAAGTATGTTCCCCCCCAGACCCCATCCAGAGATCAAGTGCGCGCGCCCAGGACACCGACCTACTCACGAGTTTGGGGGTGGACTCTTGGACGTCTGTTCTTGTGCACTCCAGCGTTATCCACCCCAGCCCCTATCACCCTGTCCCCAGTGATGAGGAACAGCGTGGCGAGTGCTCTTTCAGTGAACATCGCAGTGCTTCGCCCACCCATGGCGAAGTATGTTCCCTGTTCTCTTTCATGCACAACGAGTTCGCTTCTGCCTCCCTCCCACACCACACATATCACATTCACAACTCAGTACCTAGTGTCTTCGATTCTTCGTCGTTTGAAGTTACGGTAGGCTCCGCCTACCATGAAGCCTGGGGTACACACACGCACAAACATACATTCTCGTTTCGTGGCCCTCACAGTAGCGTGCTACCATGCAGTGCCAGGCCCGATCTTAGAGCGTTGTCCTGGCCACCGTGCCACATTTATGCTGCAGGATGGATCCACCGTTACCCTGTATCATGTGCAAGACGGATATCCGCTGGAATGAGGCAAGGAGACGACGGCCCTCAGGGACGCTCTGAACCTATCCGCATTCCAGGTGTAAGCCCGACTATCCGTTACCTTGTGCACGCCCTCTCCTACTCTGTGAGTTTACCCCCCCCTGAATCAGGCCCTTCACGACGCCATGAAGGATGAACTCCAAGAACTTCTGTCTTTCATTGGCGTCGATCCTGGCCGAATTGGTCACCTGGCGGGGCGAACACACGGAGCCCGGGAAGCTCTCCTTCCACGTACTAGTGAGCCGCATCACGGCCGCCCCCCCCCACCCTCCCCCTAACGCCGTACCCCCTGGCCCGCACGCCCAATCACCTGAGGCAGGGGCCACAACTCCTAGCACCGCTCTCAAGATCAAGTCCCACAACCTGAACAAACACAAACCAGAATCTTTCCTCCACTCTGACCTACACGAACAGTGGGACATTCTTTTTTATCAGGAAATCACCTCTGAACCACTCCTTCCCTTCGGATGGCACTCCGAGCACACGTCCGCCAAGTTCTACTCCTCTCTGGGAGAAGGGGGAGCAGAAGGAGCCTGTATCGCTGTAACCGATACGCTGGCCCCCTTTGTGACCTTGTACAAGTCCCCATGCCCTGGGGCACTCTGCACGGCTATCATGCACCTCCCTGGCTTTAAGCCCATTCTGTTAGTCTCTGTGTACGCACAACCCCCACTTAGAACTGAGCTCGAAAGGGCCATGAACCGCCTCTTCCAGCAATTTCCTTTGTGGATAGCTGGGGGGGATTTCAATGCACAACTGTCAAGCCTTGATACAAATGGCAAAACGACCAATAGATGGAACTGGCTCACGGCCCTGGTTGACGACAAGAAAGAAGCCATTGACACATTCCGCACTCTCCACCAAGACACCATTGCTTATACTCGCTATAAGAATCAATTGCTTCCATGCGACACCAGAATAGAGCTTATTCTTCTCTCACAACCCCTGATTTCCACCCCCTCCCTATCGCTGACCGGTGCTTCAATTATTCAGCATGACGTGACTTCAGACCACCACCCCATTTCCGCCACTGTCAGCCTCCCTTTCACCCCTGCACACCCCACCCCCGAACCCCGCACGTTATTCAGAAGGCTAACACAGCCAGAAGAAGTGGAGTTCCACAAAACCATACAACCGTTGCATCAATGGGCATCGCAGATGATCCAGCACGAGGTATCCCCTGACCTCCTGGTGCAGTACATCAATACACTGGTACCCCAGATTGGAACCGCCTTTCACCAAATTACACGCCCCCAATTGGCTCATCGCGAGACCTCCATAGAGCGAGAATTCAAATCAATCCTCAATCGGATGCCAAAGGGGCAGGCTGCGCGGACTCAGGCCCTGAAGCGTTCGCAATCCATCAGCGAAAAGTGGCGTGATAAGCAACGCAAAAAAGAGAAAAAGAAACTTCATTACGCCATGGTGAAAGGCTCCAAAATTAAGAGGGCCATAGATAAAGCACTTCACCCGGTGCCATCTACGGGGATACAGCTTCGCAATGCCTCCTGTGACCCACCGAGGTTGGAAACCGATCCTCGTGTGATGGGCAGCATGTTCTCTGAATGCCTGGAACACCTGGGGGGTGACCCTGACTTCCAAGTGCATGCCAGCACGCTCAGGGGCTTTATCCACAATCTCCCCAAATGCTCCCCGGAGGTCGCTGACGCACCGCTGGATCTCCCTGACCTGCAGTGGCTCCAACGGATCACGCAACGAGCACAGCCTTCTAGGGCCACGGGAGAGGATGAAATAAATTATTATATTGTATCCCTCCTGTCCCCCGAGCTCCAGACTCTCCTCTTGCAGGCGGTGCACCACATACTCCTACACGGTCCTCCCCCGGAGTGGTCCACAGCAAGGGTATGTTTATTATTCAAAAAAGGGGACCCCCACCTACCTGGAAATTACAGGCCTATATGCCTGATTCAGACCCTAGTTAAACTGGCAGCGGTTTGGCAGTGCGCCCAACTCACCGACCTCACCCACAGGCACTCCCTCCTACACAAGTGCCAGCATGGAGGCCTCAAACATCACAGGTGCGGAGACCACATATATGATGTGGTATCCCGGATGTTGCTATCCAAGGGTAGGCTGTATCACCTGTATATTGATTTTAAAAAGGCATTTAATTCTGTACCCCTTGATGCCCTTTGGGCCACTCTCCCGGGCTATGGCTTGCCCACTACGTTGGTCTCTTCTATCAAACGCATGTATCAACACGCGGTGGACCAACCCATGGTAAATGGCACAACCACAGCCGGTCACGCACAAAAAAGGGGGGTGCGCCAGGGATGTCCTCTCAGCCCTCTCCTGTTCATCTTGTATCTTAACTTGATGTTTTTTCACCTCGACCAGACTATGGACTGGGATCTTGAAAAAACTATCCATGCATTTGTTGATGACATTTTGGTCCGGGCCCGCTCCATACAAGACATCAAAACGGTGTATGAAGCATTTGATGGGCCGGCCCGTGAACTGGGACTAGACATGAACTTACGTAAAACTGAGTTACATGTGTTACGCGGCTCAGGGCACACAGTCGTCAGGTCTCGCTATGGGGGTGTACTGTCTACGAGAAAGGAGGATGGGTCTCCACACGAGGTGTACAAATACCTGGGAGTGTATTTTTATACTAACAACCACGCCCATCAGGTGTTACAGTATATCAAGGCCACGATTAATGCCTTCTACACTCAGTTAGCACCGCTCAGTTTAACGGCATCCGAGCTCATCATGCTCACCAATAAACAACTGATCCCCACGCTGGCCTATAGACTCCTGGCAGGCCCCGTCACATCTGAGCACCACCCTTTGACCTTCCTCTTCCTCCTTGCCCTAACCTTCCCTCTCCCCTCCCCTTTCCCTTCCCTTGGCCTTTCCCTCTGTAGGCCACCGTGCCCATCGGCCTCACCACACTCCTTCCCTTCCCTTTCCCTTGGTCGGTTGTGCCAACGGAGCCCCCGGACTTGCCCTGTTTCACTTCTCTGCGTCGAGTCCACGCAGAGGAAGGCAAATGGACATAGTAGTTGGTCTGGGACGGACCATCACCATTTAAGTAGCGCATGGAGAAATTATGGATTTGAGAATGCATAAAAGTTTGGAGGGGTACCAGCTTAAGATGCGTGTGCCGGTCCTTGCGCGAAAGGAGGCGAGGCAGCGGACCATATTTGCTGATGTTGTGCCATATGGACTGCTGCAGGGTATATCAGGCATTAACCTCTCCAAAAGCTAATTGGCTGCAGGTCGCTTTCGTAGACGCAACTAACGCCTTGGGGGGCAGGTGCCATGGGTATGGACCCTGGAATCCCTGCCCAGTGAAGAGCCTACTCCCGGGCGAGGAGATCCACGTGGAATTTAACACAGGATGGTTTACTGGGTGTGTTCTCCATTACGACGAGACAGCCAAAGCCTCACTCATCAAATTCCACGTCGATGCAACCACTTTTCATGTCAAAGACAAGCGTCACACCTTCTCTCTCCACCCACCCCCCCAACGACTGCCAGCCTCCCCTCCGGTTTGCGAGCACATGACCCTCTCCCCTGTTCTGCTCACTGTGCCTCGTCCTCTCCCCCCCTACCCATTCCCGTACTCTTCACAGTATGTGGATTCCAACCCGTTTGGACACATCTACCGTTATTTGGGAGACCCTACGAGACTACAGGTCTCAGCCCTCTCTGAGTGGTGTTGTGAGAGAGTTCTGGAGGCATGGACCGACCCGCGATCGGCACAGTGGCTCTGGGTTTATCTGGACGGGTCATGGGACCGCCCCTGGGCCGGATCTGCAGCCATTCTCTGCTGGCCAGACGGCACCACTATAGCCCTCGCCATCCCCTGTCCACATCACAGCAGTAAAGATTCAGAATTCTGGGCGTTTGTGCAGTGCACACGCTACCTAGAATCGGTAGGGTTCAAAGGCTCTGTCTTTTATTGCATCCATAACTCACAGCTAGTTGGCTGCTTCGATAACAGACTGGCGGGGGAACCCCATATCCCTGCGAGCTCCAGTACGCAAGGCACTTGGCAGTGCGTCGTTGACGACTTAATTCACTCGGTGAGGTTTAATGTAGGTGCGGGATGGCTCAAGTCTCACGTTGGTTTTGCGGGCAATGAAATTGCTGATGCCTTTGCCAAATACACGGCATACGCATGTAGGGTGTTGCCTTCTCACCTTCAGCCTCCCTGCATACACACGGTCACGTTTGGGGGACAGCCCAATATACAGAAATTCGGAGGCGCAGCTCGAAAGAGACTGTCCCCGGAGCACGATCACACGGGCATAGCAAAGTCAGTCAGCTTTGACTGGCCCAACAACTAATCCTGGTTCAGCTCTTTCGCTGACAAGTGGTCTCTGGGGGTAAAGGGCATGGCAGGGTCCAGCCCGTTCTGGGACCTGTCTGACCGTCAATGTCCAGTGTGCAACAGGCAGCACCCCCTGGACCTAGTCTCCTCTATAGCCTTCTGCGGAGATATGTCATCTTTCCTTGAGCGAATGGCCTATTCCTGGGGTACAGTTCTAGGACCTATTGCGTGGCAGTGGGTCCAGGGATAGCGCACTAAGGGGGAGCTACGCAACTTCGCCCGCACTCTCGTCCCCCTCTCCCTGTACAAATTAATGACTGAGTCTCGGTCCCGCAAAGAGGCCATGTATGCAGCCCTAAAACCCAGACGCACCTGCCTCACGTACATTGTCAAGTCTGCATGTGAGCACCGACGCAGTCACCCCCTTCCTGACCCCCTGCCCCCACCCCTCACAGACAACACCCTTTTCCAGTCCCACGGCCCGTACAGCACCACCGACCGCCCCCCCCCAGTCACCTGTCCACATCTACCTCCCACCCTCTCCCCTTCCCCTACAGGTCCAATCGAAGCCAAAACTTCATCAAAAACGAAAACGCTCCTCTGCCCACCAATTACCACCAGGTAAGCAGCCGAGACCTACGACTTCCGTTGTGCAGCCGGCTTTTGTGGCACGCCGACAACTGTCGGTCCACAAATTTTTCGCAGGCACGTAAGCGTACATCACTCCGCTCTTTTTCGCAGACCCTTCATTCGCTCAACTGATTCCCCAAGGCTACACGAAGTAATCGTAAGTCAGGTCACCTTTTCCTGCAGGTTTCTGCTTCTATTCATCAACTGCGGACCACAGCTTCGTCACAGTGTTCACTTACCGCTTTGTTACTCATTGCTTGCTCAGTTGCATTGGCTGTGCCTTTTTCTACCCCCCCCCCCCACCGACAGCAGCCTGCCGGCTGGATTTCCTGATTGTTTTGTCCTTTTACTGTTCGCCCCCCCTGTCAGAGACCCTACCCCCCTTGTATTCCCTCTGGTCCATCCTGGGGGGTCCCCCCCCCCCGCCCCATGCAGCCCCCTCCGATTCACTCACACCACAGCCCAGGTGACGTTTTCACGTACAGACTTCAGGTACATGTCCACAGTGCAGTACGTCGGTGGACATAGATGGATGCGCTGAACTTCTCCACTCCAGGACTCAGGCAGCTACAAAGGACAGGTCAGGGCCGCACCACATTGTAGTCCGACCACCTTTGGTCATAGTGGGCCGCAGGTTTCCGCAAGTGTCCATAAGTTCCCTCCATGTAAATATGTCCCGCGATTGAACCACAGTGAACTCTGAAGATGTTGAGATGTCTTAAAAAAACACCTTACCCACTCAGCGCCCTCCTCTACCCGGCACACCACCCCCACCTCGCACAACAGAAGCCCCCGGAGGGCTGGGCGTCTTTTCGGGACGCCCACCTGGCCGCCCCTGACGAGGCCACCGCCACAGGGATGGGCGTCACGGACCAGGAAACCTACGTCAGAGGCCTCAAGACGAGCCTCCAAGAGGCACACCGCTGGCACGCCCGCTCCCCGTTGCCCCCACGGGGACAGGGGGTTCACCCGCCCCCGACACCCACAAGGCAAAGAAGACCAAGACAGGTCAGGGGGCCTGCCAGCGCGCCCGCCAGCAGGGCGCGACGCCCCGACCAGGGCCCGGGTCCAGCCACACCGCACCACCCCACGCCCAGACCCCCGGGGCACACCAACAACACCGCCCCTGCCAGCGCCCACCACCACCACCGTACCGCAGCACCCAAACCCTGCAGCCCAGTCAGCCACCACCGCCCACACACGTCCACACCATGCCAGGACCACCATACGCGCAGAGCCAGGGGACATGGCACCACCAACACCACCACCACGCCCCCGTCCCTCCCAGCCCCTACCCCCTAATGCCCCCATGCTACAGCGACCCCCACCAGCTACATCCCCACCACGCCCCAGCACAACCAGGCCCCACGAACCACCCATCCCACATAGCACACATCACGGCACCTCACCATCACGTATTCCACCACCACCAGCCCCTACCACCACACCCACCAACGCCGGGGTACCACACACAACCAGCACACCCTCAACACCACCACCACGCGGTCCAGCACCAACCGCCGCCCCCGCTACACAGGCCCACGACACACGAGCCACGGTACACCCCCATGGACCCGCGGGGAGCCGCGCACGCACACCAGCAACACCAGGGCCTAGTAGGAGCGCCCCACCACCACCAGCAGCCCCCCCACCAACACCCCATACCAGCGAGCACCATCCACCTTAGGCGGCTCAAGTTGCATGGTCAAAATCACACCAAATGCACCCAATTTGGACCATGCAAAAAAATAGTTTTTCACAGGCTCTGTTTTTTGAAAACAGAATATGATTCCAAAGAAAGTATCTTTCTTACCATTTGTGCCATTTCGTGCCTTTTTTCGGACAGCCGAAAACAAAAAAAAACTATAAAAAGAATAAATAAATGTTATGATTTCAGTCGAAAATGATGTGCTTTTAGCGGAAATTGGCCAAGAAATACATTTTGCGTTCCCCTTGTTTTTTGGATGAACATGGTCTGCAGAAAAAATGATTGCAACATCATTTTCTGTTCTGCATGTTCATTGCATTCCTGGAAAATGATTGATTGATCGAATTCTATGCGCGAGGCCTCGCGCAATCAAGACCAAGGATCATTAAAACAGAAGCATGGCGGATTAAATATCAATGCAAAACATATGCAACATGTGGTTCAAGGGCTGCCCCATGCGCGAGGCCTCGCGCATAACTTACTAAACCAAAAACCTCGCTCGATTCATTTTCCTTTGGAAAGACGGCTTCAGGGTCGAGTGGTCTTAGTACCCACCCCACAGTTTGTTTTTTGATTTGCACTGCCTGAAAAAAGAGGTATCGGTTGTGACTTTCAAGTTCTGGGACTGCATTGCAGTCCTCATTGCGCGAGGCCTCGCGCAAAAAAGGGCCCAGAAAATATATTCTTTGTACCATTGTGATGGGTTCTCATCTGATAGCGCTTGTGCACAACCTTCACTGAAGCAACGAGTACCTAAATTGTCGTTGAGTCATTGAAATTTACCAGAAGCGTGCCCCCCCCGGAGGCGGAAAACATCTTTTCGGGCTTGGTCAGCCCCTATGCCTGGCAGACTGCTTCCCCCAGGGCACCTTCTTTCTCCACGTATCGAACATCATCTTGATAATTGGTGTCGTTTGCACTACATTGCATTTTACTCTCCAAAAAATAAGTTTTTTTGGCCCAAACAAACGCTCAAAAAAGTGCCACGCATGGCAAATTCATATTTTCTTTGCACATTTTACTTTGATCTATAGTCAACAACGGAAGGATCAATTTTTCTCCAGCCAAAGCTAGAAGGGGGGTCCCTGTCCAGCTCAGCGTCACCTGTTGAGTGGACATGCTTCATGTGTTACCAGTGATACTCTTTTTTTTGCTTGACACTCCCCATAAGTTGTGGCAGGTGTGCATCATGAGCAATGCTGAAGGATGCACCCTGTGCAACACCTCCAACGTATGTGCTCCTTTTGTTAGGAATGCAACAACATTTGAAATGATTTCTTGAGTCATCAATTAGATTTGCAAGGCTTGTTTAGAGCAGTGAATGTCCGCCCGCGTAAACATATTGTACAAGGTGATCAAGTCAAGGGTGCCTGTAATGTCACTCCAGTGTAGGCGCCTGCTTGATTCCTCAATTCTACCATCATTACCTGACTTTGGAGGGGCAATGGACTGCTCCTTGCGCGAGGCCTCGCGCAAGGAACAGTCCATTGCCCCCAAAAAGGCATTTGTTGGACCCATCAGGACCAAGAAAAGGCCAAAATTCCTTACATAAGAGTCCTTTTGGTGTTCCAAAAACGGCTTGATTTTTTGCAAGCCAAAGAATGGTTCTTTTGATGTTTTTTCAGGCCGTGTATTTTGGGCACTTTCTGTCGTTTTATACCATGCAACTTGACCCGCCTAAGTCCACCAGCAGCCACCCATTACATACGGACCACAGCCCCACCCGGACGCCCATGCGGCCGCCTCCCATCCACACCCCGGCACCACAACCAGTCAAGAACCGCAAGGGCCGCACGGCGCACACACGCAACACCCACACGACCCACAGGGACGCCCAGACCCCCAGCCAGCACAACACCCACCCCCGCCCCCCCCACCACCAACAGCGCCACCCCCCCCCCCCCCCCCGAGACCAGGCCACGGACGCAACACGGGGCAGCCAGCACCAGCCAATTGACGTCGATGCCCCCGCCGACACACGCCACCACGAATCCCCCCTCCCGCGACCGCCACAAGAGACCCCATCACCGGACCCCACGCGTGACAATGACGACCACCCCCCCCAACCCACACCACTCCCCCCATCACACCCCGCACCACCAGCGGCCGCACCGGCCGAACCCTACGCCCTACACGACCCCGCAGCGGTACGGCAGCACCTCCGGGGACTCGGGGAACAGGACCTCGTGCTGTGCCTCCGCACCTCCGGCACCAGCACCCGCATCCGGGCAACCACCCTGGTCCAGGCAGCCAACCTGGGGGAAGGCGTCCGAGACTTCCTCTTCGACGCCTTCCTCCACGTCGCCCGACACGACCGCCCCCTACGCGCCACCCCAGACGGCGAGAGCCCGCCCCCCACGGGGAGCCGGATCTGGGTGCCCCCCATCGACTGGGGGCAACACCTAGTCGGACACCCCGTGCCGGAGCGGGACAGCACCCAGCGCCGCACCCGCTACCGCGAGCCCAACATGGCCCGGCCCCCACCCGGCGCCACCCCCAACAAGACCAAAGAGTGGGAGCCGGAAACATGGGTAGCCCGGATGGCCTCCCTGAGCAACTTCCGGCACGGCGTCCCGGGCGACATCCCCACCCCCGACGAGCGGCAGCCAGCCCCCTCCACGTACATGACCCTCATGTACAATCTGCACTACACCCTCTCCACCATCCACTACCACGCACCCACTGACCACTGGGTGGTACACGGCACCGACCCCGTCCTCCCCGCCGACTACGCCCCCCCCCCACACAACCCAGGCCTCGACACGTACGCCAGGGGGGACGACCCGGACGACCCCCACATCTGGGGCACGTGGGAACGCAAATCCCTGGACACGCTGCTCCCCATCCGCAGCGGCGGCCAGGGCCTTGGTAGGGCGATGTATTGCCTCGCCAAGTGGACCCAACGGACCTGGGGGATCCCCACGGACCGGTGGGTGTGGGTGGTCACGCTGCGCCCCCAGCAGAGGGAAGCCCCCCCAAAACGCAGGGGACCCACCCCCCCACGCCCCACCACCCTACAGCTCTGCCCATACATGGTGGCAGCCCGCCTCATGGCGCTGCTGTGGCCGGGCCCAGACACCCCCACCCAAAACTACCCCAACCTCACAGAGGAGGACATGCCCGGCATCCAGCGATGCTTCTTCCGCACCCTCGACTACCTCCAGCAAACACACCCGCACGTCCTGCAGCAGATATGGCCACCCCCCAGGTAACCCACGTGCCCGCGCAGCCGAGACAACGACGCCACACCAGCACCAGCACGCACGGATCACCAGGGAAAACGCGCGCACACGCTCGGTGCCCGAACCCGCACCCTCGTTCTCGCTACTTGCAGGACCCAGCATCATACGCCCGCCCCCGAAGCCCAGGACCCTCCGCCGTCTCCCACAGCCCTCTCCTCCGCCTCCCACTGGACAACCTCCACCACCACGACCACCTCATCCACCACCACCATCACGTCCTCATCCAGCACTCCACCCCCCAGGCTGCGGGGGACACCTCCCAAACGGGCCTGAACCCGCCCCCACCGCGAGCAACCCCGCCGCCGCCAAGGCCCACGCCCCGACGAGGCCCACACCCGCGACCCAGCCAAAACCCAAGACCGCCGCCAAACAGCCACCCAAACCCGTCAGCGCGCCACGACCGCAACCCGCAGCCAAGCCCAAACCCAAGTCCAAACCCGGCGCCACGACGGCAGCGCGAGCCCGGCCCCCCGAGGACGTCCTCTATGACATTCGGCCCCAGCCGTCCTAGGGCCCGGAGGCAGCAGCGCCCAACACGGCGCCCCCCCACCGTCACCGACGCCGCCGCCACCACCTTCATAGCGGAGCGCGCCGCGGCCGAAGCACGACGCACCTCGTCCCGCCACCTCTCATAGCCCGCACCCCAGGCCCACGGACCGCCCCCGACCAGGCCAGAACGACGCCAGGGTCCGCCAGCAGCGTCCCCGCCCCCCTACCAACCCTCGATGACAGCCCACATACAGCGCATGCCCCACTAACGCCGCTGCCGCGAGTCCCCGCCCAACCCCGAGGCGGAGACCGTGCGCGCACATCCGCGGGTCCACATCCGCGCGCGCCCCCACTCCCCGCGCACCCCCACGGAACAGGACTATGAGGAATCCCCCAGGCCCGCCACCGCCACCGGTCCCCACGACCCCGTCACACCCACCCACGCCCACTCCTCTGCCCAAGACCGCAGGCCCGCCCAGGGACAGTGGTGGCAGCGCTGGACCCACACGCAGCTCTGGGAGCTGCGAACGTGGGCCCGGGGAGAGCCCTCCCTCGAGGGCCTGGTCCATCGGCCTCGCAAGGGGTCGGTGGAGAACTGCCGCCTCCGGCCAGCGGGGGGGTTGATGCCGCAGGCCGCATGGGAAGCCATGCTGGCCGATGCGCTCCACCCCCTGGGAGTCCACCCCCGCAACCGCCCCGCGCCCCAGGATCACCCGTATGTCCTCAGGCGCCTGCGGGAGACCCTCCAGGAGACACAGCAAGACGGCATCCGCCTGTGGGACATCACGCAAAGCCCAGCCCCGCACAAACACACCCCCTCACCACCCCATAAGCGTCGGCGCACCGACACCGGCGGCACCCACAGCACCCCAGGAGCCCTGCGCACCACACAACACGACGCGCCTGACCCCCCGGCCAGCGGCGCCGCCACCTAACCCCGTTACCCAGCAAACCACCACCACGGGGCGCCACGCCAGGCCCCGCCCAGAAGTCACCAAACGAACCGGACGCTGAAGGACGCCAACGCACACGACAACGGGCACCACTACGCCCAAAGGCACCGAACCCAGGCCCGCTACCGTCGCAACCGCCAAACCGAGACAAAACCCAAACACAAATCAAACCCGAGCCACACCCCGAAACCACTAACCCTTGACTCCTAACCAGGCCCGCCGAGGGAACAACGTAACCACAGCCCACACCCACAGCCCACACAGCCGCCTAACCAGCCAGCTCCAGAAGCAAAGAGACACCTCACCAAACCCACCCTGGCCCAAGCCCGTGTACATCAGGACGCGCGAGCCGCACCCCTGGGGCGCGACCGCCGCCACAGCACCGACGACACACGCCAGAGGACACAACACTATTGCACCGCCGCACCAGCTGCCCGTGCCTGTGCCTGCAGTGTACGTGCGCCCCTGTTTTTCTTTTTTTTCCATCAAAAAAAAAAAAAGGAAAAAAAAACGAAAATTAGGGGGGGAGGAAGAGGGACACAACCACCCATGGCTCACGCGCACCGCACACAGCGCGCACACCTGTGAACGGGAGCCAAGTGGCCCAGGACACCGCACACGCAACACAACACACCGAGCGAGCACACCGGTGAACAGGAGCCAAGTGGCCCAGGACACCGCAGACGCAACACAGCAAACCGCGCGGGCACACCGGTGAACAGGACCCAAGCGGCCCAGGACACTGCACACACGTAGGGCGGCCGTGGGACAGGAAAGAACCAGTACCCCATGGGTCGGAAGCACTGGGGCGACCCAGCCGACCCACTGGGCCAGTGGCAGGAGCGGTACTCCAAGGCCACTGGTCCGAGCCCGGCCAGGCTGCATCGGAGACCATGGCAAACGTCACCCGGAGCCATGGAAGCAACCGGTGACAGGCGAGCCGGTACACAGTCGAGGAGGGCGTCACCTGCCAAGCAGAGTGGCCCCGCAACTCAAGCCACAAAGATGAGGCGGTCGTACCGTAGACTAGCGGGAGCAATACCCCTTGTGGTGAGAGATACTCCACACGGCTGGGCAGCCCCCAGAGCTGCCGCTCAAAGGAGGGGGCATGTGGCCCTACCCATGGACACATGTGGGGACACCCTCCCACCTGGGACACATGGACCGGGTGGCCGCGACAATGCCTTCGGGAGCACATGCGGGAGCGGCTCAAGAGGCACCTGACATAGGGCAGTGGGAGGGACAGGACGTCCCCTTGGTAAGACCTTCTTCCTGCAATGTCAAAGGAGGCATCCCAAGCTCCCAAAGATACCTACCTACCTGCCTTCGTTAGGAGCCGCTCCGGCGCGCCGCCTTTTTCTGCGTAGGAATTTCTTGATTTCAAAAATCAAGAGATGACTACAAATTTTATAAAAATGTGCACCTGATGCACAATTGGATTCTGTCCAGGTGTGTGCCTTCAGAAAAGTTCTAGGCCGTCATTTGACGGATTTAGGTGTTGTCGCTTCGCGCTTGCGTGGATTCGTCCCTCATTCTCCCATTCCTCTGTTGTACAGACCTCCTCGCAAAGCCTCGTTGAGTAGGCCGCTGTTCTGGCCCAAAAGCAGCAGCAGGAGACTGAACCAGAATCAAGACCTCTCGTAGGGGCAATTCTAATTAAATCAGCGCACCCTCGCCGGCAGTACCAGGACAGGTGTCTCCAACAGGTTCCTTGAGACTTGGGTGGAGCATCCTATGAGAGTCTGGCGTTGGGTTGTGTTACGCTCCAGCTGGGAGGGAGGGATGCACATGCATATGGTCTTGGCATGCGCTACTCTAACCCCACCAAGCCACAGGAACCCTGGCAGCGCCAAGAGCGCTGAGTTTCCTGTTGCAGTTTGTCATCAACAATGCAGCAAGAGTCGCTGGCCATGGTACAGCGCTCTTTTCCAGTGTTAGGGAAGCTATAGGTATTTTAAAGTAGATGTGGAAACCAAGGAAAGGCCAAGAAAAAAATCCCTTTTTCCTGAAGGTGCGACAGTGGTGACGACCACTGCATAGGGGGGGAGTAAGAAAAAGTGCTTTTCAAATGCTTAAGGGTATACTTTAGTTGTATTAGAGGTGCTCTAAGCACACAGGCATTTCTATCTTAGTATTGGCCCAACCAAAAGGGGTGATAACACATTTTGACCTATGGAACCAAACACTAAATTAGGATGTGGTGTGGACCCCTTTATCCCCAAGCTATATGCACTAACACATCTTTTCCTGGGTTGCTGAGGCACTGATATACTGAAGGCAGAGCCTATGAATTTATCTATGTTTTCTCATGAATTCTTAGCTATCCTACTGGTATGCACCCTAGGGGGCTGGGGCACCGTTTTTTGAGAGGTCCTGGGTTCAATACCCAGTCAGCCTAGCTAAGTAGGAAGTTCCCATGTGACATGGCAGTGACCTCATCGCCACATGCCATGCCACCTCAGCACCTATGGGACCCAAAAACAAAGAGTGCACATCTCAAGATGGCACTGTGGATGAGAGTGAGCCCTTGGGGCAGTTTTCCAATCAGTTTTTCTCAAACATATGAAATCTTTCATCCTGAGATGCAATGTATGCTAATTGCTGTGGTCTATTGTTCATAGTTTTCTTTATCTAACTCCTTGTGACTGCAGCCCTGCATGCTTTAGTCCTGTTTATCTTCTACTTGCTTATCTCTGGCTTGGGTTATCCTGGATTGGTTGTATTTCAGCAAATGAAACATTTTCCTCATCAAGAACAAGCAGCAGGAAACCCTACACCAGCAGCAAGCAGCAGGAGAGGCACAACAAACACACAGTGTTGAAATCACTATAAAACGTTCTAGAGATTAGGCCGTGCCATTATCCCCTAGGAGTTGGTAACTGAGAATGGGCTGTTTCAGCCCAAACTGAGGTTTGAGGTTTGAGGTTTGATTTTGCGGGTACTAGACGCCTTTCGGTCCCGGGGGGCCACCTGGTCGGGCCAGGTGATATCCTCCCCACCGGGTCCTAGTGGGGGTCCCTCCAAGACGCACCTCCTGCCTGGTGGCGGAGTCCCCCGGGTTCACAGGGCTCGGAGCCCCGTCCTTCCCCGGCTTCCCCGTTTCGCCACTCCCCGGTCAGTGCATCAATTCGCAGCCGTGGCTGCGGGCGCTTACCCACTGCGTCGCCCCCCTAATGCATGGTCGCCAGAGGCGCCGGAGCCGCCGGGCCCGTGCTACTGGCTTGTCGCCAGTGGGACCCCCTTGGGCTGGCGCGGAGGCTACCTAGCCTAGGGGTTGGGGCGTGGCGCTGTGCGCCACTACTGCCTTGGCGGCTGCAGTGCCCCGTCCGTGTGTGCGCGGCGCTCGCGGCCGGCTCGGGGGGTTCGGGCCGGTACCTGGTGTTTTGTCTCTCCCGTTTCCCCCTTCCCGCCCCGCGTGTTCCGCGCTGCGTGTGGCGGGCCGTCCCGTCCGGGTGTCCCTTACCCTCGCTCGCTGGTACGCCATTCCACGCGGTCTGTGCGTTCCGCGCGCTCGGTCCGGTTGCCCTTCTGGTAGTCCCCGCGTGCCCTTTACGTGTGTGGTGTGGCGTGCGCACCTCGCGTGGTCCCGGCACTGGGCGCTGGTAGGGCCGTTCCACGTGGTCCGTGCCCCTCCGCGTGTCCTGCCCCGGTCCTTTCCTCAGTCTGGTGTGCTTGGGAGGGGGCGGTCCGGTCCCGGTTCCCCCCTACTTGGCTTGGGGTTTTGGGGGTGGCGGTAGGGCGTCCCCAGGGGGGTGCCTTCTACTGTTGCGAGGGGCGTCTGGGGTCAGGCGCTCCCCCTCCCCCAACTGCCCGCCCACTGGGCGGGCTGTCGGGGTCCGCGATCCACATGTTGTGGGCGCGGGCGTGCGGGTGTGGGGGCCCTTCTCTGTCCCCTCGGCGTGCACGCCCTGTGGGGGCTGCGCGCCGCGGGGCGGGTCCGTGGCGTTCGTGTGCAGGGGGGCGGGCTGGGGGGGGGGGGGGCGCCGTACCCCCCGTTTGTGCGGCCGGGGGGGCCTGTAGGGGGGGAGGTCGCTCTGCCTCGTTCCGTCCCTCTGCCTTCCCTGGGCAGGCAACAAAGCGGGTGTCACTGGCGTCGTGCTGTCCATGGGGGGTGTGGCCCCCCATACCACTCCGGTTCGTGCTCACCCGCCTTCTCTGGGCGCGATCTGTGCGGCGTCCTGGCGCGTTGGTGCGGGCTCGCTTGTTCTCCGCGGCCCCCGTGGGAGCCGGCGGCTGGGTTGGGAGGGGGGGTCGCGCTCCGGCTCCTCTCTCGGGCGGGGGGGGGACCATCCCCCCTGCCTCGGGGGGTGGGGGCCGGGGCCCCCGCGGCTTGCGGGCCGGTGGGGGGGTGGGGGGGGGGGGTCGCACCGCGGCCTCCCTGCTCCCCTTCTGGGTGGCGGCCTGCGGTACTCAATCCTGCCCCCCCCCGTGTCGTCGGCGCACTCCCTTCCGGCGTGCGCGTGCGGTCAGGGTCGCAGTGCCGCCCCGGGGGTGGGGGGGGTGAGGGGCGGCCCGTGGACCGCTCCCCCGGGGGCCCCTGCAGACCTGAACCCCAGCCTCTGCCCTCCCTGAGTGGGCTGTGGTCACGAGAGGGTCATGTGGGGCGCGGCCCCCATACTGTTCTGGTGCGCGCGTTGCTCCGGCACGCTGGTGTGGGCTCGCCCCGCGGCCGCGACCCCCGCGGGAGCAGGTCCAGCCGCACCCCCCCCCCCCCCCCCCGCGTTGCGGTCCCTTCTGGGGCGGGGGGGGGGGGGCGTCCCCTCGGCTCCGGGGGGGCGGAGGGCCGCTCCTGTGGCTCCCTAGCTGGGGGGGGTGCGGGGGGGGGGGGGGGGGCGCCCCCCCGCCCCCCCGCCCCGTCGGGCGTCGGCCCGCCTTCCGTTGTCCCCGGCTTGCCCCCCCGGGGTATACTCATGCCGTGGGGGTTGCCGGGCGGCCGCGGGCGTCGGGCGCGGTCCGGTCGGCCGCCGACGGGTCAGTGCGGCGGGGGGGGGGGGGGGGGAGTGGGGGGGGCCCTCTGGTCCCCTGGCGCCGCCTCCTGACGGCCGGGGGGGGGGGGCGGCATGGCGGTCCCGGCCTCGGGGGCCAGCCATCAGCTGGGGGGTCGCACCCTTCCCCCGCCCCCCTCTACCTAGAGCCGGACCCTCGTGCAGGCCCTCACTGGGGCCCCTCATCCCCCCGGCCGTGGTCGCGCGGCGCTGGCCGGCCAGGGGCGGCCGTGAGGGTTAGCGGTCAGCGGTTAGCGGGCTGCGGGGCAGCAGGTTCCCCCCCGCGCTCGTTGTCTCCGCCCTCCCTCCCGCGGGAGGTGGCGCGCGCTCCTGCGTCACGCCGTACCGTTGGGGGGGCGTGGGTCGGGGGGCCCAGCTCCCCCCCCCACCTTCTCGCGTCCGCCGTCTGGGCCGTCACCTGCGCCGCCGCTTGTGTGGGGGCTGGGGCTTTGGCGGCGGCGGGTTGCGCCGGCGGTAGCGCCACTGGGCGAGGGCGCTACTCAAAGCCCGGGGGAGCCAGTTGTTGGCGTCCGCATCCGTGATGCGGAGCACCGCCCTCCCTTCCAGGAAGGCCGCCCACGTCGGCTCCCTGTCGGGCCACGCCGCCCGGATCACTGACCTGAGGACCCTCTCATGGTCCTCCCGGGCTGCGCAACCCCCCGGGGGTACCTCTCGGTTTCCTCCATCTCTCCGGAGGAGCACGGCATCGAAGGGCCGGTTCCTCAACCCCCTGCTGGTCCCCTGGCTGGCCCAGCACAACCAACTGTACACCTCCCCCACCAGGGGGAGGGCCTCCTCCCCCAGAGGGTCCGGGACCGTGCCCCAGTCCCCGTCCCACGGCCGGGCCCCCTCTGCCCCTCGCGCCGGCTCCCCTCGCTGCCCCTGTGCCTGCGGCGCCGATGCCGCGCCCCGCCCCCCCTCCGCCGAGGCCATCCGCGCCGGCTCCGCTCTCGGCACGGGGGGGGCTGGCTGGTGCTGGGGTCGTGGGGGTTGGGGAGGGACGAGCTCGTCGGCGTCAGGCTCGATGTTGTAGAGGTGGTGGTGGTGGTGGTGGTGGTGGTGGTGGGTGTGGTGCGCCGGCATCTGTTGTATGCCGGGGGGGATGCACCTCACCGGCTGCACGTCAAGCTGCGGGGGCGCCCCGCTCCCCGCCCCCCTTCCTTTGGCCCGCCCTCCCCCCCGGGCTCCCATGCCCCGTCCCGCCTGTCCCTTGGGGCCCGCGGCGCCCTTGCCCATGCCCTTGGGTCCCTTTCCAGCCCCCTGCCCGTGCCGCGGGTCCCGCCCCCCGTCCCCCACGCCCTGGCCCGCCCGCTCGCCCACCGCTCCTCGCCGTGCCCCCTGCACCTGGGCTCCCTGCCCGCGCCCTTGCGCGCCCTTCCCGTGCCGTGGTCCCTTCCCGGCCCCCTGCCCTGAGTCGCGCCGTCCGCTGCCTGCACTCTGCCCCCCCCCGCTGCTGCGCCCTTGCTCCCTGCCGCGCGTGCCCTGGCCTGCTCCTTTACGCTCCTGGGCACTTCCCCTGTCGCCTCCTGCCCCCCGCTCCGCGCTCCCGTGGCTGGCACGCAGCTCTGCCTGCGCGCCCTCCCCTCCTTCCTGGATCACGCGCCAGGCGTCCCGCTGTCTTTGCAGCCGCGGCAGCGTGACGCCTGGCGGCTCGCGCTCGGGCGCCGGGGGGCTGACGTGCCGCGCCCGCCCTGGGGGGAAGGGCTTGGGGGGCAACTGCTTGGAGGGGCTGGTGTGGGTGTGGGTGGGGTTGGCGTGGGCGCGGTACTTCGCGCTCTCCCTGCCCACTGCTGCTGCTGCGGCGGCCGCCGGCGAGGCGCCCGTGGCCCGTGCGGGGTCCGTCCCCCGCTTTCGCGGCGTGCCCGGGGTCGCGGCGTGGCCGGCCGAGGCGGTGGCGCGGCCCGCCGGGGCCGCGGTCGCAACCCCTCGCGCGCCCTCCTCGCTCTCCTCTGCGGCTGCGGCAGCCCTCGGCGATGCGCCCGGTTCCTGCGCCGGGGCTACCCCCCGTGTCGGCGGCGTGCCGGGGGCCGCGGTCGGGGCCGTGGCGTGGCTCGCTGGGGCTGCGGTCTCGGCTTCCTGCGCGTCCGGGGCCCCCTCCCGGGGCGGGGCGGCAGGGCTTGCTGCTTGGGCGGCGGGGGCGGTCACCTCGGCTGGCTCAGGCTCCCGGGCCGGCGGCGGCGGCCCGACCAGCACCGCCGCCTCCGCCAGCCTCCGCTCCTCGCGCTCCGCGAGGGTCTCCCCGGTCCACTCCGGGGAGGCGGGGGAGCGGGAGCGGGACCGGCGGTGGTGGCGCTCGTCCCGCTTGGGGGAGCCATAGGAGTCTGCCATCACTGTTATCCTGGTAGGCATGCGTGGTGGCAGGCGCGCCCTTCCCACTACCTCCTGGTGCATCAGTGCCGTGCAGTGGGCAGTGCCGTGCGGTGCTCTGTGGGGGGGAGGGGGGGAGGGGGTGGGGGGCCGGCTGTGGCGTCAGCCCCGCACCGGGGGCCGGCGGCCATCCATCGGCATTGGGAGGGGAGGCGGGGGAGCCACGCGGCCCACGCGTTGCGCCACAGCTCCCAGTCTGGGGCGGGGCCCAGGGCCCTGGGCCCCCGGGGGTCGTCGGGTGGTGTCGGGGGGAGTCGCACTAGGTGGACCCCCGTAACGGCGGTGACCTCCTGTGTTCGCAGGAAGGTGTGTACTCCGTCCCGCGCCGCGGGCGCCGGGAGGGGGGGGCGGGGTACGGGTGCTGCCCCATAGAGGTGGGTGGGGGTGATCCCCAGGACCCGCCCCAGGTGCCCGCGGGTTGCGACGACGAGGAGGAGCAGGGGGGTGCCAGGGCACTCTTGCCAGAGGACCTGCCCCCTGTGCTGGGCACCCCTGGTTCTTGAGAGGGGGGGGGACAGGTCTGGGTTAGCCCAGCCGCGGGGCGCGTGCGTCGCCGGCGGGAGGGCGGGGCACCAAGTTGGCTCCCTGGGGAACGCCTCGCATACGATGGCGTACGGGGGGGTAGGCCTGGTGCCGTCGTACACCGGGTTGGTCAGCCGGCGGCGGGCGGACGCCTCGTCCGCGCCTTCCACGAACAACGTGATCTCGCCCACCTCCAGGTCCTTGTCCGGTGGGTGTAGAAGGTGGAGCGCCGCATCCAGCTCGGACACTCCCCCCGGGTACGTGGCCCGCGCCTGGTTCAGAAACGGGGCCGCGTCCCCGGGGTAGCGCGTTCTGAGGGCGTGCAGCAGGGCTGGGGCGCTGCTGCGGAGGGACATGGCGGACCCCGCTCCCGTCAGCTGCAGGGTATCCCCCATGGACAGGGGCCGGCCCGACCGGTTGGACTCGCGCCACTCCATCCAGTGCCCGTAGAGGGCCGCCTCCGGGCTGATGAGCCCCGGCTGGACGGCTTTCACGATCCGGTGCATCGCCGGGAGCAGCGTAGGGGCCCCCGCTCTGTTCAGGGCGCGGACGGCCGGGAGGGCGGTCTCGTTGAGGAAAGCCCTCGCACTGCCCGTCAGGTCACACCGTGCGGCAGCATGCGCCTCGTGCGCCTCCGCCACCGCGTCCGTCACCAGGCCCCGGACGGCCGCTTCCTGCGCTTTGCAGCGGGCCCTGGTGTGTCCCGGCTGATCCCCCTGTTGGCGTGGCATGGTACTGCGGGCTCTGCAAAGGGCGGCGGCGGGTGGGGGTCAGGGCGCAAACACGTGCGACAGGTGCGCAACGGATGTGGGGTCCCGCAGGTGCACATGGATCCACAGAAGGGCAGCGCCCGCGGGGCCCGCGCGTTCGTGTGAGGGGGTGTGTGCCCCCTCGATGCGCCGGTGCAGGGCCTCCTCCTCTGTGCGCCTGCGCGGGCCTGCAGGAGGTTCGGGCCAGGGGCACGCGGCCACCTGGGCGAACCGCGCGCACCTGTTGGCGCCTGTCGACGCTGCAGAGGACACCGTGTCACATTCCCCGCAGAGCCGGCAGGTGTGTGGGAGGTGGGAGGGTGGCGACCGAGGGTCGAGATGGCGGAGCCAGAGGTCGTCCCACCTCTGTCGGAGGGGGTCCCGGATCTCCAGCAGGCGGGCGCGGACGCGGCGCCGGTAGTCCCTGCCAAGCGTCTTTCGCTGGACCTCCCGCCACGTGTCGTCGGGGAGGATGCCGTGATCGTGGAAGGCGGCGATGAGGTCGTCCCACGCCGGGCGGGGGTTTCCCAGGGGGGGGGTTGCCATGTACACGTGGCGCCCGGTGAGCTGGGGCGTCAGCGCATCCCATCGGCACCCGTTCGCGGTGTCTCGGTGGAGGAGGGCCAGCAGGGTGCCGTCCCCGACTGCCTCCCATCTCACTCGCAGCCCTTCGCAGCCGTCCAGCTCCTGGCGCAGCGCGGCGGCAATGTCGGTGGGGAGCATGAGGAGCAAGGGCCCCTGGGTGTCGCCCAGCCGGGACAGGGCGTCGTCGTATACCGGCCCCCCAGCTTTGAAGTGCGCCACGGCGAGCTGGGCGGCCCCGCCCTCTGGGGGGTGCCACCGGACGGTGGCCGCAGCGTGTCCCCATATGCGTATCTCCGTAGCCCCGAGTACGTTGGCGGCGTGAAGGACGATGCGGGGGGGGACGGGTGTCCTGACGAGTGAGGACACGTCCCCAGTCCATCCCGTTTGCGGCCCTGGGGCCGCCTGCAGCCATTCCCCCGTCGCCGCGTCCCACGGGTGGTCAGGTCCCGCCCCGCGGATCACGGTGGGTCTCGGCCGGGTGTCCGGCCCCCATCCCTTGGGCGGGATGGCGGCGTATTGTTGCGCAGGGGTCTCCGGGGCGCGCGTGGCGGCGCACCACCGGCTCCACGATGCGCGCCTCCCACGCGGTCATGGAGCCGCGCCCGATGATCCACGGTGGGAAGAGGGCGTCTTGTAGGTGCTTCCAGATCCCCCCCGGCAGGTCCTGGTACGGGTGGGGGCCCTCTTGGGGCGGGCACTCCAGAGTGCCATTCACGACACGGAGGGAGGCTACGAAGTCCTTGTCAGGGCGCGGGGGAGGGGGAGGGTGGTCGCCCTCCGCCGCAGTGAGCCACCGGTGTGCCCGGGCCGCCGCGCTTTGGGGCTCGCGGAGGAGTTGCTCCAGCTGGTGGTTGCGAAGCTCCCATGCGGAGTCCCCCAGTCGGAGCATGTGGTGGAGGAAATCGTCCACAGAGGTCCCTCCCGGCGGGTCGTAGCGGGCTATGGCGCGGAGCTGCGCCTCCGCGTCCTCGGGCACCAGTCCGGAGCAGAAGACTTCCGTCCATGTGGCGCCTGCGGAGCGCCACGAGGCCACCCACAGGGCTTTGTCCCCGGGTGGGAGGTTGCGGGCCGCCTCGTGTACCGCCTGGCGGTAGTGGGGCCAGAGGAGCTGTGAGTGGGCGCACCCCACGTGCATGTGCACCGGGGTCTCCTCCGGGCCGCCGCATAGGAGGCACGGTTGTGGGACGATGGCGACGCCAGAGAGCCGCTCCTTACGGATGCGGCGCCTGCACTGCACCGGGGTGTGGCCGTCTCGGGCCCGCAGCGCCCGGCGGTTGGTGGCCGTCGCGGTGAGGTCCCGGGCGTGGACATAGGCTGTGGCGTGGGCCGCGCCCAAAGGTGTGTGTCCCCGGTGCGTCAGCGCATGGTCCGTCTGCGCCCGCTGCACGACCTCGCCGAGCACCCGCATCGTGGGGGGCCGTAGATCGAGATGGCCGTCACGGCCGGCGACAACGAGTTGGGCGTGGCCAGGGTCCGGGGGCGTGTTCTGCAGGACGGTGTCCTGGGACGCCGCCCAGTCCGCCTTGTGCAGTAGGGCGTCACTGTGGTGCGAGGTGGCTCGGACGTACCAGAACGGGTGCCCGGCGTGTTGCCCTCGCGCGCACACGCTGTCCCGGAGCCACCGCAGGGGCATCTGGTTGACCACCTTCGCTGCGCCCGCGGGGACCTCCGTGGTCCGCTCGCGATCTGCGTGCCGCAGGAGGTGGAGGATGACTTCGGCGTCCACCGTGTGGACCAATGGTCGGTGGGCACCGTATTGTAGGGGGAGGGAGGCGGACACCCCCTCCCCGTCGGGCACCGTGCCCGAGATGGCCACCGCCCACGTGCGGGTAGGGTCGGCGGCGAGAGCGTTGCTGGTGGCGTGTTTGCAGGGTCCGCCCCCGGACGCGTCGGAAGAGGTGTGGCCCCAGGCCTCCGGGATCCAGTAGTATCCGGTGGGGCTGAGCCACCCCGCGTTGAGGTCGGTGGAGTGCCACCGGACGTCGGGGTGGCTTGGGGTCAGTTGGTCCACGCTCAGCGCCCTGGTGTCGCCAGGGCTGATCGCCGGGTGGTAGTACAGCCGGATCTCCGCTCCGGTGATCGTGCTTGCCCAAGACCGAAGTGCCGTCACATGTTCCTTGAGCCACGCCGGGCTTCCGCGCTGGTGCACCACCAGGTGCCCCGTGTCCTCCGGCTGGTCCTCCAACGCGTGCACTGCCATGTGTGGGTCGTGCGGCACCCCCGTAGCTACCAGCAGGGCGGTGCCACCGGGGAGCCCACAGGGTTTGGGCTGGCCCTCCCCCACCTGCACTATTACCCACTCGGCCCGGAGCTGCGCTTGCCCCGTCGCTTGGGTGCATTGGTCGTCCGTGGTCACCAACCACAACGGCGTCGGCGTGTGGGGCCGGGGGCGCAGGGGCTCGGGCCATGCCACGGCCGCGTTAGGCTCTTGGTGCTCGCTTTCCGCGAGTACATCGCGGAGGATGTACATGAGGGCTGCCGGCGGGTGGTACGCCGCCCCCCGCGTGCGGGGGGATAGGCTGCCCCGGCGGCGGTAGCCCCCGACGTGAAGGTGCAGGCCGTCTGGGGTCAGCCGTGGGCCGGTGTGGGCGTCCTGCTTAGCCCTCGTGGGGTGGTCGAGTCTCAGGCGGGGGTCCCGCGTGCCGGTGGTGTGGAAGAGGTGGACCAAGGCGTCGCGCCACCCGGGGTGGTTGGTGGGCTCCTGCTCACGGCGGCAATAATGGAGGTGTTCATCAGCGCATTGGTTCGGGCATTCCCGCACCGCCGTCGGCCACCGGTCTTCGTTGTCGGGGAAGGGGTGGCGTGGCCCGTGGTGCCCATGCCACGGCGTTGTGTGCGGCACCGTCAGGCGGCACGTGTCGCGGTGCCGCAGCTTAGCGGTGCGCAGCGTGACGATGTTGCCCGGCGGGGACTATAGTTGGACATGGGCCGCCCTGGGGCACGCGATGGGGTTGTACAGCCCCAGTCCCAGGGCGGCCAGGGCCCGGGGTATGCGGTGGACCCAGTCGCCCCCTGCTAGAGTTGCGAACTCAGGGACGGGGTAGTGCACCTCGGGACATATTCCGTGCGCGCCAGCTATTTCCCAGAACATCTTGGTGACCTCGGCGCGCACAGAGGTTGCGCGGTGGTGGACGAGTGTACCCACGAGGGCCACCGCTGCCTGCTGGCACCGCGTTGGCACCCGTGTGAGCCCCAGGGTCCGGTCATCCTGCATGCTGTCCCGCGAGGCGTTGAAGGCGTACCGCGCCCTGTCCTTTGCGACCTGGACCGTGATGTGGTCCAGGTGGCGTGCAGTGTCGGAGTCGTCGGCGATGAGAGGGGCGACGTACTGCGTCACCCCCCCGAGGATCGCCAGGATGACGTCCTGCACCACTTTCGGTGGCGCGAGGGTGTTAAGGCACCAGTGGTGCACCGCCCCCAGGCGTAGCCGGTGCTTGCGCTGCAAGGAGAACTTCCCGTCCGTCTGCAGCTGGAGTCCCAGGTAGGGGACGGAGTCCGCCGCTGGTACCCAGTGCCACAGGTTTTCCAGATGGGGACAGAGGCCCAGCTGCAGGCCCGGGACCCCCTCCGTGGTGGCCATGACGCACTTGCGGGGGTTGAGCTCCATGCCCATCATCCCCAGGTACGCGGCCACCGCCTCCACGCCCTCGACGAAGTGCTGCAGCGTGTGGGCCACCACCAGCAGGTCGTCGATGTAGGCCTGGATGAGGCCGTGCTCGGCCCCTCCCGGCGGGCGCAGGCGGTGCCCCTGCGCCCTGAGCAGGGGCTCCAGGAGGAGCGCGTACAGCAGGGGGCTCTCGGGGTTGCCCTGCCGGACGCCGCGCAGCATGTAGACGGGCTGCGTTAGCCCGTGTGCGGTGACGATGCGCAGCCTGGCGCACGTGTGGAGGAAGAGCAGGAGGTCAATGACGTCCGGCGGCACGGAGAGGTGGCGCAGGATGAGGTGGAGGGCGCCGTGCGGGGCGGTGTCGAAGGCCTTGCGGGCGTCGAAGGAGAGGACGTAGTTGGGCCTTCCCCGCTGGATCTGCCGCTGCGCCATGAACAGTGGGGGGCCTGTGTTGGAGCCAGGGAGGGCCCCTTGCTGCCAGTCGCTGACCACTCCGTGCCGTGTGAGCACTTCCCTGATGCGCTGGGTGAGGGGGCCCGTGAGCAGCTTCATGTCCAGCTGGCCCAGGGCTATGGGCCTGTAGTCGTCCAGTCTGGCAGAGCCCGGTACCTTGCAGCTGAGCCAGATGTGCGCGTCCCTCCAGTGCATCGGCGGCGGGGCGTCGCGGAGGATGGCCCGGTAGGAGTGGACCAGGAGCCACTGGACGGGTGCCGGGAGGGCCTTGATGAAACAGGCCTCCACGTGGTTGGGACCTGGGGCCTTGCCATCGGCCTTGTCCAGGGCGGACTTCAGGTCCTGCATGGAGTACTGCTGGACCTGTGTCCAGGCCACTTCAGGGACCCGGGGGACATGGCGGCCGAGGACTGTCTGGAAGCCTGGGAGGTCCACCGGGCGTTTGTCATACAGCTCTCGCCAGAAGGCGCTAACTGCGAACATCACGTCGTGGGCCTCCGTGGGGAGCGTTTGGGTGTTGGGGACCCGCACGTTCCAGAGGCCTGACGGGCCCGGGGCCTCTACCTCTATGGCTCCCCGCACGGCTTTCCATCGCTGGGCGATGTCGGGGGCGTGGCGGCGCCAGAAGTCCTTGATGGCGCGCTTGCGGTCTGCCGCCAGGAGTGCGCGGAGCTGGCGAATGTCCTCCTTGAGGGCGGCTGCTTGCCTCTCCAGCTCCTCCTGTAGCTGGCCCTGTGTGGTCGGGCGGAACTCGGGCGACACACCCTGCAGCTCCTCCGTGAGCCGGAGCGCCGCCTCGGACCGGATGCCATGCCGTGCCGCGTCCGCCTGGTACGCTGCCGGCGCGCGCGCTGCCAGGGTGTCGTAGCGGAGGACCACCGCCTGGAGCCGCTTTCCGCTCTCCGGGAGGTCCCCCTCCGCCGGGTCCGTCCCCGCCGGGGAGGGCTGCCGGCGTCCCACCACACGCGCCAGGGCGTCATGCGTTGCGTGGAGGTGTTCGAACACCTTGTCCACCGCGGCCGTGGGCATGGACCCGTAGTCGTGCTGCTCTGCGGGACCCAGCCAGGGCGCCAGGGAGGGTTCATCCTGCGCGGCGGTGACCGCCGCCCACAGGCAGTGTTAGACGGGCGCGGCCTCTGCGTCGTACGGGAGGGGGCGGCCCTCCGTGTGGCTGTAGGGGGTGGGCATGGCCGCGCGCCCCGCTGTGCTGAGGAGGCCCGGCAGGGCCAGGCAGACCGGGAGGTGGTCCGAGCCGAGCACCTGGGGGTGTGCCATGCCGCGAGCCCAGACGCTTTCCCGCAGGGACCACAGCAGGAGGGGCTCGTTGACCAGGAAGGTGTCCACCCTGTGCCGGGACGGGTGTAGCGTGGGGGTCATGTCCTCCTCGCTGCCTGCCGCGGCCCTCCGGAAACCGCAGGC
Source organism: Eutreptiella sp. 'Long Island Sound 2002' (assembly GCA_964036045.1). Lineage (NCBI taxonomy): Eukaryota > Euglenozoa > Euglenophyceae > Eutreptiales > Eutreptiaceae > Eutreptiella > Eutreptiella sp. 'Long Island Sound 2002'. Next base: position 12,546,666 of record OZ038394.1, read on the forward strand.
CTCGAAGCCCGCTCGGAAGTGCTCCGTGGCCGGGTTGGTGGTGGCATCCATGTAGATGGTGGTGTCGCCGGCGATGACCACCGGGTACCTCCCACCGAGGCTGCGTGCCGTGGCATACATTTGTATGTCGGCCCAGAACACCGCCCGTCCCGCCCACGGGGAGCAGCCTGCTTGCGGCCCGTGGACGTTGATGAGGGTGAGGCCTCCCCCGTCCGTCCGGATCTCCAGAGCCGCGGCCTTCCCGGGGACAATTTCCGTGAAGCTGAGCACCTCGTGCTCCGCCACGTACTTGCTGCTGACCGCGGTGAGGAGGCCCCCCCCTCTCAAGGTGGAGGTGGCTCCCGTCTCCGCCAGCCGGCTGCTGAAGAAGGCAGTGTACCCCTTGTCCTGGAGCGCCGCGGCCACGTGCATCTCCTGCGCCCGGTTGGCGATCCCTGTTTCCTGGAGCATGATGGCAAAGCCCCCCTCCTGGGGTAGCATGCCGGTGATGAGGTGCCCCTTGTCGGTACAGGCCGCCGGCCCCCGGCGCCGCCGGAGAGTGTCCCGGAGGGACCGGTCTGGCGGCACGAGGACGTTGCGCAGGTTCCACGAGAGGAGCCACAGGGCGTCGCCTGCCATGTCCTCCTGGAGTCAGCTATCCCGCATCGGCATTGCCGCTGGGTTCGCCGGCGCAGCCAGGGCATCCGGGTGCGCCGCATCCGCTGAGCCCGTTCCCAGCAGGGCCCACAGGGGGGCCCGGGGGGCCGGGGGAGCCAGGGGGGCCAGGGGGGCCAGCCCCGCGGAGAGGGACATGGACCCTGGTTGGGGCGCACCGCCGGTCCCCGGGGCCGCCCCGGGTGCCTCCTCATCGCCGTCTGCGTGGTCGGCTGCCTGGGGCGGGGGGCGCCGGGCGTACGGGGCGTGCCATGGGGTCCTCCGTGCTCTCCCTTGCAGGATGTTGGGGGCCGCCTCCTTGTTGTCTGCCGGGGCTGCAGCGTGCACCGCGTGCCACGCCAGGTGTTCCAGCATTGCCCCGCTTGTGTAGTACTTGTCTGCACACAGGGGGCATTTCGTCGGCTCCGTGGCCCCTCCCGCCGGGGGGAGCGGCACCGACTTCCGGATGGCGCCCTCTGCCGCTGGTTTGAAGGGCAGGTTGGCCAGTGGCACCGTGTGTGGCGCCAGTGTGCGGCCCGGGGCCGCCTCATCGAGGGCTCGTGTCGCGGGCGCGGGCCCGAGACCCCGGATGACATCGCGCTGCGCGTCTCCTTGCAACCACGTTTGCCAGTGCGTGGAGCTGATTTGGCGGTCGGGTTTGCCCCTCCATCGCAGGTCGTGGAAGGCTTGTAGCCAGTGGTACACTGTGGTCGGGACCGCCAGCTGGAGCTCTAGGTCGGCGGGGTGCGCCGCTGCCGGCCACACCCCTGGCCTCGCCGCCCGGGCGTTGTCCTTCAGCCTGACCTGGAGCAGGAGGGCGTGGTGGTCGCCCTCCCGTAGCACCTTGACGATCATGCAGGTGCAGTCTCCCACGCGGACCACGGCTTCGGGCCCCGGCAGGCGCTCCGGGTTGCCGACGACGATGTGCGCGTCCGCCGGGCTGAACATGCAGACCACCCACGGCGGGTTCTGCTGTCCCCGTTGGGCCACCGCCAGGGTAGCCGCCGGGCGAGCGTGCGTGATTGGCCCAGCGTGGAGGTCCGGGACGTCCGTGTCCCTGATGGCGTCTCCCTGTCACGCGGCCCGTAGATGCTCCTCCTGGTCGGGGCTCCACACCAGTGCGGGGGGGCTGACCCACCCCTGGTTCTTACCTCTTGTTGGGGGCGCTGACGGTGTGTAGCAGGACTGCCAGCGGCCAGGGGTCCGCCGAAATATAGTAGGCCTGGGTGGGCCCCTGCTGCCAGTCGACGTGGAGCACGGGCGCAATGCCCCTTGCCTGGCAGTGCTGTGCCAGACAGTCCAGCGGCCTCCGGCCAGGACGTGCGACCGGTACCCTCCGGCGTGGCCGTGTAGGATGGCCTGGTAGCCTGCCGTCTGCAGCACCAGTGCCTCCCCCTGCTGAGGCCCGGGTGGAGGTGTGCCATCGCCCGCATCCCAGACGCGGGTGCGCCCGCGGAGTGTGGCATGCCACGGGTCTGGTGCATCGCGCTGTGGCCCTTGTATGCTTCCCGCAATCTGCGCCGGGCTGTGGTGGTGGACGAAGCTCTCCCCGCCGTCCGCTAGGAACGCCGCCGCGACGAAGTATAGCTGCTCCGCCGTGAGGAGTGCCGTCGGCGCGTGCGTTGCGGCCGGCCGGCGGGGCTGCGTGTCGCGGCAGGGGACGTGGGGCAGCAGTTGCGCCGGCCACGCCGCCACGGGACCCATGGTGACGGCCGCGACCGCGGACGCCAGCGCTGTGCGGTCCGTTGGTCTGTACTGCCGGAGCCCCGTGGTATCTCGGTCGAGGTGCCTGCAGTCTGCCATCCAGGCCACCGCTCCGCAGTTGGTGACGTCCGGTTCGGCACCATCCGCGCCGTTGCGTCCCCTTTATTGTACCGTGGTGGCGGTGTCCAGCGGGGGGCCCTGCTGTAGCGCCTCCGGGCCCTGCCCCGGCAAGAGGGCGGGCGGGACTGGCTGCGGGAAGTCCTGCGCGCCCCGGCGCTCCGGGTGCGTGTGGTACGGGTTTTGCCGGCGGTGTTCCGGGGCTGCCCGTGGTAGGAAGAGGAGTTGGTGTAGGTACCAGTGGCCTTCCGCGGCGGACGGGTTGCGGAGCATTAGCCACTGTTCCACCACGACTCCTGGGAGCGCGGCCTCGACGCGGCGCTGCAACCCCAGGCGGCCTAGGCGGTTGGACGTGCCCGCGGTCGGGATGTGGGTCTGCGGGTAAAGCACCCGCAGCGGCTCCAGCGCCAGGTCCAGCACCTCGTCGTTGAGCTACTCCGTGAGAGCCGACGCCCTGTGCAGGGCGTGGCGGACCCCGGGTGTGGGGGCCTTGAGCTGTTCGAGTACCGGCCCCGGCAGGTACCGTGCACCCGGGTTCGTTAGCCACTCCCTGGTGTGGCTCAGTATGGCCTTCCACACGTCCGTTGTAAGGGCGTGTTGGGGGGCCAAAGAGGGGACCATCCGTAGGAGGCGGTGGCACGCCGGCGGCGATCGCATGGGCTGTGGGGCGGCCGCTGTGCTCCACCTGCACGCCGTGCCGGGCACGATCGCCCCCCATTCCACGGTCCCCATGCCCTCGGCGTGGAGCAGCGCCTGGCCCTGGACCAGGGGGAAATAGGGGCTCGAGCGCCCTTTGCCTTCCTTCCACCGTATCCAGGCGGCCCCCGCCTGCAGGCTGCGGAGCAGGGCGACGCCGGGGAGAAGCGGCTGCGGGAAAGCCCACTTGACTGCTTGGGTGGCGTGGGACAGGGTGCCCATGGGCAAATACCACAACAGGAGGGTCCAGGGGCCCGGCAGCGGTTGCGCCTCCCCTGCGTCCCATCGCCACTCGGAGTCTGGCGGGGTGGCCGGGACCGTGCCTGTCTGCAGGAAGTGGCGTGCCTTCTTTTCGGGGTGCCGTTGGAGGGTTGCCGCGAGGCTGAGCCCCTCTGCCGCAGGTGCCACCGGAAGGCCGCACCGGGGCCTGCGCCAGGGGTAATCCTGGTCGGCCGGCCAGGTGTGGAGGTCCCGGGCGATTTCCTCCGCGGTCCCTGTGGGGGCGTCCTCCGGTGCCAGGTGCCACATGACAGCGAGCACCGCCCACGTGGAGAAGGGCCACGCCCGTGGGGGGGTGTACACCTGGATGGTCCACTGTGGGCACGCCCGCCGCACACGGGATGCGTGGAGCACCCCTCGGACCATGTCCGCCGCCAGGACCAGCACCATTCCCGAGGGTTCCACAATGATCCCCTCTGCGGGTCCGCCGTGGCGGCCCCGGGTGTGCAAGGCCACTGCCACCTGTCCCGCGTGGGTGACTCGGTCAACGGCCTCCTGGATGTTCACGCTGCCACGCGCAGTCTCATCCATGATCCAGCCCTGCGCCACCCCGTAGCGTAGGGCGGCCCATGCGGCCGCAGGTTTCACCTCGGGCAGCGCTCCGTCATCGGGGCCGGGCTGAGGGTGCTGTTCGGGGGACCAGCTTTCGCCGGTGCAGTGGCCCCGTTTCCACGCGGGGCAGAGTGTGGGCACGCTGCCCGCCGGCGGCGCAGGTTCCGCGGGCGCGCCTCCCGCGGGGGGCTCCCGTACTGCCTCCAGGTCAGAGTCCGTGCCCGCGTCCCCTTGCGGGGGGTCTCCTTCGCCGTCTCTGAGTCCCAGCGCCCTGATGACCTCGTGTGCTTCGTCCAGCGTCGGAGATTGGGGGCGTGTTTTGCGTGGGGTCGCGGGTTGCGCCATTGTTGTGTCGCTGTGCCTAAGAGCAGGGGGTGGGGTGCGGATGTCCCGTGGCTGGTGCGTTGGTGCGCTGGTGCGTTGCTCGTTGCAGGGGTGGCGGAAGGGCGTCTGGTGTTAGGCGCTGTCCCTCCCCCGACCGCCCGTCCTCTGGAGCGGGTAGCCGGGATTCCGCGACCCGTGTGCCCCGGGTGCGGTCGGCGCGGGCGTGGGGACCCACACCGGCCCCACAGCGTGCGCCCTTGCGGGCCGGCGTTGCTCGCTGTGGGGATGGCGGAAGGGTGTCCCCGGGGGGGGCGCCTTCCACCATTGTGCGAGGGGCCTCTGAGGTCAGGCGCTGTCCCTCCCCCGACTGCCCGCCTATTGGCCGGGCTGTTGGGGTCCGCCACCTACGTGCTGTGGGCGCGGGTGTGTGGGGGTGGGGACCCAACACTGTTCCTCTGGCCTGCATGCCCTGTGGGGGCTGCGTGCCGCGGGAGTGGTGGGGGGCTGTCCCCGGGGGGGTGGCCTGCCACCGTTGCGAGGGGCGCCTGGTGTCAGGCGCTGTCCCCCCCCCGGCCGCCCGTCCTGTGGAGCCCGCAGCCAGGGTTCCGCGATCCGTGTGTCCCGGGTGCGGTCGGTGCGGGCGTGGGGACCCAGCACCGGTCTCACAGCGTGCGCCCCTGCGGGATGGCGTTGCTCGCTGTGGGGGTGGCAGAAGGGCGTCCCCCGGGGGGTGCCTGCCACCGTTGTGAGGGGCGCCTGGTGTCAGGCGCTGCCCCTTCCCCGGCCACCCGCCCTCTGGAGTGGGCAGCCAGGGTTCCGCGACCCGGCGTCCCGGGTGTGGTCGTTGCGGGCGTGGGGACCCAGCACCGGCCCCACAGCGTGCGCCCCTGCGGGCCGGCGTTGCTCGCTGTGGGGGTGGCGGAAGGGCGTACCCGGGGGGGTGCCTTCCATCATTGTGAGGGGCGTCTGAGGCCAGGCGCTGTCCCTCCCCCGACTGCCCGCCTACTGGGGCCGGCTGTTGGGGTCCGCCACCCACGTGCTGTGGGCGCGGGTGTGTGGGTGTGGGAGCCCAACACTGTCCCCTTGGCCTGCATGCCCTGTTGGGGCTGCATGCCGCGGGGGTGGCGAGGGGCCGTCCCCGGGGGGGGTGGCCTGCCACCGCTGAGAGGGGCGCCTGGTGTCAGGCGCTGTCCCTCCCCCGGCCGCCCGTCCTCTGGAGCAGGCAGTCAGGGTTCCGTGACCCGTGTGTCCCGGGTGCGGTCGGTGCGGGCGTGGGGACCCAGCACCGGCCCCACAGCGTGCGCCCTTGTAGGCGGGCACTGCTCGCTGTGGGGGTGGCGGGAGGGCGTCCCCGGGGGGGGTGCCGTCCACCATTGTGAGGGGCGTCTAAGGTCAGGCGCTGTCCCTCCCCCGACTGCCCGCCCACTGGGCGGGCTGTTGGGGTCCGCCACCCACGTGCTGTGGGCGCGGGTGTGTGGATGTGGGGGCCAAACACTGTCCCCTTGGCCTGCATGCCCTGTGGGGGCTGCGTGCCGCGGGGGTGGTGGGGGGCCGTCCCCGGGGGGGTTGGCCTGCCACCGTTGTGAGGGGCGCCTGGTGTCAGGCGCTGTCCCTCCCCCGGCCGCCCGTCCTCTGGAGCAGGCAGCCAGGGTTCCGCGACCCGTGTGTTCCGGGTGCGGTCCATGCGGGCGCGGGGACCCAGCACCGGCCCCACAGCGTGCGCCCTTGCTGGCCAGCGTTGCTCGCTGTGCAGGTGACGGAGAGGCGTCCCCGGGGGGGGGTGCCTTCCACCATTGTGGGGGGCGTCTGAGGCCAGGCGCTGTCCCTCCCCCGACTGCCCGCCCACTGGGCGGGCTGTTGGGGTCCGCCACCCACGTGCTGTGGGCGCGGGTGTGTGGGTGTAGGGGCCCAACACTGTCCCCTCGGCCTGCATGCCCTGCGGGGGCTGCATGCCACGGGGGTGGAGGGGGGCCGTCCCCGGGGGGGTGGCCTGCCACCGTTGTGGGGGGCGCCTGGTGTGAGGCGCTGTCCCTCCCCCGGCCGCCCGTCCTCTGGAGCGGGCAGCCAGGGTTCCGCGACCCGTGTGTCCCGGGTGCGGTCGGTGCGGGCGTGGGGACCCAGCAACGGCCCCACAGCGTGCGCCCATGCAGGCCGGCGTTGCTCGCTGTGGGGGCGGCGGAAGGGCGTCCCCGGGGGGGTGCCTTCCATCATTGTGAGGGGCGTCTGAGGTCAGGCGCTGTCCCTCCCCCGACTGCCCGCCCATTGGGCGGGCTGTTGGGGTCCGCCACCGACGTGCTGTGGGCGCGGGTGTGTGGGTGTGGGGGCCCAACACTGTCCCCTTGGCCTGCATGCCCTGTGGGGGCTGCGTGCCGCGGGGGTGGTGGGGGGCCGTCCCCGGGGGGGTTGGCCTGCCACCGTTGTGAGGGGCGCCTGGTGTCAGGCGCTGTCCCTCCCCCGGCCGCCCGTCCTCTGGAGCGGGCAGCCAGGGTTCCGCGTCCCGTGTGTCCCGGGTGCGGTCGGTGCGGGCGTGGAGACCCAGCACCGGCCCCACAGCGTGCGCCCTTGCAGGCCGGCGCTGCTCGCGGTGGGGGTGGCGGAAGGGCGTCCCCGGGGGGGGTGCCTTCCACCATTGTGAGGGGCTTCTGAGGTCAGGCGCTGTCCCTCCCCCGACTGCCCGCCCACTTGGCGGGCTGTTGGGGTCCGCCACCCACGTGCTGTGGGCGCGGGTGTGTGGGTGTGGGGGCCCAACACTGTCCCCTTGGCCTGCATGCCCTGTGGGGGCTGCATGCCGCGGGGGTGGTGGGGGGCCGTCCCCGGGGGGGGTGGCCTGCCACCGTTGTGAGGGGCGCCTGGTGTCAGGCGCTGTCCCTCCCCCGGCCGCCCGTCCTCTGGAGCGGGCAGCCAGGGTTCCGCGACCCGTGTGTCCCGGGTGCGGTCGGCGCGGGCGTGGGGACCGAGCACCGGCCCCACAGCGTGCGCCCTTGCGGGCCGGTGTTGCTCGCTGTGGGGGTGGCGGAAGGGCGTCCCCGGGGGGGGTGCCTTCCACCATTGAGTGGGGCGTCTGAGGCCAGGCGCCGTCCCTCCCCCGACTGCCCGCCCATTGGGCGGGCTGTTGGGGTCCGCCACCCACGTGCTGTGGGCGCGGGTGTGTGGGTGTGGGAGCCCAACACCGTCCCCGCGGCCTGCATGCCCTTTGGGGGCTGCATGCCGCGGGGGTGGTTGGGGGCCGTCCCCGGGGGGGGGTGGCCTGCCACCGTTGTGAGGGGCGCCTGGTGTCAGGCGCTGTCCCTCCCCGGGCCGCCCGTCCTCTGGAGCGGGCAGCCTGGCTTCTGCGACCCGTGTGTCCCAGGTGCAGTCGGTGCGGGCGTGGGGACCCAGCACCGGCTCCACAGCGTGCGCCCTTGCGGGCCGGCGTTGCTCGCGGTGGGGGTGGCGGAAGGGCGTCCCCGGGGGGGGTGCCTTCCACCATTGTGAGGGGCGTCTGAGGTCAGGCGCTGTCCCTCCCCCGACTGCCCGCCCACGGGGCGGGCTGCTGGGGCTCGTTGGGTATGTGCGGTGTGTGTGGTGTCTGTGCCGTGCGTGTCGTGGTGCGTGGTGCCGCTCTTCTCTTGTCCCTCTGGTGCTCCCCTCTCCGGTGTCTCGGTGCGGTGTTGTGCTCGTCGTGTGCCTGCCGTGCCCCCTTCCCTGTGCGCGCCCCTTGCTCGGCCGCTGGCTACCCCTTGTTCCTTTCGTGGCTTCGTTGCTCTTTACCCTTTCCTCTACCCTTCTCCCTGGCATGCACTTTTTCCCTGCCTCCGCTTTGTTGCGTGTCTCGGTCTTTTTCCTTGCCGGCTCGCCGTTCTCTCTCGTTGGGCCTTCTTCTTTGAACCTGCGAAGAGAAAGGATGTAAACGGGCGTGCGGCGGCGGGGGTTTTGTCGCGACATGGCACCTGGACAGTGCCATCCTCCGTCGGTCTCTTACTCCCGCGGCGGTGTGGTATGTTACCTATTTATGCTTCGTTCGTGTGCTCCTCTCTCCTTTTTCTTACCGTGTTGTGCTTGTTACGGCGTCTTTTTTCGTGCGTCGTTTGGCGTAGGTTTATATCCTACTTGCTCTCATCTTGGCTCCACACACCTCTTTGGCCGCCACCTTTGTTCGTTGTCCGTTCCGCGCGCGCGGCGTGACATGCAACATACTTGTTTCTTTCCCCACTATCTTAGTGTGTCCTAGTCCTCTTGCTTTGCCTACGTGTGTATGGCGCGGGCCGGGCGCTCGTCGCTTCCCGTTGACCTTCCGGTGTGCGCAGCGTGACATTTAGGGAATGGCGAATGAGGAACGACGGCACGACGCAAAACAAGCCTAAGCGTCTAAGACAACCCTGCTTTAACGCACAAACGACGCAAACACGAGCACACACTTCTCCTTTGGACCTGTGAAGGGAAGGGAAGGTGGGTGCATGCACAAGGAAGCGTGGCAACGTGTGTATGTCGGAATCCGGCACACGACGCTATGCATAAGTGTAAGTGTGTATGTTCTAATCAGCGCAACAAAAAGGGTGGTTGTGCTGTAAGAGCAGTTGTCACGGTTGCCCCGCATTGCACCGCAGGGCAGGACCGTTAGCCCACCGTGACAACCACTCCCTGGCCGAAGGCCATTTGATTTTTTTCGTCTCGGTTGGTGGCGCGGGCCGGGCGGTTGGCGGCGTGGCACGACATGGTAACATACTTGCGCTCTTGGTGGCGGTGTGTGGCTCCCCCCTTGCCTACTATTCGTTTGCATGCGGTGGCATACTTTTTGTCCCCTTTCGCTCCCTTTCGCCTCCTACGTAAGCGGGCGTGCGGGTGGGGGGTGGGCACGTCTCAGTTACGCCTCGTGGTCACCTTTTGCTTTTGTTGGCGCGGTTGCCGTTCTTATCTCGTGTTCGTTGCGTAGCGTAGCATGGCATGTAACATACTTGGATCCAACACGCGGAGGGGGGCTCCACGAGATGGGGAAGGGCAGTGTGCGGGCTGTGATCGCCTCCGAAGGGTATCTGTCGGACGACGAATTCAGATTGCACGATATGCACGTGCATGATCACGTATTTATAACAAAGAAAGATGAGCATGTTGAGGAAATTTCAATGAAGCAATGATACATGATATGTTGCGGAGGGTGTGGAAAAGTAAGGTTAAATGAATCCTTCGTCTTTCGTGCTTGGTGTGGCTTTTCCTTTGCTGGTGCGAAGCACCATCAAAAGAAAATCTTTATTACATTTCCAGCCATTTTCGGGTCACTTTTCTATGTCAGAAATGGAGCCGGGCGGTGACAAACAAACGCAACAACACTCCTTTGCCTTATGTTTAAGCTAGCAGCGCAAGGACAGGGAGGGTGCATTGGGCAAGATTAGCGATACAGGGTGCAAATAGCATACAATTGACATATTCATAACTGGGGCCTATTGTATCGGATTTTGACAAAATCAAGGGCAATTTTGGTCAATTTGGGGGTGTTCTCTCCATTATTGAGGTTAATGAGGCGGCTGAGGGCACTGAAAACCGTCAAATTGAAAAGCGGTGCTAGAACAAAACGACGGCGGTTTCTCCATTGAACAGCAACACGAGGCTTTTGGAATCATTTGTAAATCTGGTCTTAGATCAAAATTTAGTGCATTGTAGCCCGATTTTACTTTGGACAGTCAAAATGAAAGATCGCAAATGCCGGCGACTGCAAAATGCACGCATGCACAGCAAAAAAATAATATGTCAAATAGATTTCTTGAGATTTGGGGCCTGTGGCTTATATATAGTGTTGTTCGGCACCTCAACGTTGCTGGTGCACCTTTAAATCGCATCCCTAGCTTATATCGAATTAGTGGATGCTGGTAAAGAAGTTAAAACCTTGCAAAGGTCCTAACTTTGCAAAACAGCCATGATTAATGGAAACAAATATGACGGCGCAAATCAGCTCTTTGAGGCGGTCATTTAGAGGGGCTGCATCGTACACTTTTGGGATATGTTTCGTTTCGGCGCGCGGATTGTATATAATGGCATAAGGACTGCTTTTAGAGGGGGGCGAGGCCCCATTCCCCGGCCCCCCAATTAAAAGCCCCCCATGGGGGGGGGGTGAACAAGCCGCGTGTGCATGTTGTGTATGTTCAATTTTTGTTTGTGTGCTTTTATGTGTGTTGTGCTTCCCCTCGGTGGTGTGTGACCTCCTTCGTACGTTCTTCTCTCCTTTGTTGGTTTTGTGTTCCCCCGTCGTGCCCCTTCATACCATTTTGCTCGTCCGTGGCGGTGATGACCTTGCGGCGATACAGGCATGCACGTACGGGCATACCTTTCTTTCCCTATGTGTGCGGGGGTGGGTATAGGCATTCATTCGGTGTCACCTCTTGTTGGTTTTCCTTGCCGGTGCGGTTTTCGTTGCGCTTTTCGTGGCGGCGCACTTTGGCGTTGCATGGCACGTAACTTCCTTCCTTGTGTATTGCGTTTGTTACGGCGTTATGCATGGCGTTATGCGCTATGGCAATATGCATGGCGTGGCATATAACATACTTGTTTTTCGGCGGCCGGTGGCATTGTTGTTGCTTGTGTGTGTTATTCATGCATGACATGCAACATACTTGTGCGGCTTCTTTTTTTTTTATCACCTTCGCGTGTTACGGCGCCGTCGTACTCCCTATGCGAGTGGGCTTGCATTGCTTGGTCGCACACTTGTGGTATATCTCCACCGTGGTGCGGTTTGTTACATACTTGTTCTCTCCTTGTCTACCTCTTACCGCGTTGTGCTTGTTTCGTTGGTTTCTAGCGTTGCGCGGCAGGCAGAGCTGCGTGCCAGCCACGGGAGCGCGGAGCGGGGGGCAGGAGGCGACAGGGGAAGTGCCCAGGAGCGCGCGCAAGGGGCAGGCCAGGGCACGCGCGGCAGAGAGCAAGGGCGCAGCAGCGGGGGGGAGCAGAGCGCAGGCAGCGGACGGCGCGACTCAGGGCAGGGGGCCGGGAAGGGACCAGGGCACGGGAAGGGCACGCAGGGGCACGGGCAGGGAGCCCAGGTGCAGGGGGCACGGCGAGGCGCGGTGGGTGAGCGGGCGGGCCAGGGCGTGGGGGACGGGGGGCGGGACCCGCGGCACGGGCAGGGGGCTGGAAAGGGACCCAAGGGCAAGGGCAAGGGCGCCGCGGGCCCCAAGGGACAGGCAGGACGGGGCATAGGAGCCCAGGGGGGAGGGCGGGACGAAGGGAGGGGGGCGGGGAGCGGGGCGCCCCCGCAGCCGGACGTGCAGCCGGTGAGGTGCATCCCCCCCGGCATCAAACAGATGCCGGCGCACCACACCCACCACCACCACCGGTACCACCACCACCACCTCTACAACATCGAGCCTGACGCCGGCGAGCTTGTCCCCCCCCAACCCCCGCGACCCCGGCACCAGCCAGCTCCCTCCGCGCCAAGGGCGGAGCCGGCGCGGATGGCCTCGGCGGAGGGGGGGCGGGGCGCGGCATCAGCGCCGCAGGCACAGGGGCAGCGAGGGGAGCCGGCGCGGGGGGCAGAGGGGGGCCGGCCATGGGGCCGGGACTGGGGCGCGGTCCCGGACCCTCTGGGGGAAGAGGCCCTCCCCCTGGTGGGGGAAGTGTACGGTTGGTTGTGCTGGGCCAACAAGGGGACCACCAGGGGGTTGAGGAACCGGCCCTTCGATGCCGTGCTCCTCCGGAGAGATGGAGGAAACCGAGAGGTACCCCCGGGGGGGTGGGCAGCCTCAGAGGACCCTGAGAGGGTCCTCAGGTCAGTGATCCGGGCGGGGTGGCAGGACAGGGAGCCGACGTGGCCGGCCTTCCTGGAAGGGGGAGCGGTGCTCCGCATCACGGATGCGGACGCCAACAACTGGCTCCCCCGGGCTTTGCGCAGCGCCCTCGCCCAGTGGCGCTACTGCCGGCGCAACCCGCCGCCGCCACAGCCCCAGCCCCCACACAAGGGGCGGCGCAGGTGATGGCCCAGACGGCGGATGCGAGAGAGTGGGGGGGGGAGCTGGTCCCCCCAACGCACGCCCCCCCCACGGTACGGCACGACGCATGAGAGCGTGCCACCTCCCGCGGGAGGGAGGGCGGAGACGACGAGCGCGGGGGGGAACCTGCTGCCCCGCAGCCCGCTAACCGCTGACCGCTAACCCTCACGGCCGCCCCCGGCCGGCCAGCGCCGCGCGACGACGGCCGGGGGGATGAGGGGCCCCAGCGAGGGCCTGCACGAGGGTCCGGCTCTAGGTGGAGGGGGGCGGGGGAAGGGCGCGACCCCCCAGCCGATGGCTGGCCCCCGGGGCCGGGAGTGCCATGCCGCCCCCCCCCCCCGGCCGTCAGGAGGCGTCGCCAGGGGACCAGAGGGCCCCCCCCACTCCCCCCCCCCCAACCCACTCAGGCCCGAGAGCGGGCGGGGGAGCGGCCCCCCCACCCCCCCCCCCGCACCCCCCCCGGCTGGGGAGCCACAGGCGCGGCCCTCCGCCCTCCCGGAGCCGAGGGGACGCCCCCCCCCCCCCAGAAAGGACGGCGACGCGGTGGGGGGAGCGGCAGCTGGACCTGCTCCCGCGAGCCCACGCTAGCGTGCCGGAGCATCGCGCACAACAGAACAATATGGAGGCCGTGCCCCACATGACCCTCCCGTGACCACAGCCCACTCAGGGAGGGCAGAGGGGGGGTCCAGGTCTGCAAGGGCCCCCGGGGGAGCGGTCCACGGGCCGCCCCTCACCCCCCCCCCACCCCGGGGTGGCACTTCGACGCCGACCGCACGCGCACGCCGGAAGGGGGCCAGGATTGAGTACCGCAGGCCGCCGCCCAGAAGGGGAGCAGGGAGGCCGCGGCGCGACACCCCCCCCCCCGCCCCCCCACCGGCCCGCAAGCCGCGGGGGCCCCAGCCCCCATCCCCGAGGCAGGGGGGATGGTCCCCCCCCCCGCCCGAGAGAGGAGCCGGAGCGCAACCCGCCCCCCCGCCCCAGCCGCCAGCTCCCACGGGGGCCGCGAAGAACAAGCGAGCCCGCGCCAACGCGCCAGGACGCCGCACAGATCGCACCCAGAGAAGCCTGGTGAGCACGAACCGGAGTGATATGGGGGGCCACGCCCCCCATGGACAGCACAATGCCAGTGACACCCGCTTTGTTGCCTGCCCAGGGGAGGCAGAGGGACGGAATGAGGCAGAGCGACCCCCCGCCCTACAGGCCCCCCCCCGGCCGCACAAACGGGGGGTACGGCGCACGCCCCCCCCCCCCAGCCCGCCCCCCGGCACACGAACGCCACGGACCCGCCCCGCGGCGCAGCCCCCACAGGGCGCGCCGGCAGAGGGGACAGAGAAGGGCCCCCACACCCGCACGCCCGCGCCCACAACACGTGGATCGCGGACCCCGACAGCCCGCCCAGTGGGCGGGCAGTTGGGGGAGGGGGAGCGCCTGACCCCAGACGCCCCTCGCAACAGTACAAGGCACCCCCCCCCGGGGAAGCCCTACCGCCACCCCCACAACCCCAAGCCAAGTAGGGGGGAACCGGGACCGGACCGCCCCCCCCCCAGCATGCCAGACGGAGCAAGGGACCGGGGCAGGACACGCGGAGGGGCACGGACCACGTGGAACGGCCCTACCAGCGCCCAGTGCTGGGACCACGCGAGTTGCGCACGCCACACCACCCAGGGGGGGGGGGGGCGGACGCCGCGGGAGCGCGAGCGCACACACACGAAAGGGACACACGGGGACTACCAGAAGGGCAACCGGACCGAGCGCGCGGAACGCACAGACTGCTTGGAATGGCGTACCAGCGAGCAAGGGTAAGGGACACCCGGACAGGAAGGCCCGCCACACGCAGCGCGGAACACGCGGGGCGGGGAGGGGGAAATGAGAGAGACACAACACCAGGTACCGGCCCGAACCCCCCAAACCGGCCGCGAGCGCCGCGCACACACAAACGGGGCACTGCACCCGCCGAGGCAGTAGTGGCGCACAGCGCCACTCCCCCACCCCTAGGCTAGGCAGCCTCCGCGCCAGCCCAAGGGGGTCCCACTGGCGACAAGCCAGTAGCACGGGCCCGGCGGCGCCGGCGCCCCGGGCGACCACGCATTAGGGGGGCGACGCAGTGGGTAAGCGCCCGCAGCCACGGCTGCGAATTGATGCACTGACCGGGGAGTGGCGAAACGGGGAAGCCGGGGAAGGACGGGGCTCCGAGCTCTGTGAACCCGGGGGACTCCGCCACCAGGCAGGAGGTGCGTCTTGGAGGGCTCCCCACTAGGACCCGGTGGGGAGGATATCACCTGGCCCGACCAGGTGGACCCCCGGGGCCGAAAGGCGTCTAGTACCCGCAAAATCAAACCTCAAACCTCAAACCTTGCATTGCTTGGTCGCATACTTGTGGTATATCTCCACCGTGGTGCGGTTTGTCACATACTTGTTCTCTCCGTGTCTACCTCTTACCGCGTTGTGCTTGTTTCGTTGGTCTCTAGCGTTGCGCGGCATATAACATACTTGTTTTTTGGCGGCCGGTGGCGTTGTTGTTGTTTATGTGTGGATTGTTCTGGGGCGCGCACAAGTCCCTAGCGCCTAGGGCACGCACTTTGCTAGGTGGTTTGGGGCAAGCAACGCTCAGCTTCTTCGCCGTCGCGACTCTATTGTTTGTCTTTTTTTGTGAGTGTCCTAAATTTTGCGACCTCGCTAAACAGCGGCGTAAAATTTTTGGGGGGGTTTCTGAGGTCGGAAAAGACGATTTTTTGCTTTATTTTTTCTGGCGGTGCGTCATTTTCTTGGTATTGTATTTTTCTTCTGCTGCGATCGCGCGACCATTTGTGTTCATATGCCAATATCAGGGGGAAGCATTCAATGAGGCAAAAAATGCCTCACGAGTGACAAAGGTGAAGGACTTGGAAAATAAACAACGGATTCACGATAACATTGGGAAAATGCTTGGCGTGGAAAAAGAAGAATTTCGCGACCAAGCACATCTCAATGAATCGCTCCAATTTCATGTGTCGGCCATCTCCGAAGCATTGCAAGCCTTGATGATTGCGAAAGAAATCAAAAAACGGGAATCCCAAAAGTGGTACCACATCCGGCGGCGCCACAAAAGCCAAAAACAAAAAGAGAGGAGTGAAACTCAAACGGAGAACTCGCCCACGCCCAAGGAGACCTCGTTCCGGAGCCGATCCAAAGAAGGAGAACAAGGACGAGAAGAAAAGGAAGCGACAAGGCAAGAGCGGCGAAACACCGAACGGAAAAAGAAGAGGAAGAAGGAATGGAGGCAAGTGAAGAGAAATCAAATTACCATAAAGGATGTGGCGTTGAGCGAACTGCCGGTTCTACATGGTGACAACATTGGTGAAGTGCCTCCACACCTTTCCCTTTTGTTGATGTTAGGTAATAAGTTTGTCCCCTTTCCCGATACGAAACGCTTCTTGTCACGGTTAACTAAATCGGTACCACATGAACTGGAGGACCTCAAACGGGTACTTACATGGACGGTTTTTCATGATAAATTTCCAAACACCTCAAAAGATTCCTATCCTTCGTTTGATGCCTTTCCTTATAAAAGAATGTTTGTGAAGAAAGGTAGGACCCCGAATGCGAGTGTTGAAGAGAAAATGCAACAAGAGGTATGGCGCATCGATAAATCGATTGGAATTGTGTTGCACCAAATTCGGGATTACATTGATCATTTGAGTAATTCTTACACAACACGAGGTGTGAAGGTTAATGCTCACCTGTTGGAGTCATTTCTGAATAAACACATTGTCATGGCGTCCGATAAGGACGGTGGATCTTTGGTTGTGTCACGAAATGCATATGTGTACGAGGCCACGGCTCACATGCGTGGTCAATTGCATGGACACGATGTGTATTTACGAGTGGGAGAGGTGAGTGAGGTTTCACTTTGGGAAGACAAGGCGGAGGAGTGGCAAAATAAGCTTAAGCAAGTCATTATGCCATTCTTGCCACCGATGATGTTGGAGTTCCTACAAAATTTCTTGGACTTTCAACATAAACCCCGCCTCCCGAATTTCTACTTACTTGCAAAAACACATAAAGAGGGTTTCGCCCTAAAACCAAATGGGCGTTTTCCAACACGACCGGTGGTGGGCATGTTTCGTTGGGCAACAACACAATCATCCATCCTACTTGCCACTATGGGCACAATCTTGCTCAAGATAGATCGACACCATGACCCGTTCTGCTCCCCCATTTTAGATACGCTGGACCTACTCAAACGGTTGAGGAAATTTTCTTCTGACCCGGTGTGCGGGGCGGATGGGAGAGAATGGTGCATATCCACTCTTGATTTTGAGAGTCTATACACGAATTTCCGTTGGAGCGATGTTTCCATGGCGATGGATTTTCGGCGCGCCTACTTTCTTCAACATGAATCCGATGCTCTACCCATTTCGAGCCATGAACGTGTATTTCTACATTGTTTGTTTGCCGAAATGCCTTGGGATCAATTTGTTGAGTTGAAAACATCGTTCTCATATATGAATATGGACTACCAGGAGCATATGTACCTTGGAAAGTTTCTCATGAACGTAGTGTTTACACATTGCATCTTCCCCAACGAGGGAGTGGCCATCTTTTTGCAATTGATTGGTTTTGCCATGGGAACGAACTGCGCTCCATCGTGGGCCCAATTGGTTCTTAGGGCATATGAGAGACGCTCCCCCTTGCCCCGTGACATTCTATTGTGGCGGTATATTGATGACGGCTTCGCCGTTCACCCTTTGAGTCTCAGTGTGCAGGATTTGAACACGCATTTGTGTAAGGTATACCCCAAACATCTCGCCTTTACTTTTGTGGATAAAGCGAGTCGCTGTGGAATTGCTTTTTTGGACATATGGGTGGTATCACTCGCCCCCCTACGCACAAGTGTATATTGGAAGCCGTCGCATGCATGCACCTATATTCCTTGGCGTTCGAATGTGCCCCGACACACTAAATGTTCATAGATTAGAGGCGAATGCATTAGGTATCCACGTATTTGTTCCCACGAGCGCTTTAATGCCCTTTGCCTACGAAGGTTAACTACGGCGGTGGAATTGTTGGATTATCCTAAACACGTGGTCACACAAATGATTCTTTCCTGGGATGAGCGTTCAAAGGTATTAATTCCACAACGTGAACGAGTGTTGGCACATGTGGATGATGTGCAATGCTCGCTGAGTCAAGTGGAGAGCCACGAGTCGAGTGTCATTGGGGGTGGAGGGAGGGTGGGAATCCCCCGAGTGCATATACTTCGTGCATGGCATCATTCAGCGGTACAGCTGTCGTGGCCGCGTGTTTTGCATTGCACACAAAAAACGTTACCTTTCTTGAAGGGTAAAACACGCTTATTTGCGATTTTGAAGCCTTTGGCCTCGCTTCGTAAATTATTCAGGAGACACGCGCGCACAGCGCTGAGAATGAATTAGGTCGCAACAACCTTGGTGTTTGTTTGGCGCTGTAGCATCCACGAGTTGCATTTATTGTGATTATGTGGCATGGAACAATGTGCAGCACACACTGTGCATGAATGATGGTTGCCTGTCCTGTAGAGCTACGTTTTGCTGACGAGGCCCACTTTCAGGGCGAAATCGATACTTTGAAGCACATGGAATAGACATCCCGAGCATTGGCCAGTGTCCACATTGAGTGCAGGGTTTGAGGTCGGTTGCGGCTTTGCCTAACTCAAGTGAGAGTGAAACACCAAATATTTGGGGCCACTTCAATTTCATCAGGGCTTCTTTTTAGGCCCTGCCATTATCCCCTAGGAGTTGGTAACTGAGAACGGGCTGTTGCAGCCCAAACTGACATTAGCTCAAAAAACTCCAAGATTGACCCCTCGTCTGGACCAGCCAGAGGTACAGACGAGGCAACTGACTTTATGCCCTTCAAGTACCAATGCCCTGGAGCCCTCACCCAACCTGGCTCCCTCTGAGTCCCGAGCATCGGGGCGCCACGGTTTCCCCATGTGGGGTCATGATGCCAAATTCATCCAACTTGGAGTCATCCCCACGGGTGGCTCGCCCGGCCAGGGCAAGGCCAATGGCTCACAGGATAGGAGGCAGGACCTAGGACCTACATCTGAGTGCACGACTTGGAATTAAGTCCGGGGTCCTCATGGGCACAGAAGTATGGGACCGCCAATTGACCACACAGGGGGGCGAAATTGGGGTCCCAAGAGGGGGTCATTTTGGCTGCTCAAAATGAGCCAAGATCGGGGGTGTCCTCAATGGTATATCTCCACGCCGGCTTGGAGATCTGATCTGCCATTCCATATGCGATCCACTGGGAGTCCAACAAAGACTCACATGTACTTGGCTCTCAAGGATCTCCATGGCCCTCGGCGTGGTGATGATCCATACTGGGTCCACAACTGCCAAAATGGCCAAATCGGTCGTCTCGGGCGACCGGTCAGGGTAGGAAACCTTGGCGATCTCGTCGCGCGAAGCATTGATTCACGACCCTTGATATCCCCTTTGGTCCCATGCCCTGGGTTATGGTTTGCTGTCACGCTGGCTGCTTACTGTTCACCGAGGGGATGACCACACGGACGGGGCAGAAAGCAACATGCGGTGCAAAGGGGGGGATCATGGATCGCACCAAAAGTTGAATAACTCCGGATGAGCCGGAGGAGCAAATAAGAAACTCAATGGTGTTCAACCCTTGGTCATCTGCTACATCAATCGCCCCTCCCTCCTAGCTGGATCCCGTGCCTCATGGAGATATGGTAGTTCCAATATGGCATACAATTGCAAAAACAGCGAAATTTGGCCAAAATGGCCCACACTCATGATTCCATATCTCCATGGCCACGGCGAGGATCTTTCCAACCCAAGATGCTATAGACACATGGGACTTAGGTCCCAAGATATGCCACTTGCAAACCCTCATGGTCGCCTCTAGCTATTTTCCCCATTGGAGGGAAAATAACACACAAGTGGCGCGGAATGGTAACATACCCCAAATTGGGTGGCTCACAACTCTCCCTTCAAGAGGAGACGCCACATGGGGAAACACCCCATTCGATGCGGGTTTATGTGCCCTCTCCGAATCGCCCTTACCCTTGGCCAAGTGGCGCACGCAACCTCGGTGGTGAAATCAGGGGGAGAATGAGTTTGTGGCCATTCTGGGCAAAACGGCCAAAATTCACCCAAAAGTGGTCACTCAAAACATCATATCTCCGTATCACAAAAGAAATGAGCCTCGGGCTTTTGCATGGATGCAAACCGAAGCTTTGCTCCCCTTTTGCAACAAGGGTTGAGGTTCAAAGCATAATGGAAACATTTTTAACACCTCAATCCTTGAAGCACACTATTTATGGGAAAAAGTGCATATATCGGCGATATTGGCATGTACATATCTTTGGGACCTTGAGGAGCAAAAATATGAGTAAACATGCTTGGAGTAGGCCCATAGTAGGTGCCTTCAAATATGCACACTATAGTTGATTGTTCCGCCCACTCGTGTCATTAGTGTTTGCATATGAGCGCGTGTGCAAAGAGGCAGTATGGCACGCGTGCTCACAAGGCAACATTAGAGAAAATAGAAGACAAGGTTGTAAAAATCAACCAAGCCATCAGCGATGTCCCTCGTGGTCTCTACTTTACATATTGCCTTGGTTCAAGGCTCAACTCACCATAGGCTTTGAGTACAAGCCTCAGGGGATTGGACATTTTGGCCTAATTTTAGACCAAAACTTGCCCTTTTTCGAAAATAGAGTTTTGGTACGCATTGAATTGCGTGGAGCCATCGTTGAGTTGGCTCGAAAATCAAAAATGGCTCAGGGCTTTTGGTCTTGTGAGCATTGTGTTTGGTTATTAACGTTCATGCTCACAAGGCCACAAAGTTAGCGTTTGCGCACGCAAACAACTTTGGTTTGCGAAACCCATAGGCTGCCTAAAACATCTCTATTGCCCTCTTCCCTATACGTGATATGCCCATGTGAAAGGGGCATGGATGAAAGGCATAGGGGGGGAATGTAGGGTTCCGTCCGAACTCATGGTCCTTGAGAACCATGAGTTCGAGCGATTGACGGAGAAGCTTGCGCGCTGATTTTCTCTCAGACGCAACGGCAAAAAATTCTGGTGAACACACCAGATGAAAGTACAAGAAAAGCCCTCTAGATCCAGCCCTTGAGTTCCTTTAAAACTCAAAGGTACTGGAGAAAAATCCGTCACAAAACTCGCCACGGAGAAGCGACGAAGGCGCGCGAGCAGGCGACAACAGGCGGCGATTTCACGACAATTAGAAATTGCGGTAGAAATCGGGTATTTCACCGATTTCTGACCGAAAATCGACCAAGACAATAAAATTATGGTAATTCTACGTCGATTTAATGGTTAGAAATCGGATTCCAGATTTTGCAGATTAGAGAACAGGGCTATCCCGCTGACAGCCGATGTCAACGGCTTCTGCACGGGTGTGACGGCTCACAGGCCTCGAGCCATGGGCCATAGGTTCTGGGTACCGCTTCAGTGCCTCAACTGTTTAGGCGCACAAAGCAATTCACCGCCTAGACGTGACTGCACCTGACATGGATCCTTGATCCATCTATCCTGATGATACGATAGGGCCCAAAATAAGGGTCCTGTAGGCAGTTACGTGGCCAGGAGGGTAGGCGTGAGTGGTGTACCAAAACAAGGTCACCAACCGTGAAGCTGGCAGGTCGCCGTAGGCGATTCCGCCGGCTCAGTTCACGGTCACGGATGTGTCTCAGGTTAGTCCAAGCCTGGTTAGCCATAGACTGCTTGTGTTCCAGCCAATCTCCAACAGGGCTCTTGAAGTCCTCAGGAAAGAAGGTTTTGAGGAACTAGGCAGGTCGTCCTCCATGGAACAGTTCGTGGGGGGTGAAACCCGTAGATAAGCTCCTCTGAGAGTTCATGGTCAGCACTGCCCAGGGCACTAGGCGTATCCAGTCTTTGGTACGCTCCTGTTTCATCAGGAGTCTCAGGTTCTGTTCCACCACACGGTTTTGTCTCTCACAAAGGCGGTTAGACGTGTGGGTATAGTGCACACCTGTGGTTACCTCCACGTTGAGGGCATTCAGCACTCATTTGTACCACCCAGTGTCACTCCGGATGCGTACATCCTCATCAGAGTGTACCTGCTTGGGTGCCCCATAGGGTTCGAACCATTGTTCGACCAACATTTTCACAGTCTGCTCACCTGTGATTTTCTTATTGTAAGGGAACACACGGGTGAAGCGAGACAGGCCACAGGTGACCACTAGGCAACTATCATAGCCGCCGAAGCGAGGTAGGCCGTGGATGAAATCCACATAGAGAAGAGAGTTAGTACAATAGGGTATGGGTAAGCTGGAAATCAGTCCCCTATCCCTACTGTCGCTCTGCTTGCTGGCATGACAGCCACAAGCATCCACAACGGTCTGCATACGAGACCTCAGTTCAGTCAGGGTTAGACTAGAGTAGAAACACTCGCGGAAGAAGTTCACTGAGCGATTAGCGCCAGTGTGACCTGAGCTGAGATGGGACCACTGTAGGCACCCATCAAGTCGGGCCTCAGGTACGACAATACGGTCCTCATAGAAGAGGTACTGGTTGTTTTTATACCACTGGTGCCCGTCAATGACACGGGGTTCGAAATCAGTGCAGAAGGTCTGGAGAATTTCTTTATACTCTGACTGATAGTCGGTTGAGCTCCAACCCTCGAGGATCCCAGCAGTGCGCATGGACAGGTCAAGCTGGACATCCATACGCTGGAAAGCCTCTGTGGCGAGTGCTTCAGAGCTCTCACCTATAAGCGCATCTAAGTTATTGCGCGATATATAGTCAGACAGTTCATTTTTTATACCAGGAATATGATGAACTGTCAGCCTGAACTGGCTGGAGTAAGTCCACCACCACTTTAGTTTCGCTTTCTCCGGTGGTGGGCCCCTCTGAAAAGACTTCACAGGTTCCTGGTCACAGAGCCAGACAATAGGGTTAGATCCCAGGAGTCGGGATTGTGACGAAAGCACCAACATACCGGCCAGGAGTTCCTGGTCATAGGTGCTGTAATTGGAACGCGCTTGGTTCCATTTCCAGTTCCAGTGTCCCAGTGGCACAAGCCGCCACTCACTGGTAGGGTAGTCATGCTTCAAGGAGCCATCACGGTTCAGTCCGCTAGTACGATAATGGCAGTGAGTTAGTTCAGCTGGGTTAAGCTCCTGCCATTGGTAGATCGTTCCACCCCCCCCTACATCACTGGCATCAGTGATCAGGACTATCTCGCCCTTAGGGCGGGGTACTCCCAGGCACTTGGAGGAGGCAATTTTCTTCTTCAATTCCTGGAAACACACCTCCTCTCTGGCGGTCCACCTCCAGGGAGTACTTTTCTTGATTAGGTCAGTGAGGGGGGCAGAGGAGTAGGTAAAATTGTGGATATGACGCCTATAGAAGTTACAGGCGACCACAAAACTCCTCACATCGTGTAGACCCTTCTCAGGGTCATCGCGAATCTGCATGTCCTGCAGGGGCTGCATCTTAGACGCGGCTGGTCTCCACCAGCCATACCCCAAGTCGAAACCCAAATACTGCATCTGCTCTTTCATGAACTCGCATTTTTCGAGTTTGATTCGGAGATGGTCTTCTTGACAAACAATGAAAAACTCACAGAGGGGAAGGACATGGTCCTCTTGGGTATTGGTATCCAAACTCTCGTCATCGATGTGGGCCTCCATTTCTGCACCTCGTGAAATCAACTCCTGTACTACAGGTCTGCGCCTCAGTATGTACAAAATTTTGTTCATTAGTTCCTGGAAGAGTGCTGGGGCATTAACCACCCGGAAAGGCATGACCTTCAACTTAAACACATGACCCTTAGGGGTTATAAAAGCCAGCAGTTCCTGAGCTGCGACGGTTAGGTCAACCTGCCAGAAAGCACTGCGTTTGTCCATTTTGGTCTTGTACCGGCATTTGGCAATACGCTCCAGGGTATTTTCCATGTTAGTAATACTCCCTGAGTGGTTTTTGGTTTTCTTGTTGACCTCACCATAGTCAACAAAAAATTGTAGGGCAGTCGATCCCGGTTTCGCAACCAGGAAATAGGGATTGCAGTGATGGCGGTAGTCCCCTTTCTTATATTCTTCCACGAGGCCAGCATCAATACATTCCTGGATCTGGCGCTCGATTTCTTCAACCTGTTCCTGTGGATCGGGGTAGGGACGACGCCTCACTCGCGTCTTCTCAGATTCAGGTTTCAGTTTCAGGTCCATCTGGACCAGTTTTTTACAAGAAAGGGGGGGCGGCAAGGCGCGGAACACCTCCTCATAGGTTAGGAGCAGTTTCTTCAGTCGGGGGTCAAGGTTAAGACTCTCAATTTTCTGCAGGAAATCCTCCTCAGCATGGAGGTTGCTCTTTCCATGCCCTTTCTTTTTCTGCTGATCAGCAGTTTCGGCAGGTACAGAACCATCGTCCCACTCAGGGGGACATTGCTGCCCATAGTGCAGAGAATACACTAGGGGTATCTCAGGGTCAGGCAGCGTATAGGAATCATCGTCTTCCTCCGACCAAATGGAGGATTTCCAGGTCTGTCTGACGTATTGTAGCCGTTCTTGGCGCTCAATACCTTCGGCCTTCAGGTACAACAGCCGTCGGAGTTCCTGAGTGTCATGCTCAGACAGTGGCATGTTATCAGAAGCAGGCCGCGCTAGAGCATCAGGACTCTGGGCCACGGGTTCACCTGAGCGCATAGGCTGCATGTGTAGCACCGGTTTCCCAACAGGGGAAGTTGGTTCTGAGGTTGACTCTAGATCTACCTCCTCCAGCAACAGCTGGGCCAGGAAGGCACTGTGTTTTAGTTCAGCACAGCTGGGATCAACAGGAGGGATAGTGCTGGCGATCTCAGACAGTTGGTCGTCAGCATCCTCCTTTACAGCTGCAGGTTCCAAATAGCCATCGGGAAATTCACACCCTGTAAGTGTGGCAGATAGGTGCTCGGGAGATCGTTTTTTGAGATCAGAAAGAGTCAGGCCACGATTTTCGGCCATGACCTCTTTCAGTAGCACCTGATCTAGATCAGACAGGGGTACAGGATTGAGAGATCCATCGACAATGTATAAGAAACTGGCCCACTCAGGGGCCTTCATAGCTGTGTCTGAGTCCTCAGGCACGTGGATGGGACCGTTGGGGAGTTGCACTCTTCCCACGGTCATTCAGTCTAGCATACGGCGCCAATAAGCGTGTTCACCTGAGCAACCCCAGTCAGGGCTGCACATGACATTCCTTCCTCCCTCATAAGCGATTTTGGTTAGAACTTTCGCGAGCAGGGAGAGGGCAGAGTTAGCATACGCTAGGCCCATTGCTTTGCAGAACAAACGGAAAGCGTTGTTCAAATGTTTCGAGCAGTACAACTGCATGATGTGCTGTTGTTGGCTCGCGAACAATTCTACGTGGGTCTCATCCAGGGTTACCTGAAGGGCCGCCAGTCCATTTTCAGGAACGTGACGGGCCAATTGGTAGTTTTCAGTACGATAGTTAGTCTTGGCTGCGTAGCGTAGCCCAGACTCTTTTCGTCCTGACAGCTGAAAAGGTACGGAGAAGAGCCCACTGCCAAAGTCGCAGTGCAGAGAATAGGGGCGCTGGAGAGACAGCATTTTTACCTGGGGGTTTCTTCGCAGGAAGTCGGTACCAATGACGATGTCAAGGGCGTCGGTGTCCAATACTCTGCAGTGTTGGGTCACAGTTTCGTCGCCAAGACAAATAGTCACATCGACTCCCCCCACGGAATGGATGGTACGCCCATCCCCTACTCTTATAGCCAATGTCTTAGTTTTCTTGAAAGTCTTTAGCAGGCGCCGGGCCACTATAAAAAGTGTTGCGCCGGTGTCAAGCACTGCTCGAAAAACTTGATCCCCAATTTTCACGAGGATCCAGAAAACCAAGTCCTCCTCTTCGAAGACGCCCCCCTACTCCTCAGCAGGGAATTTGACATACACCCCTGCAGCCATGAGGGACTTGGCCATCCAGGCCAGTCGCCTCTTCTTGGAGTTATTCCCCTCAGGGGAGGCGTTATCCCCCTGTGGGCGCTTCTTGGGGTCCCCTTCGGCACGAGAGGGAGTAGTAGCGGGCGCTGATGAGCGCCTCTGGGGGTTAGGGGCTCCCCCTTTGCCACCCCCCTTGCCACCTCCTTTACCACCTTTTTTTCCCATTCTGGGGAGTTCTGGTGTGTGTTTGGCTCTTCTGGCGTTCAGCCTCCTGCCGCTTGAGTTTGTCACTCTCTCGTTTCTTTATGTGAAATTCGTCCTGGTAGTGACGACGTTTGCCACAATAACCACAGGTGATGGTACAACTAAAATGGTCCTGATGGTTCATAGTTTTCCCATCTTTGGAGTGCTGTTGTCGTTTCATCTGCAGCATACAACTACTGCGGTGGTCGCAGTCAGGGGCATGACAAGGGCCTCCCATGTCATTGACAGGTTTACAGTAGAACAGAGGGCGTGCACCTGCATCGGGTTTAACCTCATTCATGGCACGCAGGTTACCCCTTCATTTACCACAACCCTGGTCGGCATTATTGGGATTTTTAGGCCCTTACCCTTCGCCGCGTTCAGAGGTAGGGGTACCACCTCGACCCAAGTGTTTCTTGAGGAATTTCTCCACGTGGGAGTCATTCTCCCTCTCAAGAGCTAGCTCGATCAGCAGGTCCACCAGGTCGTCGTACAAGTGGGTCCGGCTTTTCCTCTCAGAGGTGGTGCGGAAATCATGCCAGGTACGTGAAGGGATCTTACTCATGAGCCACAGGTGGGGCTCAGTGGCTCCATAGGAACCCACGTTCATCTGTGAAAACAGATACTCTACGTCGCACACGTATTCAGAGACTCGCGCAGCGGAAGGAAACTCAGGGAGCATAGGTAGCTCCTCTATCTGTGTGCGCACACTGAGGTCAGTCTCATAGACTTGGAAAGTTTTCCACAGTCTTTGGAGTACCTCGGCCCATGTTGAACAGGTTTTCACAATCTGTTTCACCTGTCTTTGCAAAACCTTCTTTTTGCATGAGCGTTTCAGCAGTGAACATTTAGTGGCCACATCCACATGGGATTGGCCAGTTAGCAAAAGAAACTCAGCAAATTCTTCTGCCCAGTCGGGCAGATTTTTCGGGTCGAACTCCGGCAATTCCAGCTGGATGTTCGCCTGAGCAATAGGTCAGCCACTCTTCCTACCACCTGGGGTTAGGCCTGAAGGGGGGGGAGGTACGCCGGCAAGGGGTGCCAGGGCTGACAGCCCTCTTTTCTTAGTCTTTGTCACAGGCACGTCCTGTAGTTCAGCAACAGGGACTGTCCTAGCGCGAGGATGAAAAGGGCTGGGGCAAGTCACCTTGGGTAGCAACCTGGACAGCCTTGATTCTTTGAGATCATCAGCCATTGTGCTCAATCCGGGGGCCGCCTGGGTACGGTGGAAGGAAGGAAAGGGGCGCTCGAGCCCCTATTTCCCCATGGTCCAAGGCCAGGCGCTGATCCACGCCGAGGGCATGGGGACCGTGGAATGGGGGGCAATCGTGCCCGGTACGGCGTGCAGGTGGATCACGGCGGCCGCCCCACAGCCCATGCGATCGCCGCCGGCGTGCCACCGCCTCCTACGGATGGTCCCCTCTTTGGCCCCCCAGCACGCCTTTACAAGGGACGCGTGGAAGGCCGTACTGAGCCACACCAGGGAGTGGCTAACGAACCCGGGTGCGCGGTACCCGCCGGGACCGGTGCTCGAACAGCTCACGGCCCCCACATCCGGGGTCCTCCACGCCCTACACAGGGCGTCGGCCTTCACGAAGCAGCTCAACGACGAAGTGCCGGACCTGGCGCTGGAGCCGCTGCGGGTGCTCTACCCGCAGGCCCACATCCCACCCGCGGGCACGTCCAACCGCCTAGGCCGCCTTGGGTTGCAGCGCCGCGTCGAGGCCGCGCACCCAGGAGGCGTGGTGGAACAGTGGCTAACGCTCCGCAACCCGTCCACCGCGGAGGGCCACTGGTACCTGCACCAACTCCTCTTCCAACCACGGGCAGCCCCGGAACACCGCCGGCAAAACCCGTACCACACGCACCCGGTGCGCCGAGGCGCGCAAAATTACCCGCAGCCAGTCCCGCCCGCCCTCCCGCCGGGGCAGGGCCCGGAGGCGCTACAGCAGGGCCCCCCGCTCGACACCGCCACCAGGGTACAGCAAAGGGGAGGCGACGACGCGAGTGGTGCCGAACCAGACTGCACGAACTGCGGAGCGGTGGCCTGGATGGCAGCCTGCAGGCACCTCGCCCGAGATACCACGGGGCTCCGGCAGTACAGACCAACGGACCGCACGGCGCTGGCGTCCACGGTCGCGGCCGGCACCATGGGTCCCGTGGCGGCGTGGCCGGCGCAACTGCTGCCCCACGTCCCCTGCCGCGACACGCGGCCCCGACAGCCGGCCGCGACGCACGCGCCGACGGCACCCCTCACGGCGGAGCAACTATACGTCGTCGCGGCGGCGTTGCTAGCAGACGGCGGGGAGAGCTTCGTCCACCACCACGGCCCGGCGCAAATTGCGGGATGCATACAAGGGCCTCAGCGCGATGCACCAGACCCGTGGCATGCCACACTCCGCGGGCGCACCCGCGTCTGGGGTGCGGGCGATGGCACACCCCCGCCCGGGCCTCAGCAGGGGGAGGCACTGGTACTGCAGACGGCAGGCTACCAAGCCATCATACACGGCCACGCCGGAGGGTACCGGTCGCACGTCCTGGCCGGAGGCCGGTGGACGGTCTGGCACAGCACCACCAGGCAAGGGGCTTTCCCGCCCCTGCCCCACGTCGACTGGCGACCGGGGCCCACCCAGGCCTACTATATGTCGGCGGACCCCTGGCCGCTGGCGGTCCTGCTACACACTGTCAGCGCCCCCAACAAGAGGCAGGAACCGGGGTGGGTCAACCCCCCCGCACTGGTGTGGAGCCCAGACCAGGAGGAGCATCTACGGGCCGCGTGGCAGGGAGACACCATCAGGGCCACGGACGTCCCGGACCTCCACGCGGGGCCAATCACGCACGCCCGCCCAGCGGCTACCCTGGCGGTGGCCCCACGGGGACAGCAGAACCCACAGTGGGTGGTCTGCATGTTCAGCCCGGCGGACGCGCACATCGTCGTCTGCGACCCCGAACGCCTGCCGGGGCCCGGAGCCGTGACCCGCGTGGCAGACTGCACCCGCATGATCATCAAGGCGCTGCGGGAGGGCGAACACCACGCCCTCCTGCTCCAGGTCAGGCTGAAGGACAACGCCCGGGCGGCGAGGCCGGGAGTGTGGCCGGCAGCGGCGCACCCCGCCGACCTGGAGCTCCAGCTGGCGGTCCCGACTGCGGTGTACCACTGGCTACAGGCCTTCCACGACCTGCGATGGAGGGGCAAACCCGACCGCCAAATCGCCTCCACGCACTGGCAAGCGTGGCTGCAAGCAGACGCGCAGCGCGATGCCACCCGAGGCCTCGGGCCCGCGCCCGCGACGCGAGCCCTCGATGCGGCGGCCCCGGGCCGCATGCTGGCACCACACACGGTGCCGCTGGCCAACCTGCCCTTCGAACCAGCGGCGGAGGGCGCCATTCGGAAGTCGGTGCCGCTCCCCCCGGCGCGAGGGGCCACGGAGCCGACGAAATGCCCCCTGTGTGCGGACAAGTACTACACCAGCGGGGCAATGCTGGAACACCTGGCGTGGCACGCGGTGCACGCTGCGGCCCCGGCGGACGACAAGGAGGCGGCCGCCAACATCCTGCAGGGGAGAGCACGGAGGTCCCCGTGGCACGCCCCGTACACCCGGCGCCCCCCGCCCCAGGCAGCCGACCACGCAGATGGAGGTGAGGAGGCACCCGGGGCGGCCCCGGGGGCCGGCGGTGCGGCCCCACCAGGGTCCATGTCCATCCCCGCTGGCCAATCACGCACGCCCGCCCAGCGGCTACCCTGGCGGTGGCCCAACGGGGACAGCAGAACCCGCCGTGGGTGGTCTGCATGTTCAGCCCGGCGGACGCGCACATCGTCGTCTGCGACCCCGAACGCCTGCTGGGGCCCGAAGCCGTGATCCGTGTGGCAGACTGCACCCGCATGATCATCAAGGCGCTGCGGGAGGGCGAACACCACGCCCTCCTGCTCCAGGTCAGGCTGAAGGACAACGCCCGGGCGGCGAGGCCGGGAGTGTGGCCGGCAGCGGCGCACCCCGCCGACCTGGAGCTCCAGCTGGCGGTCCCGACCGCGGTGTACCACTGGCTACAGGCCTTCCACGACCTGCGATGGAGGGGCAAACCCGACCGCCAAATCAGCTCCACGCACTGGCAAGCGTGGCTGCAAGCAGACGCGCAGCGCGATGCCACCCGAGGACTCGGGCCCGCGCCCGCGACGCGAGCCCTCGATGCGGCGGCCCCGGGCCGCACGCTGGCACCACACACGGTGCCGCTGGCCAACCTGCCCTTCGAACCAGCGGCGGAGGGCGCCATTCGGAAGTCGGTGCCGCTCCCCCCGGCGCGAGGGGCCACGGAGCCGACGAAATGCCCCCTGTGTGCGGACAAGTACTACACCAGCGGGGCAATGCTGGAACACCTGGCGTGGCACGCGGTGCACGCTGCGGCCCCGGCGGACGACAAGGAGGCGGCCGCCAACATCCTGCAGGGGAGAGCACGGAGGTCCCCGTGGCACGCCCCGTACACCCGGCGCCCCCCGCCCCAGGCAGCCGACCACGCAGATGGAGGTGAGGAGGCACCCGGAGCGGCCCCGGGGGCCGGCGGTGCGGCCCCACCAGGGTCCATGTCCATCCCCGCGGGGCTGGCCCCCCTGGCCCCCCTGGCTCCCCCGGTCTCTCGGGCCCCCCTGTGGGCCCCGCTGGGAACGGGCTCAGCGGATGCGGCGCACCCGGATGCCCTGGCGGCGCCGGCGAACCCGGCGGCGATGCCGATGCGGGATAGCTGACTCCAGGAGGACACGACGGGTGACGCCCTGTGGCTCCTCTCGTGGAACCTGCGCAACGGCCTCGTGCCGCCAGACCGGTCCCTCCGGGACACACTCCGGCGGCGCCGGGGGCCGGCGGCCTGCACCGACAAGGAGCACCTCATCGCTGGCATGCTGCCCCAGGAGGGGGGCTTTGCCATCATGCTCCAGGAAACGGGGATCGCCACCAGGGCGCAGGAGATGCACGTGGCCGCGGCGCTCCGGGACAAGGGGTACACCGCCTTCTTCAGCAGCCGGCTGGCGGAGACGGGAGCCACCTCCACCTCGAGAGGGGGGGGCCTCCTCACCGCGGTCAGCAGCAAGTACGTGGCGGAGCACGAGGTGCTCAGCTTCACGGAAATTGTCCCCGGGAAGGCCGCGGCCCTGGAAATCCGCACGGACGGGGGAGGCCTCACCCTCATCAACGTCCACGGGCCGCAAGCAGGCTGCTCCCCGTGGGCGGGACGGGCGGTGTTCTGGGCCGACATACAAATGTATGCCACGGCACGCAGCCTCGGCGGGAGGCACCCGGTGGTCATCGCCGGCGACACCAACATCTACATGGATGTCCCCGCCAACCCGGCCACGGAGCATTTCCGAGCGGGCTGGGAGGCCTGCGGCTTCCGAAGGGCCGCGGCAGGCGGCGAGGAGGACATGACCCCCACGCTCCACCCGTCCCAGCACAGGGTGGACACCTTCCTGGTCAACGAGCCCCTCCTGCTGTGGTCCCTGCGGGAAAGCGTCTGGGTTCGCGGCATGGCACACCCCCAGGTGCTCGGCTCGGACCACCTCCCGGTCCGCCTGGCCCTGCCGGGTCTCCTCAGCGCAGAGGGGCGCGCCGCGATACCCACCCCCTACAGCCACACGGAGGGCCGCCCCCTCCCGTACGACGCCGAGGCCGCGCCCGTCCAACACTGCCTGTGGGCGGCGGTCACCGCCGCGCAGGATGAACCCTCCCTGGCGCCCTGGCTGGGTCCCGCAGAGCAGCACGACTACGGGTCCATGCCCGCGGCCGCGGTGGACAAGGTGTTCGATCACCTCCACGCGACGCATGACGCCCTGGCGCGCGTGGTGGGACGCCGGCAGCCGTCTCTGGCGGGAACGGACCCCGCTGAGGGGGACCTCCCGGAGAGCGGAAAGCAGCTCCAGGCAGCGGTCCTCCGCTATGATACCCTGGCAGCGCGCGCCCCGGCAGCGTACCAGGCGGACGCGGCCAGGCATGGCATCCGGTCAGAGGCGGCGCTCCGGCTCACGGAGGAGCTGCAGGATGTGTCGCCCGGGTTCCGCCCGACCACGCAGGGCCAGCTACAGGAGGAGCTGGAGAGGCAAGCAGCCGCCCTCGAGGAGGACATTCGCCAGCTCCGCGCCCTCCTGGCGGCAGACCGCAAGCGCGCCATCAAGGACTTCTGGCGCCGCCACGCCCCCGACATCGCCCAGCGATGGAAAGCCGTGCGGGGAGCCATAGAGGTGGAGGCCCCGGGCCCGTCAGGCCTCTCGAACGTGCGGGTTCCCAACACCCAAACGCTCCTCACGGAGGCCCACGACGTGATGTTCGCAGTTCGCGCCTTCTGGCGAGAACTGTATGACAAACGCCCGGTGGACCTCCCGGGTTTCCAGGCGGTCCTCGGCCGCCACGTCCCCCGGGTCCCTGAGGGGGCCTGGACACAGGTCCAGCAGTACTCCATGCAGGACCTGAATTCCGCCCTGGACAAGGCTGATGGCAAGGCCCCAGGTCCTAACCACGTGGAGGCCCGTTTCATCAAGGCCCTCCCGGCACCCGTCCAGTGGCTCCTGGTCCATTCCTACCGGGCCATCCTCCGCGGCGCCCCGCCGCCGATACACTGGAGGGACGCGCACATCTGGCTCAGCCCCAAGGTACCGGGCTCTGCCAGACTGCACGACTACAGGCCCATAGCCCTGGGCCAGCTGGACATGAAGCTGCTCACGGGCCCCCTCACCCAGCGCATCACGGAGGTGCTCACACGGCACGGAGTGGTCAGCGACTGGCAGCAGGGGGCCCTCCCTGGCTCCAACACAGGCCCCCCGCTGTTCATGGCGCAGCGGCAGCTCCAGCGGGGAAGGCCCAACTACGTCTTCTCCTTTGACGTCCGCAAGGCCTTCGACACCGCCCCACACGGCGCCCTCCACCTCATCCTGCGCCACCTCTCCGTGCCGCCGGACGTCATTGACCTCCTGCTCTTCCTCCACACGTGCGCCAGGCTGCGCATCGTCACAGCACACGGGCTAACGCAGCCCGTCTACATGCTACGCGGCGTCCGACAGGGCAACCCCGAGAGCCCCCTGCTGTACGCGCCCCTCCTGGAGCCCCTGCTCAGGGCACAGGGGCACCGCCTGCGCCCGCCGGGAGGGGCCGAGCACGGCCTCATCCAGGCCTATATCGACGACCTGCTGGTGGTGGCCCACACGCTGCAGCACTTCGTCGAGGGCGTGGAGGCGGTGGCCGCGTACCTGGGGATGATGGGCATGGAGCTCAACCCCCGCAAGTGCGCCATGGCCACCACGGAGGGGGTCCCAGGCCTGCAGCTGCGCCTCTGCCCCCACCTGGAAAACCCGTGGTACTGGGTACCAGCGGCGGACTCCGTCCCCTACCTGGGACTCCAGCTGCAGACGGACGGGAAGTTCTCCTTGCAGCGCAAGCACCAGCTACGCCTGGCGGCAGTGCACCACTGGTGCCTTAACACCCTCGCGCCACCGAATGTGGTGCAGGACGTCATCCTGGCGATCCTCGGGGGGGTGACGCAGTACGTTGCCCCTTTCATCGCCGACGACTCCGACACTGCACGCCACCTGGACCACATCACGGTCCAGGTCGCGAAGGACAGGGCGCGGTACGCCTTCCACTCCTCGCGGGACGGCCTGCAAGATGACCGGACCCTGGGGCTCACACGGGTGCCCACGCGGTGCCAGCAGGCAGCGGTGGCCCTCGTGGGTACACTCGTCCACCACCGCGCAACCTCTGTGCGCGCCGAGGTCACCAAGATGTTCTGGGAGATAGCCGGCGCGCACGGAAGATGTCCCGAGGTGCACTACCCCGTCCCGGAGTTCGCAACTCTGGCGGGAGGCGACTGGGTCCACCGCATACCCCGGGCCCTGGCCGCCCTGGGAGTGGGGATGTACAACCCCATCGCGTGCCCCAGGGCGGCCCATGTCCAACTACAGTCCCCGCCGGGCAAAATCGTCACGCTGCGCACCGCCAAGCTGCGACACCGCGACACGTGCCGCCTGACGGTGCCACACAGAACGCCGTGGCATGGGCACCACGGGCCACGCCACCCCTTCCCCGACACTGACGATCCGTGGCCGACGGCGGTGCGGGAGTGCCTCAACCAATGCGCTGATGAACACCTCCATTATTGCCGCCGTGAGCAGGAGCCCACCAACCACCCCGGGTGGCGCGACGCCCTGGCCCACCTCTTCCACACCACCGGCACACGGGACCCCCGCCTGAGACTCGTCCACCCCACGAGGGCTAAGCAGGACGCCCACACCGGCCCACGGGTGACCCCGGACGGCCTGCACCTCCACGTCGGGGGCTGCCGCCGCCGGGACGGCCTATCCCCCCCCACGCGGGGGGCGGCGTACCACCCGCCAGCAGCCCTCATGTACATCCTCCGCGACGTACTCGCGGAAAGCGAGCACCAAGAGCCTAACGCGGACGTGGCGTGGCAAGAGCCCTTACGCCCCCGGCCCTACGCGCCGACGCCGTTGTGGTTGGTGACCACGGACGACCAATGCACCCAAGCGACGGGACAAGCGCAGCTCGAAGCCGAGTGGGTAATAGTGCAAGTGGGGGCAGGCCAGCCCGAACCCCGTGGGCTCCCCCGTGGCACCGCCCTACTGGTGGCTACGGGGGTGCCGCACGACCCACACATGGCGGTGCACGCGCTGGAGGACCAGCCGGAGGACACGGGACACCTGGTGGTGCACCAGCGCGGGGGCCCGGCGTGGCTCAAGGAACATGTGACGGCGCTACGGTCCTGGGCAAGCACGGTCGCCGGAGCGGAGATCCGGCTGCACGACCACCCGGCGATCAGCCCAGGCGACACCAGGGCGCTGAGCGTGGACCAACTGACCCCCAGCCACCCCAACGTCCGGTGGCACTCCGCCGACCTCAACGCGGGGTGGCTCAGCCCCACCGGATACTACTGGATCCCGGAGGCCTGGGGACACACCTCCTCTGACGCGTCCGGGGGCGGACCCTGCAAACACGCCACCAGCGTCGCTCTCGCCGCCGACCTCACCCGCACGTAGGCGGTGGCCATCTCGGGCACGGTGCCCGACGGGGAGGGGGTGGCCGCCTCCCTCCCCCTACATTACGGTGCACACAGACCATGGGTCCACACGGTGGACGCCGAAGTCATCCTCCACCTCCTGCGATCACGCAGATCGCGAGCGAACCACAGGGGTCCCAGCGGGCGCAGCGAAGGTGGTCAACCAGATGCCCCTGAGGTGGCTCCGGGACGGCCTGTGCGCGCGGGGGCAACACGCCGGGCACCCGTTCTGGTACGTCCGGGCCACCTCGCACCACAGTGACGCCCTACTGCACAAGGCGGACTGGGCGGCGTCCCAGGACACCGTCTTGCAGAACACGCCCCCGGACCCTGGCCACGCCCAACTCATTGTCTCCGGCCGTGACGGCCATCTCGATCTACGGCCCCCCACGATGCGGGTGCTCGGCGAGGTCGCGCAACGGGCGCAGACGGACCATGCGCTGACGCACCGGGGACACACACCTTTCGGCGCGGCCCACGCCACGGCCTACGTCCACGCCCGGGACCTCACCGCGGCGGCCACCAACCGCCGGGCGCTGCGGGCCCGAGACGGCCACACGCCGGTGCAGCGCAGGCTCCGCGTCAGGAAGGAGCGGCTCTCCGGCGTCGCCATCGTCCACCACCCGGGCCTTTTCTGCGGCGGCCCGGAGGAGACCCCGGGGCACATGCACGTGGGTTGCACCCACTCACGGCTCCTCTGGCCCCACTACCGCCAGGCGGTACACGAGGCGGCCCGCCACCTCCCACCTCGGGACAAGGCCCTGTGGGTGGCCTCGTGGCGCTCCGCAGGCGCCACGTGGACAGAGGTGTTCTGCTCCGGACTGGTGCCCGAGGACGCGGAGGCGCAGCTCCGCGCCATAACCCGATACGACCCGCCGGGAGGGACCTCTGTGGACGATTTCCTCCACCACATGCTCCGGCTGGGGGACTTCGCGTGGGAGCTTCGCAACCACCGGCTGGAGCAACTCCTCCGGGAGCCCCAGAGCGCGGCGGCCCGGGCGCACCGGTGGCTCACTGCGGCGGAGGGCGACCACCCTCCCCCTCCCCCGCGCCCTGACAAGGACTTCGTAGCCTCCCTCCGTGTTGTGAATGGCACTCTGGAGTGCCCGCCCCAAGAGAGCCCCCACCCGTACCAGGACCTGCCGGGGGGGTTCTCGAGGCACCTACAAGACGCCCTCTTCCCACCGTGGATCATCGGGCGCGGCTCCATGACCGCATGGGAGGCGCGCATCGTGGGGGAGGAGTGGGCGCGGGAGTGGAGCCGGTGGTGCGCCGCCACGCGCGCCCCGGAGACCCCTGCGCAACGATACGCCGCCATCCCGCTCCGGTGGTGGGGGCCGGACACCCGGCCGAGACCCACCATGATCCGCGGGGCGGGGCCTGACCACCTGTGGGACGCGGCGACGGGGGAATGGCTGCAGGCGGCCCCGGGGCCGCAAACGGGATGGACTGGGGACGTGTCCTCACTCGTCAGGACACCCGTCCCGCCCCGCATCGTCCTTCACGCCGCCAACGTGCTCCGGGCTACGGAGATACGCACGTGGGGACACGCTGCGGCCACCGTCCGGTGGCACCCCCCAGAGGACGGGGCCACCCAACTCACCGTGGCGCACTTCAAAGCTGGGGGGCCGGTATACGACGACGCCCTGTCCCGGCTGGGCGACACCCAGGGGCCCTTGCTCCTCATGCTCCCCACCGGCATTGCAGCCGCGCTGCGCCAGGAGCTAGACGGCTGCGAAGGGCTGCGAGTGGCGTGGGAGGCAGTCGCGGACGGCACCCTGCTGGCCCTCCTCCACAGGGACAGCGCGAACGGGTGCCAATGGGATGCGCTGACGCCCCACCTCACCGGGCGCCACGTGTACATGGCGAGCCCCCCCCAGGGGCACCCCCGCCCGGCGTGGGACGACCTCATCGCCGCCTTCCACGACCACGGGATCCTCCCCGCCGACACGTGGCAGGAGGTCCAGCGGAAGACGCTTGGCAAGGACTACCGGCGCCGCGTCCGCGCCCGCCTGCTGGAGATCCGGGACCCCCTCCGACAGAGGTGGGACGACCTCTGGCTCCGCCATCTCGACCCTTGGTCGCCGCCCTCCCACCTCCCACACACCTGCCGACTCTGCGGAGAATGTGACACGGTGTCCTCCGCAGCGTCGACAGGCGCCAACAGGTGCGCGCGGTGCACCCAGGTAGCCGCGTGCCCCTGGCCCGAACCTCCCGCAGGCCCGCGCAGGCGCACAGAGGAGGAGGCCTTGCGCCGGCGCATCGAGGGGGCACACACCCCCTCGCACGAGCAAGCGGGCCCCGTGGGCGCTGCCCTTCTGTGGATCCACGTGCACCTGCGGGACCCCACATCCGTTGCGCACCTGTCGCACGTGTTCGCCCCCTAACCCCCTGCCGCCGCCGCCCTTTGCAGAGCCCGCAGCACCATGCCACGCCGACGGGGGGATGGGCCGGGGCACACCAGGGCCCGCCGCAGAGCGCAAGAGGCGGACGTCCGGGGCCTGGTCGCGGACGCGGTGGCGGAGGCACACGAAGCGCACGCTGCCGCACGGTGTGACCTGGAGGGCAGTGCGAGGGCTTTCCTCAACGAGACCGCCCTCCCGGCCGTCGGCGCCCTGAACGGAGCGGGGGCCCCTACGCTGCTCCCGGCAATGCACCGGATCGTGAACGCCATCCGGCCGGGGCTCATCAGCCCGGAGGCGGCCCTCTACGGGCACTGGATGGAGTGGCGCGAGTCCAATCGGTCGGGCCGGCACCTGTCCATGGGGGACACCCTCCGGCTGACGGGAGCGGGGTCTGCCATGTCCCTCCGCAGTAGCGCCCCAGCCCTGCTGCACGCCCTCAGGACGCGCTACCCCGGGGACGCGGCCCCGTACCTGAACCAGGCGCGGGCCACGTACCCGGGAGGAGTGTCTGAGCTGGATGCGGCGCTCCACCTTCTACACCCGCCAGACGAGGACCTGGAGGTGGGCGAGGTCACGGTGTTCGTGGAAGGCGCGGACGAGGCGTCCGCCCGCCCCCGGCCGACCAACCCGGTGTACGACGGCACCAGGCCTACCCCCCCGTACGCCGTCGTCTACGAGGCGTTCCCCAGGGAGCCCACTTGGTGCCCCGCCCTCCCACAGGCGACGCACGCGCCCCGCGGCTGGGCTAACCCAGACCTGTCCCCCCCCCTCTCCAGGACCAGGGGTGCCCACCACAGGGGGCAGGTCCTCTGGCAGGAGTGCCCTGGCACCCCCCTCCTCCTCCTCTTCGTCACGACCCGCGGGGACCCGGGGCGGATCCTGGGGATCACCCCCACCCACCTCTATGGGGCAACACCCGTACCCCGCCCCCCCCTCCCGGCGCCCGCGGCGCGGGACGGAGTACACAGCTTCCTGCGCACACAGGAGGTCACCGCCGTTACGGGGGTCCACCTGGTGCGGCTGCCCCCGACACCGCTCGACGACCCCCGGGGGCCCAGGGCCCTGGGCCCCGCCCCAGACTGGGAACTGTGGCGCGACGCGTGGGCCGCGTGGCTCCCCCGCCTCCCCTCCCAATGCCGGTGGATGGCCGCGGGCCCCCGGCCGTGCGGGGCTGACGCCACAGCCGGCCCCCCACCCCCTCCCCCCCTCCCCCCCGCAGAGCACCACACGGCACTGCCCACGGCACGGCACTGATGCACCAGGAGGTAGTGGGAAGGGCGCGCCTGCCACGACGCATGCCTACCAGAGTAACAGTGATGGCAGACTCCGATGGGTTCCCCCAGCGGGACGACCGCCACCACCGCCGGTCCCGCTCCCGCTCCCCCGTCTCCTCCCCGGAGTGGACGGGGGAGACCCTCGCGGAGCGCGAGGAGCGGAGGCTGGCGGAGGCGGCGGTGCTGGTCGGGCCGCCGCCGCCGGCCCGGGAACCTGGGCCAGCCGAGACGGCCGCCCCCGCCGCCCAAGCGGCCAGCCCCGCCGCCCCGCCCCGCCCAGACGCGTAGGAAGCGGAGACCGCGGCGAGCCACGCCGCGGCCCCGGCCGTGGCCCTCGGCACGCCGCCGACAAGGGAGGCAGCCCCGGCGCAGGAGCCGGACGCATCGCCGAGGGCTGCCGCAGCCGCAGAGGAGAGCAAGAAGGGCGCGCGAGGGGTTGCGACGGACCCCGCACGGGCCGCGGGCGCCTCGCCGGCGGCCGCCGCGCCAGCAGAGGAGAACGAGGAGGGCGTGCGAGGGGTTGCGACCGCGGCCGCGGGCGCCTCGTCGGCGGCCGCCACGGCAGCGAAGGAGAGCGAGGAGGGCGCGCGAGGGGCTGCGGCCGCGACCCCGGCGGGCCGCGACGCCGCCTCGGCCGGCCACGCCGCGGCCCCCAGCACGCCGCGCAAGCGGGGGAAGAACCCCGCACAGGCCGCAGACGCCTCGCCGGCGGCCGCCGCAGCAGCAGCAGTGGGCAGGGAGAGCGCGAAGTACCGCGCCCACGCCAACCCCACCCACACCCACACCAGCCCCCCCAAGCCGTTCCCCCCCAAGCCCTTCCCCCCGGGGCGGGAGCGGCACGTCCGCCCCCCGACGCGCGAGCGCTCGCCGCCGGGCGTCACGCTGCTGCAGCTGCAAAGGCAGCGGGACGCCCGGCGAGTGGTCCAGGAAGGGCGCAGCGGCGTGGGGGAGAGGAGCAGCGGACGGCGCGACAGGCAGGGGGCAGGGGAGGGGCCAGGGCACGGGAAGGGCGCGCAGGGGCGCGGGCAGGGAGCCCAGGTGCAGGAGGCAGGGCGAGGGGAGGTGGGAGAGCGAGCGGGCCAGGGCGTGGGGGACGGGAGGCGGGACCCGCGACACGGGCAGGGGGCCGGGGAGGGGCCAGGGCACGGGAAGGGCGCTCAGGGGCGCGGGAAGGGAACCCAGGTGCAGGGGGCAGGACGAGGGGAGGTGGGAGAGCGAGCAGGCCAGGGCGTGGGGGACAGGAGGCGGGACCCGCGACACGGGCAGGGGGCTGGAAAGGGGCCCAAGGGCAAGGGCAAGGGCGCCGCGGGCCCCAAGGGACAGGCGGGACGGGGCATGGGAGCCCAGGGAGGAGGGCGGGGCGAAGGGAGGGGGGCAGAGGGCGGAGCGCCCCCGCAGCCGGACATGCAGCCGGTGAGGTGCATCCCCCCTGGCATCCAACAGATGCCGGCACACCACACCCAC
The DNA here is from genome assembly GCA_964036045.1 of Eutreptiella sp. 'Long Island Sound 2002'. Lineage (NCBI taxonomy): Eukaryota > Euglenozoa > Euglenophyceae > Eutreptiales > Eutreptiaceae > Eutreptiella > Eutreptiella sp. 'Long Island Sound 2002'. Next base: position 12,586,270 of record OZ038394.1, read on the forward strand.
CACCACCACCACCACCACCACCACCACCTCTACAACATCGAACCTGACGCCGGCGAGCTCGTCCCCCCCCAACCCCCACGACACCAGCACCAGCAAGCCCCCTCCGCGCCGAGGGCGGAGCCGGCGCGAATGGCCTCGGAGGAGGGGGGACGGGGCGCGGCATCGGCGCCGCAGGCGCAGGAGCAGCGAGGGGGGCCGGCACGGGGGGCGGAGGAGGGCCGGCCATGGGACCGGGACTGGGGCGCGGTCCCGGACCCGCTGGGGGAGGAGACCCTCCCCCTGGTGGGGGAAGTGTACGGGTGGTTGTGCTGGGCCAACCAGGGGACCACCAGGAGGTCGAGGAACCGGCCCTTCGATGCCGTGCTCCTCCGGAGGGACGGAGGAAACCGAGAGGTACCCCCGGGGGGGTGGGCGGCCCCAGAGGACCACGAGAGGGTCCTCAGGTCAGTGATCCGGGCGGCGTGGCCCGACAGAGAGCAGACGTGGCCGGCCTTCCTGGAAGGGGGAGCGGTGCTCCGCATCACGGATGCAGACGCCAACAAATGGCTCCCCCGGGCTTTGCGCAGCGCCCTCGCCCACTGGCGCTACCGCCGGCACAACCCGCCGCCGCCGCAGCCCCAGCCCCCACACAAGCGGCGGCGCAGGTGAAGGCCCAGACGGCGGGTACAGGAGAGTTGGGGGGGGGGGCTGGGGCCCCCGACCCACGCCCCCCCCACGGTATGGCACGACGTACGAGGGCGCGCCACCTCCCGCGGGAGGGAGTGCGGAGACAACGAGCGCGGGGGGGAACCTGCTGCCCCGCAACCCGCTAACCACTGACCGCTAACCCTCAGGGCCACCCCCGGCCGGCCAGCGCCGCGCGACAACGGCCGGGGGATGAGGGGCCCCGGCGAGGGCCTGCGCGAGAATCCGGCTCTCGATAGAGGGGGGCGGGAGAAGGGCGCGACCCCCTGGCCGATGGCTGGCCCCCGGGGCCAGGACTGCCATGCCGCCCCCGCCCCTCCCCCCCGGCCGACGAGAGGCATCGCCAGGGGACCAAAGGGCCCCCCCCAACCCACCCCGCCCCCCCCCCACACAGACCCGAGGGCGGGCGGGGGGGCGGCCCCCCCACCCCCCCCCCCCCCGCACCCACCACAGCTGGGGAGCCACAGGCGCGGCCCTCCGCCCCCCCAGGGCCGGGGGGGCGCCCCTCCCCTCAGGAGGAACGGCGACGCGGTAAGGGCAACGGCGGCTGGACCTGCTCCCGCGAACCCACACCGGCGTGCCGGAGCAACGCGCACAACGGAACAGGAAGGAGGCCGCGCCCCACATGACCCTCCCGTAACCACAGCCCACTCCGAGGTGACAGAGGGGGGGTTTCAGGTCAGATGGGGCCCCCAGGGGAGCGGTCCACGGGCCGCCCCTCGACCCCCCCCACCCCGGGGCGGCACTTCAGCCCCGACCGCACGCGCGCGCCGGAAGGGAGCGCGCCGGCGACACGGAGAGAGCCAGAAAGGAGTACCGCAGGCCGCCGCCCGGAACGAGAGCAGGGAGGCCGCGGCGCGACACCCCCCCCCCGCCCCCCCACCAGCCCGCCAGCCGCGGGGGCCCCGGCCCCCACCCCCCGAGACAGGGGGGATGGACCCCCCCCGCCCGAGAGGGGAGCCGGAGTGTGACCCGCCCCCCCGCCCCAGCCGCCAGCTCAAATGGGGGCCGCGAAGAACAGGTGGGCCCACGCCTGCGCACCGGGACGCCGCGCAGATCGTGCCCAGAGAAGCCGGGTGGGCGCGAACCGGAGTGGTATGGGGGGCCACGCCCCCCATGGACAGCACGACGCCAGTGACGCCCGCTTTGTTGCCTGCCCAGGGAAAGCGGCGCGCCACCTCCCGCGGGAGGGAGTACGGAGACAACAAGCGCGGGGGGAAACCTGCTGCCCCGCAGCCCGCTAACCACTGACCGCTAACCCTCACGGCCACCCCCGGACGGCCAGCGCCGCGCGACAACGGCCGGGGGATGAGGGGCCCCAGAGAGGGCCTGCGCGAGAATCCGGCTCTCGGTAGAGGGGGGCGGGGGAAGGGCGCGACCCCCTGGCCGATGGCTGGCCCCCGGGGCCAGGACTGCCAAGCCCCCCCACCCCTTGGCCGTCAGGAGGCATCGCCAGGGGACCAAACGGCCCCCCCCCACTCCCCCCCCCCCCTCCCACACAGGTCCGAGAGCGGGCGGGGGGGCGGCCCCCCCACCCCCCCCCCCCGCACCCACCTCAGCTGGGGAGCCACAGGCGCGGCCCTCCGCCCCCCCAGGGCCGGGGGGGCGCCCCCACCCTCAGGAGGAACGGCGACGCGGTAAGGGCAACGGCGGCTGGACCTGCTCCCGCGAACCCACACCGGCGTGCCGGAGCAACCCGCACAACGGAACAGGAAGGAGGCCGCGCCCCACATGACCCTCCCGTAACCACAGCCCACTCCGAGGTGACAGAGGGGGGGTTTGCAGGTCAGCTGGGGCCCCCAGGGGAGCGGTCCACGGGCCGCCCCTCACCCCCCCCCAGCCCGGGGCGGCACTTCAGCCCCGACCGCACGCGCGCGCCGGAAGGGAGCGCGCCAGCGACACAGAGAGAGCCAGAAAGGAGTACCGCAGGCCGCTGCCCGGAACGAGAGCAGGGAGGCCGCGGCGCGACACCCCCCCCCCCCCCGCCCCCCCACCAGCCCGCCAGCCGCGGGGGCCCCGGCCCCCACCCCCCGAGGCAGGGGGATGGGCCCCCCCCATCCGAGAGGGGAGCCGGAGTGTGACCCGCCCCCCCGCTCCAGCCGCCGGCTCACATGGGGGCCGCGAAGAACAAGCGGGCCCACGCCTGCACACCGGGACGCCGCACAGATCGTACCCAGAGAAGCCGGGTGAGCACGAACCGGAGTGGTATGGGGGGCCACGCCCCCCATGGACAGCACAATGCCAGTGACGCCCGCTTTGTTGCCTGCCCAGGGAAGGCAGAGGGACGGAAAGAGGCAGAGCGACCCCCCGCCCTACAGGCCCCGCCCCGGCCGCACAGCCGAAGGAAACGGCGCACGCCCCCCCCCCCCCCCCCCAGCCCGCCCCTGTCAGCTGGAGCTTGCACCGCTAGGCAGTGCCCCATCGCCTCAGAGATGGCGTGTCAACCTTGGGGCATCCCACGGGGAAGGGGTGTACAAACGCAAGCACAGGCCGTGGTGGCCTGTCTTCCCCTGTTCTCCCTCCCAACGGGCAGAACGGCAACCCGGCGGGACATCTCCAGCTCTAGGGCGCGGCGGCCGGCGATCCGACGGTGCGACGGTCCCTCCTCTTCCACCCTGCACGTCAGTCGGCGATCCGGCGGTGCCTCTGTCCGCCTCCTATTCCCGTGCACGTCAGTCGGCGATCCGGCGGTGCTACTGTCCGCCTCTTACCCCTGTGCACGTCAGTCGGCGATCCAACGGTGCCGCACCCCACCCAGCCCCCTCCCCCCCTGTCCCGGCCCCGTACACGTAGACTGGGGCCTCCCGGCACGCGCAACACGCTTCACAACGCACAGCCCCACCCTCGGGACTGGATTCATGGCCGACGGCACCCCTAAGTCGCGTAAGAGACTCCCGCGGCCCAGTAGTGAGAGCGTCGGTCTTCAATCGTCCAGTGCGGGGGTTCGATCCCAGGCGTTGGTGCTCCTGGGATCCCTGCACGTAGAGCTCTCTAGTTGGCGACGTGGGAACCACCCCCCCCTCCAGCAACTCGCGCCACCACCGATACCGGTGGATCGGGTGGAGGTCTGGTTCGTTTTACCCCCCACCCTGGAAAAACAAAACACATGGGAGCCACCCACCCCTGCAGCAGTGCGCACCGTCACCTGTACTCGAACAGGTCGACGGGAGGCCTCGTCCGGTATTCGAAGGGATCGCTGGGAGACCACCGATCACGGGGTTCGAACCAGCTCCTTCGCGGCGCGCGCCGGGTGCGCTACCTCCAGGGCGGCTGCCTTCTGAGATACACTGGCACCCGGGTCACAGAACAAACGCGCCCGCAATTCCCTCCCCCTGTGCTAAGTGTAAGCCTGCAGTAGGGGTGCTCTGCTGGGCCATGAACCGGAACATTGGTGCACCACTCCAGCCACGGTCACCCCAACCCCCCCTCGCATCCCGCAGGGCGAAGCTCCGTGCGCATCGGGCTCGTCATGGGAATCCGGCGGACCGGCGCCTGGACACCAAGTCGACACCTCTCTCCCCCCCCACAGGAACAGAGCGGGGCCCCCACAACCGCACGCCCGCGCCCACAACGCGGACCCCGACAGCCCACCCAGTGGACGGGCAGTCGGGGGAGGAGGAGCGCAAGACCCCAAACGCCCCACGCAACGGTCGAAGGCACCCCCCCGGGGACGCCCTGCCGCCGCCCCCACAACCCCAAGCCAAGTAGGGGGGAACCGGGACCGGACCGCCCCCCCCCAAGCACGCCAGACAGAGCACGGGACCGGGGCAGGACAGGCGGAGGGGCACGGACCACGTGGAACGGCCCTACCAGCGCCCAGTACCGGGACCACGCGAGATGCGCGCGCCACACCACCCAGCGGGGAGCGGACACCGCGAGAGCGCGAGCGCACACACACGAAAAGGACACGCGGGGACTACCGGAAGGGCAACCGGACCGAGCGCGCGGAACGCACAGACCGCATGGAATGGCGTACCAGCGAGCGAGGGTAAGGGACACCCGGACGGGACGGCCCGCCACACGCAGCGCGGAACACGCGGGGCGGGAAGGGGGAAGAAGGGGAGACACAACACCAGGCACCGGCCCGAACCCCCCCGAACCGGCCGCGAGCGCCGCGCACACACAGACGGGACACTGCACCCGCCAAGGCAGTAGTGGCGCACAGCGCCACGCCCCAACCCCTTGGCTAGGCAGCCTCCGCGCCAGCCCAAGGGGGTCCCACTGGCGACAAGCCAGTAGCACGGGCCCGGCGGCGCTGGCACCCCGGGCGACCACGCATTAGGGGGGCGACGCAGTGGGTAAGCGCCCGCAGCCACGGCTGCGAATTGATGCACTGACCGGGGAGTGGCGAAACGGGGACGCCGGGGAAGGACGGGGCTCCGAGCTCTGTGAACCCGGGGGTCTCCGCCACCAGGCTGCAGGTGCGTCTTGGAGGGCCCCCCACTAGGACCCGGGGGGAGGATATCACCTGGCCCGACCAGGTGGCCCCCCGGGGCCGAAAGGCGTCTAGTACCCGCAAAATCAAACCTCAAACCTCAAACCTCAATCCGGGTGAAGGTGACAGTAGTGTTGGCTTGGGTAAGGGTTCGGTGATACCCAACTTTGCCTTGACAGCTTCTGACAGAGCTGTCACATCCGGGTCTTCAGATCTGGATAGGAGCTTGGCCAGAAGTTCGGCCGTGCGATCCAGAGCCCCATGGGTTGGCTCTGGGTGGAGAGGATCCAGACTCTTCTCAGGCGCCCTTGAAGTTGTAGGCAGGTCTGGATGCCATGCTCTCGGGTACTCGTGTACTCTTGGTCGTCTCGGTAGTGATACTGTCTCCGCTATGTCTGTAGATGGCCCCGAATAAGGGAAGGACCCCATCTCTGTTTGGGGCGGAGACCCCAGGGCTTCAAGAGGTACTTCTCCATCTTCCCCTCTGATGGACTTGTGGTACTCCTCGTGGAGCATATACTCGTCCATCCTCCTTCGTAGGTCCTCTTGTTCTTCAGGACCCCCAAACGCCGTAGAAGAAGAGGCCGGGCAGGCCGACCTGGCGATGGAGGCGGCGACTCGCCTGCGGAGATGTTGCAGGCTGTCATCACCATGGGCCGTTAAGGCCTCCATGGTTAAAGGGATTGTTCTGGGTGGATCTTGATTTGCCCTTCCGTGCTCTGGATCTTCCTGAGACCCAGATGCAACTTTGAGTGGCGGGTCACTCTTTGGGTGGGCTACACTGCCAAGTTGGACTTGTACACTTCTGATCGGCCAGGTTCTGGAGGACAGTTGAGTGGACATGTTCAATGTGCTTTTCAGTGTGCTTTTCCTGTGCTTCTGCTCAGAGTCGGTTTGAAAGGTACCCAGGGCTTGCCTTTGCTACCAGAAAGATGTCCTTGATTAGTGCCCTAGAGATTTTGATGAAATCCTGCAGGTTTTGGTGTGGAAATCCCAATCCAAAGCAGCAAGTAGAGCAAGAACAGGATGTGGATCGAATCAATGAATAGTTTTGAAATCCAGTGTAACACAGAAGGGCTGCAGATAGACAAAGCAGGCTTAAATACAAAGATTCAATCACAAATGGATAAAACAAATGGTTTCAAGTGAAAACTGGCCTGACTCCAGCCTCCAGGTTAGCATCAAGCACTTCATGTGCACTCTTTTGGGTGAAATGGAGCTGGTTAGGAATATGGGGCATAGTAGTTAGGCCAGACACAGAATATGACTTGGCCAAGCAACTGAATTCGGAAACAGTTAAAACGTAGAACCACAATAGGTGGTAGAAACAGTTGAGTATAGGGGTCTTGGGGTCGGAGACCACTAGGCTTAACCTCCAAGGCCTTAGGCATGAAATGCCTATTTTATTTCGGTATAACCTCCATGAAGGAAGATACCTCCGCTCAGTTGAGTGGTAGGGGTGAACTTCATGGGGGGGCTAGGGTTACAACCCTAGTTACTTTGAGAAAGTGTACTTAAAGCTTCAAAAGAGAGATAAAAATACTTAAGTAAGTCTTGGCATCAACAAAAGGGTTTTAAGGGGGGTTTGGCCTGGATCAAGCCCTCCAAGAAAGACATGGCAGTGACCTTTTCTTACTATTGCCTTCCAGGAACAGTTGCACACAAAGGGGCTTTTGCGCGGGCGTCAACTCTAGCCAAGTCCTTGGCGCTGAACTCTTGTACCGACGGGCCTTAGAGCTGCAGGAAACCTTCTTGCTCTGAGCCTCTACGACTGCGGCCAGGGCGTCCTTCATGGACTGGCCTCCCTTTGTCAGGAAGCGCTGCATGACTGAAGACAGAACAATTATCAATGTTATTGATCATTGTTGTTACTATCATCATTATTACTACTATTATGAACACAGAAGCTCAACAGACCATGATACAAAAGCCTCTGTTCTGCTTTCCCAAATTTGATCCAAATTGGAACGCATCTGCGCCATTTTAGTTCGTTGCCGCAGCGGTTCGTAACACATGGCGGTTTCTACATGCAGCAGTTCGGAACGCCACCCAATCGAACTGCTAGGTAGGTAGGTAGGTAGGTGCACTCGGTCGTGGAGAGGTGCCCCATGGTTCCCCCTGGCGTCGCCCCTGTGACGAAGAGGAAGGGGTTTCGCGCGTGAAGAGGGGAGGCGGCTTACTTCCCGCTAGACCTGACTGGTGGCCCCCAACAAAGCGGCCCCGGGCAACACCGGGAGGGCTGATCGCCGCCAGCATAACTGCTTGTCATGCCGGAGGGTGGGCCCCCGTGCTTGCGCACGTCCCCACCTTTGGGCGGAACCCTAGGGGTTCACCGGACTTCCTGGCGTATCCCGTTCCCAAGGCATGCATGCATGTTTTTGGTACTGGGGTTCCGAGGTGCTTGGGTGTCGCACGCTCCGCCTCGAGTCCCAAAGCAGCGCAGGCCTTAGGATGCAGCCTTACCCCCGGTCTCCGGATCTCGTTTGGCCGGGTCACCTGCATGGCACAGGCTGCCTCAGTGCCCGGGCTATGGACACTGGGTTTTCTACTGTTGCGTGGCGCTTGTGTTTGGGTCTGGGTTGTGGTCGGGTTCGGGTTTCGGCTGCGCCCCGCAACTCCTGGCTGGGATGTATGGGTGTGTGTGCGCTTGTGTGTGCTCTCCGCTTGTACCCTGCCACTCCTAGCTGGGGTGTGCGGTGTGGGTGTGTGTGGTTGGGTTCAGGTTCCGGCTGCGCCCCGCCACTCCTGGCTGGGGTGTTGGGGTGTGTGTGTGCTCGTGTGCGCGCTCCGCTTGCACCCAGCCACTCCTGGCACGGGTGCGCGGTGTGGGTGTGTGTGTTTGGGCTCGGGTTTCGGCTGCGCCACGCCACTCCTGGCTGGGGTGTGCGTTGTGGGTGTGTGTGCTCGGGCTCGGGTTTTGGCTGCGCCCCACCACTCCTGGCTGGGGTGTTGGGCTGTTTGTGTGCTCGTGTTGCAGCTCTGCTTGCACCCCGCCACTCCTGTCTGGGGTGCCCGGTGTGGGTGTTTGTGTTTGGGCTCGGGTTCCGGCTGCGCCCCGCCACTCCTGGCTGGGGTGTTGGGGTGTGTGTGTGCTCGTGTGCGCGCTCCGCTTGCACCTGCCACTCCTGGCACCGGTGCGCGGTGTGGATGTGTATGTTTGGGCTCGGGTTTCGGCTGCGCCCCGCCACTCCTGGCTGGGGTGTTGGGGTGTGTGTGTGCTGGTGTGGGCGCTCCGCTTGCACCCCGCCACTCCTGGCTGGGGTGCGCGCCGTGGGTGTGTGTGTTTTGGCTCAGGTTCCGGCTGCGCCCCGCCACTCCTGGCCTGGGTGTTGGGGTGTGTGTGTGCTTGTGTGCGCGCTCCGCTTACACCCAGCCACTCCTGGCACGAATGCGCGGTGTGGGTGTGTGTGTGTGGGCTCGGATTTCGGCTGCGCCCAGCCACTCCTGGCTGGGGTGTGCCCTGAGGGTGTATGTGCTCGGGCTCGTGTTTTGGCTGCGCCCCGCCACTCCTGGCTGGGGTGTTGGGCTGTTTGTGTGCTCGTGTGCGCGCTCTGCTTGCACCCCGCCACTCCTGTCTGGGGTGCCCGGTGTGGGTGTTTGTGTTTGGGCTCGGGTTCCGGCTGCGCCCCGCCACTCCTGGCTGGGGTGTTGGGGTGTGTGTGTGCTCGTGTGCGCGCTCCGCTTGCACCTGCCACTCCTGGCACCGGTGCGCGGTGTGGATGTGTATGTTTGGGCTCGGGTTTCGGCTGCGCCCCGCCACTCCTGGCTGGGGTGTTGGGGTGTGTGTGTGCTGGTGTGGGCGCTCCGCTTGCACCCCGCCACTCCTGGCTGGGGTTCGCGCCGTGGATGTGTGTGTTTTGGCTCAGGTTCCGGCTGCGCCCCGCCACTCCTGGCCTGGGTGTTGGGGTGTGTGTGTGCTTGTGTGCGCGCTCCGCTTGCACCCAGCCACTCCTGGCACGAATGCGCGGTGTGGGTGTGTGTGTGTGGGCTCGGGTTTCGGCTGCGCCCAGCCACTCCTGGCTGGGGTGTGCCCTGAGGGTGTATGTGCTCGGGCTCGGGTTTTGGCTGCGCCCCACCACTCCTGGCTGGGGTGTTGGGCTCTGTGTGTGCTCGTGTGCGCGCTCCGTTTGCACCCCGCCACTCCTGGCTGGGGTGCGCGGTGTGGGTGTGTGTGTCTGGGCTCTGGTTTCGGCTGCGCCCCGCCACTCCTGGCTGGGGTGTTGGGGTGTGTGTGTGCTCGTGTGCGCGCTCCGATCACCCAGCCACTCCTGGCACGGGTGCGCGGTGTGGGTGTGTGTGTTTGGGCTCGGGTTTCGGCTGCGCCCCGCCTCTCCTGGTTGGGGTGTTGGGGGGTGTGTGTGCTGGTGTGGGCGCTCCGCTTGCACCCCGCCACTCCTGGCTGGGGTGCGCGGTGTGGGTGTGTGTGTTTAGGCTCGGGTTTCGGCTGCGCCCCGCCACTCCTGGCTGGGGTGTTGGGGTGTGTGTGTGCTGGTGTGGGCGCTCCGCTTGCACCCCGCCACTCCTGGCTGGGGTTCGCGCCGTGGATGTGTGTGTTTTGGCTCAGGTTCCGGCTGCGCCCCGCCACTCCTGGCCTGGGTGTTGGGGTGTGTGTGTGCTTGTGTGCGCGCTCCGCTTGCACCCAGCCACTCCTGGCACGAATGCGCGGTGTGGGTGTGTGTGTGTGGGCTCGGGTTTCGGCTGCGCCCAGCCACTCCTGGCTGGGGTGTGCCCTGAGGGTGTATGTGCTCGGGCTCGGGTTTTGGCTGCGCCCCACCACTCCTGGCTGGGGTGTTGGGCTCTGTGTGTGCTCGTGTGCGCGCTCCGTTTGCACCCCGCCACTCCTGGCTGGGGTGCGCGGTGTGGGTGTGTGTGTCTGGGCTCTGGTTTCGGCTGCGCCCCGCCACTCCTGGCTGGGGTGTTGGGGTGTGTGTGTGCTCGTGTGCGCGCTCCGATCACCCAGCCACTCCTGGCACGGGTGCGCGGTGTGGGTGTGTGTGTTTGGGCTCGGGTTTCGGCTGCGCCCCGCCTCTCCTGGTTGGGGTGTTGGGGGGTGTGTGTGCTGGTGTGGGCGCTCCGCTTGCACCCCGCCACTCCTGGCTGGGGTGCGCGGTGTGGGTGTGTGTGTTTAGGCTCGGGTTTCGGCTGCGCCCCGCCACTCCTGGCTGGGGTGTTGGGCCTGTGTGTGTGCTGGTGTGGGCGCTCCGCATGCACCCCGCCACTCCTGGCTGGGCTGCGCGCCGTGGGTGTGTGTGTTTGGGCTCGGCCTTCGGCTGCACCCCGCCTCCCCTGGCTGGGGTGTTGGGGTGTGTGTGTGTTGGTGTGGGCGCTCCGCTTGCACCCCGCCACTCCTGGCTGGGCTGCACGCCGTGGGTGTGTGTGTTTGGGCTCGGGTTTCGGCTGCGCCCCGCCACTCCTGGCTGGGGTGTTTGGCTGTGTGTGTGCTCATGTGCGCGCTCCGCTTGCACCCAACCACTCCTGGCATGGGTGCGCGGTGTGGGTGTGTGTGTTTGGGCTCCGGCTTCGGCTGCGCCCCGCCACTCCTGGCTGGGGTGTTGGGCTCGGTGTGTGCTGGTGTGGGCGCTCCGCTTGCACCCCACCATTCCTGGCTGGGGTGCGCGCCGTGGGTGTGTGTGTTTGGGCTCGGGTGTCGGCTGCACCCCGCCTCTCCTGGTTGGGGTGTTGGGTTGTGTGTGTGCTGTTGTGGGCTGTGTTGTTGTGCTGCCCTCGGTTGGTGCCGCTGCTCGTTGTGCCGTGCCCTCTGGTGCTCCCCGTCGCCCTGGGGCCCTGTGCTTTGCGGCGCTCTGTTTTGCGGTGTTCCCCCGCGCTGTGTGTGTTTTGTCGTTGCGTGGTGGTGTGTGCTGTTGTTCTCCGCTCTGCTTTGTGCTTTGTGTGTCCTTGGGTGCTGTGCCGTGTGTTCCCTGTCCTCTCCGCTCTGTGCGGTGCTGTGCTTCGCTGTGCTGGTGCGCTTGCGTAGTGCTGTTCGTCTGGTGCGTGCTGTTGCTGGCGCCCGGTGCTGTGGTGCGCTGCCATGTGTTGTGCTGTTTCCTTTGGTGTGCTGTGGTGCGGTGCTGGGTTTGGTGGCCCGTGGTTGTCTGCTGGTGCCGTGCTGTGGCGCCCTGCTGTTCGTTTTCCTTTGCTGGTGGTGTTGGTTTGTGTCTTTACCCTGTGTGTGCGGTGCTGTGTTGCGCTGCGGGTCGTGTTGTTCGGTTCCAGTTGCGTCTGCGCTGTTGTTGGTGCCTCGTCCGTGGCGTGTCCCTGCTTGTTGTGGTGTCTCCCTGGGCGTTCTGCGGTGTGGTGGTGCCGCTCTGGTGTGTCGTGGTGTCTTGCTGTCCTGTGCGTTGTCCTGTGGTGTCCTGCGCCCTGTGCTGTGTCCTGCGGTGCTGTGCTGCCTTGCGGTGTTGTGCTGATAGGCTGTGCTGTGCGGTTGTCTGCGCTGCTGGTGTTTGTTTTTCCTTTTGTCCTCTTTTCCTTTGCTAAATACCCCTGCTGTTTTTCCGTGCATTTGAACACTTTCTGAAAACCAAAAATTAAAACGTTTCTCCTTAGAAAATCAAACTCTACGCAACTCACGCACGCAGGCAAGCAGCAATATGAAGGTGAAATTTCTGACTTACGTGTTGCCACCCGGCCGCGAAGATGGTGGTCTTGCATGCAAGGGGTTGACCGCTTTTCCCCCAGGCCCTGTCGCCTAAGCTGACGAAAAGGAGTGAGGGGGGGTACGAGGGAAGGGAGGTGGGTGCATGGAGAAGGGCTGGGGCAAATCACCTTGGGTAGCAACCTGGACAGCCTTGATTCTTTGAGATCATCAGCCATTGTGCTCTATCTCGGTGAAGGTGAGAGTAGTGTTGGCTTGGGTAAGGGTTCGGTGATACCCAACTTTGCCTTGACAGCTTCTGACAGAGCTGTCACATCCGGGTCTTCAGATCTGGATAGGAGCTTGGCCAGAAGTTCGGCCGTGCGATCCAGAGCCCCATGGGTTGGCTCTAGGTGGAGAGGATCCAGACTCTTCTCAGGCGCCCTTGAAGTTGTAGGCAGGTCTGGATGCCATGCTCTCGGGTACTCCTGTACTCCTGGTCGTCTCGGTAGTGATACTGTCTCCGCGATATCTGTAGATGGCCCCGAATAAGGGAAGGACCCCATCTCTGTTTGGGGCGGAGACCCCAGGGCTTCAAGAGGTACTTCTCCATCTTCCCCTCTGATGGACTTGTGGTACTTCTCTTGGAGCATATACTCGTCCATCCTCCTTCGTAGGTCCTCTTGTTCTTCAGGACCCCCAAACGCCGTAGAAGAAGAGGCCGGGCAGGCCGACCTGGCGATGGAGGCGGCGACTCGCCTGCGCAGATGTTGCAGGCTGTCATCACCATGGGCGGTCAAGGCCTCCAGGGTTAAAGGGATTGTTCTGGGTGGATCTTGATTCGCCCTTCCGTGCTCTGGATCTTCCTGAGACCCAGATGCAGCTTTGAGTGGCGGGTCACTCTTTGGCTGGGCTACACTGCCAAGTTGGACTTGTACACTTCTGATCGGCCAGGTTCTGGAGGACAGTTGAGTGGACATGTTCAATGTGCTTTTCATCGTGCTTTTCCTGTGCTTCTGCTCAGAGTCGGTTCGAAAGGTACCCAGGGCTTGCCTCTGCTACCAGAAAGATGTCCTTGATTAGTGGCCTAGAGATTTTGATGAAATCCTGCAGGTTTTGATGTTGAAATCCCAAACCAAAGCAGCAAGTAGAGCAAGAACAGGATGTGGATCTAATCAATGAATAGTTTTGAAATCCAGTGTAACACAGAAGGGCTGCAGATAGACAAAGCAGGCTTAAATACAAAGATTCAATCACAAATGGATAAACCAAATCGTTTCAAGTGAAAACTGGCCTGACTCTAGCTTCCAGGTTAGCATCAAGCACTTCATGTGCACTCTTTTGGGTGAAATTGAGCTGGTTAGGAATATGGGGCATAGTAGTTAGGCCAGACACAGAATATGACTTGGCCAAGCAACTGAATTCGGAAACAGTTAAAACGTAGAACCACAATAGGTGGTAGAAACAATTGAGTATAGGGGTCTTGGGGTCGGAGACCAGTAGGCTTAACCTCCAAGGCCTTAGGCATGAAATGCCTATTTTATTTCGGTATAACCTCCATGAAGGAAGATACCTCCGCTCAGTTGAGTGGTAGGGGTGAACTTTATGGGGGGGCTAGGGTTATAACCCTAGTTACTTTGAGAAGGTGTACTTAAAGCTGCAAAAGAGAGATAGAAATACTTAAGTAAGTCTTGGCATCAACAAAAGGGTTTTAAGAGGGGCTTGGCCTGGATCAAGCCCTCCAAGAAAGACATGGCAGTGACTTTTTCTTACTATTGCCTTCCAGCAACAGTTGCACACAAAGGGGCTTTTGCGCGGGCGTCCACTCTAGCCAAGTCCTCGGCGCTGACCTCTTGTACTGACAGGCCTTAGAGCTGCAGGAAACCTTCTTGCTCTGAGCCTCTACGACTGCGGCCAGGGCGTCCTTCATGGACTGGCCTCCCTTTGTCAGGAAGAGCTGCATGACTGAAGACAGAAAAATTATCAATTTCATTGATCATTGTTGTTACTATCATCATTATTACTACTATTATGAACACAGAAGCTCAACAGACCGTGATACAAAAGCCTCTGTTCAGCTTTCCCAATTTTGATCAAAATTGGAACGCATCTGCGCCATTTTAGTTCGTTGCCGCAGCGGTTCGTAACACATAGCGGTTTCTACATGCAGCAGTTCGGAACGCCACCCAAACGAACTGCTACAAAACGAACCTTTAGGCTTACGGACTTTTACCGCCCCCTGTAGTGGATTGGCTGCAATGTTAATACCCGGGTGTGCTTGTTAAGTTTTTGTACACATGTGTCAGGACTTGGGGCGCAATGCTCAAGCCAAAATTATTTGACTCCGAATATTGACACAAAATCATGCCTGCTGCGGGGCTCACGAGGGACGGTCACAATCGTGTTCAAGAGGTCATGATTCACGGGTGCCCCTTTCTTACGTTTAATTTGTGCATAGGTACACCCGAGCAGCTGCATTGCATTCTAAATAAGCAGCACTTTCGTGAGGGTTGCAGTCACTTCTGTGCAAAAAGGGGATGTCTTGGGTAGAGGATGAAACAAAACCTTCAACTGATGTAACACATGGGCATTGGCACTAGAAATGAGCACCTCTTGACCACCCTGACAATAAAGTAGGGCTCCTCTACCAACGCGCGAATGACAGGTATTACAGATTGTTCTGTGGTGTGCAGATCCATTCCAGCAGCCATGTGTGATGCACTTACAAACTTGCAGGGCTGCACTAGCAAACTTGCCGATTACAATTTCAAAATGGCGACATGCCATCATTGCGAGAAAGATGTCCTTGATTAGTGCCCTAGATATTTTGATGAAATCCTGCAGGTCTTGAAGTTGAAAACCCAAACCAAAGCAGCAAGTAGAGCAAGAACAGGATGTGGATCGAATCAATGAATGGTTTTGAAATCCAGTGTAACGCAGAAGGGCTGCAGATAGACAAAGCAGGTATAAATACAAAGATTCAATCACAAAAGGACAAAACAAATGATGTTTATATAGAACCTGGCATGACTCTTGATTCCCAATTAGCCTCAAGCACTTCATGTGCACACTTTTGGATGAAATGGAGTTGGTTAGGAATACGGGGCACAGGAGTTAGGCCGGACACAGGTTTACAGTAGAAAAGAGGGGGTGTACCTGCATCGGGTTTAACCTCATTCATGGCACGCAGGTTACCCCCTCCTTTACCACCACCCTGGTTGGCGTTAGTGGGATTTTTAGGCCCTTTCCCTTCGCCACGTTCGGGGGTGCGGGTGCCACCTCGACCCAGGTGTTTCTTGAGGGATTTCTCCATGTGGGAGTCATTCTCCCTCTCAAGAGCTAGCTCGATCAGCAGGTCCACCAGGTCGTCGTACGAGTGGGTCCGGCTTTTCCTCTCAGAGGTAGCGCGCCAATCACCCCGGGTACGTGAAGGGATCTTACTCATGAGCCACAGGTGGGGCTCAGTGGTTCCATAGGAACCCACGTTCATCTGTGAAAACAGATACTCTACGTCGCACACGTATTCAGAGACTCGCGCAGCGGAAAGAAACTCAGGGAGCATAGGTAGCTCCTCTATCTGTGTGCGCACACTCAGGTCAGTCTCATAGACGGGGAAAGCTTTCTCCAGTTTTTGGAGTACCTCGGCCCATGTTGAACAGGTTTTCACAATCTGTTTCACCTGTCTTTGCAAAAATTTCTTTTTGCATGAGCGTTTCAGCAGTGAACATTTAGTGGCCACATCCACATGGGATTGGCCAGTTAGCAAAAGAAACTCAGCAAATTCTTCTGCCCATTCGGGCAGATTTTTCTGGTCGAACTCCGGCAATTCCAGCTGGATGTTCGCCTGTGCAATAGGTCTGGCACTCTTCCCGACCCCTGGGGTTAGGCCTGAAGGAGGGGGAGGTACGCCGGCAAGGGGTGCCAGGGCTGACAGCCCTCTTTTCTTAGTCTTTGTCACAGGCACGTCCTGTAGTTCAGCAACAGGGACTGTCCTAGCGCGAGGATGAAAAGGGCTGGGGCAAGTCACCTTGGGTAGCAACCTGGACAGCCTTGATTCTTTCACATCATCAGCCAACGTGCTCAGTCCGGGTGAAGGTGAGAGTGTGTTGGCTTGGGTAAGGGTTCGGTGATACCCAACTTTGCCTTGACAGCTTCTGACGGAGCTGTCACATCCGGGTCTTCAGATCTGGATAGGAGCTTGGCCAGAAGTTCGGCCGTGCGATCCAGAGACCCATGGGTTGGCTCTAGGTGGAGAGGATGCGGACTCTTCTCAGGCGCCCTTGAAGTTGTAGGCAGGTCTGGATGCCATGCTCTCGGGTACTCGTGTACTCTTGGTCGTCTCGGTAGTGATACTGTCTCTGTTATATCTGTAGATGGCTCCGAATAAGGGAAGGACCCCATCTCTGTTTGGGGCGGAGACCCCAGGGCTTCAAGAGGTACTTCTCCATCTTCCCCTCTGATGGACTTGTGGTACTCCTCGTGGAGCATATACTCGTCCATCCTCCTTCGTAGGTCCTCTTGTTCTTCAGGACCCCCAAACGCCGTAGAAGAAGAGGCCGGGCAGGCCGACCTGGCGATGGAGGCGGCGACTCGCCTGCGCAGATGTTGCAGGCTGTCATCACCATGGGCCGTCAAGGCCTCCATGGTTAAAGGGATTGTTCTGGGTGGATCTTGATTCGCCCTTCCGTGCTCTGGATCTTCCTGAGACCCAGATGCAGCTTTGAGTGGCGGGTCATTCTTTGGGTGGGCTACACTGCCAAGTTGGACTTGTACACTTCTGATCGGGCAGGTTCTGGAGGACAGTTGAGCTGACATGTTCAATGTGCTTTTCAGTGTGCTTTTCCTGTGCTTCTGCTCAGAGTCGGTTCGAAGAGTACCCAGGGCTTGCCTCTGCTACCAGAAAGATGTCCTTGATTAGTGCCCTAGAGATTTTGATGAAATCCTGCAGGTTTTGATGTTGAAATCCCAACATAGGTACACCCGAGCACCTGCATTGCATTCTAAATAAGCAGCCCTTTCGTGAGGGTTGCAGTCACTTCTGTGCAAAAAGGGGATGTCTTGGGTAGAGGATGATACAAAACCTTCAACTGATGTAACACATGGGCATTGGCACTAGAAATGAGCACCTCTTGACCACCCTGACAATAAAGTAGGGCTCCTCTACCAACGCGCGAGTGACAGGTATTACAGATTGTTCTGTGGTGTGCAGATCCATTCCAGCAGCCATGTGTGATGCACTTACAAACTTGCAGAGCTGCACTAGCAAACTTGCCGATTACAATTTCAAAATGGCGACATGCCATCATTGCGAGAAAGATGTCCTTCATTAGTGCCCTAGAGATTTTGATGAAATCCTGCAGGTTTTGATATTGAAATCCCAAACCAAAGCAGGAAGTAGAGCAAGAACAGGATGTGGATCGAATCAATGAATAGTTTTGAAATCCAGTGTAACACACAAGGGCTGCAGATAGACAAAGCAGCCTTAAATACAAAGATTCAATCACAAATGGATAAAACAAATGGTTTTAAGTGAAAACTGGCCTGACTCTAGCCTCCAGGTTAGCATCAAGCACTTCATGTGCACTCGTTTGGGTGAAATGGAGCTGGTTAGGAATATGGGGCATAGTAGTTAGGCCAGACACAGAATATGACTTGGCCAAGCAACTGAATTCGGAACCAGTTAAAACGTAGAACCACAATAAGTGGTAGAAACAATTGAGTATAGGGGTCTTGGGGTCGTAGACCCCTAGGCTTAACCTCCAAGGCCTTAGGCATGAAATGCCTATTTTATTTCCTTATAACCTCCATGAAGGAAGATACCTCCGCTCAGTTGAGTGGTAGGGGTGAACGTCATTGGGGGGGCTAGGGTTATAACCCTAGTTACTTTGAGGAAGTGTACTTAAAGCTTCAAAAGAGAGATAAAAATACTTAAGTAAGTCTTGGCATCAACAAAAGGGTTTTAAGGGGGGCTTGGCCTGGATCAAGCCCTCCAGGAAAGACATGGCAGTGACTTTTTCTTACTATTACCTTCCAGGAACAGTTGCACACAAAGGGGCTTTTGCGCGGGCGTCCACTCTAGCCAAGTCCTCGGCGCTGACCTCTTGTACTGACGGGCGTTAGAGCTGCAGGACACCCCTTGCTCTGAGCCTCTACGACTGCGGGCAGGGCGTCCTTCATGGACTGGCCTCCCTTTGTCAGGAAGCGCTGCATGACTGAAGACACAAAGATTTTCAATGTTATTGATCATTGTTGTTACTATCATCATGATTACTACTATTATGAACACAGAAGCTCAACAGACCGTGATACAAAAGCCTCTGTTCTGCTTTCCCAAATTTGATCAAAATTGGAACGCATCTTCGCCATTTTAGTTCGTTGCCGCAGCGGTTCGTAAGACATGGCGGTTTCTACATGCAGCAGTTCGGAACGCCCCCCAAAACGAACTGCTACAAAACGAACCTTTACGCTTACGGACTTTTACCGCCCCCTGTAGTGGATTGGCTGCAATGTTAATACCGGGGTGTGCTTGTTAAGTTTTTGTACACATGTGTCAGGACTTGGGGCGCAATGCTCAAGCCAAAATTATTGGACTCCGAATATTGACACAAAATCATGCCTGCTGCGGGGCTCACGAGGGACGGTCACAATCGTGTGCAAGAGGTCATGATTCACGGATGCCCCTTTCTTACCTTTAATTTGTGCATAGGTACACCCGAGCACCTGCATTGCATTCTAAATAAGCAGCCCTTTCGTGAGGGTTGCAGTCACTTCTGTGCAAAAAGGGGATGTCTTGGGTAGAGGATGATACAAACCCTTCAACTGATGTAACACATGGGCATTGGCACTAGAAATGAGCACCTCTTGACCACCCTGACAATAAAGTAGGGCTCCTCTACCAACGCGCGAGTGACAGGTATTACAGATTGTTCTGTGGTGTGCAGCTCTATTCCAGCAGCCATGTGTGATGCACTTACAAACTTGCAGAGCTGCACTAGCAAACTTGCCGATTACAATTTCCAAAATGGCGACATGCCATCATTGCGAGAAAGATGTCCTTGATTAGTGCCCTAGATATTTTGATGAAATCCTGCAGATTTTGATGTTGAAATCCCAATCCAAAGCAGCAAGTAGAGCAAGAACAGGATGTGGATCGAATCAATGAATAGTTTGAAATCCAGTGTAACACAGAAGGGCTGCAGATAGACAAAGCAGGTATAAATGCAAAGATTGAATCACAAAAGGATAAAACAAATGATTTTTATATGAAACCTGGCATGACTCTCGATTCCCAATTAGCCTCAAGCACTTCATGTGCACACTTTTGGATGAAATGGAGTTGGTTAGGAATATGGGGCAAGGGAATTAGGCCAGACACAGGTAGGTAGGTAGGTATCTTCGGGAGCTCGGGAAGCCTCCTTTGACATTGCAGGAAGAAGGTCTTACCAAGGGGACGTCCTGTCCCTCCCACTGCCCTATGTCAGGTGCCTCTTGAGCCGCTCCCGCATGTGCTTGGGAAGGCATTGTCGCGGCCACCCGGTCCATGTGTCCCAGGTGGGAGGGTGTCCCCACATGTGTCCATGGGTAGGGCCACATGCCCCCTCCTTTGGGCGGCAGCTCTGGGGGGCTGCCCAGCCGTGTGGAGTATCTCTCACCACAAGGGGTATTGCTCCCGCTTGTCTACGGTACGACTGCCTCACCCTTGTGGCTTGAGTTGCGGGGCCACTCTGCTTGGCAGGTGACGCCCTCCTCGACTGTGTACCGGCTCGCCTGTCACCGGTTGCTTCCATGGCTCCGGGTGACGTTTGCCATGGTCCCCGATGCAGCCTGGCCGGGCTCGGACCAGTGGCCTTGGAGTACCGCTCCTGCCACTGGCCCGGTGGGTCGGCTGGGTCGCCCCAGTGCGTCCGACCCATGGGGTATTGGTTCTTTCCTGTCCCTCGGCCGCCCTACGTGTGTGCAGTGTCCTGGGCCGCTGGGCTCCTGTTCACCGGTGTGCCCGCGCGGTTTGCTGTGGTGCGTCTGCGGTGTCCTGGGCCAGCTGGCTCCTGTTCACCGGTGTGCTCGCTCGGTGTGTTGTGTTGCATGTGCGGTGTCCTGGGCCACTGGGCTCCTGTTCACCGGTGTGCGTGCTGTGTGCGGTGCGCGTGTGCCATGGGTGGTTGTGACCCTCTTCCTCCCCCCCTAATCTTCTTTTTTTTTGTTTTTTTTTTTTTTTGGAAAAAAAAAAGAAAAAACAAAAAAGAGAAAAACAGGGGCGCGCGTACACTGCAGGCACAGGCACGGCCAGCTGGTGCGGCGGTGCAATAGCGTTGTGTCCTCTGGCGTGTGTCGTCGGTGCTGTGGCGGCGGTCGCGCCCCAGGGGCGCGGCTCGCGCGTCCTGATGTACACGGGCTTGGGTCAGGGTGGGTTTGGTGAGGTGTCTCTTTGCTTCTGGAGCTGGCTGGTTAGGCGGCTGTGTGGGCTGTGGGTGTGGGCTGTGGTTACGTTGTTCCCTCGGCGGGCTTGGTTAGGAGTCACGGGTTAGCGGTTTCGGGGTGTGGCTCGGGTTTGATTTGTGCTTGGGTTCTGGATCGGTTAGGCGGTTGCGCGGGGCCGGGCGTGTGGGTAGCGGCGTCCACGGGGTCGTGCGCCCGAGGCGAGTGCGGGTCGGTGCGTGCGGGCCGGCTGGTGGCCGGTGGCCTCACTGGGAGTCCCACACGGAGGGGTCGACGGGCGTGCCGGGGGCGTACGCAGCGTGCAGGTTGGGCAGCAGCGGGCGCACGTGCAGGGCGTCGGCGTGCCCGATGAGGACCTCACTGAGGACCGAGGGGTTGGCGGCAAGCAGTATGCGATGCCCGGGAGGGGTGGCGGCGAGGAGCGGGAGGATGTCCGCGGCCCGCGACGTGGGGGCGAACACGACGTGGGCCGGGTGCGGCCCCGGGAGCGGTGCCGGGGGGAGCGGGACCACAGGACGGCGGTCTACTGTGAGGTGCCAAGTGGCGCGATGGTGGAGGAGCCGGACTAGGGCGATGCTGTGGCGCAGTGTGTGGGGCTGGGTGCTGGGCGGCGTGGGGACGTGCGGCGGGAGGGGGGGGGGGCGGGGCGGTGGCGTGAGAGGGGGCACGGCGGAGGAGTGACGCCAGCGACGTGTGTGTCGTGTTGAGGGTGGAGAAGAGCCCACGGTAGCGGGCCTGGGTTCGGCGCCTTTGGGCGTAGTGGTGCTCGTTGTCGTGTGCGTTGGCTTCCCTCGGCGTCCGGTTTGTTTGGTGACTTCTGGGCGGGGCCCGGCGTGGTGCCCCGTGGTGGTGGTGTGCTGGGTAACGGGGTTAGATGGCGGCGCCGCTGGCCGGGGGGTCAGGCGCTTTGTGTTGTGTGGCGCGCAGGGCTCTTGGGGTTCTGTGGGTGTCGCCAGTGTCGGTGCACCGACGCTTGTGGGGTGGTGAGGGGGTGTGTGCGTGCGGGGCTGGGCTTTGAGTGATGTCCCACAGGCGGATGCCGTCTCGCTGCGTTTCCTGGAGGGTCTCCCGCAGGCGCCTGAGGACATACGGGTGGTCCTGGGGCGCGGGGCGGTTGCGGGGGTGGACTCCCAGGGGGTGGAGCGCATCGGCCAGCATGGCTTCCCATGCGGCCTGCGGCATCCACCCCCCCGCCGGCCGGAGGCGGCAGTTCTCCACCGACCCCTTGCGGGGCCGATGGACCAGGCCCTCGAGGGAGGGCTCTCCCCGGGCCCACTTCCGCAGCTCCCAGAGCTGCGTGTGGGTCCAGCGCTGCCACCACTGTTCCTGGGCGGGCCTGCGGTCTTGGGCGGAGGAGTGGGCGTGGGTGGGTGTGACGGGGTCGTGGGGACCGGCGGCGGTGGCGGGCCTGGGGGATTCCTCGTAGTCCTGTTCCGTGGGGGTGCGTTGGGAGTGGGGGTGCACGCGGATGTGGACCCGCGGGTGTGCGCGTACGGTCTCCGCCTCGGTGTTGGGCGGGGATTCGCGGCGGCGGCGGTAGTGGGGCATGCGTTGCATGTGGGCTGTCATCGAGGGCCGGTAGGGGGGCGGGGACGCTGCTGGTGGACCCTGGCGTCGTTCTGGCTTGGTCGGGAGCGGTCCGTGGGCCTGGGTTGCGGGCTTTGAGAGGTGGCGGGACGGAGTGCGTCGCGCTTCGGCCGAGGCGCGCTCCGCCATGAAGGTGGTGGCGGTGGCGTCGGTGACGGTGGGGGGGCGCCGCGCTGGGCGCTGCTGCCTTCGGGCCTGGGACGGCTGGGGCCGGATGTCGTAGAGGACGTCCTCGGGGGGCCAGGCTCGCGCTGCCGTCGTGGCGCCGGGTTTGGGCTTGGGTTTGGGCTTGGCTGCGGGCTGCGTGCTGACGGGTTTGGGTGGCCGTTTGGCGGCGGTCTTGGGCTTCGGTTGGGTCGTGGGTGTGGGCTTCGTCGGGGCGTGGGCCTTCGCGGCGGCGGGGCTGCTCGCGGAGGGGGCGGGTTTGGAGGCCCGTTTGGGAGGTGTCCCCCGCGGCCTGGGGGGTGGAGTGCTGGATGAGGACGTGGTGGTGGTGGTGGATGAGGTGGTCGTGGTGGTGGAGGTTGTGGAGTCGGAGGCGGAGGAGAGGGCTGTGGGAGACGGCGGAGGGTCTTGGGCCTCGGGGGCGGGCGTATGATGCTGGGTCCTGTAAGTAGCGAGAACGAGGGTGCAGGTTCGGGCACCGGGCGTGTGCGCGCGTTTTCCCTGGTGATCCGTGCGTGCTGGTGCTGGCGTGGCGGCGTTGTCTCGGCTGCGCGGGCACGTGGGTTACCCGGGGGATGGCCATATCTGCTCCAGGACGTGCGGGTGTGTTTGCTGGAGGTAGTTGAGGGTCTGGAAGAAGCATCGCTGGATGCCGGGCATGTCCTCCACTGTGAGGTGGGGGTAGTTTTGGGTGGGGGTGTGGGGGCCCGGCCACAGCAGCGTCATGACGCGGGCTGCCACCATGTACGGGCATAGTTGTAGGGTGGTGGGGCGTGGGGGGGTGGGTCCCCTGCGGTTTGGGGGGGCTTCCCTCTGCTGGGGGCGCAGTGTGACCACCCACACCCATCGGTCCGTGGGAATCCCCCAGGTCCGTTGGGTCCACTTGGCGAGGCAATACATCGCCCTACCAAGGCCCTGGTAGCCGCTGCGGATGGAGAGCAGCGTGTCCAGGGATTTGGGTTCCCACGTGCCCCAGATGTGGGGGTCGTCCGGGTCGTCCCCCCTGGCGTACGTGTCGGGGCCTGGGTTGTGTGTGGGGGGGGTGTAGTCGGCGGGGAGGAGGGAGTCGGTGCCGTGTACCACCCAGTGGTCTGTGGGTGCGTCGTAGGTGGTGGTGGAGAGGGTGTAGTGCAGATTGTACATGAGGGTCATGTACCTGGAGGGGGCTGGCTGCTGCTCGTCGGGGGTGGGGATGTCCCCCGGGACGTGGTGCCGGAAGTTGCTCAGGGAGGCCATCCGGGCTACCCATGTTTCCCGCTCCCACTCTTTGGTGCTGTCGGGGGTGGCGTCGGGTGGGGGGTGGGCCATGTCGGGCTCGTGGTAGCGGGTGCGGCCCTTGGTGTCCACCCGCCCCGGCACGGGGTGTCCGACCAGGTGTCGCCCCCAGTCGATGGGGGGCACCCAGATCCGGCTCCCCGTGGGGGGCGGGCTCTCGCCGTCTGGGGTGGCGCGTGGGGGGCGCTCGTGTCGGGCGACGTGGAGGAAGGCGTCGAAGAGGAAGTCTCTGACGCCTTCCCCCAGGGTGGCCGCCTGGACCAGGGTGGCCGCCCGGATGGGGGTGCTGGTGCCGGAGGTGCGGAGGTACAGCACGACGTCCTGTTCCCCGAGTCCCCGGAGGTGCTGCTGTACCGCTGCGGGGTTGTGTAGGGCGTAGGGTTCAGCCGGTGCGGCGACTGGTGGTGCGGGGTGTGATGGGGGGGGTGGTGTGGGTTGGGGGGGGTGGTCGTCGTTGTCGCGCGTGGGGTCTGGTGATGGGGTCTCTTGTGGCGGTCGCGGGAGGGGGGATTCGCGGTGGCTTGTGTCGGCGGGGGTATCGACGTCAATTGGCTGGTGCTGGCTGCTGCGTGTTGTGTCCGTGGCCTGGTCTCGGGGGGGGGGGGGGCGGGGGGGGGGTGGTGTGGGGGTGGCGCCGTTGGTGGTGGGGGGGGCGGGGGTGGGTGTTGTGCTGGCTGGGAGTCTGGGCGTCCCTGCGGGTCGTACGGGTGTTGCGTGTGTGCGCCGTGCGGCCCTTGCGGTTCTTGACTGGTTGTGGTGCCGGGGTGTGGGTGGGAGGCGGCCGCATGAGCGTCCGGGTGGGGCTGTGGTCCGTATGTAATGGGTGGCTGCTGGTGGATGGTGCTCGCTGGTATGGGGTGTGGGTGGGGGGGCTGCTGGTGGTGGTGGGGTGGGGGGGGGGCGGGGGTGGGTGTTGTGCTGGCTGGGGGTCCAGGCGTCCCTGTGGGTCGTGTGGGTGTTGCGTGTGTGCGCCGTGTGGCCCTTGCGGTTCTTGACTGGTTGTGGTGCCGGGGTGCGGGTGGGAGGCGGCCGCATGAGCCCCCGGGTGGGGCTCTGGTCCGTATGTGATGGGTGGCTGCTGGTGGATGGTGCTCGCTGGTATGGGGTGTGGGTGGTGGGGCTGTTGGTGGTGGTGGGGCGCTCCTACTAGGCCCTGGTGTTGCTGGTGTGCGTGCGCGGCTCCTCGCGGGTCCATGGGGGTGTACCGTGGCTCGTATGTCGTGGGCCCGTGTAGCGGGGGCGGCGGGTGGTGCTGGACCGCGTGGTGGTGGTGTGGAGGGTGTGCCGGTTGTGTGTGGTACCCCGGCGTTGGTGGGTGTGGTGGTAGGGGCTGCTGGTGGTGGAATACGTGATGGTGTGGTGCGGTGATGTGAGCTATGTGGGGTGGGTGGTTCGCGGGGCCTGGTTGTGCTGGGGCGTGGTGGGAATGTAGCTAGTGGGGGTCGCTGTAGCTTGGGGGCATTAGGGGGTAGGGGTTGGGAGGGACGGGGGCGTGGTGGTGGTGTTGGTGGTGCCATGTCCCCTGGCTCTGCGTGTATGGTGGTCCTGGCATGGTGTGGACGTGTGTGGGCGGTGGTGGCTGACTGGGCTGCAGGGTTTGGGTGCTGCGGTACGGTGGTGGTGGTGGGCGCTGGCGGTGGCGGTGTTGTTGGTGTGCCCCGGGGGTCTGGGCGTGGGGTGGTGTGGTGTGGCTGGACCCGGGCCTTGGTCGGGGCGTCGCGCCCTGCTGGTGGGCGCGTTGGTGGGCCCCCTGACCTGTCTTGGTCTTCTTGGCCTGGTGGGTGTCGGGGGCGGGTGAACCCCCCTGTCCCTGTGGGGGCGACGGGGAGCGGGCGTGCCAGCGGTGTGCCTCTTGGAGGCTCGTCTTGAGGCCTCTGACGTAGGTTTCCTGGTCCGTGAGGCCCATCCGCGTGGCGGTGGCCTCGTCGGGGGCGGCCAGGTGGGCGTCCCGAAAAGACGCCCAGCCCTCCGGGGGCTTCTGTTGTGCGGGGTGGGGGTGGTGTGCCGGGTAGAGGAGTGCGCTGAGTGGGTAAGGTGTTCCCTTCCGTCGGCCGAGGGCGTTTTTGAACCGGCGGCAAGTGATTCGGAGGTAGGCTGCTATCTCCTCTGGTGCCGTGTCGGCCCACGCTTCCGGCGTCAGGGCTGCTGCTTGGGGGGCC
This sequence comes from Eutreptiella sp. 'Long Island Sound 2002', assembly GCA_964036045.1. Classification (NCBI taxonomy): domain Eukaryota; phylum Euglenozoa; class Euglenophyceae; order Eutreptiales; family Eutreptiaceae; genus Eutreptiella; species Eutreptiella sp. 'Long Island Sound 2002'. Next base: position 12,611,585 of record OZ038394.1, read on the forward strand.
GGGAGTTGTGGGTCTGGGAGGTGTAGGTCTCGGTGGTGGAGGTATAGGGCGAGGAGGATGTGGCGGGCCGCCACGTTCAAGCCGCCTCCGCTGTGGCGTAGGGTTGGGCTGTGGGGGGGCAGGGGTGTGCTGCCCGTGGCCACGGCTATGGTCCATGCGTGGTCCGCCGCGTCCGCCACGTAGTACCCTCCCAGGTGGTCCCGGAGGGTGTCGGTGAGGAACCCGAAGAAGCTGGGGTGGCTGGCGGGGGGGGGTGCGGCTGGGGCCGCGGGCCGCTCGCGGTGGCGGGGGTTGAGGTCCCCGCAGTGGGGGCAGCGGGTGAGGCGGTGCGCGGCTCCCAGGCAGACCCAGTGGTCTGGGTTGCGAGGGAGGGCTGTCTGTGGTAGCCGCCGGCGAACGCAGAGGGGACATGCGGTGGCTGGTGGTTGGTGGTACCTGTGGACGGACGGCGGCGTGGGGGGATGGGGGCTGGTGGCGCGGGCATGGTGGTGGGAGTGTGTGCGGTGCCTGTGGTGTCCTTGTGTGCTGTGCCAGTGCTGTGCTCGGTGGATGGTGTGTAGACGTGGTGGGGGTTCCGTGTTGGTATGTCACGGGGTAGGTTCTCATGGTTGGTAGAACAGGAGTTTGAGGAGGTGGGCTTGGTCTGTTGGGGGCAGGGTTGCCGCATGCTGCAGGTATTTGTGGGTGCGGTATGTGAGCTGCTCCGCCGTCTTGGCAACGGCCGTCCGCTGCATGTGCGCCGCGGTGGCCTGGGGGTCCTCCGCGTGGGTGCGTAGCAAGGTGTAGACGGCAGTGGGGACGAGTCCCCTGCGGACTGCCTCGAGCACCTCCGTCTGCTTGAGGACGGTGGTGAGTTGCTGGGTCGCCGGGGACTGCGTCAGCCATCCGGCGTGCTGTGCGATGGTGTGGGTTGGGTTCCAGTCTGTGAGGGTGTCCAGTCCTCTGTACAGGGGGCACGCCTTGAAGTGGTCCCATGTTTCTTCTTCTGCGTGGCTGCAGATGCATTTGGTGTGTCCTGCGGGGACGTGGATCGAGCGGCGCGTATACCATCGGTGGTATCGGGTGAGGAGGGGAAGTTGTTCGAGGGCGAGTTGGAGTCGGGGCTTTTGTAGGTGTGCTGGGAGGCTATCCGGGCGCAGGGCGGAGTAGTAGAGGGGGGTGTGGACGGAGTCTTCGAGGCGTCGGAGGAGTTCGGTGTTCGCTGGGTGGGCCAGTGTGGTGGCCAGTTGCTGGATGGGTGTGGGGTAGTGGTACTGCTTGTCTCGATCCGTGTACGGCGTGTCCTCGGGCATCCATTGGGGGGGCTGTGTGGCCGGGGGTATCGGGGGCAGGTGCTGCAGGTGGCTGTGGTGTGGGGTGTCCAGTCGCACGCGTTCGAGCCCTGGGGTGTGGTTGGTGTTCTGTTGTTTGGCCTGTGTGTCTGCGCGTCCATTGCCGTATGCGTAGCAGTGTGACTCCTGCTTGACGATGTGTAGGGCGTCCTGGGGGTGCATGCCCTTGAAGGCCATCCATAGTCCCAACGCTTGTGTGGTGAGGCCGGACTCGAGTGCTTTGTGGAGGGGCAGGTCCGCAAGGCGCCTGGTGAGGTGGATGTCGACCGTGGCGTCCACGACTACCCAGATGTTGCGGGGCCGGATCGTCGTGGGTGGCGGTGTGGCGGTGACGGCGTCTGCCATGGTGCGCAGTTCGCCGTTGGAGGACGCCCCAAAGATGGTGGCCCCGATGTGGTGTTCCACGTGGAGGCCGTCCGCGTGCCGGGTGATGCGCACGGAGGCGCAACCGACTGTGGGGGTGCGTTGCTGGGTGCCGGATGCGTCAGTGAAGTAGATGATGTCGGCGCCTCAACCACCCACTCGCGCCGCTCCCGCTCCCCCAGGTACCACCACGACCCCCAGGGACCCCGCTCCCGTCGCTCCCGCTCCCCCGGGCACCACCACGAGCGCCACCGCCGCCCCATGTCCCCCTCCCCCTCCCCCCACCGGCCACCCAGCCCCCGCCACCACCACTCCCGCTCCCCCCGACGCAGCCAGGCACGCCACTGCCGCCCCACGTCCACCTCCCCCTCCCCCCACACGCCCCGCCGGGCTCCCCGTTCCCCCCGCCACCCGTACCCATCCACCATCCCCAGCCCCCGCCACCACCACTCCCGCTCCCCCGGACGCCACCGAGCGCGCCACCGCCGCCCCATGTCCACCTCCCCCTCCCGCTCCCCCCTCCGCCCGTACCCGTCCTCCACCCCCAGCCCCCGCCGCCGCCGCTCCCGCTCCCCCAGGCACCGCCACCCCCGCCACCACCGCAGGTCCACGTCTTCCCCCTGCCGCTCCAGGACCCCGGGCACGGACCCCTCCCCCCCCCGGGCCCCCGCCTACCTCGCCTGGTGGTCTCCCCTCGCTCTGCAGGAGCTCCGCCGCTGGGTGAAATGGGCCGGAGGAGCGGGAAGGCACGAAGGGGTGCACATGGTGCATACCTTCGAGGAGGTGCGCACCCGCACCCCCGCAAACCCAAACGAGGCCGCCCCGGAGGCCATCATGCCGCAAGCGGCATGGGAGGCCCTCCTCCGCGATGCGGTCCAGAGCCTCCGCCCCCCCTACACCCCCCAAGCCCTCCGCCAGTGGCTCCAGGCCACCCACCCCCAAGCCTGGGCCACCGGCGCCCCCTCCCCACCCCGCCCCTCCCGCCACCACCACACCAGGAAGGGGCAGGACAAGGGCAAGGGAAGGGCAAGGGACACCCAGGACCACACAGGCAAGAGGGCACGGAAGGGCCCCAAGTGAGGGCAGGCACACGCAGGGACAGGGCGCCGGAAGCGACACCACATGGGGGCAGGACACCACCCAAGAACCAGGAAGGAGCGGGAACGGGGACCAAGACACGGAGGAAAAGGGCACCACGGCAGGTACCACGACCCACACCGACGGGGAGACCAGCGCCGCCCCACCCCCACCAAACACCCCAACACACACCACCGAAGCAAACATCGGACGCCATGCGGATCACACCAGCGCACGCCCACCGGCCACCGGAAACCACACGGAGAACGGAGGGCACACCTACACGGGGAGAACGGGCCACACCCACAGAGGAAGCCGCAGGGAACAGCGCCGCATGGCGCACCACCACGCCCTCACCGCCAGGCGACGACCCCGACCACCACAAAGGCCAACTCACAGGCACCGGAAGAGGACGAAAGCACGGCCGCGGCACCCACGACTACGGACCGACACCCCCAGAGGACACGGGACCAAGGCACAGGCCCCCAGGGAGGGCAACCCTACGGACCGTCACGCGACCACACCATGGGGTATAAGGGCGGGGCTGCGCTACCGTCGCGGTTTGCCGCAGAGTATTGCTATGCACTTGGATAGACGGCCGGGGGCCTGATCTCGGCTGGTCTCACGTCCGTGAGGGCGTCCGTCACCAACCTGTTGCGTCCAGTGGAGGAATGGCACTGCGGCGGCACACCGATCCCGTCCATGATGAATATCGAGCACCGCAAGGGGAAGTGAAAGGCTGTGATCGATCGCGAAGGCTTTGGTGCTGCTGGACGGTGCCCCCTTCAAGGCCATCTCCGAGCGCCGTGAAGACTGGAAGTGCCAAGAATGCTACCGGTGCCCCGGACCCCTGCAGTTCAGCACCGGAGATATGGACATCCCCCTGACCCTGAAGTATGAGCTCATCCCTCCCGGCGGCACCGACTCGGACCCTGCCAGCGCAGCCGAGCTGCGGTGAAAGCCTTTCGCCACTCAAACAGCGTTCGGAAGCCACCTCCACCGTCCGACTCCTGATTTCTGTTTGTCTGCCTTGGAGAAGGAACGCCTTTCCTACACCCCGAGTACGCCTGCCTGTCTGCGAGGCCCGGTGAAGATTGAGTCCATGGGTGAGAGTCAGCGTGCACGCCCCAAGGACACCGTGATCATTCAGCAGAATTTCCCGAAGACCTAACCGACCCACACAGGCCAGGCTGACCTCCACTGACCCACCGCGGCACCACGCGGACCACGGCACACCGCACCACAGCGCGCCACAGAGCAACGCACCACAGCACGACGCGACGCGACGCGGCACAGAGCGGCACAACACGACACAACTGACCCTAACCTGAGGGACTAACCGAAGCCAGCCACCGCACACCCGGGAAGGCGCCGCGCCACCACGCCACACACCAGCACCACAGGCCACACACGGGGCCACAGCGCGCCAGGCGACAACGGTGACGGACCACCCAGAAGATTACAGCCGGCACCGCAGAGGGGTAAGGACACGAACAACCCCAGCCCCCTAACCCAAAACCACAAGCAGCCGCCTGGCGCAGCCGCCCAGCCGGCAGAGCCAGGACCTAACCCAGCAAGAAGGGGCGCCGAGCCCACCGTGTACAAGGCCCACCCGACCCATGGGGCCGGAACATGGCCACACAGAACGCAACTGAAGACAGCAGCCCGGAAGACAATACTGAATGCAGGCCAGTGCGTGCGCCAGCCCAGGTAAGGCAGAGGGAGGAACAGGCAAGCCCCCCCCCCCCAAAAAAAAAGGAGGGGGGAAGGGGAAAAGGCACGAAAACAGCCCACAGCCGCCCAACCACCCGCCAACACCACCACAGGCGGCCAGGCCCCCCCCCCAGGGAAAAAAAAAAAAAAAAAAAAAGGGGGGACCCCCGCAGAGGCACAGGGGGACCACCCACCCAAAACCGGCAACACCAAGCCAGTAACAGCGGACTCGGATTTACCCGAATAGGTGAGGAGGAAAGAAGAGATGGCGAAGCAATAGCACTACACAAGGGAAAGAAAAGGGACACGCAAAAAAAAAAAAAAAAAAAAAGAGAGCCACCAGCCCAGCCCGAAGGAAAGGGGATGGAGGGACAGGGACCACAAAGCCCGGGAAAAAAAAAAAAAAGAAAAGAAAAAACCAAAGCGCAAAAAAAAAAAAACACACCCCGACAACCCAGCCAAGACAGACTGGGCACAGGCGAGACCCGGGCCCAGCACACACGCCCACACCGCGCGCCGGAACCGGAAACGGCGGGGGGCAAGCGGGGCGCCCACGAAACCACACACGTCCCACAAGCAGGCCGAAACCGAAGCCCAACCACGAACACCACAAACAGCCGACACTAGAGGGACAACACCACAAATCGTGCCCAAAAACACCCACCCAAGACCCCAACCAGGACAGACGGGGTTAACAAAACCCGCACCCAACCGCCAACCGGACCCAAACACAAACACCACACAACAGTAGGAAACCCAGTGCCCACAGCCCGGGCACTGAGGCAGCCCGTGCCATGCAGGTGACCCGGCCAAACGAGATCCGGAGCCCGGGGGTAAGGCTGCATCCTAAGGCCTGCGCTGCTTTGGGACTCGAGGCGGAGCGTGCGACACCCAAGCGCCTCGGAACCCTAGTACCAGGAACGTGCATGCACGCCTTGGGAACGGGATACGCCAGGAAGTCCGGTGAACCCCTAGGGTTCCGCCCAAAGGAGGGGACGTGCGCAAGCACGGGGGCACACCCTCCCGGCGAGACAAGCATGTCACGCTGGCGGCGATCAGCCCTCCCGGCGTAGCCCGGGGCCGCTTTGTTGGGGGCCAACAGTCAGGTCTAGCGGGAAGTAAGCCGCCTCCCCTCTTCACGCGCGAAGCCTCTTCCTGTTCGTCACAGGGGCGACGCCAGGGGGAACCATGGGGCGCCTCTCCACGACCGAGTGCACCTACCTACCTACCTACCTAGATGATGTCGGTGTCGCTGGGTATGGGTAGGCGGGCGATTGCTGTGGGGTGATAGACGTAGATGGGGTTCCCCTGGGCGGTTCTCGCGGTGATTTGTGTGGGTTGCAGTAGTGGCGCTGCATAGACGCCTATCCCCTGGGTGATGATGGCCTGGGCTCGTGGGGTGAGGCGGAGGAGGCCCCTGTCTGGGCGTCCCTGGGTGATATACGCGTACATCAGGTGGAAGAGGTATCCCGTGTTGGGGTGGAACTTCTGGCACGTGATGGTCTGTCGCCGCTCCTTGTCGTCTTTGTCGCCGCGGAGGGTGGGGCATTTGTGCTGTAGGGGGCGCATGGGTGCCTCCTGAGGTCCTGCGCGGTGTGGGTCGCAGCGGTTGTACTCCATGGCTACGCTGTCCGGGTCTGCCCGCTCGTTGGTGAACGTCCATGTCGCCGTGGGTGTTCGGGTCCAGGCTACGTGCGCCGGGTGGTCTGGGGGTACCGTGTGAAACCACGGGGAGAGCCATGCCTGCTGGTCGGCGGTGGCGGCGGCGGTGGGGGTGCGGTAGTGGGTGGAGATGAGGTGCAGCAGGGGCCACGGAGTGTCGAGGGCTGCCGGGCCACAGTGCCAGCACGTGCGTGGTATGCCCTGGTCACTGTGTCTGACTGGTGGTACATCGGTCTCCGGTGAATTGTGTTTGGGGATGGACCAGGGGGCATGGTGTCGCTGGACAGTGCGGGTAGCATGTTTGTGGCCGTTTGGTGCTAGTAGCAGTATGGTGGGTGGTGTCCAGCCTTCGGCTGACGGGGTGGGCTCCCCCTGCGTCGTGCCGCCGTCGTTGGGGGTCTCGTGCTCGCTCGGGCGGGGCCGGGGGTGCTGGCGCTGGAAGGCTGTGTACGCCGTGTCGATGTCCTTGGGCCCCGGCATGTCGCGCCCTGCCTTCGTAGCACATGCGCGGAGGTACGCTTGGAAGATGTGGCGTGCTGGCCATTGTGGGTCGGAAAGGAACGGGGCGTGGTGGGCGCCGCATTGGGCCATGATCTTCATCTGTGTTGGGGTGATATACACTATGGTGATGGTGGCCCCTACGAGGCGCAGGGTGTCCACCTCGCCTGCCGGGCGTCGGTGGATGTCGGTGTGTGTGGCCACGAGTGGCCCCTGTTGATCGCAGTGGTGGTTCGTCAGGATGGCGTGTGTGTGGTGCGGTAGGAGGAGTTGTAGCTGGGCCCAGATGCCAGTGCCCACGGAGGTGGAGACGCCGTGTTGCGCCAGTATCCACCGGGGGCAGGTGTTGCGGGCCATTTGCGGTTCCTTTATGCGTATGGCTGCCGCCTCGCGAACTTCTGGTTGGTGGTTGTGTGTTACCCTGTGTAGGAGGTGTGCTGCGAGTTTGGCATAGGCCATGTCGACCAGGGCGCCTGTATTGTCTCCGTAGTAGCGCCAGTGGGCCATCATGGCCTCCTTGGGGAAAGACGTGGGCCAGCCTCCGTGTTGCGCCCATGCCTTCGTCACTTGCTGTCGAGCGTGGCGTAGTGCGTCTTGGGGGCGCGGGAGGTGCAGGGCTTGGTACCCGATGGCCGCATTGAGCACTGCTTCCATGAAGTACGCCAGGCCCTGCGTAGACAGGAGGTCCCCCCTGGCAATTTGGGGTAGCCGGGCGAGGCGCTCTTCTAGCTTGCTTGGGAGTCTGATGCGGTGGTGCCGCGTGGCCTGTGTGACTCCCAGGTGGACTGTGGTGTCTTCCAGGTGTAGGGGTTCGCTTTTCCGGATGTGGGGGGTGGGGGTCTTGGCGTCGGCCAGCCCGACCAATCTGCGGGGGTGCACTAGGAGCTGGTGGGCGTCCACGTAGGTTGTGGTGAGTTGGAGAATGGCGGACGCTTGTTCGGTGGTCGTTGGTAGCCCTGCGTTCTCAGGGTCGCGGTGGCGGGTGGCCGTAGTTAGGAGGTTGTCGTCCGCGAAGTTGATGAGGGAGGGCCGTAGCGGGTATGGGGCGTACCCCGGGTATACCCGTGCTAGCTCGAATGCCAGTGGCAGGGTGACGAGGAGGTAGAGGAAGGGGCCTTCGGCGCCTCCCTGGGGGACCCCGCTGTCTGTGCCGGACCAGGGGGTGAGGCCTGCGGCTGTGATGACGGCGTAGAGTCGGGTCTGGATGTACCCGGTCATGAAGGATAGGAATGGGAGGCCCATGGCATCCCATACCTCCGTGAGGAGCCGGTGTGGGGCGTGGGGGAACGCGCCTTGGACATCGAGGGAGGCGATGATCATCTCGTAGGGGTTCATGTCCAGTGCGGTGTCCTGGAGGAAGATGGCCTTCTGGGGGGACCTGCCGGCCATGGCTCCCCACATGCTGGCGGGCACGTGGGCGAAGACCGCTTGCGCGATGCGGCCTAGGATGAGCGTCCACACCAGCTTGACCTCGGTGGTGGCGCAGACTTTGGGCCGCCAGTTCCCCGGCTGCGCCCAGTCCCCCTTTTTGTAGAGGGGGTGGACCAGGTTGGCCCACTCAGGGGGGATGGGCGTGGCGCCCGTGACTATGTCCCACAGGCGGTCTGCCAGGCGGCGTTTAACGGGCAGGGTGAGACGTTGGTACGCTTCGGCCGGCAAACCGTCGACGCCGGGCACGACCCCCTTCTTCATGCGGTCTAGGGCGCGTTGCAGTTCTGAGATGCTGAAGGGGTCGTGTTCGATGGCGCGCCGCTGTTCCCGGTTGAACACCCTGGGCACATGCTCGCGGATGGTGTTTCTGGTGTGGGGGTCGAGCTCGGGGAGGGCGTCCCCGTGTTGCGCCTGGAAGCTGTCCAGGACTGCCTGGGGGACGGCGTCGGGGTCATTGGTGAGGCCTCCTTGGGGGCTGCGTACCGCGTTGATGGTACGGCGCCCCGTGTCCTCCAGGATGCGGCTGACGTACCGTAGGGACTTGTACGGCGTGTCGTTTCTGCCGTATCTTTCGCGTTCCTGGGCTGCGGCCGCTATGCGGTGGGCGTGCCATTCCTGGAGTTGGTGGCGGCGGGTGGTGAGGAGCGCACGGAGGTGGGCGTCCCGGTCTCGTGCCTCCGGTATGCTGGGGCGTAGCAGGGTGGCGAGTTCCCCTTTCGTGGTCCAGATGTCATGGACGAGTTGCTGGAGGGTGAGGTCTGGTGGTGCTCCCATGTGGTTGGTGTCACGCTCCATGCCGCATGCTTGTGCCGCCCGGCGCATGGCGGTGGTGAGTGTCGGTGCACCCGGGCGGCGCAGGATGGCGTGTAGGGCCCTGTTATACCTGTGCCAGGCGCCGTGGTCGTCCTCGGCCGGGCACTGCAGTGTGGGTGGGAGGGTGTCGTCTGGCAGGGTGGCCGCGGGTGGGGGTAGGTTGGGGATGATGAGGTCGATGTAGAGGGGCCGGTGGCCCGTGCCTGTGGGCGGGAGGTCCCCGTAGGCTGCTTCGTGGACGCGCACCGTGGTTGGGTCCCCGTAGCACGTGTCGATGCGGGATGGGTGGGTGCCGGCTTGGTGGGGGTAATGGGAGGGTGTGCCGGTGAGTCCTGCCGTGAGGTCGGTGAGGCCCCGTTGGTGCATGGCGTCCCGGACAGCTGTGTCGGTGGCTGTGGGCGGGCCGGTGCGGTCGTCATCGGTGGGGGCGGCGCTTAGGTCGCCTATGATAATCCGGGTGCCAGGAGGGAGAGTCGTTGGTACGCCAGGCTCAGGGTGTCCAGGAAGTCCTTGGTCTCCTCCCCGAATGGGACGTGCGTGAGTAGCACGTTTAGCTGCCATCCGGGCCCCACGCACTCGTACGCCCCGAGGCGACCATCCACTCCGAGGTCGGGGTGGGCATGTACCGTGACCGACGTCTTGTGGTAGAGGGGTACCCCCCGTTCCCAGTGGGCGTGATATTTGTTCCCCTCCGGGTCCAGGATCGGTGCTGGTTCGAGTTGGTCCGCTCTGCGGAGGGCTTGGTCCAGGAACCCCAGGAGGTCTGCGCCTTGGGGGTGCGGCCCGGGCATGGCTTGCAGTGTAGCGGCCTCGGTGGGGTCGTAGGTGACCGCGGGCTCGTTGAGGATGTTGATGCGGGCGTGGGCTTCCGCAGGCGCTGGTTTCTGGGGACCGGTAGTTGGGGGGGCGGGCCGTGTCCGGCCCTGGCCCCGTCAGGCGTCGAGGAGGTCGATGACGCCCTGAGCTGCGGGTGCCCTGCGGTTCCGCTTCTGGGGCTGGGGTAGGGCCCATGCATTGTGGACTTCGCCCGTGTACTCGGTGCCGGTGAGGTGCTCCGTGTCGGGGGTGCACAGCTGCATGGGGACCATCTCACGACCGGTTCGGTCTCGCCAGAGTTCGATGGTGCGCCCCGGCTTCTTGTCGTTGGGGGTGGCCGGGTCCCACTTGACGTGGATCCTGAACCCCTGGTGGTCCCCGGTGACGAGGTACCGGTGCTTGACCTCCCCTGCGGCCCATATCCACTTGGAGGGGCCCGCGGCCGTGGGGTACTCGAAGGGCAGCTGCACCCGGGTGCCGATGGCGTATTCGGGATACAGGGCAGCGGCTTCCTCTTTGGTCCAGCTCTTCGGCTTGGCCCTTGGCTTTGGCGCGGGTTTGGCCTGTGTGGGGGCCTTGCGCTTCTGCGCACCTTGGCGGCGTCGGGCAGCGGGTTGTCCCCGTTGGGGAGGTGCGCCCTGGGGCTGCTGTACGGGTGCGTGGCCGGGTGCAAACACGGGGTGTTCGCGGGTGGCTGGGACGTCGGGCTTCGACGTGGGGACGGGGTTCTTCAGCTGGAACACTTGCTTGGTCATGAGGCCAAGCACTTCCTCGGCCTCCTGTAGGGCGTCGGGCGGGTCCGTGGGCCAGGTGAGGAGCCGGTGCCCGGTGCCTGCCCCGTGGCGGCGCATGTGGGGCGTGTAGCGGGTGGCGTGGCGTGTCCACGCGGGGGTGCGTTCCGGGGGGAGGGGGCCTTCTGGCGCCCCCTGCGCCCAGTAGAGGGCGTAGTGTAGCGCTTCCCAGGCTGCCTCTGAGGCGTGGGGGATGCGTGCGGCGAGTCGCAAGCGGTCCCCTCCGCGTGGTGGGGGCGGGACTTCGTCGTCGGGGGCATGTGCCGTTGCCCGTCGGACCTTGCCGTGGTCGTCCCATTCCACCGTCCACCAGGTGTCCCGGTGTTTGAGGATGTGGACCTCCGTGGTGGTCGGGGGGGCGTCCATGGCGTCCCAGCTGACGAGCTGGATGGGGCGGACCGCAGGGTGGGTCTTCGGGGGTGCTCGCATGTTGAGGATTTGGTGGATGTCCTCGGCGGTGGGGCCCGCGTCGGGGGCGTCCTGCGCTGCTTGGGCTAGAGGTGGGGAGGGGCGGTCCTCCCAGAGGCGGAAGGCGGACGCCGTGGCGTACATGGCTGCGATCAGGACGTGTTCCGTCAGCCCTTCCACCATGAGGTGGTTTTCCCCCTCCAGGTCTCGGGGGATGGTGGCTTCCGCCCTTAGGGTGAGGAGTGCGATGGCGCGTTTGGGTCCAGGTGTGGCGTGCGTCGGCTCATCTGGCGGGCGTCCGTCGGATGGGGTGTGGGGGGGACGCTTCTGGAAGGGGGATGGTCCCGGCGCCAGGTGCTCGACAAGGTGTAGCGGTAAGGCGTGGTGGCGGTCCGCTGCGGGCAGGAGGTAGGGGTGTGGGTCCCCGGGTATCGTGCCGAGGAATATGCCCCCCCTGTAGGTAGGGGTGGGCAGGGGTTGCTGCAGAGCGCCTGCGCATGGTAGCGCGCACCGAGGGTTGCAGTGGGTGCATGGGGCTGTTTTGGGGTGCGGTACCGCGTACACGGTGAAGGGCCCTACCGCGCGCTGGATGTGGCGGGGGATGATGTTGCGGAGGTCCGCCACCCGTGCCGTGCGGCTTTCGCCATAGTATATCCAGAGCGTGTCCTCCAGTGCCATTTTGGGGCGTAGTTTGCGAGCCAGTAGGTTCAAGGTGCTTTTGTGGGTGGCCTCGGTGATGGTGCCGGGTCCAGCGTTAATGCGTGGGAGCAGGTGGCTTTGGTGGTGCGCCGCGGCCCGTCTGCGGGCGGTGTGGAGGGCGGTGCTGTCGGCGGGAGGGGGCGCGTGGTGGGTGGGCATTTTGCGCGGGGTCGGGGCGACGTGTAGGGGATGCTTCCATGCCGGGCGCGGGTGGTGTTGCGGTGGCTGGAGGCCAGGGTAGGTGGTGAAGGTGTATATGGTGACGGGGGAGCGCTCATGCGTGGCCTGGAGGTAGTAGTGGTCGCGACCCGTGTTGTGGGTGACGATGACGTTTGGCGTTGGTATGTCGTAGTGGAGTGCGGTATTGGGGAGTTGTTTGGTGATGCGTGCCGTCACGTCCCCCGTTTTGGGCGCGGTGTCGTGGGGCACGAGGATGTGGACTGCCCACGCATCGTGGGCGGGGAGGTCGAGGTCCGGTAGGGTGGGATGAATGGGGCGCTAGCAAACTTGCCGATTACAATTTCCAGAATGGCGACATGCCATCATTGCGAGAAAGATGTCCTTGATTAGTGCCCTAGAGATTTTGATGAAATCCTGCAGATTTTGATGTTGAAATCCGGTTCCAAAGCAGCAAGTAGAGCAAGAACAGGATGTGGATCGAATCAATGAATAGTTTTGAAATCCAGGGTAACACAGAAGGGCTGCAGATAGACAAAGCAGGTATAAATGCAAAGATTCAATCACAAAAGGATAAAACAAATGATTTTTATATGAAACCTGGCATGACTCTTGATTCCCAATTAGCCTCAAGCACTTCATGTGCACACTTTTGGATGAAATGGAGCTGGTTAGGAATATGGGGCATAGTAGTTAGGCCAGACACAGATTATCACTTGGCCAAGCAACTGAATTCAGAAACAGTTAAAAAGTAGAACCACAATAAGTGATAGAAACAATTGAGTATAGGGGTCTTGGGGTGGGAGACCACTAGGCTTAACCTCCAAGGCCTAAGGCATGAAATGCCTATTGTATTTTGGTATATCCTCCATGAAGGAAGGTACCTCCGCTCAGTTGAGTGGTAGGGGTGAACTTCATGGGTCAGCTAGGGTTATAACCCTAGTTACTTTGAGAAAGTGTACTTAAAGCTTCAAAACAGGGATAAAAATACTTAAGTAAGTCTTAGCATCAACAAAAGGGTTTTAAGGGGGGCTTGGCCTGGATCAAGCCCTCCAAGAAAGACATGGTAGTGACTTTTTCTTACTCCCCCCTGGAGTACTAGTTGATCAAGCTAGTAGGACCAAGGAAAAAGGCTCAAATATTCCCAAAATTACCCCAGAAAAATGTATTAAACCTACTAAAAACATTCTCATCAGTTCATAGAAGCCTACCACACTGTAGGTACCCTTGAAAAACAGTGTAATGTACCGTGAATGATGTGCCTCGATGGGGCATTCCTCAATAGTGGCCAGCGTGCGACGAAACCGTTTGGTAAAAATTTGGGGGTAATGGGGTTTGAACCCAGGACTTCCTCCCTGGAGCACACATGCTTGCCCACTAGGGTACAGTCGAACGCTCTAATGCGGACGGCGATCGCTGCATAAACAGCGTTTTGGTAAGCGTCCTGACCAAGGGTCAGGGCGGAGCAATACTCCCAATGGAGGACACAAATCTCCAGGAGCTGAAAAAAAAAGAAAATGACACCAACAGGGAGTGAATCCTGTGGTTTAGCGAAAGGTGTAGCAATTTAAGAAGTCAAATCGCTAAATATTGACGAAACAACGCGAGTAATCGTCATTTTTACAGTTACTGTCGCAGACAAGGGGCAACAGAAGCGGACTCCAGAAAAAGGGTTGCGCAAGCGTAAACGGCTCTAGAAACAGAAGGTATGAGCTGTAGTTTTTGAAGTTCTAAAAGATATTTTTGCACAGGTGCATCAAAATTTTTATAAACTTTAGGGAAAAGTATCGAAAATGAACCCACACCACAGAGCAGGTGGACAACCCACCTCTCAGGTATGCCAGTGTCATTTCACACGCATGCATTGCGTTGGTGTTGGTTGCCTCGTTAAAACGTTAGGGCTGTCACGGTCGTCTTCGTTGGAGGTTCGGGTGCTCACCTTCTTTGCTCTGCACAGGTCAACACAGAAATGAAAGGTATGCGATGCGAATGGAGCGCGCAGCGCGCACGTAGTGTTAGAATATGCGCTGTGCTCGCGATGCATGTGCCTAATTGAGGCATTCACACGCTGTGTCGCTTTCCCTGTGCCCCAATCCACCCTTGTTCTCTCTTCACAGGTAAGAAAAGAAAGTGCTTGTTCGTGTTCGTGTTGCCGTAGCGCTAAAACAGGGTTGCTTAAAACGCTTAGCCTTGTTTTGTGTTGTGCAGAGCGCCACTCTTTCTCTTTTCTTTGCAGGAAACAAAGTCCAAAGAGCATACATGACACACAATGCATTAATCGCTTAGGGTAGTTTATAGTTCGCCATAGGTTTGTTTAAGCGCTTAGGGTTGTTTTGCGCTTGTGTCTTCCTCGGCATTCACATGATGCGTGGTGAGTAAGGTAGGTAAGCCCAGGAGGAGCTCACCTCCTGGTTGAGTCACGCTGTGATTGGTTATGTCGGGTAAGATTAGGTAAGAGAAAGAGGAATGGCAAAAATTGTGCATACCTGTGCATGCATATGGCGCATCAAAGGGTAGTGACGCGTTCCCGTGGGGGGCCGGCCACGGGACGCTGCGGTGACACGCACAGGTGAGCAGGCAGGCAAAGCACTACGCTCACAAGGGCATCAATACGCTCGTGTCATGTGACAAAGCGTTTCAGGATCCTTGCCACTCTGCAACAAGGGAACGAAAGTATGTACAGCAACACATCAGGATATGTACACATGGGGTTGAGACTGCACTGGGGTAAGGGCATCACAGGACAGTAGACACTCAGTCCCAACTCATATCCCAATCCCAGGTCCGACCCTCTCAGTGGCTGGTGGGGGCGGGGGCTCAAACACAACCCATGCCCTGCTCAGTCCGGACCCTGAAACCCTGCCAATAGGGGGGGTGTCCCGCCCAGCCACAGGCGAGTTCCTGAGAGCCAAGGGGCTCCAAGGCCAACCGACAGTGGCTCCCTATGCTCCCTCAATGGCAGGTTCCAACTCCCCTCTGAGCTGGAGATATGGCTCCGCCATTATCCCCTAGGAGTTGGTAGCTGAAAATGGGCTGTTTCAGCCCAAACTGATATTAGCTCCAAAATCTCCAAAATTGACCCCTCGTCCGGACCCGTCAGAGGTAGGGACGAGACAACTGACCCTATGCCCTTCGAGTATGAATTTCCTGGAGCCCTCACCCAACCTGGTTCCCTTTGAGGTCCCGGCATCAGGGCACCACGGGTTCGTCAGGTGGGGTCATGATGCCAAAATCACCAAAATTGGCGTCATTCCCACGCGTGGCTCGCCCGGCCAGGGCAAGGCCAATGGCTCACAGGATAGGAGGCAGGACCTAGAACTTATATCTGAGTGTACAACTTGAAATTAGGTCCGGGCTCCCTGTGGGCATAAAGATATGGGGCCGCCAAAAACACTTTCTGAGTGTCTATTTTTTTTTCGATTGACCCTCAGCATTTTGTTGATGGATCCACCAGTAGTCCAGGCTATTCGGTGATTGGAGAAAATCCTGGGCTGTTCAAGTTCTGGAGCCTTTCCCGCAGTTTTCAAATCATCATCTCAATTCCCGAGTTCAAATCCACGCTCGCAATCTTTCAATTGACGCCAAGCCACCTTTTCGTTCATCCCGAAAACACCATGAATTTCACCCTATTTGGAAGCTCCAAAGCCGCCGATGATGGCCTTTCAACGCTATTCAACTATTCTCCGTCACACCTCTTTCAAAAACACCAAGCCTCAAATTCGCCGTTGCAAACACGCTTTCCGTCACGCCAACTTGAAGCCATTGAGGGCAAAATATTTGACACACGCCAACGCATTTTCGTTCCCGAAGTCTACCGCCGACTACAAGACTACTCCGAGTTTTACCTGGATGTGGAAGGCACCGATATTCAATCCGCCTTCGTTGGGAGCAACTCCACGGAAATTCTAGATCGAGGTAGGGTCTCTTCCGTTGCGCACAATAACTACAACGAGCTCGAAAAGCTTTTGTTCAAGCACAAGCGTTTCTACCTAAAGCCGTATGAGTTGGACTATTCCCAAGCCGAAGCCAAGGAGTCTCCACCCACCGCCACCCCGTGGGCTAAACAATTAAGAACCGTGCTAGATAAAGCCAAAGAAGAGAACAAAGACCTCAAAGGATGGTTCGTTATTCCGGCGTGGGACGCTCAAGTGGTTGCCGCCACCTTTCGCATGCTAGGCTCAACTTCCGCCCTTTTTCCTCTTCTTCCGTACATTTCTAGCGTGATATGTATGCACGGGGCGCAACTCCGGGACGCCTACAAGGTCAAAAGGGACGGCAAAGACTCCTACGAGTTCCGCACGAGCGGCCATCAAACGATGCCGTATGTTGCCTTGCTCCTAAACACCTCTTCCTTTGACGGGTGCCGATATGAAGACATCAATTTTAAGTTTGAACCTTTCCGCTTCGCCGCCAAGCACGCCCATCCAACGGTGCGAGACCTCCGGTTGCACAAAACACTACGTTTTGAGGTGAGCATAGAATTCCTTGATCACATTGAGCCTTCACCGCCGGAAGAGAGAGATAAAACTAAACCAAGGCAACGCAAAATTGGAGACGCCCGTGCTTTCATGAAGTTAATGAACGAAATGTTTGTCCCCGCGCTAGCAAACGTATCGGTGAACACCAAAAATGCCTACTACCCGTTTGGCCACATAGTCCCTTCCGAGAGCCCGCATTGGGCCTACTACCGGTTTGATTGGGAACTCCCATCTCGCTTTGCCGACGAGCTCATGTTTAAGGTCCGAGAGTGCGCCCAATTCCTCACCGGAGAACTCCTTGCAATGGACATGCACGCTTTGCCGACTACCGAAGTGTATCGAGCCGTGATCGCTAGGGACCGAAAGGAAAGAAACAAAGACCTACAAGCTCCGGAAATGCTCACCATGATGATCGCCAACCTGCCCGGTGGACGGGGCGCCTCACCGCCCCTAGGAGCGATGTTCCGGTCTAAAGATTCCTTGGTAGTGGCGATTGACACCACTCACGCGCCGTGCGACGTCATGAAGACCGGTGTCCAAACGTTAGCTATCCGCTTCTTCCACTCATGCGGCATTGTCCTCTTTCATGGCATAGATGGGCAATTAGTGCGGTTCTCGTCACGATCCGACGGCAACGCGAGGTCCGCGCCTTCGGGCGCCCCCGAGCGAGCCCACGCGACGCCGGCCCCGCCCTCATACGACTCATCTAAGGCCCCGAAGACCGCCGTGCTCCTAGTGGCCCCAAGATCGGCGCACGCTCTCGACTTGCGCGTCCAAGCGGGGTTTCTTGGCCCGTACGTGTCGTTCGAGCCCACGCGGCCTCCCTACGAACACCAACAAGCCTACCTCGTGGTCTACGAAAAAGGAGAATCCGCGCTGCTAGCGCATGATTTCAAATATGGAGACGCTGCCTTTGCCCCACTACACCGCAACCTCATCGCCCTCGAGAAGATCCTCCCCGCTCAAGACCCGGATGTGGCCGAGCACGAGCAACCCATAGTGCAGCGCCTCCAAGCGGGAGCCGCCTTGGGGTCCACGGCCTTCGTGTCCCAACTTGTCACCGCCCTTCGTGAAAGGCCCGCTACGGGGCTGACTGAGCGCATCAGCGAGTGGAACGCGGCACCGGAGGACGCCGGCGCCGCTACGCCAACGCCGGGACCAAGCCGCATCGAAGAGATGTCCGAGACCAGCGTCCCGCTGCTTGCTCCACTAGGAGGCGAGGCGACCACCCTCCTACCCCCCGACCACGGTGCCCCCACCCCCGCCTCGGATATTCAAATCGACCCCCGCCTCCCCGCTGGTTTTTATTACGTCCGCGACGTATTCTCCGAAAGCCAAGAGGAAACGGTAAAAAAGATTCTCCACGACAACACGTGGGAGAAGTACCACGGGCGCTCAGTCCAACACTTCGGCCACGCATACCTCGGCCCGAGCAAAGTCGCCGCCACGTCCCCCATCCCGGAAGAGTTTTCCTCCATCCTCCAAACCTACAATGCCGCGCTGGAGCGGCTAGGCCTCTCACACCCTCCTCCCAACCAAATCACGGGCACAATGTATCTCCCGGGAGAGGGCATCGGCTACCACGGGGACGACCCCTTGCTAGGCGACCCAGTGTCCATTTTTGGTTCCCAATCGGACACCACAATGTTCTTTAAGAACCCCTCCAACGGGGACTCCTTTCGCATCCGCCTGTTTGCCCGCTCTCTCCTGGTCCTCACGGGGGCCGCACGCCATGAGTGGCACCACGGTATACCTCGACGGAGAGAAGACGAAGTGTTTGGGCTAACCGTCCCTCGTACCGTCCCTCGCCTCGCTCTAATCCTCCGACACATACCACAGGCAAGCTAACCCACGAAAGCCAGAGGGCCGGGTACCCGCCTCCTGCACTGTCCAGCCCCCTCTACCTGAACACAAAAGGGCCAAGATTCAGTGAACCACCGGCCCAGTCACGGCTTCCACCGTCACAGGCAAGGGGCTAGACGACGAGCTCACCTCGGCCGGGATACCGGCCGACCAAATTCAGCACTTTCTTTGCCTTAGCCGGCCCAGCCAACCCGGCTCCCCAGTGCCCCCCCAGCCCCCCCCTATCCCGCCCCCCCCGAGATCCAAAACGCGCCTACGGAAGGGTTACCAACGGCCTCACCGCCCCCCCATACCCCTCCCTTCAGAACTGCGTTTTCTATCCCACAACTTGCAGAAGAAACCCATAGTGAGCAGCCAAATTCTCCGACACCTCAAGAACGACTTCGACATCCTCTTCCTCCAAGAAATCAATCACGCCCCCATCCTCCCCCACGTATACGCCTACGGTTCGGGCACTAAAGCCACCATCGTTTCGAATATCAGCCAAGACAAACACTCCAGAGGCGAGCATGGTTCCGTCTTGGTCTGTTCCCCCCGGCTCTCCCGCTTCGTTACCCCCCTTCCCCGACTAGATACAGAAGGGATGCTGGCGGCAGCCGTTCTCACTCTCCCGGGGGCCCCGCCCACCTTGCTGGTCTCGGTATACGCCCCAAGCACGGACGTCCACCGCTCAAAAATTGAAAACATCCTACGGCCACTCATGCATCAGTATCCTAACCACGTCCTCGGTGGGGACACCAATTGCATAATGTGCCCTGAACTAGACGGATCGAACCTCCAAACGGACAACGAATGGCCGTGGCTTCGCAGACAGATCACGAGCGACCCGCCGCGCCTCATCGATACCTTTCGGCACTTTCACCCGACCGAGCGGTCCTTCTCCCGATACCCCACCCCGTACAGGGCAAGCAGTAGCCGCCTTGACCATATTTTGCTCTCCCCGGCGGCCTCGGAATTTTTTGCCCCCACCTCTGCAACCATCCAAACCGACGACAAAACGTCAGACCACCACCCAGTCACGTACACCTCTCAAGTCCCCCCTCACCCTTTTACCGAAGCTCCCACAACTAAGAGGAAAGTTTTCCGAAAACTGACGGAGCGGGAACGCTCCAAGCACCACGACTCCCTTGCCCCCCTGGCGCGGTGGTGCGAGTCTACCCTCCCCCGCTTTGAGTCCTTGTCCTCGGCGGACATCGAGCTTTTCACAGACGTCGTGCTGGAGGAAGTGGCGACCAGCTACCACAGTATCACCACGCCGTCACGCCCTACCTCCTCGGCTCTGGTAAAGAAAATCAAAGAGTCCCTGCAAACCCTGCCCCCCCCCAGCCATCCCAACTACCCCGCTTCCATGGACACGCTCAACAAACTCGTCAAGGAGTGGGAAACCAAAGTGAACAAGGCCGCAACCACCAAAATCCATCGGTGCCTAGTGAGGAAAACTAGGATCAAACGCACCATCAACGAGGCGCTCAACCCCGTGGAACGAGGTGAAATAACACTGAAGCGCCCGGGCACCACACAGCTCGTCTCCACCCCCAAAGAAGTGGGCTCTATTTTCTCTTCTACACTCCTCACCCTGGGGGGCAGCCTCGAATACGCACCGCCGAACACTCTAGTGGATCGCCTACTCGCACACTCCCCCGCCTGCCCCGAACCCACAAAACACGGCCTCCTCCCTGACATTACCTGGGAATCGTTACGCAACACGCTTAAGAGGTCCAAGCCCAACAAGGCGGGGGGGCGGGACTTCACAAACAACTACACTTTGCACGTCTCCCCCCCCCCTATCCAACAATTCATTTGGAAGGTATGCAACTACTACCTCCACCGGCCGTTGCCCGAGAAATGGCTCGAAGCCAACATTATCTTGCTTTTTAAGAAAGGGGACGTGATGAACCCGGTAAATTACAGGCCTATAGCCTTGCTGAACAGCGTTTACAAAATAATTGCAACACACGCCAACCGAGAGCTACT
The DNA here is from genome assembly GCA_964036045.1 of Eutreptiella sp. 'Long Island Sound 2002'. Taxonomy (NCBI): domain Eukaryota; phylum Euglenozoa; class Euglenophyceae; order Eutreptiales; family Eutreptiaceae; genus Eutreptiella; species Eutreptiella sp. 'Long Island Sound 2002'. The sequence continues at coordinate 12,631,679 of OZ038394.1, forward strand.
GGCAGCGGCCATTGAACATTCCATCATACACCCCACCCAGTTCGGCGGGCTTCCGAACCGCAGATGCCAGGACCACATTTTCAACCTCTTATCCACGTTTCGGGAATCGGTCGGTAGCTACAGCCTCTACATTGATTTCAATAAGGCTTTTAACTCCGTCCCCCACACCACCCTCTTCACAGTTCTATCCCGCCTGAACTTTCCTACGCCCCTTGTAAACCTCATTCAATCCTTGTACCGTGCCCCTCGCGACTTCCCAGTGGTGTCAGGTCAAACCCACTCCTCACACCTGCAAACCAGAGGCGTTCGGCAAGGATGCCCCATGTCACCAATCCTTTTCTGCCTCTACCTGAATGTGCTCCTCTTCGCCTTGCCGTCCCACGTCACTGCACCCCCCTCCCCACACGAATCGGGCCACGCCTTTGTTGACGACCTCCTCTATCGATCAGAGAATGGGGACCGCATACAGCAAGTTTTAAACTTCTTCGACACGGTCGCCAGGGAGTGGGGTCTAGACCTTAACCTCAGCAAAACCGAGATCCACGCTATGGGAACAGCTCCCCCCAGAACCTTCACCTCCCCCTCGGGCACCCCCCTGTCGACAACAAACCAAAAGACGGGGCAACCACACAATTGCTACAAATACCTAGGGGTATACATCTTCACCGCCAACCATGAGGCACAAACACTGGCATTGGCCAAGTCGGAAATACGCTCATTTTTCACAACCCTCCAACCCCTCCAGCTCACCCTTTCGGAATACATTCTCTTGGTGAACGTCCAACTCATCCCTATTCTTTCCTACCGCCTCATGGCACACCCTCTGGCCCTGAACGAGTTGGGGGCCCTTCAGGCCATGATCTGGCAAAATGTTGCGCATGACCCCTCCCCGGACAGAGCCAACAGGATCTCCCGCCTCGTCTCCCCTAAGGCCCGCTACACCCCTCGCCACCAGGGAGGCTTAGGACTCCGCCACTTCACTTTTTCAATTTGCATGGCCCTGGTAAACACCGCAATAAGGTACCTCAACGGAGACGGCCCGGCCTCGACAAACGAATCTTTTTCCGAAGCAATGCTCTCCACCGCACGCAACCCAATCCAAGACACCATCATGGACGCATGCCACGCCATAGGCTTCCGATACCACAGCACCGGCCTCTGGGCCTCCTGCCCCCCCTCCCTTTTCCTCCCAAAAGAAAAAGTCCAGGTCCGGTTCCTAGCCACCAAGCCGGCACCACAATACAGCAAGTTCGGCAACAGATTAAAACGGACGCCCCAGGACCTGGGGTTCCACCTAGGTACAGTCACGGAAGTGCACTCAGAATCGGCCACACTCCAGTTTTCGGACGGCACCACCCACACCATCAAAAACCCCGGTCTCCGCCGCAACGAGAAAGAATACACCTTTCAAAACCCAGCCATTTCTGTCCTCCCTCAACTGGCGGGGCGCCACGAACTGCTCACCCCCCCCCTTCTTCACCCTCAAGAATACATCCTCAACCCCCCCCCCGGGCCATACAGCGGGGTCCTACTCGACTCGTCACTGCATGGCGAGCTGTACCGGCTCCCAGATGAACCTCACTCCCTTGACCCCGACGACCTCGAAGAATGGGGTTGTGAAGCAGCCCTTGCCCTCCTCCTCGCATCGTCCCCCGGCACGACATGGGTGTACTTGGATGGCTCAGCGGGCGCCTTGGGCTACGGATCGGCGGCCACCCTGTTTTTTCCAAATGGCTCCAGATGGGTACTGTGCCAAACGTCCCCGTACCAGTCATCAGAGGGATCGGAGTTCTGGGCCGCTATTATGTTCCTACGGTGGGCCCTTGCATCTCACCCGCACCTCACCTTCGCCGTGCTAGGGGACAACCTCCACGTTATCACTGTTCTCTCTCCGAACACCCCCCCAGGCCTCCCATCACGCTCGCCAGCCGGCACGTGGGAATCCTCTCTCCAGTCCATTCAGGCCTCCCTACGCCCAGGGATGATCCAGGGTTGGGGGTGGATCAAGGGGCACGCCGGGTTCGTGGGGAATGAAATCTCAGATGCTTACTCAAAGTGGGCCGCCCACGTGATGGTCTGGGACCCCTCCCTCCTTCCCCCCCCCCCGATAGGGTGCATATCCAGGGGCCCCCTCCCAGTCATACACAAATTGACTACAACCTCAATCAAGCATCTCCTCCCTCGCCACAAACACGAAAACATCCACGCACCGTCCAGCTTCCATTTTTACAATCACACTTCGTGGTTCAAAGGCCTCCCTTTCAAATGGTCCTCCGGAAATTTCAACATGGCGCCATTTGCTTTCCACGACGACTTGCGCCCTCGCCATTGCCACGCTTGCCCCGACCCGCACCCGATGGATGTTATCTCTTTCGTCTCACACTGCCCAACGTGCGAACACCTGGTCCAATCCTACATTCAATGCTGGCGCCCCCCCTTCACCACGGTGGTGTCCCAATGGTGGTCCGCGACCACACACGTGGGGGAGAGACGCAATTTCGTCCGAGGGCTTGTTCCCGTGACGCTGTACACCAAACGCACAACCCCCCCCTCCGGCCGAAGAAAACCAGCACACTGTCACGACTTAAAACTCGCCCTGAAGGATCGTGTTCCCCTGCTCCTCAGCGCCCTATACCGCACGCTGGAATGGCTAAAAGACCACCCCCCTCCAGCCCCGCTCACCCCCCCTACGGGCCCCAACTCATGGGGACGCCCCTGGTCGCCCTACAGCACGTCGCACACCGCCCAACAACGCCCCCCCCCCGCCTACCACCCTCCCCCCCCCCTCCCGGACAAAGTTGCACACAAGCCCCCAAAACGCCCCCGCCCCCCATCTCCTGCGGCACACACCAAAACTCGAAAACACGGCCGCCAGCCCCCAAGGCCCGTCCGGCCTCTATCACTGAAACGCGGTACCGCAAGTCAACCCCAGCCAGAGCCTCCGCCCCCCAAACGGCCGCTCACAATCAGGGACATGTTCAACCTCCCCCCCCCCCCTAGACCAGCACCCCCCCTCGCCGCCTCCGCCCCCATTTCCGCCCCTTCTCCTCGCATAACAAGGTACTTCGCACCAGCCCCCCCCTCCCCCGCGAGTACAAACTCACAATCGTCCTCACACTCGTCCAACGTGTCATCTCTTTGAAAAAGCCACACTTACACATTTTCTCACGCCGACCCTCGACAGCCCTAGCGGCGCGACCAATCAGTACTACCACACTGGCACTCACCAGTCACTTCTGCAAATGAATCCCTCCCCCAAGCCACCCCCCGTGCTCAAGCCGTCATGCTCTAACCCCCAATCCGCAACCACACCGCCCTCGGGTATCAAGCGGAGACCCCGGCCTGCGGTTGTCTATAACGGGGCTGCCAAGTCTCTTTGAGATGAAGCAGACGAGGACAGCAACGTGCAGCGGTACTCAGCCCGCGATTGAACTTGATTTCGGGCTCCCGCCCCTCCCCAAAAAAGATTGGCGCGCAAGAGCCTTTCTCCCCGGCCTGGCCAGCCACAAAAGGCGCCGTTCAGTGCAAAAGATATGGGGCCGCCAATTGACCACACGGGGGGTTGAAATTGGGGTCCCAAAAGGGGGTCATTTTGGCTCCCTGAAATGAGCCAAAATTCGGGGTGCTCCCAATAGTATATCTCCACGCCGGCTTGGAGATCAGATCCGCCATTCCATACGCCATCCACCGGGAGTCCAACGAACACTCCCATGCACTTGGCTCTCAAAGATCTCCATGCCACTCGGCGTGGTGACGATCCCAATTGGGTCCACAAATGCCAAAATGGCAAAATTGCCCACACTCACTTTGGGCTAGCGCCTTAACGAAGGTTGCTCCGCTTCGCCCACGTGGTGTGTGAACCATGGGGACCAATATACATAACACCCATGTCATATATGGTCCATTGGTCCATGCGTCCGGCGTGCACGGGTGGGCTGAACATAGTGCACGGCGGGCAGCGAAAGTGGAAAATTGCTCAAAATGGCCGAAAATGCGCACACTCATGGTTGGGGCAAATGAGGCACATGCCCGACTTGGACGGGAGTGTGCCATAGGATTGGTATCAAGTCATGTGTGTCCAACATATCTTTTGGGCGTCGCCCAACTCCTCCGGTATTGGGAATGGCAGGGTCGCCAAGTGAGCCCATGATTTGGGATAGTCCCAAATCGCCAACATGGCGGTCACGGTATGCCAAGCCCAAGAGGAGTTATTCGCCGGGTCCAAGATATGTTGGGCACCAAAGTATGTACCCTCATATCATACTTGAGTCATGATGTCAATTGAGCGCAACGTTGGAATACACGGTCGCCACTTGACATCATGACGGGCCAAAAACGGCAAAATTGGCACAAAGATACACAAAAGTGCCTTGAAAGGTGCACAATTATATTATAATATCTTTGGCTTGGATCGTGCAATCAACTAATCCTTCTAAACATAATGACTTGACACCAATGACCTTCGATTCCACATGTGTGCCCCACTTGGGGCGCTTTGAAAGGTCACGAGCGCTACTTCCCAAGTGGGCACATGAAATTATGGAAAATTGCAAAACACACACCTTGCTCCCAACGCATCGCTTCGGGATCGCCACACAAGCTTCCCTTCACGAAGGTTAGGCTTGCAATTGATCGTAGGGAGTATGGAGAAGGGGCTTGCACAATATGAGCTCCATTGGCGGGTTTGGCTTGGAGCGATGGACCCGCCAAATGGGCACGCAACACAACACATGGCACATACCACATATTGCCCCAAAAGGTAGCTCCCCCCACGATATGTCATGCCCCTCCAAGGGCATAACTTTGTGTCAATCGTTCATAGGAACTCAAGGAGAGTTCCTATGCAACACCAACACTCGCGCGCTACACTCGAAAGTTATCTTAACGCACGCAATATCATGGCCAAAGAGTTATAACGCAAACTCTACCCTCTTGACCATGATCCATTACACTAGCGCGCACGTGTGGAGACGCAAGGCATATAAAGCTTCCTCAATTACGTCGGGAGTATTGTGAATACATCCCACGTTTCCCTATTGTCATTCCTTCAAGCAGCACAAGATATGACCCTCACAAGTGGCCTCACGAATCAACCTTGTTTTGCCCATATCTCTAAGACAAATGGAGGGCAAGATAAAAAGAAAATTGATTCGTGCATAGGGAAGCACGTAGGTCCACTCGAAAGAGGTCAAATCAAGTGCCGGGATGTCGAAGTCGAAAATCCGATTTCGACATCCTGATAAATTCGGATTAAGGTTGCGAGTGTAGAATGTGAAAATTGCGGATGCATCAATGCAGTTCCTGAAGACTTTAGAGCCTTCGTCACGGATAGCGCTAGAATTTCCATTATTAACAGTTAAACTGGCGGTTACGCAAAAGTCGCCAGCTAACCGCCAGCTGCCAAAACAGTGAGTATCAGAACGGAAGCGTAAAAATTGACGGAAACAATATGAAAACAAAACCCTGTTGATTCCTGATGTTCTGATATATAAATCTCCGCTGGCGGTGCATCGGTTGCCGATGCGGGGCTTTACGGCACGGAACACGCTCCCGCCGGGCTCGCACCGGGCGTCAACGGGCGCCTTCCGTACATGGGGTTAGTGGACTGGAGACCGGTCTTCCCTTCCGTACGTGGGGTTAGTGGACCGGAGACCGGTTGTATGCCCTAACCTAGCCATGGGGTTCTGGGTACCGCTTCACCCCCCTCCTTAGAGCAAACCCTGGGGGGGGCTCGATAACACCCATGCATGGCAGCGGGTACCGAGGACCATCCCCTGAAGGGGGGGGGTGTCACACCCTCACTTCAGGCTGACTCAGGTGAGGCTGCCCAAATCCCACAGTAAGATAGGTATGATGCTGTAAAAGCTCGTAGCACATGTATAGTATCAAGTATCAAGTCCCAGGTCCTGGCGGCGATTGTTCGGAATCCAAAGCACCCGTTAACCCATACCAGGCGCACCGGGTGCCGGCTGCTACGGTCACCACCACAGTGGCAGTGGCATACACGGCCAACATAGGCGACACACGACGACCGAGGTGGTCCCACAGGTCGAGAGCGACCACAAAGATCCATCAGGCTACCCCAAGCTTCCCAAGGCCCGCCGACTGGGGAGAGTCCCCACGGGTCCTTCCTCGGGCGCACCATGTCCATATCCATACGACGCGAGTCCAGAGTGGTACAGCCGAACGAGCTCCTCCTTAAGGGATCGGGCATCAAGGCCGTCTTTTCCCTTGCCCTATTACCACGAAGGCCATACATGAGGGAGGTAGGCAGGTAGGTGCACTCGGTCGTGGAGAGGCGCCCCATGGTTCCCCCTGGCGTCGCCCCTGTGACGAACAGGAAGAGGCTTCGCGCGTGAAGAGGGGAGGCGGCTTACTTCCCGCTAGACCTGACTGTTGGCCCCCAACAAAGCGGCCCCGGGCTACGCCGGGAGGGCTGATCGCCGCCAGCGTGACATGCTTGTCTCGCCAGGAGGGTGTGCTCCCGTGCTTGCGCACGTCCCCTCCTTTGGGCGGAACCCTAAGGGTTCACCGGACTTCCTGGCGTATCCCGTTCCCAAGGCGTGCATGCACGTTCTTGGTACTATGGTTCCGAGGCGCTTGGGTGTCGCACGCTCCGCCTCGAGTCCCAAAGCAGCGCAGGCCTTAGGATGCAGCCTTACCCCCGGGCTCCGGATCTCGTTTGGCCGGGTCACCTGCATGGCACGGGCTGCCTCAGTGCCCGGGCTGTGGGCACTGGGTTTCCTACTGTTGTGTGGCGTTTGTGTTTGGGTCCGGTTGGCGGTTGGGTGCGGGTTTTGTTAACCCCGCCAGTCCTGGCTGGGGTCTTGGGTGGGTGTGTTTGGGCACGGTTTGTGGGGTTGTCCCTCTAGTGTCGGCTGTTTGTGGTGTTCGTGGTTGGGCTTCGGATTCGGCCTGCTTTTGGGACGTGTGTGGTTTCGTGGGCGCCCCGCTTGCCCCCCGCCGTTTCCGGTTCCGGCGCGCGGTGTGGGCGTGTGTGCTGGGCCCGGGTCTCGCCTGTGCCCAGCCCTTCTTGGCTGGGTTGTCGGGGTGTGTTTTTTTTTTTTTTTGCGCTTTGGTTTTTTCTTTTCTTTTTTTTTTTTTTTCCGGGCTTTGTGGTCCCTGTCCCTCCATCCCCTTTCTTTCGGGCTGGGCTGGTGGCTCTCTTTTTTTTGTTTTTTTTTTCCGTGTCCCTTTTCCCCGTGGTCCGCTGTTACTGGCTTGGTGTTGCCGGTTTTGGGTGGGTGGTCCCCCTGTGCCTCTGTGGGGGTCCTTTTTTTTTTTTCCCCTTTTTTTTTTTTTTTTTTGCCTTCTGGGGGGGGGCTTGGCCGCCTGTGGTGGTGTTGGCGGGCGGTTTGGCGGCTGTGGGCTGTTTTCGTGCCTTTTCCCCTTCCCCCCTCCTTTTTTTTTTGGGGGGGGGGGGCTTGCCTGTTCCTCCCTCTGCCTTCCCTGGGCTGGCGCACGCACTGGCCTGCATTCAGTGTTGTCTTCCGGGCTGCTGTCTTCAGTTGCGTTCTGTGTGGCCACGTTCCGGCCCCATGGGTCGGGTGGGCTTTGTACACGGTGGGCTCGGCGCCCCTTCTTGCTGGGTTAGGTCTTGGCTCTGCCGGCTGGGCGGGTGCGCCAGGCGGCTGCTTGTGGTTTTGGGTTAGGGGGCTGGGGTTGTTCGTGTCCTTACCCCTCTGCGGTGCCGGCTGTAATCTTCTGGGTGGTCCGTCACCGTTGTCGCCTGGCGCGCTGTGGCCCCGTGTGTGGCCTGCGGTGCTGGTGTGTGGCGTGGTGGCGCGGCGCCTTCCAGGGTGTGCGGTGGCTGGCTTCGGTTAGTCCCTCAGGTTAGGGTCAGTTGTGTCGTGCTGTGCCGCTCTGTGCCGCGTCGCGTCGCGTCGTGCTGTGGTGCGTTGCTCTGTGGCGCACTGTGGTGCGGTGTGCCGTGGCCTCGCGTGGTGCCGCGGTGGGTCAGTGGAGGTCAGCCTGGCCTGTGTGGGTCGGGTAGGTCTTCGGGATATTCTGCTGAATGATCACGGTGTCCTTGGGGCGTGCACGCTGACTCACACCCATGGACTCAATCTTCACCGGGCCTCGCAGACAGACAGGCGTACTCGGGGTGTAGGAAAGGCGTTCCTTCTCCAAGGCAGACAAACAGAAATCAGGAGTCGGACGGTGGAGGTGGTTTGCGAACGCTGTTTGAGTGGCGAAAGGCTTGCACCTCAGCTCGGCTGCGCTGGCAGGAACCTGAGGGTCCGGGTCGGTGCCGCCGGCAGGGATGAGCTCATACTTCAGGGTCAGGGGGATGTCCATATCTCCGGTGCTGAACTGCAGGGGTCCGGGGCACCGGTAGTAATCTTGGCACTTCCAGTCTTCACGGCGCTCGGAGATGGCCTTGAAGGGGGCACCGTCCAGCAATTCCAAGGCCTTCGCGATCGATCACAGCCTTTCACTTCCCCTTGCGGCGCTCGAAATTCATCATGGACGGGATCGGCGTGCCGCCGCAGTGCCATTCCTCCACTGGACGCAACAGGTTGGCGACGGACGCCCTCACAGACGTGAGACCAGCTGAGATCAAGCCCCCGGCCGTCAATCCAAGTGCATAGCAATACTCTGCGTCAAACCGCGACGGTAACGCAGCCCGGCCCTTATAGCCCATGGTGTGGTCGCGTGACGGTCCGTGGGGTTGCCCTCCCTGGGGGCCTGTGCCTTGGTCCCGTGTCCTCTGGGGGTTTCGGTCCGTAGTCGTGGGTGCCGCGGCCGTGCTTTCGTTCTCTTCCGGTGCCTGTGAGGTGGCCTTTGTGGTGGTCGGGGTCGTCGCCTGGCGGTGAGGGCGTGGTGGTGCGCCGTGCGGCGGCGTTCCCTGCGGCTCCCTCTGTGGGTGTGGCCCGTTCTCCCCGTGTAGGTGTGCCCTCCGTTCTCCGTGTGGTTTCCGGTGGCCGGTGGGCGTGCGATGGTGTGATCCGTATGGCGTCCGATGTTTGCTTCGGTGGTGTGTGTTGGGGTGTTTCGTGGGGGTGGGGCGGCGCTGGTCTCCCCGTCGTGGTGTGCCCTTCCTGGGTGTGGGTCGTGGTGCTTGCCGTGGTGCCCTTTTCCTCCGTGTCTTGGTCCCCGTTCCCGCCCCTTCCTGGTTCTTGGGTGGTTTCCTGCCCCCATGTGGTGTCGCTTCCGGCGCCCTGTCCCTGCGTGTGCCTGCCCTCACTTGGGGCCCTTCCGTGCCCTCTTGCCTGTGTGCTCCTTGGTGCCCCTTGCCCTTCCCTTGCCCTTGTCCTGCCCCTTCCTGGTGTGGTGGTGGCGGGAGGGGCGGGGTCTGGAGGGGGCGCCGGTGGCCCAGGCTTGGGGGTGGGTGGCCTGGAGCCACTGGCGGAGGGCTTGGGGGGTGTAGGGGGGGCGGAGGCCCTGGACCGCATCGCGGAGGAGGGCCTCCCATGCCGCTTGCGGCATGATGGCCTCCGGGGCGGCCTCGTTGGGGTTTGCGGGGGTGCGGGTGCGCACCTCCTCGAAGGTATGCACCATGTGCACCCCTTCGTGCCTTCCCGCCCCTCCAGCCCATTTCACCCAGCGGCGGAGCTCCTGCAGAGCGGGGGGAGACCACCAGGCGAGGTAGGCGGGGGCCCGGGGGGGGGAGGGGTCCGTGCTCGGGGTCCTGGAGCGGCGGGCGGAAGACGTGGACCTGCGGTGGTGGCGGGGGTGGCGGTGCCTGGGAAAGCGGGAGCGGCGGCGGCGGGGGCTTGGGATGGAGGACCGCTTCACCCCCCTCCTTAGAGCAAACCCTGGGGGGGGCTCGATAACACCCATGCATGGCAGCGGGTACCGAGGACCATCCCCTGAAGGGGGGGGCCGTCACACCCTCACTTCAGGCTGACTCAGGTGAGGCTGCCCAAATCCCACAGTAAGATAGGTATGATGCTGTAAAAGCTCGTAGCACATGTATAGTATCAAGTATCAAGTCCCAGGTCCTGGCGGCGATTGTTCGGCATCCAAAGGACCCGTTAACCCATACCAGGCGCACCAGGTGCCGGCTGCTACGGTCACCACCACAGTGGCAGTGGCATACACGGCCAACATAGGCGACACACGACGACCGAGGTGGTCCCACAGGTCGAGAGCGACCACAAAGATCCATCAGGCTACCCCAAGCTTCCCAAGGCCCGCCGACTGGGGAGAGTCCCCACGGGTCCTTCCTCGGGCGCACCATGTCCATATCCATACGACGCGAGTCCAGAGTGGTACAGCCGAACGAGCTCCTCCTTAAGGGATCGGGCATCAAGGCCGTCTTTTCCCTTGCCCTATTACCACGAAGGCCATACATGAGGGAGTCCTCATGCAGTGTGGGCGGAGGCGTCGACTCCTCAAACCACCAGTTTCCCAGGCAGACTGACCGAGATCAGGAGCACCGGAGGCCGCCATCCGACTGCAAGTGCGTCTGCGAATCGGTAGGCTCACACTGGGACTGACAGTGGCGGACCGCTGGGAGTGTAGTCAGGCAACTGGGCTTCCCGCCTGGCGCCATCAGGATCTCCACATCACAGCAAATAGGGCAACACGGTATCACAGGCACTCAAACAGAAGAAACTGTATGTAGGTACTGGTCCAGGCTGGACCTCAAGTAATAGCATGTAAACGGCGACTCAGGGCGCCTTTGTATCCGATTCCGTGAAAAACAGTCCACACTCAGTGATGGGCTAACATACAGATGCACATATCCTGGAGGGGCAGAAAAACAAGCAATAAATGGGGTAACAGGCGTGTAAACACACTCTGGACAGAGTGCCAAACCACGCCCCGGTTAGGATAAGGCATATGCAGGAGGGTGGACAGGAAAACGCCTGAGTTCAGGCCATATATAGTCTGCAGACACACGTCGACTGGTCTGGATTCCGCAAGTGCCATGGAACCAGACCACACACCAAAAATCGCAATGCCGATGACAGCGGCATCCGTTGCGCAACGTCGTATGGGCTTCAAGGCCCCAAGAGCTCAGAAAAATGAAGGTCAGTCGCCCTACCTGGTTTCCCAAGGATTCAGCAGGGGGGGGATTGACGAATGGAAGAAGAGAGGGGCCATCCTCCTCTGGATACATCAGGGGGGGGTATATGGCCACTCTGATGGCAGGTCACCGGAAGATGGAAGAGAGCAAGCAAGTAAGGGACGATCCGTCGGCCTCACAAGCGCTGAAAACACATCAGGGGAGAGCTCAGGGCGCTGATCAGGCACCCCTGGCTGCAATCGCCCGGGTGAGTGCTGCCAAGTCCGAAACATGGATCTTGGTCTTGTGCTTGCGGATGTACTCCATGAAGGGAGTATTGACCCGCGGCACGAACGAGGAGACGGGTTCCCAGGTGTCGTGGGACGGCCCATAGCCTCGCCAACGAACCTTGAACTCCAGACCTCCGGGTGCCGAGGCTTTCGGACACTGAGCCAGGATCTTCTCGACGGTATAGTCGTCCTGCTCAGCATAGTCGTCGTCCGAATCGGCCTCATGTGCGGCATAGCTCAGGGACACATGTTGGCCACGGAGGTCGGGTTCCCGCACACGGAGTTGACTCTCGTGGCGCTCCCGGAACTGTCCGTGACCCACCTTGATGCAATAGGTGTCCTCACCAATCCTGCGGACCACCTCGCCGGGTGTGAACCACGTTTTGGTGCGGTGGGTGCCCATAGGGCGGGATCTGATCACCCACACCGGGTCTCCCACCCTGAACTTCTGCGCTGTCGAGCTCGGGGCGGACTTCTGACGCTCAGCATGCTCCTTCTCGAGCTGCTGGCGGATGTCCCGCGCCGTTTGCTCTTGCCGCGCGAAGAATTCCTTGGCATCCATAGCCATGCCATCACCAGACAAGGGAAGTCCCCTACCCAGGGGGTCCCTGCCGAACAGAATCTGGTGAGGGGACAAACCGCCCGGAGTGGGGGTGTCATGATGGGCCTTCAGAGCAGGCCACATCTCCTCAAACCAGTTCCGCCGTGGATTGGTGATATGGATCTTGCGCAGCTGCTCGAACAGCTGCCGTCCAGCCACTTCAGCACGGCCGTTAGACCGGCTGAGATAGGCGACGCTCTTGGCATGGCGTATTCCCATGAGGGAACACATAGCCTTGAACCAGCCACCAGTAAACTGGGGCCCTCGGTCACTGCAAATGGTGCGGTGGATGTGAAAGACGGTCAGCCAATGACGAATCATCATGACTGCCACTTCCTTGGCAAGCAACCCCTTTTTGCGTGCCGGAACGGCTACTACGTAGCCGCTGTGGCGGTCCACACAGAGAACCACACAGTCAAAGGTCTCCTTGCCAATGAGCACTTCGGGCATAGAGAAGACATCCATGGCCACGCTCTCCATGGGCTGGTCAGGAACCGGGGTCCATTGGGCTTCCCCCTTGACGTTCCGGTTATCGGGATTGCAGGCCTGACAGACCGAGCAACCCTTCCTGACCTTCTTGATGGCGGTGTAGAGAACGATGTGGTCGATCTCGAACCGACGCTGCATGTCAAGGGCTTGCTTCTTGACCCCTGGGTGCAGCATGTGGTGGTGCCAAGCTTCACAAAGCTCGAGCACCCGGGACTCCGGTACTAGCAGCTTACCATTCCGGTAGAGCTTGCCATCTTCCTCAGTCAGCCCCTTTGGCCACTTCTGCCCGTCGTCAGGATCGGTCACAGCCCTATACTCGGCCGCAAAGGCCTCAGACTTGGCGTAGACGTCGGTCCAGTCGTCCTGGAGGCAAGACTCCGGGAAGAGGTGCTTGTCGGACTCAGCTCCCTCAGGGGCGAGTACACTGACCGCTCTGCTCACCCTCTTTCCGAGGGGGGCATCCGCAGCCATGACGACGAAGCATTTTACACCCTCCTCCTCCATCAGGCGATCCATCTCGATGATCCTCTTGGCTTCAGTGGTCTCAGCCTCGTCGCCATGGGCAGAGATATCCGTCATGCCCTTGCTGGCGGGATAGGCCCACCTGCTGAGACAGTCCGCCACGGTGTTATCCTTTCCAGGAATATACACAACCGTGAGATCGAACTTGGCCAAGGTCTCATGCCATCTTGCCCGTCGGGAGGCGGGACCTGAGGGGGTGTCCACGTGCTCCTTGTGCCACGACTGCAGACTCTGATGGTCGGTGCAGACGGTGACGGGATGGAGGGCTATGTACCCAGCCCATTTCCTGAGAGCCATGACGATGGCATACGCCTCCTTTTCACGGGGCGTCCACGTCCGTCTCTGGCCTTCCGCCAGGACTCGGCTCCAGAAGGCCACGGGCACGTGCCTCCCGTCGTCAGGAACTTGCTCCAACACTGCGCCAATGGCGTAGTCGGAAGCATCGGTGCGCAGGACGAACCCTCGATCGGGATCCACGAGGTGCAGACCCACTGCGGATAGCAGCGCCTGCTTCATCCCCTCAAAGGCACGGTCGGAATCAGCATCCCAGACCAGAGCCTTCCTGGACCCCTTCTTGGTCTCCTCTCGGTTGCCCTTGAGCATGGTCGTCATGGGGGCTGCATACTCGGCATACATCTTGATATACCCCGAGTAGTAGTTGCAGAACCCCAGATACGCCCGTAGCTCAGAGACCGTTTTGGGCTTTTCCCAGTGCTCAATTGCAGCCACCTTGCCAGGTATGGGCTTTCGCTGCCCGTTCCCGACTACGTGGCCAGCGAAGACCACCTCGCTTACCGCAATGGTGGCCTTGTCACTGCTGCCCGTGAGTTTGCGCCGAACCAGGAGGTCCAGCACTCGAGTGACGTCCCTCTCATGTGCCTACAGGAGCTCCTCGTAGCTCATACTGGGGTCCCCGGACGCGATGATCACGTCGTCCACGAAGGGTTCCGCACAGTCACGTACCGGCTCAAGCAGGTTCTCCAGCATCCGCTGAAAAGCCGCATTGCCGTTGGTAACGCCCATGGGCATCACCTTCCACTGGAGAGGTCCAAGTGGGGTGCTCATGGCTGTGCAGGCACGGGACTCCTTGGCGAGAGGCATCTGATGATAACCATGTTTCAGGTCAATCACCGTGAAGATCCTCTGCCGGTGTTGTTTTTGCAGCATGTCCTCAATGAGGGGCAGCGTGTAGCTGTCGTGCTGCGTTTGGGCGTTCAGGCCGCGGTAGTCGACCACGAGCCGCCACTCACCGGCTACCTTCTTGGGGACGAGGAAGCACGGAGAGGCCCACTCGGAGTGGCACGGCTCAAGCCAGCCTCTCTGGATGAAGTCGCGGAGGATCTTCTCCATGGCCTCCTTCCTCTCGCCCCTCAGGGCAAACTCCCGGTGACGATACACACGGGGGTCCTGCTTCAGTCGTATCTTGGCCTCGCCATACGGTCCACGCACCGGTGGGGGAAACACAGGCTTACCGCTGAAGAAGGTATCACCATACTTCTGCTTCAGCCTGGCCCTCAATGCCTGAATCTTGGGGCAATCGTCGGACTCCGCCTTGGCTTTTCCGGGCACTTGAACCACGGAGCTTAGTTGAGGGGTAGCTACTCCGTTCGTCTTCGGCTCAGGCGGTCTTCCCAGGTGGCCCAAAGGGCCATCTCTGGTCTTGCCTCGGAATAGATCGCCGTAGGTGGGTGGGTTACCGCCAGGCGGCTCGTCCTGGCTGGACATGTGATCCAGCACCTTCTGAACGAAGGTGTTCCCTTCATAGGAACCGGAGACGATTGAGTCCACTTCCCACCAGGCTTTGTCCTGGCCTTTGCCCTCACGCTGGTTTCCCCGGTCGTGAAAGGGCTGATCCATATACCCCTGAACCAGATCCCACTCCTCTTCAGTGAGGGGGTCTTCCGATTCCGATTCTTCGATGTCAACAGGGGGAACCGCAAAGCATTGTCTCCATGGCTCTGCTATGATGCGGCTGACACAGACGAAGTCCGTGGTGTCGGCCTGATCAAGGCCCCCATCCACATAGTGGAATTCTGTTGGCCATCTCTGGGGTGGCATGGGCTGTCCCTTAGCGTCCTGATAGACACTCTCTCCAGGCGGTAGGACGACCTTGTTTAAGGTCATGTTGGTCAATGAGGCTACCCAATGTCGGGTACTTTCCTCCTCGGTGCATCCCATAGGAACAACCAGCACTGCCTTGGAGCGGTCCTTGCGAATCTTCGCTATCACTCTTGGAATGTCCCAACGGGGGCACTGGATCCACATCAAGCCCTGATGCGGACCCCAGTGCTTCTTCCACGCGGAGTCCTGGGCGCTCCAGTACTTCTCACACACCCGAAGATGGGCGGAGGTTCCTGAAGAGAACGCATCCAGGGCCAGATTTGAAGCTCCCAGGTCCGCAACCACTCGGCTCGCCACTTCCGGCCTTACGCCGTACTCCTGGTTTGCTGGCCCAGTTGGCTGGGTGCCCAGTGCGGCTACTTCGAGCTGATCGCGTTCGGGGTGGATCCATTGGCATTCCACATGGTGCTCAGGTGACGAAAGCCACGAGAGCTGGTCGTCCTGGTACAGGGTCATGGAGGCCTGGGCCGGGAGGACGCCGGAGTCCGTGTCCATCATGAAGTCGTACCCGACGATCATGTCCCAGTCCATCTCGGCCTCGTAGAAGCGACCGTGCAGGAGGATTTCCTTGCCGAGGTCTGGGCGGCTCAGCTCACGATGGTTCACGAACTGCAGCCCAATGGCCGCTTCCTTCGTGCCTCCCACCATGTACTGGCCGTTCGCCACCTTCAGCCTGACAGGTTTCCGACTGTCGGTCAGACACTCTGGCGGAAGTAGGCCAGCCTTGACCAAGCTGACCTGAGCGCCCGTGTCGACCAACACGTCGAAAACCTTTTCCACTTCCCCGCATAGGGCACGGACCTTAAGGTGCAACTGCCGCTCGCGCCCAACTCGGCGCACGGCGTGCAAGCTCAGGATCTCCGGCCGTTCCACAAGCTCAACAAGCGACTGGTGCAGGTCGTGGACAATGGGCTCAGGCTGCCCATCTGCAGCATCCAGCTGCGGTCCGGGTGATCCTTCGATACTCTCGGATAGATCCTGTAGTACATCAAACACATTCTTGGTCGCGAAAAACGGACGGGTGCAAGGGTTCGTGCCTTCACTTGCCCTCACCCCGCCTCCGCGACCGGGTGCCGGACCGGGCCTTCCGCCTGCGGCATTCCCCTTGTGCTTATCGACTCCCGACTGGGATGGTTCGGCGCTTCCCACGTCACCATCCTGCGACCGCCCTAGCTGGGGCCCTTGGCTGCAGGGGCTCCGCTAGGGGGCGTCGGTTGTGGAAGTAGGGGAAGTCTCCTCAGCATCAACCTCGTTGCCGCCCTTCTTCCTTTCCCTTCTTTCCTTTCTAGTCGTCTTGTTCTTGTCCTTGTTCTGGTCGTTCTGATTGTTCTCCTTGTTCTTGTTGTCCGACCTGGGGACCCAGTTCCGCTTGATCTCCTGGATCTCCTTGGCCAACTCGGTCCCCACCAACGACATCAGCTTGGCCAGCTCGTCCTTGTCGACCTCCACTTTGGCTTCCCGGATACCCGCGGGCGCACGCTTCTTCGACCCGTGCACCTTCTTGTAAGCCTCCGTGTCGGCCTTGTGGGTGGGGCATGTTCAGTGGTCATGGTTGAAGCCTTTCTTCCTCCCATAACACACGAAAGAGCCCTGAGGGTGAGCTCGTATGAACTCCCCAAAGGACAGCGGAGGGTCGCCAATGCGGCGAGGGTCCCTCTTCTCCTGCTTTCTCCAACCCTGCTGCAGGGGCTTCCAGTTTCCCGGTTTGCTCCCCGCGCTCAGGTTTTTGGCCACGAAGGCACAAACGG
Source organism: Eutreptiella sp. 'Long Island Sound 2002' (assembly GCA_964036045.1). Classification (NCBI taxonomy): domain Eukaryota; phylum Euglenozoa; class Euglenophyceae; order Eutreptiales; family Eutreptiaceae; genus Eutreptiella; species Eutreptiella sp. 'Long Island Sound 2002'. The sequence continues at coordinate 12,648,404 of OZ038394.1, forward strand.
CCACTTCGGCGGGCTCATCGTCGTCGTCATCGTCAACGAGAGTCTCATCGCCGCCGGCTCCCGCTGGGTCCATGGCAGCTTCCCCGCCAGGTCCCTCGCCAACGTAGTTGACGTCGCCGTCGCCGGGCCTCAACCCGCGGGTGTGGTGGAGGTTTCGGTACTCCTTGAGTACTTCCTCGCCAACCCACTCCAGGATCTCGTCGCAGCTCATCCGCGCCGGGATGGGCTGCAGACGGATGGTCTGGCCGCTCAACTCACACTCGTCAAGGCGCCACATCGCGGTCTTCTCGCGATCGCCCGAGACGGTGATGAGGAGAGCGTTCCGCAGGGGGTGCCGTTTGACATCCCGGGCCACGTTCTTCCTCGTCCAAGCCACCACGTTCGTATGATATACTTTGGGGAGCATCATCTTGACCGTGTGGTTGGACTTGGCCCTCTTGGAGACATACTTCTCCGCATCAGCGGGATGCAAGTCCTCAGTAACGGTTACCCCCCAATCGTCCTGACGCGTTCCCGTGGGGGGCCGGCCACGGGACGCTGCGGGACACGCGCAAGTGAGCAGGCAGGCAAAGCACTACGCTCACAAGGGCATCAATGCGCTCATGTCATGTGACAAAGCGTTTCAGAATCCTTGCCACTCTGCAAAGAGGGGACGAAAGTATGTACAGCAACACATCAGGATATGTACACATGGGGTTAAGACTGGACTGGGGTAAGGGCATCACAGGACAGTAGACACTCAGTCCCAACTCATATCCCAATCCCAGGTCCGACCCTCTCAGTGGCTGATGGGGGCGGGGGCTCAAACACAACCCATGCCCTGCTCAGTCCGGACCCTGAAACCCTGCCAATAGGGGGGGTGTCCCGCCCAGCCACAGGCGAGTTCCTGGGAACCAAGCGGCTCCAAGGCCAATCGACAGTAGCTCCCTATGCTCCCTCAATGGCAGGTCCCAACTCCACTCTGAGCTAGAGATATGGCCCCGCCATTATCACCCAGGAGTTGGTAGCTGAAAATGGGCTGTTTCAGCCCAAACTGAAATTAACTCAAAAATCCCCCAAATTGACCCCTTGTTCGGACCCGCCAGAGGTAGGGACGAGGCAACTGACCCTATGCCCTTCGAGTACCAACCCCCTGGAGCCCTCACCCAACCTGGTTCCCTCTGAGATCCCGGCATCAGGGCAACACGGATGAGTCATGTGGGGTCATGATGCCAAAATCACCAAAATTGGCGTCATTCCCACGCGTGGCTCGCCCGGCCAAGGTAAGGCCAATGGCTCACAGGGTAGGAGGCAGGACCTAGGACTTATATCTGAGTGTACAACTTGGATTTAGGTCCGGGCTCCCTATGGGCTTAGAGGAATGGGGCCGCCAATTGACCACACGGAAGGGGGAAATTGGGGTCCCGAAATTGGGTCATTTTGGCTGCTTGAAATGAGCCAAAATTCGGTGTGCTCCCAATAGTATATCTCCACGCCGGCTTGGAGATCGGATCCGCCATTCCATACGCGATCCACCGGGAGTCCAATGAAGACTCCCATGCCCTTGGCTCTCAAAGATCTCCATGCCACTCGGCGTGGTGACGATCCCAATTGGGTCCACAAATGTCAAAATTGCAAAATTGCCCACACTCACTTTGGGCTAGCGCCTTAACGAAGGTGGCTCCGCTTCGCCCACGTGGTGTGTGGACCATGGGGACCATTACCCATAACACCCATGTCATATATGGTCCATTGGTCCATGCGTCCGGCGTGCACGAAGGTTAGAACATGGGGCACGGCGGGCAGCAAAAGTGGAAAAATGCTCAAAATGGCCAAAAATGCGCACACTCATGGTTGGGGCAAATGAGGCACATGCCCGACTCGGACCGGAGTGTGCCATAGGATTGGTATCAAGTCATATTGGTCCAACATATCTTTTGAGCGTCGCCCAACTCCTCCGGTATTGGGAATGGCAGGGTCGCCAAGTGAGCCCATGATTTGGGATAGTCCCAAATCGCCAACATGGCGGCCACCGTATGCCAAGCCTAAGAGGAGTTATTCGCCGGGTCCAAGATATGTTGGGCACCGAAGTATGTACCCTCATAACATACTTGGGTCATGATGTCAATTGAGCGCAACGTTGAGATACAAGGTCGCCACTTGACATCATGACGGGCCAAAAACGGCAAAATTGGCACAAAGACAAACCAAAGTGCCTTGAAAGGGGCACAATTATATTATAATATCTTTGGCTTGGATCGTGCAATCAACTAATCCTTCTAAACACAATGACTTGACACCAATGACCTTCGATCCCACATATGTGCTCCGCTTGGGGCGCCTTGAAAGGTTACGAGCGCTACTTCCCAAGTGGGCACATGAAAATATGGAAAATTGCAAAATACACACCTTGCTCCCAACGCATCGCTTCGGGATCACCACACAAGCTTCCCTTCACGAAGGTTAGGCTTGCAATTGATCGTAGGGAGTATGGAGAAGGGGCTTGCACAATATGAGCTCCATTGGCGGGCTTGGCTTGGAGTAATGGACCCGCCAAATGGGCACGCAACACAACACATGGCACATACCACATATTGCCCAAAAAGGTAGCTCCCACCACGATATGTCATGCCCCTCGAAGGGCATAACTTCGTGTCAATCGCTCATAGGAACTCAAGGAGAGTTCCTATGCAACACCAACACTTGCGCGCTACACTCGAAAGTTATCTTAACGCACGCAATATCATGGCCAAAGAGTTATAACGCAAACTCTACCCTCTTGACCATGATCCATTACACTAGCGCGCACGTGTGGAAACGCAAGGCATATAATGCTTCCTAAATTACGTCGGGAGTATTGTGAATACATCCCACGTTTCCTTATCGTAATTCCTCGCAAGCAACACGAGATATGACCTTCACAAGTGGCCTCACGAATCAACTTTGTTTTGCCCATATCTTTAAGACAAATGGCGGGCAGGATAAAAGGGAAGTTGATTCGTGCATAGGGAAGCACGTAGGTCCACTCGAAAGAGGTCAAATCAAGTGCGGGGATGTCGAAGTCGAAAGTCCGATTTCGACATCCTGAAAAATTCGGATTAAGGTTGTGAGTATTAATTATGAAAACTGCGGAAGCATCCATGCAGTTCCTGGCGACTTTGGAGCCTTCGTGACGGATTGCGTTAAAATTTCCATTAATTACAGTTAAACTGGCGGTTACGGTAAAGTCGCGATCCAACCGCCAGCAGTCAAAACAGTGAGTATCAGAACGGAAGCGTAAAAATTGACGGAAACAATATGAAAATCAAACCCTGTTGATTCCTGATATTCTGATACACAAATCTCCGCTGGCGGTGCATCGGTTGCCGATGCGGGGCTTCACGGCACGGAACACGCCGTACATGGGGTTAATGGACCGGAGACCGGTTGTATGCCGTAACCTGGCCATGGGGTTCTGGGTACCGCTTCACCCCCCTCCTTAGAGCAAACCCTGGGGGGGGCTCGATAACACCCACGCATGGCAGCGGGTACCCAGGACCACTTCCTGAGAGGGGGGGGGGGGTGTCACATCCTCACTTTAGTATGTCACAGTATGATAGGTATGCTGTTGTATAAGCTCGTAGCACATGTATAGTATCAAGTATCAAGTCCCGGGTCCTGGCGGCGATTGTTCGGCATCCAAAGGACCCGTTAACCCATACCAGGCGCACCGGGTGCCGGCTGCTACGGTCACCACCACAGTGGCAGTGGCATACACGGCCAACATAGGCGACACACGACGACCGAGGTGGTCCCACAAGTTGAGAGCGACCACAAAGATCCATCAGGCTACCCCAAGCTTCCCAAGGCCCGCCGACTGGGGAGAGTCCCCACGGGTCCTTCCTCGGGCGCACCATGTCCATATCCATACGACGCGAGTCCAGAGTGCCATAGTCGAACTCCTTAAGAACCCCAAATCTTAAGGGAACTCCTCCTGAAGGGATCGGGCATCAAGGCCGTCTTTTCCCTCGCCCTACTGCCACGAAGGCCATACATGAGGGAGTCCTCATGCAGTGTGGGCGGAGGCGTCGACTCCTCAAACCACCAGTTTCCCAGGCAGACTGACCGAGGTCAGGAGCACCGGAGGCCGCCATCCGAATGCAAGTGCGTCTGCGAATCGGTAGGCTCACACTGGGACTGACAGTGGCGGACCGCTGGGAGTGTAGTCAGGCAACTGGGCTTCCCGCCTGGCGCCATCAGGATCTCCACACATCACAGCGAATAGGGCAACACGGTATCACGAGCACTCAAACAGTAGAATCTGTAATCAAGTACTGGTCCAGGCTGGACCAGGCTGTATGAACATGTACACGGCGACTCAAGGTGCCTCTGTATCCCGATTCGTGGTGAAAAACAGTCCATCCCTCAGCGATGGGCTGATGACACTTAACATACAGATGCACATATCCTGGAGGGCAGAAAAACAAGCAACAATCTGGGTAAATAGGCGTGTAAACACGCTCTGGACAGAGCGCCAAACCACGCCACGGTCAGGATAAGGCAATGCAGGAGGGTGGACGGGAAAACGCCTGAGTTCAGGCCATATATAGTCTCGAGACACACGTCGACTGGTCTGGATTCCGCCAATGCCATGGAACCAGACCACACACTCAAAAATCGCAATGCCGATGACAGCGGCATCCGTTGCGCAACGACGTATGGGCTTCAAGGCCCCAAGAGCTCAGAAAAATGAAGGTCAGTCGCCCTACCTGGTTTCCCAAGGATTCAGCAGGGGGGGTGATTGACGAATAGAAATGAAAGAGAGGGGCCATCCTCCTCTGGATTCAGCAGGGGGGGGTATATGGTCACTCTGTCACCAAAAGATGGAAGAGAGCAAGCAAGCAAGGGACGATCCGTCGGCCTCACAAGCGCTCAAAACACATCAGGGGAGAGCTCAGGGCGCTGATCAGGCACCCCTGGCTGCAATCGCCCGGGTGAGTGCTGCCAAGTCCGAAACGTGGATCTTGGTCTTGTGCTTGCGGATGTACTCCGTGAAGGGAGTATTGACCCGCGGCACAAACGAGGAGACGGGTTCCCAGGTGTCGTGGGACGGCCCATAGCCTCGCCAACGAACCTTGAACTCCAGACCTCCGGGTGCCGAGGCTTTCGGACACTGAGCCAGGATCTTCTCGACAGTATAGTCGTCCTGCTCAGCATAGTCGTCGTCCGAATCGGCCTCATGTTTGGCGTAGTCCAGGGACACATGTCGGCCACGGAGGTCGGGTTCCCGCACACGGAGTTGACTCTCGTGGCGCTCCCGGAACTGTCCGTGACCCACCTTGATGCGGTAGGTGTCCTCACCAATCCTGCGGACCACCTTGCCGGGTGTGAACCAGGTCTTGGTGCGGTGGGTGCCCATGGGGCGGGGTCTGATCACCCACACCGGGTCTCCCACCCTGAACTTCTGCGCTGTCGAGCTCGGGGCGGACTTCTGACGCTCAGCATGCTCCTTCTCAAGCTGCTCGCGGATGTCCCGCGCCGTTTGCTCTTGCCGCGCGAAGAACTCCTTGGCATCCATAGCCATGCCATCACCAGACAAGGGAAGTCCCCTACCCAGGGGGTCCCTGCCAAACAGAATCTGGTGAGGGGACAAACCGCCCGGAGTGGGGGTGTCATGATAAGCCTTCAGAGCAGGCCACATCTCCTCAAACCAGTTCCGCCGTGGATTGGTGATGTGGATCTTGCGCAGCTTCTCGAACAGCTGCCGTCCAGCCACTTCAGCACGGCCGTTAGACCGGCTGAGATAGGCGACGCTCTTGGCATGGCGTATTCCCATGAGGGAACACATAGCCTTGAACCAGCCACCAGTAAACTGGGGCCCTCGGTCACTGCAAATGGTGCGGGGGATGTCAAAGACGGTCAGCCAATGACGAATCATCATGACTGCCACTTCCTTGGCAAGCAACCCCTTTTTGCGTGCCGGAACGGCTACAACGTAGCCGCTGTGGCGGTCCACACAGAGAACCACACAGTCAAAGGTCTCCTTGCCCTTGTGCACTTCGGGCATGGAGAAGACGTCCATGGCCACGCTCTCCATGGGCTGATCAGAAACCGGGGTCCATTGGGGTTCCCCCTTGACGTTCCGGTTGTCGGGATTGCAGGCCTGACAGACCGAGCAACCCTTCCTGACCTTCTTGATGGCGGTGTAGAGAACGATGTGGTCGATCTCGAACCGGCGCTGCATGTCAAGGGCTTGCTTCTTGACCCCTGGGTGCAGCATGTGGTGGTGCCAAGCTTCACAAAGCTCGAGCACCCGGGACTCCGGGACTAGCAGCTTATCATTCCGGTAGAGCTTGCCATCTTCCTCGGTCAGCCCCTTTGGCCACTTCTGCCCGTCGTCAGGGTCGGTCACAGCCCTATACTCGGCCGGAAAAGGCCTCAGACTTGGCGTAGACGTCGGTCCAGTCGTCCTGGAGGCAAGACTCCGGGAAGAGGTGCTTGTCGGACTCGGCTCCCTCAAGGGGCGAGTACTCTGACCGCTCTGCTCACCCTCGTTGCGAGGGGGGCATCCGCGACCATGACGACGAAGCATTTGGCACCCTCCTCCTCCATCAGGCGCTCCATTTCGATGATCCTCTTGGCTTCAGCGGTCTCAGCCTCATCGCCATGGGCAGAGATATCCTGCATGCCCTTGCTGGCTGGATAGGCCCACCTACTGAGACAGTCCGCCACGGTGTTATCCTTTCCAGGAATGTAAACAACCGTAAGGTCGAACTTGGCCAAGGTCTCATGCCATCTTGCCCGTCGGGAGGCGGGACCTGAGGGGGTGTCCACGTGCTCCTTGTGCCACGACTGCAGACTCTGATGGTCGGTGCAGACGGTGACGGGATGGAGGGCTATGTACCCAGCCCATTTCCTGAGAGCCATGACGATGGCATACGCCTCCTTTTCACGGGGCGTCCACGTCCGTCTCTGGCCTTCCGCCAGGACTCGGCTCCAGAAGGCCACGGGCACGTGCCTCCCGTCGTCAAGCACTTGCTCCAACACAGCGCCAATGGCGTAGTCGGAAGCATCGGTGCGCAGGACGAACCCTCGGTCGGGATCCACGAGGTGCAGACCCACTGCGGATAGCAGCGCCTGCTTCATCCCCTCAAAGGCACGGTCAGACTCTTCAGTCCAGACCAGAGCCTTCTTGGACCCCTTCTTGGTCTCCTCTCGGTTGCCCTTGAGCATGGTCGTCATGGGGGCTGCATACTCGGCATACATTTTGATATACCCCGAGTAGTAGTTGCAGAACCCCAGATACGCCCGTAGCTCAGAGACCGTTTTGGGCTTTTCCCAGTGCTCAATCGCAGCCACCTTGCCAGGTATGGGCTTTCGCTGCCCGTTCCCGACTACGTGGCCAGCGAAGACCACCTCGCTTACCGCAATGGTGGCCTTGTCACTGCTGCCCGTGAGTTTGTGCCGAACCAGAAGGTCCAGCACTCGAGTGACGTCCCTCTCATGTGCCTCCAGGAGCTCCTCGTAGCTCATGCTGGGGTCCCCGGACGCGATGATCACGTCGTCCACGAAGGGGTCCGCACAGTCGCGCACCGGCTCAAGCAGGTTCTCCAGCATCCGCTGAAAAGCCGCATTGCCGTTGGTAACGCCCATGGGCATCACCTTCCACTGGAGAGGTCCAAGTGGGGTGCTCATGGCTGTGCAGGCACGGGACTCCTCGGCGAGAGGCATCTGATGATAACCATGTTTCAGGTCAATCACCGTGAAGATCCTCCGCCGGTGTTGTTTTTGCAGCATGTCCTCAATGAGGGGCAGCGTATAGCTGTCGTGCTGCGTTTGGGCGTTCAGGCCGCGGTAGTCGACCACGAGCCGCCACTCACCGGCAACCTTCTTGGGGACGACGAAGCAAGGAGAGGCCCATTCGGAGTGGCACGGCTCAAGCCAGCCTCTCTGGATGAAGTCACGGAGGATCTTCTCCATGGCCTCTTTCCTCTCGCCCCTCAGGGCAAACTCCCGGTGGCGATACACACGGGGGTCCTGCTTCAGTCGTATCTTGGCCTCGCCATACGGTCCACGCACCGGTGGGGGAAACACAGGCTTACCGCTGAAGAAGGTGTCACCATACTTCTGCTTCAGCCTGGCCCTCAATGCCTGGATCTTGGGGCAGTCATCGGACTCCGCCTTGGCTTTTCCGGGCACTTGAACCACGGAGCTTACTTGAGGGGTAGCGACCCCGCTCGCTTTCGGCTCAGGTGGTCTTCCCAGGTGCCCCAAAGGGCCATCCCTGGTCTTGCCTCGGAACAGATCGCCGTAGGTGGGTGGGTTACCGCCAGGCGGCTCGTCTTGGCTGGACATGTGATCCAGCACCCTCTGTACGAAGGTATTCCCGTCATAGGAACCGGAGACGATTGAGTCCACTTCCCACCAGGCTTTGTCCTGGCCTTTGCCCTCACGCTGGTTCCCCCAGTCGTGAAAGGGCTGATCCATATACCCCTGAACCAGATCCCACTCCTCTTCAGTGAGGGGGTCTTCGGAGTCCGATTCTTCGATGTCAACAGGGGGAACCGCAAAGCATTGCCTCCAAGGCTCTGCTATGATACGGTTGACACACACGAAGTCCGTGGTATCGGCCTGATCAAGGCCCCCATCCACATAGTGGAATTCTGTTGGCCATCTCTGGGGTGGCATGGGCTGTCCCTTAGCGTCCTGATAGACACTCTCTCCAGCCGGTAGGACGACCTTGTTCAAGGTCATGTTGGTCAATGAGGCTACCCAATGTCGGGTACTTTCCTCCTCGGTGCATCCCATAGGAACAACCAGCACTGCCTTGGAGCGGTCCTTGCGAATCTTCGCTATCGCTCTTGGAATGTCCCAACGGGGGCAATGGATCCACATCAGTCCCTGATGCGGACCCCAGTGCTTCTTCCACGCGGAGTCCTGTGCGCTCCAGTACTTCTCACACACCCGAGGATGGGCGGAGGTTCCTGAAGAGAACGCATCCAGGGCCAGATCCGAAGCTCCCAAGTCCGCAACCACTCGGCTCGCCACTTCCGGCCTTACGCCGTACTCCTGGTTTGCAGGACCAGTTGGCTCAGTGTCCAGAGCGGCCACTTCGAGCTGATTGCGTTCGGGGTGGATCCATTGGCATTCCACATGGTGCTCAGGTGACGAAAGCCACGAGAGTTGGTCGTCCTGGTACAGGGTCATGGAAGCCTGGGCCGGGAGGACGCCGGAGTCCGTCTCCATCATGAAGTCGTACCCGACGATCATGTCCCAGTCCATCTCGGCCTCGTAGAAGCTACCGTGCAGGAGGATTTCCTTGCCGAGGTCTGGGCGGCTCAGCTCACGATGGTTCACGAACTGCAGCCCAATGGCCGCTTCCTTCGTGCCTCCCACCATGTACTGGCCGTTCGCCACCTTCAGCCTGACAGGTTTCCGGCTGTCGGTCAGACACTCTGGTGGAAGTAGGCCAGCCTTGACCAAGCTGACCTGAGCTCCCGTGTCGACCAACACGTCGAAAACCTTTTCCACTTCCCCGCATAAGGCACGGACCTTAAGATGCAACTGCCGCTCGCGACCGACACGGCGCACGGCGTGCAAACTCAGGATCTCCGGCCGTTCCAGAAGCTCCACAAGCGACTGGTGCAGGTCGTGGACAATGGGCTCAGGCTGCCCATCTGCAGCATCCAGCTGCGGTCCGGGTGATCCTCCGATACTCTCGGATAGATCCTGTAGTACATCAAACACATTCTTGGTCGCGAAGGACGGACGGGTGCAAACGTTCGTGCCTTCACTTGCCCTCACCCCGCCTCCGCGACTGGGCGCCCGACCGGGCCTTCCGCCCGCGGCATTCCCCTTGTGCTTATCGACTCCCGACTGGGATGGTTCGGCGCTTCCCACGTCACCATCCTGCAACCGCCCTAGCTGGGGCCCTTGGCTGCAGGGGCTCCGCTAGGGGGCGTCGGTTGTGGAAGAGGGGGTGTTCTCCTCGGCCTCAACGTCGTTGACGCCCTTCTTCCTCCTCTCACTACGAGCAGGCTTCTTGTCCTTGTCCTTGTTCTGGTTGTTCTGGTTGTTCTCCTTGTTCTTGTTGTCCGACCTGGGGACCCAGTTCCGCTTGATCTCCTGGATCTCCTTGGCCAACTCGGTCCCCACCGACGACATCAGCTTGGCCAGCTCGTCCTTGTCCACCTCCATCTTGGCTTCCCGGATACCCGCGGGCGCACGCTTCTTCGACCCGTGCGCCTTCTTGTAAGCCTCCGTGTCGGCCTTGTGGACGGGGCATGTTCGGTGGTCATGGTTGAAGCCTTTCTTCCTCCCATAACACACGAAACAGCCCTGCGGGTGAGCTCGTATGAACTCCCCAAAGGACAGCGGAGGGTCGCCAATGCGGCGAGGGTCCCTCTTCTCCTGCTTCCTCCAACCCTGCTGCAGGGGCTTCCAGTTTCCCGGCTTGCTCCCCGCGCTCAGGTTCCTGGCCACGAAGGCACAAACGGCAACCTCGGCGGGCTCATCGTCGTCGTCATCGTCGACGAGAGTCTCATCGCCGCCGGCTCCCGCTGGGTCCATGGCATCTTCCCCGCCAGGTCCCTCGCCCACATAGTTGACGTCGCGGTCGCCGGGCCTCAACCCGCGGGTGTGGTGGAGGTTTCGGTACTCCTTGAGTACTTCCTCGCCAACCCACTCCAGGATCTCGTCGCAGCTCATCCGCGCCGGGATGGGCTGCAGACGGATGGTCTGGCCGCTCAACTCACAATCGTCAAGGCGCCACATCGCGGTCTTCTCGCGATCGCCCGAGACGGTGATGAGAAGAGCGTTCCGCAGGGAGTGCCGTTTGACATCCCGGGCCACGTTCTTCTTCGCCCAAGCCACCACGTTCGTATGATACTCTTTGGAGAGCATCATCTTGACCGTGTGGTTGGACTTGGCCCGCTTGGATTCCTCCTTGGTGACCCTCTTGATCCATGCTTCCGGTAGCATGGAGAGCAGGCGAGCCTGCTCGTCACCCTCGTTCCAATCCTCCACGTTGCGGCGGAAGAGGGTGTATTTCCCTCGGAAGTCCCGCCATTCCCGTAGGCGGATCTCCCGTCCATCATGCTCAAGCTTGATGGACTTCCAGCGCTTGGCAGCCACCTGCGGAGCGTCCACCCGCTCCTGCTCGTTGAGCCACTTCTTGGCTTCCTTGAGGGTCTTGATTTTCCCCTCCTTGGTCGCCATGAAGTATAGCTCTCCGAGCACTTCCGGCAGGCGGTACCTGAACCGTTTGAAGACATACTTCTTCGCATCAGCGGGAGGCAGGTCTTCAGTGACGGTCAGCCCCCAATCGTCCAGCTTCTCCAAGAAGCGGTCGAGGTTGAGGGGGTTGCCGTTGTACATGGGGGGCTTGATGTCCTTCAAGTCTTCCCACACGGCGGCATCCGCGGCCTTAGAGACCATGAACGCCGGCCGCGAGGTCGACCGAGGTTCCCATCGGCCTCTCCCACGGACTCCCACGGCCGCCACGTCCATCTCCTCCATGGAATCCCTGTGGCTACGCCGCGGTTCCTCCACGTACGCTGAACCGAAATGTTCACGCCGTACTGCATCCATGTACGCATCCTCATCACGGCGCCGGCGGCTGCGTTCAGCGGCCTCCCGTCGTACACCACGCGGCGGGCTGATGTCGAACTCCTCCAGGTCCAGGTCCAGGTCCTCACCTTCGCCGACATCCCACTCCACGTCTCCTCTGGGGACCTCATCCCTGAGTCCACCATAACGTCCTCCACCCCTGGGGATTGGCACCGGGCCAGGTGGTGGTCCAGGTGGTGGTGCGGGGCGCCGGGGGCGTACCGGTGTCCGCGGTGGAGCACGGCGGTTGCGGTACTCCGCGCTGAGCCACTCATCACGCCATTCCTCACTGCCACTGCCGGGCGGCACGCGCTCGTTGCGGCGGCCCGCGCTGTGGTGAGAGGGGGCGGTGAGAGAGGGGGCACTGGCGCTGGGGCGACTCCTGGGGGCTCCGCCGGGGGCGTGGGGGCTGCCTGGACCTGGTCCGGGTCCCCAGCCGTCGTCCGACGAGCCAGACTCCAGGGGTGGGTGGTCGCTGCCGACGCTCTCACGGGCTTCCAGCGCGTCCAGCCTCTCCTGCAGGCCGCTGACGACGTTGGTCAGCGACTTGGTCTCGGCCCTGGCGATGTCCAGGTCCTTCTGCCGGTCGTCGGGGTACCCAGGGGGTCCTCCAGGAGGGCCTCCGCCGGGTCCGCCCGGTCCAGGGGGTCCTCCCCCGCCCGGTGGTCCGCCTCCAGGGGGTCCACTTGGTGGGCGTCCTCCAGGGGGTCCTGAAGGTCCTCCGCCAGGGGGTCCCGGTGGGTCTCCGCCGGGTCGCCTCGGTGGGTCCGAGGATGGGCGCTTCCTCGTGATGCCGAACTCCATGTCGTCATCCTCGTCCATGTCGCCCCACCTGGGCGTCTCGGTCACGGAGGACTCGAAGCTCCGGTAGGGAGGAGGGAGATCCTCATCCTCACCTTCCGGTTCCATGGGGACGTCTCCGCCGCCTCCGCCCGTCCAAGCCACCACTTGGCGATGTCGACGGCCTCGTTCATCCCCGTCACTGGCGGTGAAGAAGGGGTCACTGTCGTGGGGGTGTCCACCCGTTGGCCTCCGCGGCCTCTCGGGGGTCTTCCCCTTGCCCTTCCTCCGTCGATGGGCGGTGGTGCCACTGCTCCCACTGCTGCCCGTGTCCGCCTCATCCAGCTTCATCCTGGAGGAGGCGTCCCCTTCGAAAAGCTTTCGAAGGGTCTCCACTCGTGATCCTCCCGGGGGAGTATCGCGGCGGAGTTTGGCCTCTGCCTCCTCCATTGCGGCGGCGGTGGCTGCGGCAGCTCGCGCTTCGGCTACCTCCCGAGCACGAGCCGCCTCGGCTTCCCGGGCCTGCTGCAGCTGCGCCTTCTGCGCTTCCAACGCTGCCAGCTCCGCCTCCGTCTTGGCCTTCTCCTCAGCGACCTTCCGTCGCGCGGCCTCGATGGCTTCCTTCTTGGCGGCGTCCTCCTGGGCCTTGGCCGTCGCTTCGGCGTGGGCCCTTTCCTCCGCCTCCTTCTTTGCCCTCTCTTGGGCAAGCGCCTCTTCCAGCGCCTTCACCTCGGCCTCCTTGCAGGCAATGGCCTCCTGCGTCAGGCGGGCTTCCTCGTCGGCTGCCGCCAACTCACCGTTGACCTGGGCAGTCGCTGCCCCATGGGCGGCCACGGCCGTGAGTCCGGCCGCAATGGCCGCCACGGTCTGGGCGTGGATGGCCATGCCATGCGCCCACTCCGCAGCCTCCTCCTGGGCGATGCCGGCGGCGCTCTCCACGGCAGCGCTGTACTGCCTGGCCCGTTGCCGGGCAACCCGACGGTTGCAGGGCACCCCACAGGCGCGCTCACAGGCGCGCGCCACGTCCCTTTCGGGAGCGACGCTGCTGCTGGAGCTGGCCTGGTCGGCCGGCATCCTCCCGCGGTGGGCCGACTCCACGTCGCTGCTGGGGCCTGCTGGGGCCTGCCGGGCCCTCAGGAGCAGCGGACGGGGCTTGGCCTGGGTCTGCTTGGCGACTTGGATGTAGTCGCCAAGGGTGGTGGAGCCGGGGTGGTGACCACCATTGGCCCGTTGGGGACTGGGGGCTGGGGTTCCGCCCTTGGCGCCTTGGGCGGCTTCGGCGGCCAGGGACTCCTGGTACTCCCGCCACCTCCGGTCCCTCTTCTTGTCCCCGGCGGACCGCTTCTCCTTCCCCGGAGACGCGCTGCTGCTGCCCGGCAGCCTGCGCTCGCTCCCCGGTTCCGGGAAGTTCTTCTCGATCACGTCCCACAAGGAGACGTTGATCGAGGCGCCCGACGGGTACACGTTGGGCTCCTCGTCCTCCTCAATCCCGTCGGGACGCAGGCCTTCGCCGGGCCTGTCCGGCCGGGTCCACGTCCTCCAGCGCCTCTGCTGGTGGCGGTACTCGTACCCTTCCGCCCGCAGCCAGTCCTCCACGGCCTGCAGGCGGTCGGGGGCGATGTCCGTGCGGAGCTCGAAGCTCCTGGGCATGCCGCCTTCGCACTGGGGGTGGCTGTGGCGGTAGTGCTGGTCCCAAACCAACCCACGCAGCAGGCGTGCTGCATGGGGGTGGGGCCGCGGCCACGTCCTGCCCGCTTCCTGCCAATTCACCATGGCAGCGGGGGCGTAGTTGGTCTTGAGGTCCTTGGTATGCACTCGTTCAACTCAACGAACCGGTGGTGGTTGTTGAGGCGGGTGCTGCAGCACTGGGCTGGATGTGCGGCTGGTGCTGGTCAGCCTGTGGTTGTGGAGGTGGTTGACGCGGCCTTGCTGGTCGGCCGATGGGACTCCGGGTCGGCCGATGGGGCTGATGCAGGAGTCCTGGTCTGTGCACCTCTTTCACGGTTGCTGCGCGGTCAGGGCGATGCACTGGACGGCGCTGCGGGCTCCGTGACGAACTCGGCGCTGTCGCTGAGTGGCGCTGCGAGCCGCTGCGCTGCGCTGCGAGACGCTGCGCTGCGCTGCGAGCTGCGAGCTGCGCCGCGCTGCTGCGACGCGCTGCTCGGGGTTGGTGGCCCCGAGTGGCACGCGAGGGTTGGGTAACCCCGCGGCGGTGAAACGCTTTTGACGCGTTCCCGTGGGGGGCCGGCCACGGGACGCTGCGGGACACGCGCAAGTGAGCAGGCAGGCAAAGCACTACGCTCACAAGGGCATCAATGCGCTCATGTCATGTGGCAAAGCGTTTCAGAATCCTTGCCACTCTGCAAAGAGGGAACGAAAGTATGTACAGCAACACATCAGGATATGTACACATGGGGTTAAGACTGGACTGGGGTAAGGGCATCACAGGACCATAGACACTCAGTCCCAACTCATATCCCAATCCCAGGTCCGACCCTCTCAGTGGCTGATGGGGGCGGGGGCTCAAACACAACCCATGCCCTGCTGAGTCCGGACCCTGAAACCCTGCCAATCGGGGGGGTGTCCCGCCCAGCCACAGGCGAGTTCCTGGGAACCAAGGGGCTCCAAGGCCAACCGACAGTGGCTCCCTATGCTCCCTTAATGGCAGGTCCCAACTCCACTCTGAGCCAGAGATATGGCCCCGCCATTATCACCCAGGAGTTGGTAGCTGAAAATGGGCTGTTTCAGCCCAAACTGAAATTAACTCAAAAATCCCCAAATTGACCCCTCGTCCGGACCCGCCAGAGGTAGGGACGAGGCAACTGACCCTATGCCCTTCGAGTACCAACCCCCTGAAGCCCTCACCCAACCTGGTTCCCTCTGAGGTCCCGGCATCAGGGCAACACGGATGAGTCATGTGGGGTCATGATGCCAAAATCACCAAAATTGGCGTCATTCCCACGCGTGGCTCGCCCGGCCAAGGTAAGGCCAATGGCTCACAGGGTAGGAGGCAGGACCTAGGACTTATATCTGAGTGTACAAAATGGATTTAGGTCCGGGCTCCCTATGGGCTTAGAGAAATGGGGCCGCCAATTGACCACACGGAAGGGGGAAATTGGGGTCCCAAAATTGGGTCATTTTGGCTGCTTGAAATGAGCCAAAATTCGGTGTGCTCCCAATAGTATATCTCCACGCCGGCTTGGAGATCGGATCCGCCATTCCATACGCGATCCAACGGGAGTCCAATGAAGACTCCCATGCCCTTGGCTCTCAAAGATCTCCATGCCACTTGGCGTGGTGACGATCCCAATTGGGTCCACAAATGTCAAAATTGCAAAATTGCCCACACTCACTTTGGGCTAGCGCCTTAACGAAGGTGGCTCCGCTTCGCCCACGTGGTGTGTGGACCATGGGGACCATTACCCATAACACCCATGTCATATATGGTCCATTGGTCCATGCGTCCGGCGTGCACGAAGGTTAGAACATGGGGCACGGCGGGCAGCAAAAGTGGAAAAATGCTCAAAATGGCCAAAAATGCGCACACTCATGGTTGGGGCAAATGAGGCACATGCCCGACTCGGACCGGAGTGTGCCATAGGATTGGTATCAAGTCATATTGGTCCAACATATCGTTTGGGCGTCGCCCAACTCCTCCGGTATTGGGAATGGCAGGGTCGCCAAGTGAGCCCATGATTTGGGATAGTCCCAAATCGCCAACATGGCGGCCACCGTATGCCAAGCCTAAGAGGAGTTATTCGCCGGGTCCAAGATATGTTGGGCACCGAAGTATGTACCCTCATAACATACTTGGGTCATGATGTCAATTGAGCGCAACGTTGAGATACAAGGTCGCCACTTGACATCATGACGGGCCAAAAACGGCAAAATTGGCACAAAGACAAACCAAAGTGCCTTGAAAGGGGCACAATTATATTATAATATCTTTGGCTTGGATCGTGCAATCAACTAATCCTTCTAAACACAATGACTTGACACCAATGACCTTCGATCCCACATATGTGCTCCGCTTGGGGCGCCTTGAAAGGTTACGAGCGCTACTTCCCAAGTGGGCACATGAAAATATGGAAAATTGCAAAATACACACCTTGCTCCCAACGCATCGCTTCGGGATCACCACACAAGCTTCCCTTCACGAAGGTTAGGCTTGCAATTGATCGTAGGGAGTATGGAGAAGGGGCTTGCACAATATGAGCTCCATTGGCGGGCTTGGCTTGGAGTAATGGACCCGCCAAATGGGCACGCAACACAACACATGGCACATACCACATATTGCCCAAAAAGGTAGCTCCCACCACGATATGTCATGCCCCTCCAAGGGCATAACTTCGTGTCAATCGCTCATAGGAACTCAAGGAGAGTTCCTATGCAACACCAACACTTGCGCGCTACACTCGAAAGTTATCTTAACGCACGCAATATCATGGCCAAAGAGTTATAACGCAAACTCTACCCTCTTGACCATGATCCATTACACTAGCGCGCACGTGTGGAAACGCAAGGCATATAATGCTTCCTAAATTACGTCGGGAGTATTGTGAATACATCCCACGTTTCCTTATCGTAATTCCTCGCAAGCAACACGAGATATGACCTTCACAAGTGGCCTCACGAATCAACTTTGTTTTGCCCATATCTTTAAGACAAATGGCGGGCAGGATAAAAGGGAAGTTGATTCGTGCATAGGGAAGCACGTAGGTCCACTCGAAAGAGGTCAAATCAAGTGCGGGGATGTCGAAGTCGAAAGTCCGATTTCGACATCCTGAAAAATTCGGATTAAGGTTGCGAGTATTAATTATGAAAATTGCGGAAGCATCCATGCAGTTCCTGGCGACTTTGGAGCCTTCGTGACGGATTGCGTTAAAATTTCCATTAATTACAGTTAAACTGGCGGTTACGGTAAAGTCGCGATCCAACCGCCAGCAGTCAAAACAGTGAGTATCAGAACGGAAGCGTAAAAATTGACGGAAACAATATGAAAATAAAACCCTGTTGATTCCTGATATTCTGATACACAAATCTCCGCTGGCGGTGCATCGGTTGCCGATGCGGGGCTTCACGGCACGGAACACGCCGTACATGGGGTTAGTGGACCGGAGACCGGTTGTATGCCGTAACCTGGCCATGGGGTTCTGGGTACCGCTTCAGTCCAGCTTCTCCAAGAAGCGGTCGAGGTTGAGGGGGTTGCCGTTGTACATGGGGGGCTTGATGTGCTTCAAGTGTTCCCACACGGCGGCATCCGCGGCCTTAGAGACCATGAACGCCGGCCGCGAGGTCGACCGAGGTTCCCATCGGCCTCTCCCACGGACTCCCACGGCAGCCACGTCCATCTCCTCCATGGAATCCCTGTGGCTACGCCGCGGTTCCTCCAGGTACGCTGAACCCAGATGTTCACGCCGTACCCCTTCCATGTATGCCTCCTCATCACGGCGCCGGCGGCTGCGTTCAGCGGCCTCCCGTCGTACACCACGCGGCGGGCTGATGTCGAACTCCTCCAGGTCCAGGTCCAGGTCCTCACCTTCGCCGACATCCCACTCCACGTCTCCTCTGAGGACCTCATCCCTGAGTCCACAATAACGTCCACCAGCCATTGGGATTGGCTCCGGGGCTGGTGCGGGGCGCCGGGGGCGTACCGGTGTCCGCGGTGGAGCACGGCAAATGCGGTGCTCCGCGCTGAGCCACTCATCACGCCAATCCTCACTGCCACTGCCGGGCGGCACGCGCTCGTTGCGGCGGCCCGCGCTGTGGTGAGAGGGGGCGGTGAGAGAGGGGGCACTGGCGCCGGGGCGACTCCTGGGGCCTCCGCCGGGGGCGTGGGGTCTGCCTGGACCTGGTCCGGGTCCCCAGCCGTCGTCCGACGAGCCAGACTCCAGGGGTGGGTGGTCGCTGCCGACGCTCCCACGAGCCTCGTGCGCGTCCAGCCTCTGCGGCAGGCCGCTGATGACCGTGTTCAGCTGCCTGGTCTCGGCCCTGGCGATGTCCAGCTCTCTCTGCGCGCGCGCGGCGACATCGGAGATGCGAGTCATCTCGCCCTTGCCCGTGTCTACCTCGCGCTCGAGGAACTGGACCCTCCTGCGGAGGTAGACAATCCACCGCCAGGTGGTATCCGGGTCGCCGTTCCCTGGTGGGTCGTCGGGGTACCCAGGGGGTCCTCCAGGAGGGCCTCTGCCGGGTCCGCCCGGTCCAGGGGGTCCTCCCCCGCCCGGTGGTCCGCCTCCAGGGGGTCCACTTGGTGGGCGTCCTCCAGGGGGTCCTGATGGTCCTCCGCCAGGGGGTCCCGGTGGGTCTCCGCCGGGTCGCCTCGGTGGGTCCGAGGATGGGCGCTTCCTCGTGATGCCGAAGTCCATGTCGTCATCTTCGTCCATGTCGCCCCACCTGGGCGTCTCGGTCTCGGAAGACTCCGAGCTCCGGTAGGGAGGAGGGAGATCCTCATCCTCACCTTCCGGCTCGATGGGGACGTCTCCGCCTCCTCCGCCCGTCCAAGCCACCACTTGGCGATGTCGGCGGCCTCGTTCATCCCCTGTCGCTGGACCGTCGCTGGCGGTGAAGAAGGGGTCACTGTCGTGGGGGTGTCCGCCCGCTGGCCTCCGTGGCCTCTCGGGTATCTTCCCCTTGACCTTCCTCCGTCGATGAGCGGTGGGGCCACTGCTCCCACTGCTGCCCGTGTCGGCCTCGTCCAGCGTCATCTTGGAGGAGGCGTCGCCTTCGAAAAGCTTTCGAAGGGTCTCCACTCGTGATCCTCCCGGGGGAGTCTCGCGGCGGAGTTTGGCCTCTGCCTCCTCCATTGCGGCGGCGGTGGCTGCGGCAGCTCGCCTTTCGGCCTCCTCCCGGGCACAGGCCGCCTCGGCTTCCCGGGTCTGCTGCAGCCGCGCCTTCTCCGCTTCCAACGCCGCCAGCTCCGCCTCCGTCTTGGCCCTGTCCTCAGCGACCTTCCGTCGCGCGGCCTCGATGGCGTCCTTCTTGGCGGCGTCCGCCTGGGCCTTAGCCGTCGCTTCGGCGTGGGCCCTTTCCTCCGCCTCCTTCTTTGCCCTCTCTTGGGCAAGCGCCTCTTCCAGCGCCCTCACATCGGCCTCCTTGCAGGCAATGGCCTCTTGCGTCAGGCGGGCTTCCTCGTCGGCTGCCGCCAACTCACCGTTGACCTGGGCAGTCGCTGCCCCATGGGCGGCTACGGCCGTGAGTCCGGCCGCAATGGCCGCCACGGTCTGGGCGTGGATGGCCATGCCATGCGCCCAATCCGCAGCCTCCTCCTGGGCGATGCCGACGGCGCCCTCCACGGCAGCGCTGTGCTGCCTGGCCCGTTGCCGGGCAACCCGAAGGTTGCAGGGCACCCCACAGGCGCGCTCACAGGCGCGCGCCACGTCCCTGTCGGGAGCGACGCTGCTGCTGGAGCTGGCCTGGTCGGCCGGCATCCTCCCGCGGTGGGCCGACTCCACGTCGCTGCTGGGGCCTGCTGGGGCCTGCTGGGGCCTCAGGAGCAGCGGACGGGGCTTGGCCTTGGTCTGCTTGGCGACTTGGATGAAGTCGCCGAGGGTGGCGTGGCCAGGGTGATGACCACCATTGGCCCGTTGGGGACTGGGGGCTTGGGTTCCGCCCTTGGCGCCTTGGGCGGCTTCGGCGGCCAGGGACTCCTGGTACTCCCGCCACTTCCGGTCCCGCTTCCTGTCCCCGGCGGACCGCTTCTCCTTCCCCGGAGACGCGCTGCTGCTGCCCTGCAGCCTGCGCTCGCTCCCCGGTTCCGGGAAGTTCTTCTCGATCATGTCCCACATGGAGACGTTGATCGAGGCGCCCGACGGGTACTCGTTGGGCATCTTGTCCTCCTCAATCCCGTCGGGACGCAGGCCTTCGCCGGGCCTGTCCGGCCGGGTCCACGTCCTCCAGCGCCTCTGCTGGAAGCAGAAGGCGAACCCTTCCGCCCGCAGCCAGTCCTCCACGGCCTGCAGGCGGTCGGGGGCGATGTCCGTGCGGAGCTCGAAGCTCCCGGGCATGCCGCCTTCGCACTGGGGGTGGCTGTGGCGGTAGTGCTGGTCCCAAACCAACCCACGCAGTAGGTGCGCTGCATGGGGGTGGGGCCGCGGCCACGTCCTACCCGCTTCTTGCCAGTTTACCATGGCAGCGGGGGGCGTACTTGGTCTTGAGGTCCTTGGTGTGCACTCGTTCCACTCAACGAACTGGTGGTGGTTGTTGAGGCGGGTGCTGCAGCACTGGGCTGGGAGTGCGGCTGGTGCTGGTCAGCCGGTGGTTGTGGAGGTTGTTGACGCGGCCTTGCTGGTCGGCCGATGGGACTCGCTGATGCAGGAGTCCTGGTCAGTCCACTTCCTTCACGGTCGCGGCGCGGTCAGGGCGATGCTCTGGACGGCGCTGCTGGCTCCGTGACGAACTCGGCGCTGTCGCTGGGTGGCGCTGCGAGCCGCTGCGCTGCGCTGCGAGCCGCTGCGCCGCGCTGCGAGCTGCGAGCTGCGCCGCGCTGCTCGGGGTTGGTGGCCCCGAGTGGCACGCGAGGGCTGGGTAACCCCGCGGCGGTGAAACGATTTTGACGCGTTCCCGTGGGGGGCCGGCCACGGGACGCTGCGGTGACACGCACAGGTGAGCAGGCAGGCAAAGCACTACGCTCACAAGGGCATCAATACGCTCGTGTCATGTGACAAAGCGTTTCAGGATCCTTGCCACTCTGCAACAAGGGAACGAAAGTATGTACAGCAACACATCAGGATATGTACACATGGGGTTAAGACTGGACTGGGGAAAGGGCATCACAGGACAAAAGACAGTCAGTCCCAACTCATATCCCAATCCCAGGTCCGACCCTCTCAGTGGCTGGTGGGGGCGGGGGCTCAAACACAACCCATGCCCTGCTGAGTCCGGACCCTGAAACCCTGCCAATCGGGGGGGTGTCCCGCCCAGCCACAGGCGAGTTCCTGGGAACCAAGGGGCTCCAAGGCCAACCGACAGTGGCTCCCTATGCTCCCTTAACGGCAGGTTCCAACTCCTCTCTGAGCCGGAGATATGGCTCCGCCATTATCCCCTAGGAGTTGGTAGCTGAAAATGGGCTGTTTCAGCCCAAACTGATATTAGCTCCAAAATCTCCAAAATTGACCCCTCGTCCGGACCCGTCAGAGGTAGGGACGAAGCAACTGACCCTATGCCCTTCGAGTATGAATTTCCTGGAGCCCTCACCCAACCTGGTTCCCTTTGAGGTCCCGGCATCAGGGCACCACGGGTTCGTCAGGTGGGGTCATGATGCCAAAATCACCAAAATTGGCGTCATTCCCACGCGTGGCTCGCCCGGCCAGGGCAAGGCCAATGGCTCACAGGATAGGAGGCAGGACCTAGGACTTATATCTGAGTGTACAACCTGGGATTAGGTCCGGGCTCCCTGTGGGCATAAAGATATGGGGCCGCCAATTGACCACACGGGGGGTTGAAATTGGGGTCCCAAAAGGGGGTCATTTTGGCTGCCTGAAATGAGCCAAAATTCGGGGTGCTCCCAATAGTATATCTCCACGCCGGCTTGGAGATCAGATCCGCCATTCCATACGCCATCCACCAGGAATCCAACAGAGACTCCCATGCCCTTGGCTCTCAAAGATCTCCATGCCACTTGGCGTGGTGACGAGCCCAATTGGGTCCACAAATGCCAAAATGGCAAAATTGCCCACACTCACTTTGGGCTAGCGCCTTAACGAAGGTTGCTCCGCTTCGCCCACGTGGTGTGTGAACCATGGGGACCAATATACATAACACCCATGTCATATATGGTCCATTGGTCCATGCGTCCGGCGTGCACGGGTGGGCTGAACATAGTGCACGGCGGGCAGCGAAAGTGGAAAATTGCTCCAAATGGCCAAAAATGCGCACACTCATGGTTGGGGCAAATGAGGCACATGCCCGACTTGGACCGGAGTGTGCCATAGGATTGGTATCAAGTCATGTGTGTCCAACATATCATTTGGGCGTCGCCCAACTCCTCCGGTATTGGGAATGGCAGGGTCGCCAAGTGAGCCCATGATTTGGGATAGTCCCAAATCGCCAACATGGCGGTCACGGTATGCCAAGCCCAAGAGGAGTTATTCGCCGGGTCCAAGATATGTTGGGCACCGAAGTATGTACCCTCATATCATACTTGGGTCATGATGTCAATTGAGCGCAACGTTGAGATACACGGTCGCCACTTGACATTATGACGGGCCAAAAACGGCAAAATT
The DNA here is from genome assembly GCA_964036045.1 of Eutreptiella sp. 'Long Island Sound 2002'. Classification (NCBI taxonomy): domain Eukaryota; phylum Euglenozoa; class Euglenophyceae; order Eutreptiales; family Eutreptiaceae; genus Eutreptiella; species Eutreptiella sp. 'Long Island Sound 2002'. The sequence goes on from OZ038394.1 coordinate 12,670,972, forward strand.
GGCACAAAGATACACAAAAGTGCCTTGAAAGGTGCACAATTATATTATAATATCTTCGGCTTGGATCGTGCAATCAACTAATCCTTCTAAACATAATGACTTGACACCAATGACCTTCGATTCCACATATGTGCTCCGCTTGGGGCGCTTTGAAAGGTCACGAGCGCTACTTCCCAAGTGGGCACATGAAATTATGGAAAATTGCAAAACACACACCTTGCTCCCAACGCATCGCTTCGGGATCGCCACACAAGCTTCCCTTCACGTAGGTTAGGCTTGCAATTGATCGTAGGGAGTATGGAGAAGGGGCTTGCACAATATGAGGTCCATTGGCGGGTTTGGCTTGGAGCGATGGACCCGCCAAATGGGCACGCAACACAACACATGGCACATACCACATATTGCCCCAAAAGGTAGCTCCCCCCACGATATGTCATGCCCCTCCAAGGGCATAACTTTGTGTCAATCGTTCATAGGAACTCAAGGAGAGTTCCTATGCAACACCAACACTCGCGCGCTACACTCGAAAGTTATCTTAACGCACGCAATATCATGGCCAAAGAGTTATAACGCAAACTCTACCCTCTTGACCATGATCCATTACACTAGCGCGCACGTGTGGAGACGCAAGGCATATAAAGCTTCCTAAATTACGTCGGGAGTATTGTGAATACATCCCACGTTTCCCTATTGTCATTCCTCGCAAGCAGCACGAGATATGACCCTCACAAGTGGCCTCACGAATCAACTTTGTTTTGCCCATATCTCTAAGACAAATGGAGGGCAAGATAAAAGGAAAGTTGATTCGTGCATAGGGAAGCACGTAGGTCCACTCGAAAGAGGTCAAATCAAGTGCGGGGATGTCGAAGTCGAAAATCCGATTTCGACATCCTGAAAAGTTCAGATTAAGGTTGCGAGTGTAGAATGTGAAAATTGCGGATGCAGCAATGCAGTTCCTGAAGACTTTAGAGCCTTCGTCACGGATAGCGCTAGAATTTCCATTATTAACAGTTAAACTGGCGGTTACGCTAAAGTCGCGAGCTAACCGCCAGCTGCCAAAACAGTGAGTATCAGAACGGAAGCGTAAAAATTGACGGAAACAATATGAAAATAAAACCCTGTTGATTCCTGATGTTCTGATATATAAATCTCCGCTGGCGATGCATCGGTTGCCGATGCGGGGCTTTACGGCACGGAACACCCTCCCGCCGGGCTCGCACCGGGCGTCAACGGGCGCCTTCCGTACATGGGGTTAGTGGACCGGAGACCCGTCTTCCCTTCCGTACATGGGGTTAGTGGACCGGAGACCGGTTGTATGCCCTAACCTAGCCATGGGGTTCTGGGTACCGCTTCAGTAGGCCACGCGTATTGCGCACGGTAAAACTCTTGTTTAGGCTACCCAGGGGCTCCACCCCACGTTCTATATGAGAATGGGTGGAGCTCCTTAAGCTTGCTTGCTTGCACCTGGGTTTGAGGACAGTGTATGTTAGGGCTACCCCAGAAGCGTATAATACGTGGAGGTAGTCTTGGTTCCTCAGCCGCAAACCCAGGCCATCTGCCTTTGCTTTACAGGTGGGAAGGTAAGGGCGATTGGTGCAGTCTCTTGGTGCAGCGCTAAAATATGCTGCGCAGATCACACAAACAAATAACTGCAACTCAGCCAGGAGTGGCGAGTGCAGTCCGACCTCATGGACATACACGCTGTGCACGCATAATGAGCACTCCTTCCCTCCGAGCCCTGACAGGGAAATGCGTAGTGGCGTCCCTGTTAGGCCACACTTGCTTAGTAGCGCTGTGTTCTCTTGCTTTATCACAGGAGGGTCAGTAGGACCCGTGTCATCTTTGACAGCAACTCCAAGTAGCGTGTGTAGGTGTTAGGGTCAGCAGGCCTGGCAGGAGTTGAGTGCAAGTGATGAGTGCTCACCCTGCCTTCGAAGGCCGGTGCTGGCGTTAGTGAGTGTAGTGTAGTGGTGTCTCCTGTCCCGCGTGCTTTTCCACGTGGGCAGGGGAGTGCGTTAGCTTTTGGCCCTTAGAAAAATGGGCGTTTTGTATGCCCTTAGTACACTTGGCCACCCCTCCCCTCTAGTAGGTAGGGCTTTTGCCGTCTTCCCCTAAGGATAGGCGCCAGCATAGAAATTGGGCGCCATAGGAGTGGTAATAGTACCTGATTAGGACCTTTGGTCCGACGTCAGCGAAGCCCGGTCTCCGGGAGCCACGCCGGGGAGGGAAGTGAGACACACACGGACATACGTAGCACACTTAGGGGTATGGTAAACCCTGTAAGGAAGGGTAGAACCCCACGGATCTGGACCAGTCAGGGGTCCTAACTGTGGGCTTGCTTGTCCCCAAGGAGGGAAGACACACCTTGCCTCATAACACCTTGCTTGTCATTCCCCCCTGGTGTAGTAAGCCACCGTTCTCCGTTGGCTCCCCAAGGTCATTACATCAGGGCAGTTCCCGTGCAACACATGGTCAACAAGGCATACACTCGCTGGGTGGCAGCAAACCTGATAAGCGGCCACCTGGTCCACGCTGGAAACCATAGGCATGGGACTGCAGGGCACAGACAGGGTCACTGCAGTGCTCCGTAAACAGTGGTCTGTGAAAAACCAATGGCCTTCGGCCAGGGAGTGGTTGTCACGGGGGGCCAATGGTCCTGTCCCTCGATGCAATGCGGGGCAACTGTGACAACTGCTCTTACACACATACACAGGCACATCTGCACAGGAGTGCTCACTGCACCTGTAACGTTAGAACACAGTCAATAGACTGACACAGGGAAATTAGTTTTTCTTTTTACGCTGGGACACAGTCTCAGCACGGGCTAGGAGCTGCCCCTCGTTGTTCTCAACAAGGTAGGAGCGGAAGATGGGGTTGATACTCCCATCTGGTTGTATGAAGGCTGACATTGGTGCCCAGGGCGCCTCAGATAATCCATAGCCATCCCACAGGGTTAGGAATTTCCAGCCCTGTTTATACTCGTGGCGGGCAATACCTGCAACCACGTAGTAACCATCGACTGCCATCTCATCGGCAGTCATCTCTTCGAGTTCGTCTGCCTCCTCTGGGCTAGCAGCGTTCTCTAGGTCAATACCCTCGACCTCACTGTCGCTGAGGCGCCACTCATCCCAGGACAAATCGTCAGCGGAATGATAGTGCCTCAACTGTTTAGGTGCACACAGCATTTCACCACCTAGATGTGGACTGCACCTGACATGGATCCTGGATCCATCTATCCTGATGATACGATAGGGTCCAAAATAAGGGTCCTGTAGGCAGTTACGTGGCCAGGAGGGTAGGCGTGAATGGTGAACCAAAACAAGGTCACCAACCTTGAAGCTGGCAGATTGCCGTAGGCGGTTGTGCCGGCTCACTTCGCGGTCACGAATGTGTCTCAGGTTAGTACCCGCCTGGTTAGCCATAGACTGCTTGTGTTCCAGCCAATCTCCAACAGGGCTCTTGAAGTCCTCAGGAAAGGGGGTTTTGAAGAACCAAGCAGGTCGTCCTCCATGGAACAGTTCATGGGGGGTGAAACCCGTAGAAGAGCTCCGCTGTGAGCTCATGGTCAGCACTGCCCAGGGCACTAGGCGTACCCAGTCTTTGGTACGCTCCTGTTTCATCAGGATATTCAGGTTTTGTTCCACCACACGGTTCTGTCTCTCACAAAGACCGTTAGACGTGTTGGTATAGGGTACACCTGTGGTTACCTCCACGTTGAGGGCATTTAGCACTCGTTTGTACCATCCAGTGTCACTGCGGATGCGTACATCTTCATCAGAGTGCACCTGCTTAGGTGCCCCATAGGGTTCGAACCATTGTTGGACCAACATTTTCACAGTCTGCTCACCTGTGATTTTCTTATTGCAAGGGAACACACGGGTGAAGTGGGATAGGCCACAGGTGACCACTAGGCAACTATCATAGCCGCCGAAGCGAGGTAGACTGTGAATGAAAGCCACATAGAGAAGAGAGTTAGCACAATAGGGTATGGGTAAGCTGGAAATCAGTCCCCGATCCCTACTGTCGCTCTGCTTGCTGGCATGACAGCCACAAGCATCCACAATGGTCTGCATACGAGACCTAGGTTCAGTCAGGGTTAGACTAGAGTAGAAACACTCGCGGAAGAAGTCCACTGAGCGATTAGCACCAGTGTGACCAGAGCTGAGATGGAACCACTGTAGGCACCCATCAAGTCGGGCCTCAGGTACAACAATACGGTCCTCGTAGAAGAGGTACTGGTTGTTTTTATACCACTGGTGCCCGTCAATGACACGGGGTTCGAGACCAGTGCTGAGGGTCTGGAGAATTTCTTTATACTCTGACTGATAGTCGGTTAGGCTCCAACCCTCCAGGATTCCAGCAGTGCGCATGGACAGGTCAAGCTTGACATCCATACGCTGGAAAGCCTCTTTGGCGAGCCCCTCCGAGCTCTCACCTATAAGCGCATCGAAGTTATTGCGCGATATACAGTCAGACAGTTCATTTTTTATACCGGGGATATGATGAACTGTCAGCCTGAACTGGCTCAGGTAAGTCCACCACCGCTTTAGTTTTGCTTTCTCTGGTGGTGGGCCCTTCTGAAAAGACTTCACAGGTTCCTGGTCACAGAGCCAGACAATAGGGTTAGATCCCAGGAGTCGGGATTGTGACGAAAGCACCAACATACCGGCCAAGAGTTCCTGGTCATAGGTGCTGTAATTGGAACGCGCTTGGTTCCATTTCAAATTCCAGTGTCCCAGTGGCACCAGCCGCCACTCACTGGTAGGATAGTCATGTTTCAAGGAGCCATCACGGTTCAGTCCACTAGTACGATAATGGCAGTGGGTTAGTTCAGCTGAGTTAAGCTCCTGCCATTGGTAGATCGTTCCACCCCCCCCTACATCACTGGCATCAGTGATCAAGACTATCTCGCCCTTAGGGCGGGGTACTCCCAGGCAGTTGGAGGAGGTAATTTTCTTCTTCAACTCCTGGAAACACTCCTCCTCTCTGGCGGTCCACCTCCAGGGAGTACTTTTCTTGATTAGGTCAGTGAGGGGGGCAGAGGAGCAGGTAAAATTGTGGATGTGACGCCTATAGAAGTTACAGGCCCCCACAAAACTCCTCACGTCGTGTAGACCCTTCTTAGGGTCATCGCGAATCTGCATGTCCTGTAGGGGCAGCATCTTAGACGCGGCTGGTTTCCACCAGCCATACCCCAAGTCGAAACCCAAATACTCCATCTCCTCTTTCATAAACTCACATTTTTCGAGTTTGATTCGGAGATGGTTTTCTTGACAAACAATGAAAAATTCACCGAGGAGAAGGACATGGTCCTCTTGGGTATTAGTACCCAAACTCACGTCGTCGATGTGGGCCTCCATTTCTGCACCCCGAGAAATCAAGTCCTGTACTACAGGTTTGCGCCTCAGTATGTACAAAATTTTGTTCATTAGCTCCTGGAAGAGCGCTAGGGCATTAGCCATCCCGAAAGGCATGACCTTCCACTTAAAAACACGACCCTTAGGGGTTATAAGAGCCAGCAGCTCCTGAGCTGCGGCGGTTAGGTCTACCTGCCAGAAACCACTGCGTTTGTCCATTTTGGTCTTGTACCTGCATTTGGCAATACGCTCCAGGATATTTCCCATTTTAGGAATACTCCGTGAGTGGTTCTGGGTTTTCTTGTTGACCTCACCATAGTCAACAACCAGTCGTAGAGCAGTCCACGTTGGTTTAGCAACCAGGAAACAGGGACTGCAGTGATGGGGGTAGTCCCCCTTCTTATATTCCTCAACGAGGCCAGCATCGATACATTCCTGAATCTGGCACTTGATTTCTTCAACCTGTTCCTGTGGAGCGGGATAGGGACGACGTCTCACTCGCGTCTTTTCCGATTCAGGTTTCAGTTTCAGGTCCATCTGGACCAGTTTTTTACAAGAAAGGGGGGGCGGCAAGGCGCCGAACAACAGGTACAGAACCATCGTCCCACTCAGGGGGACATTGCTGCCCATAGTGCAAAGAATACACTAGGGGTATCTCAGGGTCAGGCAGCGTATAGGAATCATCCTCCTCCTCAGACCAGATTGAGGATTTCCAGGTCTGTCTGAGTTATTGCAGCCGCTCTTGGCGCTCAATACCTTCGGCCTTCAGGTACAACAGCCGTCGGAGTTCCTGAGTGTCATGCTCAGCCAGTGGCATGTTATTAGAAGCAGGCCGCGCTAGAGCATCAGGACTCTGGAACACGGGTTCACCTGTGTGAGGCCGCATGTGTAGCACTGGTTTCCCAACAGGGGAAGTGGGTTCTGAGGTTGACTCTAGATCTACCTCCTCCAGCAACAGCTGGGCTAGGAAGGCACTGTGTTTTAGTTCAGCACAGCTGGGATCAACAGGAGGGATAGTGCTGGCGATTTCAGACAGTTGGTCGTCAGCATCCTCCTTAACAGTTGCAGGTTCCAGATAGCCATCGGGAGATTCACACCCTGTAAGTGTGGCGGATAGGTGCTCAAGAGATCGGTTTTTGAGATCAAAAAGAGTCAGGCCACGATTTTCGGCCATGACCTCTTTCAGTAGCACCTGATCTAGGTCACACAGGGGTACAGGATTGAGAGATCCATCGACAATGTATAAGAAACTGGCCCACTCAGGGGCTTGCATAGCTGTGTCTGAGTCCTCAGGCACATAGATGGGACCGTCGGGGAGTTGCACTCTTCCCACGGTCATTCGGTCTAGCATACGGCGCCAATAAGCGTGTTGACCAGAGCAGCCCCAGTCAGGGGTGCACATGACAACCCTTCCGCCCTCATAAGCGATTTGGTTAGAACCTTCGCGAGCAGGGAGAAGGGAGGGTTAGCATACGCTAGGCCCATTGCTTTTCAGAAGAAACGGAAAGCGTTGTTCAAATGTTTCGAGCAGTACAACTGCAAGATGTGCCGTTGTCGGCTCGCAAACAATTCCACCTCGATCTCATCCAGGGTTACCTGAAGGGCCGCCAGTCCATTTTCAAGAACGTGACGGGCCAATTGGTAGCTTTCAGTGCGATAGTTAGTCTTGGATGCGTAGCGCAGCCCAGACTCTTTTCGTCTTGACAGCTCCAAAGGTACGGAGAAGAGCCCACTGCCAAAGTCGCAGTGCAGAGAATAGGGGCGCTGGAGAGACAGCATTTTTACCTGGGGGTTTCTTCGCAGGAAGTCGGTACCAATGACGATGTCAAGGGCGTCGGTGTCCAATACTCTGCAGTGTTGGGTCACAGTTTTGTCGCCAAGACAAATACACATATCGACTTTCCCCAAGGAATGGATGGTACGCCCATCCCCTACTCTTATGGCCACGGTCTTAGTTTTCTTGAAAGTCTTTAGCAGGCGCCGGGCCACTATAGAAAGTGTTGCACCGGTGTCAAGCACCGCTCGAAAAACTTGGTCCCCGATTTTCACGAGGATCCAGAAAACCAAGTCCTCCTCTTCGGAGCCGCCCCCCTACTCCTCAGCAGGGAATTTGACATACACCCCTGCAGCCATGAGGGACTTGGCCATCCAGGCCAGTCGCCTCTTCTTGGAGTTATTCCCCTCAGGGGAGGCGTTATCCCCCTGTGGGCGCTTCTTGGGGTCACCTTCGGCAGGAGGGGGAGTAGCAGCGGGCGCTGATGAGCGCCTCTGGGGGTTAGGGGGTCCACCTTTGCCACCAACCTTGCCACCTCCTTTACCACCTTTATCCCATTCTGGGGGGTTCTGGTGGGTGTTCGGTTCTTCTTGCGTTCCGCCTCCTGCCGCTTGAGTTTATCAGTCTCGCGTTTCTTTATGTGACATTCCTCCTCGTAGTGTCGACGTTTGCCACAATAGCCACAGGTGATGGCACACCTGAAATGATCCTGATGGGTCACAGCTATCCCATCTTTGGAGTGCTGCTGTCGTTTCATCTGCAGCATACAACTACTGCGGTGGTCGCAGTCAGGGGCATGACAAGGTCCCCCCTTGTCATTGACAGGTTTACAGTAGAACAGAGGGGGTGTAGCTCCTTCAGGTTTAACCTCATTCATGGCACGTAGGTTACCCCTTCCTTTACCACCTCCCCGGTTGGCCTTAGTGGGATTTCAGGCCCTTTCCCTTCGCCACGTTCGGGGGTAGGGGTACCACCTCGACCCAAGTGCTTCTTGAGGAATTTCTCCATATGGCAGTCATTCTCCCTCTGAAGAGCTAGCTCGATCAGCAGGTCCACCAGGTCGTCGTAAGAGTGGGTCCGGCTCTTCCTGTCAGACGTAGCGCGGTAGTCATCCCACGTACGAGTAGGGATCTTACTCATGAGCCACAGGTGGGGCTCAATGGCTCCATAGGAGCCCACGTTCATCCGTGAAAACGGATACTCCAAGTCGCACACGTATTCAGAGACTCGCACAGCGGGAGGAAACTCAGGGAGCATAGGTGGCTCCTCTATCTGTGTGCGCACACTCAGGTCAGTCTCATACACTGGGAAAGTTTTCTGCAGTCTTTGGAGTACCTCAGCCCATGTTGAACAAGTTTTCACAATCTGTTTCACCTGTTTTTGGAAAATTTTCCTTTTGCATGAGCATTTCAGCAGTGAGCATTTAGTGGCCACATCCACATGGGATTGGCCAGTTAGCAAAAGAAACTCAGCAAATTATTCTGCCCATTCTGGCAGATTTTTCGGGTCGAACTCCGGCAATTCTAGCTGGATGTTCGCCTGGGCAATAGGTCAGCCATTCTTCCCACCCCTTGGGTTTAGGCCTGAAGGGGGAGGAGATACGCCGGCAAGGGGTGCCAGGGCTGACAGCCCCCCTTTCTCAGTCTCAGTCACAGGCACGTCCTGTAATTCCGCAATTGGGACTGTCCTAGCGCGAGGATGAAAAGGGCTGGGGCAAGTGACCTTGGGTAGCAACCTGGACACCCTTGATCTTTTGAGATCATCAGCCAACGTGCTCAATCCGGGTGAAGGTGAGGGTAGTGCTCGCTTGGGTAAGGGTTCGGTGATACCCAATTTTGCCTTGACAGCTTCTGACAGAGCTGTCACATTCGGGTCTTCAAATCCGTATAGAAGTTTGGCCAAAAGTTTGGCCGTGCAATCCAGAGCCCCATAGGTGGGCTCTGGGTGAAGAGGATCGAGACTCTTTTCAGGGGCCCTTGAAGCTGTCGGCAGGTCTGAACGCCATGCTCTCGGGTGCTCGTGTACTCTTGGTCGTCTCGGTAGTGATACTGTCTCCGCTATGTCTGTAGATGGCCCCGAATAAAGGAAGGAACCCATCTCAGTTTGAGGTTGAGACCCGAGGGCATCAAGAGGTACTTCTCCATCTTCCCCTACGGTGGACTTGTGGTACTCCTCGTGGAGCATAAACTCGTCCATCCTCCTTCGTAGGTCCTCTTGTTCTTCAGGACCTCCAAGAACAGTAGAAGAAGAGGCCGGACAAGCCGACCGGGCGATGGAGGCTTCAACTCGCCTGCGGAGCCTTTGCAGACTGTCCTCACCATGGTCCGCTAAGGTCTCCATGGTTAAAGGGATTGTTCTGGGCGGATTTTGATTCGCCCTTCTGTGCTCTGCATCTTCCTGAGACCCACATGCTGCTCTGAGTGGCGGTTCACTCTTTGGGTGGGCTACACTGCCAAGTTGGACTTGTACACTTGTGATCGGCCAGGTTCGGGAGCACAGTTGAGTGGACATGTTTAATGTGCTTTTCAGTGTGCTTTTCTTGTGCTTCTGCTCAGAGTCGGTTCGAAAGGTACTGAGAGTTTGCCTCTGCTACACGAAATATGTCCTTGATTGGTGCCCTAGATATTTTGATGAAATCCTGCAGGTTTTGAAGTTGAAAACCCAAACCAAAGCAGCAAGCAGAGCAAGAACAGGATGTGGATCGAATCAATGAATAGTTTTGAAATCCAGCATAACACAAAAGGGCTGCAGATAGACAAAGCAGGCTTAAATACAAAGATTCAATCACAAAAGGATAAAACAAATGATTTTTATATGCAAACTGGCATGACTCTTGATTCCCAGTTAGCCTCAAGCACTTCATGTGCACTCTTTTGGATGAAATGAAGTTGGTTAGGAATATGGGGCAAAGGAGTTAGGCCAGACACAGATTATGACTTGGCCAAGCAACTGAATTCGGAAACAGTTAAAAAGTAGAACCACAATAAGTGGTAGAAACAATTGAGTATAGGGGTCTTGGGGTCGGAGACCACTAGGCTTAACCTCCAAGGCCTAAGGCATGAAATGCCTATTTTCTTTAGGTATATCCTCCATGAAGGAAGGTACCTCCGCTCAGTTGAGTGGTAGGGGTGAACTTCATGGGGGGGCTAGGGTTATAACCCTAGTTAGTTTGAGAAAGTGTACTTAAAGCTTCAAAAGAGGGATAAAAATACTTAAGTAAGTCTTAGCATCAACAAAAGGGTTTTAAGGGGGGCTTGGCCTGAATCAAGCCCTCCAAGAAAGACATGGTAGTGACTTTTTCTTACTTTGCGGATGTCAGTGTCCTGGGATCAAGGAAGGAAATGACCTCTTCCAGCAGGCGCTCATTCCCTACAAATGTCAAGGTACGAATGGTGCCTATGTTCGTAGGACATCCAAGCCGTGGTTTGCCGGATTTGTGACGAGTGCGTAGCTCAACTGCGAGCTGGTCATACTGGACTAAAACTTTGTATAATGATGACACCAGAATGTAGCAAGCATTGCATGTGACCTAATCCACAAAAGTGGGGATGTGTAGGTGCAAGTGGACGCATAAAGCAAGAACACTTGTCGCGTCCAGTTGGCGGCGTGCGCGCTCGGTCAGCGCAATGTGGCAAACACAGCACTCTGACTCCAACATTGTCGAATTTTGAGGCGGCGGTGGATGATCAGGTTTGGAAGAGTGCGCAGGGCTGACACCTACTTCATGAGGGATTCGAGTTGAAGCTGTCACTTTCAAATACCATTTCACGGGTGAGAGGTCACTCGGCAGCTTGCGTTTCTTACTCGCAGGTGTACATGCTTGTGTCCGATGCGATGCATCGGTAGTACACAGCTTGATGTGCCCATGTCTTTGGCAGCAGGGTAAACACCAATTATTTCCGGATCCTCTTCCAAAATCCGGATGCTTGGCCAGGCACGGTTGCGGGTTCCCGGACCGGCTATACCGAACGCCACAGGTAACACAAGTAAAGGATGTACTCATTCTTCAACCGATCGGTCAATGTGCAGCACACAACAACAATGCAGGGCACCACACCTCCGAGCATCGAAATGTTGCCTTCACCGCCGTCATTCCTGACCGTCGCGTGTAACACTTACATTAGTGTGACAACACAGCCTGGAGACAACCGAACGACGACAGCAAAAGAGAAAAGCACATACTAACGATAGAACTACTTTATCATCACAACAGTGCAGTATCACAGGCGTCGCATATTTCGAAAGCATCCGGACTCAAGAATAACAGTTCGTACGCTTTAAATAACCATTCCGAGTTCACGTGCAATGCGTCGGCAAAATTACACACAACAATCCAAAAATCTCGATTCTTGGGCATTTAGGCAAAGCCGGGTGTATTTTTGAGGTTAGAATGTGTTCGGAATGTGAAATACTTCCAGAAAAGGTCAAGAATTCGACACATTGGCCTGGGAAATTGAAATTTCTCCCCTGTTTTGCGAGTCCCAAATTCGGCGCAGGGTGCAATTTCCGGTATTGGGGAAAAAAACCTCAATCCTATTTACTGCCGGCAGAGAAGAGTGGACCTCACACGGGACTTGTTGCTTATGCGCGACAGCGCGCTGGTAGATGCGGCGGCTGGGAGAGGGCCCCGGCCGCCACGGACCACTGAACCATCTGTATAGAAGTGCGTACCCCCTCTTGGAGCAAGTGGGGTAGATTTTTTGGGTCTGAAAGGCAACGAAAATATGCAACAGACTCGGAATCCAAATCCGCACAAGCTGATGTGACGGGAAAATCGTAAAATTGCTACTAAAAAATCGACTTTTTAGCAGCAGGCAAATTCCGACTATGGCGCCGGTCGAACTGTCGATATTTTTCGAACCGTCGAAAATTGAATCTCATTGTCCGAATTTGAACATAATTAATTTGACATAAGCAATAATTGATTCCTTATTCACATCTTCACAACTGATTAGCAACATGTCTTCGTTGGTTTCAGCTTTAGAGTTAAGAAAAAAACAACTCATCGGTTCCAATCTTGTAGAAACGGAAAAAATTTCCGAGAATGGAGAATGTTGCACGAAGGGTATGAAATTTCTTGTTATTCATTCAATCGGTTTGTTATGGTAATTTCGCATGGCGGTTGTGCGATGCACTGAGCACTTTGGAATGCAAAAGCAAGCCTTTGCATGGTTTTGGATTCCGCACATTGCCAAAGTACAAATGATGTCACCTTTAGCATTGTTTTGCGACATCCAAGTGTGTTACAACATTCTTAAAATTTTTCGTACCATTGTACATTGTAATGTAAAGGTGCAAAAGGCTAGAAGTCGTCCAGTAATCGTAGTTCCGCTCCGAGCAATCAAATATTCTTCATTCAGGCATTCAGGTGCAAGTATAACAAAGCCACTACAGTAAAAACTATCGAACATCGAAGCCATCGAGCAGCAAGGAGAACAATCAAGGATAGGCCTGTGTGTTAGGAACCTCTTGTTAGAAAAAAAGTGAAACGCTCGAAATCTTGGTTAAAATGATATTAAGTTAACTTATGTCTTTGTTTATGTTTCCATTATCTCTTTGTATGTGCACTAGTTGTCTCAAACAACCTACTATCGCATGCAAAGCTATGATACGTGACTTGGGCACAGAAAAATAAATATTGTAGGCAGAAATATCCAAAGTTGGAAAAGTAGGTCGCCAAAGACCGTTTTTGGGACAATGTTTGTTGTTTCTGGATTTCATGCTCAAAAAGTAGACTCAATGCTTACCCATATGGCAGAGTTGAGAATGGAGATCTAGTCCATCGAAAATCTCTGCATGGGAGCCGAAGACAATGCAAAGGTTAATTTGGTATTTTTAAACGTGCTGGTAGCAATGGCAAAGCATTGGTGAAAATTACAAGTTTTCTTTGGCAACTACAGTGCTACAAATGTGGGTTTTCATCGTTTTTACCTACTAGCGTAATCAGGCAAATGCATCAAAGCTGCGTCCTAGCTCAGAAGCATAGATTAGAAAGGCAGCCCTAGACAATTGTAACCTTCGTGAATAGAAGCAATTTTTTTCTATGCATGTATGTGGCTCTAGTTAGCCAGCAAGATTGTTTAAAGTGTAAAACCGACACTAAGGATGAAAAATTTTATCTAGATGAAGAAGATGAAGAAAATGAAGGCAACATTGAAGTATGCGACCCCTTTACATATGTATAGGCATGGTTACTTCATACATTAAGCAATTCTAAGAAAAAAAGATAGGTTTGATGCATGTTACATGGCTAGGCTTGGTTGCCGGGACGCTACGCGCCCCCCCAACCAAGCATAGCATATCCTTTCATCGTTTGGTCTCAGACAGGCCTCTCTTCTGGGCTCAAAATGTGCAAAAATCGATAAAAATATTGAAAAAATAGCTGTTTCGCGGTTCAAAATTGTTCAAAACAACCCTACTTCGGCACACATGAAGTTCAACGATCTGAATGCAATGTTTCGTAACTCCGTTTTGCACACTTTGATACAATGATCTACCTTACTTTGCTGTGGAAAAGACAACATGTTTCGACACAATGTTTCCGATTGAAGGCTACAAAAAACAGCGAAACTGCATTTTTTCAGCAAAGCGCAACTCATTTGCCCTCGGCATTATGGTAGTAGTGACCGATTGCTCTTTACGCACCCCCAACCGGCTCCATCTTTGCTATCTACATGTGTCTGCTGCCTTGCTAGCTGAAGAAGGAGTTTAGTAACAAACATACGAGCCTATGACTTCGTGACGTGCACTTGTTTCAACACTGTGCATCTACCCACAGTCCCAACTGGTCATTTCTGCTGCAATGTGTGCACAGTATGTGTCCCCCTTTTATGGGACTTTCGGAGCTCCAAATTTTGTTGGACACTCCACAAATGTCCGAGGAATGAAACAATTCATAGGCATTGGACCTGTCCCCTTGAATCATGCACATTGGCTATACCTCGTTTAGATGGTGTTGCATGCATTGTGAGCATGGACTCCTTTTTTATAACTGTACCCCTAGGCTTAGCTACAAAATCCTTCATGGTTCCACCGAGAATGATTCGAGCCTGCTTCTCCCCTTCCGCCCTCCCTTGTTGCTCTGGCGACGTGCCACACCAGCCGCGAGCGCACATGTAGCGTGAGTACTGTACAGTAAAATGTCCAATAATGTCCCCGAAAAAAGTCTCTTATTGTCCCAAATGGTCCGGATAATGTACCAAGACTTACGATTTTGAAGTCTTGGGGCAAGTCTTCTAATGTCCCAAATGAATTTGTGAACTGTTGGTTTTCGTGCGATCTGTTGAGAGGGCCCAGCGGCGAGCGCGCTGGGGTACGACTTGGCACGCCTAAGGGATCCCTTAAGGTTCCATTCCGTTCATCGCACGATGTATGCACTCGCCGATGCCGATTTTCAGCAGCGATGGGCGAGCGATGCGAGCGATCGGTCAGCACAGTTCTGCGTGAAATTTTTGATTGCAAAAGAAGAAAAATTTTCTAGATTTCAAGTAGGGGGAGGGGGGGCGCCCGAAGAAAAATTTTCAAAGTTTTAGGGGGGGGGGGTGCGAAGCGTCCGAAGAAAAATTTTCCACAAAGTCTTGTAATGTCCCAGGAAAAAGTCTCGTAATGTCCCGAATGGTTCCAAACTGTGCCCAAAAAGGAAAGTCTCATAATGTCCCAAATGGACGGCACCGAAGTCTCGTAATGTCCCGAATGGCTTGATTTTGTCCGGGACATTATTGGACATTTTACTGTAGCACAATGCAAGGCATACAGGCAGGAGATGCGACCAACAACACATGTTTGTGTGCACGTATACTTTTTTCATTACACTCCGCAGCCTAATGGACTTTCTTCCATCGTGTTGATTTGTGCTACCGTTGCTACCACGTGCATATAAGATGTTGCCCAAGGGGCCACAATGCTATAGCGTGCCAATTCCGTAATCGCAATTTCCCTTTGTGATTGTTTCACCACTGCAAAGCTCTACATGACATTCGTTATCACTCCATTTACCGAAGCTTCGCCATCCTAGGCGCAATCCACCGTCGGTGCGATGTTTGCTTGCAATCTGGCGCCTACTAACAAGACGAGTACTGCATGATTCACAATACATGAAGCATCACCTCGGGTAGATATTCCTTCGGCCATTTCTACGTTGAGCATCATGAACTTTTATGGTGTTTATTCAAAAGGTGTTTTGCAAATACCATCGTGGTTCTCCATGGATTTCCATCATTTTTCTTCATGGTGTTCAAGACCGAGATACCTCAATGTTCAAATAATCCTCATCCATCCATGTGTTGTTGCTTGAGAAGCTTGCATCCACAATTCGGGAGTTTGTTTATGGTGTTTTTCGCTCACCTTGGAAATGCAACACAAACATATGCAAGTCAATGTTGGTTTGGTACCAAAGACAAAGAGCAATCATCAGTCATGTATTCCTCAAAGATCCTCAACAACAACGACCCAAAAACGGTCTACCACCATTAAAACAACAATGTTCCGACGTGTAAACGTGACGATGCATCATTCAAAATATGCCCACTAACGGATTATCGCTCATCAACAGAATGCGCCATGGATGTACACGAGCGCCATCAACATCACAAAAAATGCTAGTCGTTCGTTTTAATTTATGAATCACCACATTTACAAAGTGCAACTTGGGCACGCAATGACTCTTGGTCTTACAAGGAATTAGGCATTTGTGAGGGTGTAGAACACACACGATGGGCCATTCACGACTAAAGCCTGTGCGCTCAAGCAATCCTGAAACATTACGGAACACTACAATTTTTAAGGCTTTTTGTCACTTGTTTCAAATTCATTTGTGAGCAGCTTTGCAGTGTTCATTGATTTGCATTCATGAACCTGGCGAATCATTCCGTAATGGAGAAGTTCAAATGATGAAGATGATGAAGTTCATGATGCTTTTTGATGAAGCCAAAGTGAGAACCAATGATGTGGACAATTACATAGCAAACAAAGCTGCATGCAAAACAATTATAGTGTTTGACCAAACTAGATTGTTCCAATCAATTTCCCTTATGGATGTGCATGATAGGTTGTTACTTAGAGTTTAGGATCATCGAAACGAGATGGGCGGAAAAGTAGAAAAACACCAAAGGGGCTTGGATTCATTTGGGGCCTGGATTCATTTGCCCCACGTGCACTTGTAGCCATGTGCTATGCACTTGTTTTGCGGTTTCAGCCTATTGATACATCTATGAGACGTTCTCTTGCACCGTCTCTTCGTGCTCGCCATGTGTTTGTGTCCTAGCAATGCTTTGAAGCACTTCGTTGACGACGAGATTGTCTCATAGCTTGCACCATAATGGAGAAGTGAGTAACGGCTTCGTTCATGATCGGAATTAGCAGGTGAGACGCACACACGTACCTGCTACCTAATGACCAAACTTTGAGGGATAATTCCGTTGACCCGCTATGCTAAGGGGGAGGGGGGGGGTGAATTGCACAATTTTTGGAGTCATCCAAAAAAAGTTCTTCATGCATTTGAACATCATACCGTCTTGGGTAATCTAACATCTTTGCGCCAACCCCTAACACTCAAAAATGGTTCAATAGCAGGAAATTATTACCAAAAAAAACTATTTATGCACGGGTTTTCGCATGGTGCAAAATCGGGTGGTGTGTGGGAAAAAACCGGGTACAGGAAGATGGCCGGGCGAACAATGCAATGGTATTTGTCGCCCGGTTGAATGTGATGGTTGCTCTGCCGTCTTCTACTTGGGATGTGCTGGTCTGACTCATCCACCATTCCACGGTTTGGGTCGTGTGTTGCTTGTACACTGCGCTTGTTTTGTGAACCATGGACCGAGATCACATTCTTGTACTTTGCAATATCTGTGAGCAGTCGTTCTCTTGCATTGCCTCCCCGTGCTCGCTCATATGTGCCACATTGGTACCTTAGAAGACATTTCTTTCGTTTTGCTTTTTCACCTTACCCTTAGACTACGTTACCAATGTACTTCATGCCTCCCAAGATGGAAGGGGGGGTGGGAAAGCGATGGCGAGGGCCTGGGGTGAAGGAAACCCCACAATGACTCAATCCTAATTGTTCAACACTTATACAGAAGACTTCAGTGGGGGTGCCCACGGTCGCAAGCGGTCGCAGGCGGTCGCAAGCGCTTGAGATGCCCTCTTTTGGCCAAAGACCCCCTTTTGAGGGCTCCACGCGTGACCCGTCTACGCACATATTTTCTTGTGCTCTTTGCCATGAAAGTAGTTTTCACCACATTTTTATTTTAACCGAAAAAAAAGGTTTTGTACCCGAAAGTAACAATTGCATAGGTAGATGACGTCATGACTGTGAAAAAAAGTGACGATGGGGTCTAAAGGACCAAATTTTGTTGCCGTGGCAAATCGGTTCCTATTCTCATTATTGATGTCCGTTCTCGTGCAGGTGAGGCCCAAAAAGTATTTTGTGACCTTCATGCAAAAGCTTGGCGCAAAAATGGGTATCCTCCATTGCCACCGGTGGTTGCTTGTTGCGTTCTTTTGATAGCCATCGTCTAGCACCCCAGGAAGAGGGATACAATGACCACTAGGCCGTCTCAAGGTCGCCGGCGTTGCAAGGCATCTTGAATGTTCGAAAAGATAGGAATGAGCGCACGCGCAATGCCCTACAAAAGGCCGCCAAGCAAAAGGGGCAAGCGACAGATCCAATGGAAGCTAACAAGGTGCGTATTCATGATTGAGTTGACAATGAGGCAGGCAACAAGCCATTTGCAATGCTACTATTTAGTGCAAGAGACAATTGTGATATGTCTTTCCTTCAATGAGTTAATGCATGGCACACTTGGAGGGACGGAGGGAGGCAGGCCGGGCGGGTTGGAGGGATTGGGGGAGTGAGTGTATGGGTTATGCCATCTGTAATAGACGTGTACGAAAATTTTCTTAAGCGGTCGCAGGCAGTCGCAGGCGGTCGCAGGCGGTCGCAGGCGGTGGGCACCCCCAGTGGTTTGCTTGCATTTTCTATCGCGCTCTGTGGGCACATAGGGCATGACAACTCCATGGGCATGCAGCAAGTTCCTAGCAAGTTCCTGTGAGTGTTGGCATGAGCGGCTGAGAGCACATGTAAATGCTTCACACATGCTGTGCCAACTCTCCGCGCCCTTGTGCCCCGCTGTTGTCATGATTGGTTGTGCTGCCCCATGTGTCTACTGCCGTTGTGCTCTATGTGCCCTGCTGCATTCGTAGCCCTACTTTTCGTCAGCATCAATGGCATCTACGGCAATTGTATCATACTACGGTTGGACAAACCCATATTCCACCCCAATTGAGAACCCGGAAGCAGTGCCTGTACCCTCTTTGTTCGCCTTGTTCGGATCTTGGTTTGGATGGCTGAACCCTTATGCCGTGGCTGAGGAGCCGGAGCAACAGGAGCCAGAGCAGAGTGAGGTAGAGATGCAAGCTGCAGCAGGCTCTTCAATGGTGCTACCCCCAGTGGTATCACCGGCACCCACACCGGGGCCCATGACCACATATTATGGTTGGCAAAATCCCTACGCAAGTGATCCACGGGACAGCTGCAGCTCAAGGCCCAGGGTCAGCATGCAGCAGGCTAGGAGCAGCCTGCAGCAGGCTGAGCCAGTGGGTGGCATCTGTGTTTAGGAGGAGAGACAATCCTATCTTGGTTCTGCACACCTGATGTTGTCGTTGTTGCCCAGTATGCCAAGCTTGCATAATTGGATCAAGTCTTTGAACTGGGCTGGTATCACACAATGGATGCACTGCATTGGTGATATATACTGTGACTCCGGCAATCAGACTTCTCCACATGTCGTTGCCCAGTATGCCAAGCTTGCAAAATTTGATCACTTCTGTGAACTTGGCACAGATATATACCTTAGATTGGCAATCAGATTTTTTCCACACATCCGATTGGCGTCCGTCATCTCAGACCAGGGTCAGGTGGAGCGTCCCACTGAGCCATGCCCTGGACTCAGCGAACTCCTGCCCTGTCATGGGTATGGACTGACTCCCAACAACACCAGACGTTGGTGTTCTGTGTGGGCTTTTTCTGAGCCATGTGACGCGGCATGCAGTCTGCGAGGGGTGGCGTAAGCGGCGTAACCTCGTCCAGGCAACCCATGGGATTGCCCATTGGCAGTGTCACAATTTGATAACCAACGTGCTACTGCATGGGGCACTTGCTTGGGCGACCTGTAAGACAAGTTCCGCATGCTTGTTGCATGCTGGTCCTGTTTTGTGTACTCCTTGTATGCTTTAATGTCATCTCATGTCCTCCTGTGTGCTTGATCTGAACGCAGCCCAGTCCTGCAGAATTGTTCCTGCTTGGGGGGCTGTCCTGCATGATCACACACCACGCCACTCCGAGGGTAGTCCTGGGGCAGCGAGCCAGGTTCTGGGACCCATAAAGAGCGCCGGAGACTGCCCTGTGGTCCAATCGGCTGGTACCAACCAGAGGTTGCCCTCCAAGCCAAGGATGTCAGTGCGAGATGGGCCAACCCTGCATACCTGGACGCACAGAAATCAAGGGAGCCCCCAGTTGGGCCCTGCAAAATGCTTCATGATCCCAGCATCTATTGTGTATCAAGGGAGCCCGCAGTGGGCCCTGCAAAATGCTTCATGAACCCAGCATCTATTGCGTATCGTTTTGCTCATTGTGGTGTGTGTTGTTGTATGTCCCTGTGCTCTTGGGTATTGCAGCACAGACGCAGAAACACGTTGCAATCACAATAAGAATACCAAGTAGAACCATGACCAAACTCCCTGTAATTTTCACCTACTACCGCTGGTCTGATGGCACTAATGACCCAAATGGAAGTACAGGAAGATGGAGGTTTTCTGTTCAAAGATTGAATTTACATGAGAATGATGACAACTGGCCCCTGAACAGGTGGGCATAGAGCAGACATGCAGGATTTGGTGTAGGAAAGATGTTTATTTTACCAAGAG
Source organism: Eutreptiella sp. 'Long Island Sound 2002' (assembly GCA_964036045.1). NCBI lineage: Eukaryota > Euglenozoa > Euglenophyceae > Eutreptiales > Eutreptiaceae > Eutreptiella > Eutreptiella sp. 'Long Island Sound 2002'. Next base: position 12,691,027 of record OZ038394.1, read on the forward strand.
CCGAAGAAAAGCCACTTGCTGTGCATCTACTGCTCCCACATGCAGGCACAGATGGTCTGTTCCTGGACATTCCTTTCCATGGTGCAGGCAAGCACAATAGCTAAATTTGGCATGCAAAGCAATTTCACTGTTTGACCAAACTGAATCACAGATGATTACACCAGAATTTGGCACATGCCTCAATGCTCAATGGAAGCAAATAAATTTTGGGGACATGGCGTGGCATTTTTCTGTCCATGCACACAGGGGTGCAAGACTCATTGCCTCCATTTTTGTTGATTTTCTTGCACATTCGCAGGAAATGTGCGAGCAAGCTTGTATGCTATTTTGTAGTTGATGACACCTAGCATCGCTGGCGCGCACATGTGTATGTACCACGCTGCCCCCATAGTGTATGCAGACCATGCAAGGCCAGCACAGCACGACGCTACACCCAGAGGGAGGTGACACACAGCACACAATGCAGTGAGGACACCACCGACTGGTAGTATAAGAATACACGTCACACCGTGTCAGGCTCAGCTAAAAGCTGAAGAGGGTAGTGGAAAGTCGAGGTGTGCACACCAAGGAGGACAGCAACAGCCACATGACCCCAGGGGATGCCCCAAGGAGAGGGACACCTGCCCTGCAAGCTGCACACTGCCACCTTTGTGTATCACAGTCTCTTGAAGTCAACCGATGAAACTGCTCTTGGTGCTTGTTGTGCACGCCTGATTCGCTAAGCTACTACCGCGGTCCAAGGTCTGCCAGACACACGGACTGTTGCCGTGCCCGCGCTGCACCCTGGTGCAGCGGGGTGTACGACACTGCTGCCAATGTGGTCATCACAAGGTTAATACCCCGCACAAAGGTTTGGGCAAAAGGATAGCGCCTGCCCCGGCAGGTGCCAACAAACGACCCCGGCTGCAGTGTGCAGCCCCAGCACACTCGCGGATGCAACTGCGCTCACCTCACTTACCACCAACACCGCCAGCCCCCAAGCGACGGAGACCCAAATCCCCGATCCCCCCCTCCCCCCCCCAGCCCCACGGCCGCAGGGGATGCAGGTGGATGACGGGCGCGCGTCGTTGGAAGTCACTTGAGCCAGCCACACCACAGAGGTTCTGACTCCATGGATAAACGCAAACACGAGCATATGCATAGCCCCGCCCAAGTGCCGGGTTAAATATGCCGATTGCACTACCGCCACATATGGGTCTCCCTCGTTAATAGTACAGGGGGGCCAGGGGAGGGATAGGGCAGGCCACAGGCAGGCTCTAACCCGCTAACCCCTCACCCTCCCGTCGCAAGAGCGGCCAGGACATTAAAAGCCTTCAACCCTCGTTAATAGTACGCTCTTATTCTGGCGCCTTGACCGTGGTTGGGCGCTTACCCAGAGAATGCCAGAATCGGGCGTCTCCCGGCGTTAAGGGCTACCCACAGCCCCTAGCCAGGGCCGGGACCCGCGCCCTCACGTCGCGGGCGGCCGCGGCTCCCACGGCTATTACCGGGGCAGAGTGGCTGGAGGCCTCTCCGATGGGGGACCAGACCGCGGCCCTGACCGCTGCCCTCACCGAGGCCATCGTCGCGGCCTTGCAGCCACTGCTGCAGTGCACCCCGTGGGGGGACCCCCTCATTGCGGAGGACTCCGACTAGGGGGGTTGGGTACGCGATGGAGCCCAGTACTATGGGGAGGAGTACTTCTGGCTGCCCCCGGGGCAGACTCCGCGAAAGTGGCGAGAAGAACATCGTGTGTGAGCAGCAGCAGCTCTACGCGAAGGAGGTCCAGCCCCAGCCCGAGCCCGTTGTGAATGCCGCGGCAGCAACGGCGGCGGCGGCAGTGCTGGCGGCGGCGGCGTAGGCAGCCAGGGAGGAGGGCATCGCGGCCCACAAGACGGAGCTGGATGTTCAGCAAGCGGTCGCGGACGAGGAGACGATCGTGCGCATCGCGCGCGCCGGGGCCCAGCCGGGGCAAGCGGCCGCCACGGCGGAGTGGCCGGAGCTGCCGGCAACATGCGTGCCCCCGCCCACAACGCCCTCCCGGGGCGAGCCGGGCCGGAGGGCTCAGGGGCGAGCCCGCACCAGGGCGCGTCGAGCGGTTGCGTCGTTGGCGGCGGCGTCCACGGCGGCAGCGACCGCGGCAGCAGTGGCAGCGGCGGCAACCATCGTCATGTCAGTCTCGGACATACCACAGGCGGCGGCATCGGCAGCCGACGCCGTCTTGGACCACGTGGAGTCGAGGGCGGCAGCGTGCAGCGGTCTGGGGCTCATCGAGCAGGGGGCCATGGTATGCCTGCAGCGCAATGACCCCCTGGGCCTGTGGGGCCCAGTGGGGGTATGGGCGGATGAGCCCTGCCCCCTGTATGATGCGGTGGAGGTGCAGGCCACAGCAGTGGATGATGCAGCAGCAGCACTTGCAAAACTGGCAGCTACAGACGTTGCGGCTGCGAAAATGGCAGCTGCAGGCATGGCAGCGGCGGCTGCAGGCATTGTGGGTATGGCACTGGCAGCTGCTGACAATGTAGCTGCACCAGTGTCAGCAGCAGAAAATGCAGCTGTAGGCGAGGAAGTATTCAGGGGTCCAATCTTGTCGAGCCCAAGCTCTGACGTGTGCCAGGGCACAGTCTTGTCAGGCCCCGGCACTGACCTTTTGGGGGGGGAGGGGCAGCACTGCCCGGCCCCAGCTCTGACCTGTACCGGGGTCTAGTCTTGTCAAGCCCCAGCTCTGACCTGTTCCGCGGTCCAGTCTTGTCAGGCCCCGGCACTGACCTGTTGGGGGGGGAGGGGCAGCACTGCCCGGCCCCAGCTCTGACCTGTACCGGGGTCCAGTCTTGTCAAGCCCCAGCTCTGACCTGTTCCGCGGTCCAGTCTTGTCAGGCCCAGCTCTGACCCGTGCCAGGGCCCAGTGCCCGGCCCCAGCTCTGACCTGTTCCGGGGTCCAGTCTTGTCAGGCCCCAGCACTGACCTGTTCAGGGGTCCAGTCTTGTCAGGCCCCGGCTCTGACCCGGTGGTGCAGGGTGCTGTAGGGGATGCATCCCTCAGTGCCCCAACGCAGGAGGAGCTGCCCATCATCGGGCGCCCCGGCAGCAGCGAGCCGTGCGGTCTGGGCGTCACCGAGCAGGGCGCCAAGGTGTGCTCTGTATGTACAGGTGCTGCAGCAGCTGCTGCAGTAGCAACAGCTATGGCCGCGGTGGCGGCCTTCAATGTCTGGGGGGTGCAGGCAGGTGCTCTCAGTGCCGCTGCGCAGGAGGCCGACATCAAGGAAATGGAGGAGGAGGAGAGCTGCACCTGTGGGTGCATTGCTGAGCTGCAAGAGGCGGTGCTGGAGCAGCTGCACTGGGATTTCAGGGGTGGGGGCGTTGTGGGTTCTGCCCCCATGAGATGCCAGCCGGCACAAGGAGGGGTCCGGTTCTGCGCTAACCCGCCCCTGGGCTGCCTGCCCTGTGCGGCGCCCTGTGGGTCATTTGCTATTGGCTTGGGGGGGAGTGCTCTGCCCCCCCCCCCCCCCACAGAGGATTCCGTAGGCAGCACAGTGGGATGGGGCTACACCCCTCCCCCCTTCCCCTGCCCTGCACACGCACACACCCTGCCCCCAGACCTCGGGGTCAAGGGACAGGGGATGGGGTGGTGAGGCCGCCACCAGTGTTGCGTGGCGCCAGCACTCAGGTCGTGGCGCAGTCCACCAATGGGGGAAATGGAGGGGCCCTGCCGGTTGCGACAACCACCGGCCCCTCGTCCAGCGAAGGGGCACACTCGGTGCCCCAGGCAGGGCTGTCCCTGCGTGTCTCAGTGCCCCAGGCTCTATCTTGGGGGGAGGGGGATCACAATCACCCCTTCCCCGCGCGGCTACACGTGGGGCGGCCGGCTAACGCAGCTGCCCGCCAAGGGGCCGGTCGGTCCGCCACCAATCAGGTGGCGCAGGAGGGTCCACAGCGAGGGGCGGGGGGAGGTAAACCCCTGGAAGGGTGGATTAAGGTGCCAATGCCGGCACGTTAGGGGGGCAGCACGGCGCCCGTCTTGGCGCATGGGAGGGCCTCAGGAGAGGTCACTTGATCGCGGGGAGAACGTCCTTCCGCCGCGCCGCGACACTCTGGGGGGCCAGGGGTGGGATAGGGCAGGCCACAGGCGGGCTCTAACCCGCTAACCCCTAACCCTCCCGTCGCAAGAGCGGCCAGGACATTAAAAGCCATCAACCCTCGTCAATAGTACAGCGCGCGCGCACACACACACACACACACACACACACGGCTAAAGAAAATGGGGGTGCACACGGCCATGGGTTTGGATGGATGGTGTGTGGCGGATCTCCTGTGCCTGCCTGACTCACTGCTAAACATGGTGGCTGGTTTACTGGCAATTGTGGAATCCACAGGGAAATGGCCACGCATTTTGGCCAGGGGCTATGTCTCCTTGATTCCCAAGGGTGAGGGAATGCTGCCAATGCAGCAACGGCCACTCTCAGTGCTATCGCAACTATACAGAGTATGGGCAGGGATAAGGCTGGAAGAGTGCATGGTGAGGCAGGAGTCCTAGGCGCACCCACATGTCTTTGGTTTCCGGAAGAAACGCGGGGCGACGGATGCCGCGGCGCTCATTGCCCTCCTAATTGAGCTGCACAATATCATCCAAGAGTGCCTCACAGGCTTGGGACTTGACTATGTCAAGTGCTTTGATTTAATACCACAACAGGTGGGCGACACAAATCTGTGCCACACTCCTCCCACCCCCGCCCCCCGGGGGGGGGGGGGGGGCGAAGCACTGCACTTCATCATCACAGCCCTGGGGTATGCCGATGATGCGTATGGAGTGGCATCAGGGCAACACTCTGTCCAGCCACTCCTAGAATGCACACACACGTGGCTACAGGTGATAGGACAGGACGTCAACCCAAAAAAGTCGGTCGGTTTCATAATTCCGGACGGCCCACAGACAGTCCAAATGCGAGGCACACCCTTCCCCAAAGAAACACCAGTTTGTCCCCCAAACTGGGTTTACCACTTCGACCCCCCCACTGCTCTCTTCTACAGGCTTTTGAAAAATTATTGCTAGTCATGATGTTTCGCTCTCCTTCTCGACCACAGCAGGAACCCAACCAGGGTGGTAACGGGGAAGCGGCTCCAGCAGTGGCTGCCGCCCCCTCTGCTGCTTCTTCTTTAGTACCCGAGGACGCCTCCCAGGCCGAGCTCCGGGCCGCACTACACAAGCAACAGATGGAACTGGAGGGCCTGAGAGCCCGCCTTGAGGCCCAGAAACTCTCCGACAAAAGCGTGGTGCCGGACCTAACCCTCAATGGCATCGAGGAGTTCTTGGGCAGGGACAAGATACCGCAGTGGATGCGGCAGTCCTCGGCGGCGCTCAACAGCTCAAGCAGTTCTTGATGGCGAACCAGGCGCCTACACGAACTCCTGATGTTGGCGGAGATGTGCAGGCTCAACCGCCACGGTGATGCACTGGCCTATCGCATTTGGGCAACCATGCTTCGGTCCCAGGGAGCATACCAGCAGAGGTACCACGCCCAAGAGATGAGCGCCAAGGCCAGGGAGACCTTTGACAAGTTGCCCTGGGAAGAGGCCCTGTAGAAGGGGGGGGGGCGCCTTTGTGTACCGAGGGGTCAGGTTCCTTACCGAAGAGGGGATCATGAGGTGGGTCGCGGCCAACGGCAACCACATCCCCGTCAACGCCGCTCCGAGTGGAGACTGTCGCAAGTGCACATCCCTGAGGGTCGAGGAGGGCAAGCGCCGGCACTGGCACTTCCAGTGTCCCCACTGGTCGTGACTCTTCGAGTTCGACAAGGGCGCCCCAGACGGGGTGCCTACCCCGCGGTGCGAGGACCAGCCAGCGTCCAGCGGGGTGTCCCCGGACACGCAAGGGACCATGGTGTGGGGCCTGGAGGCGACATCCTTCCGCCAAGCCAAGGAGATGTGGGATGAGGTCGCCAAAGGCGACGGAGAAGGCGGAGTCTGAGCACGGGCGGTGTAGCCGTGGCGACCCAGCACCCGTCAGAGGTATCGATCAGCCATCGGCCAGCTGGCGGCTGTCGAGGCCCGGGAGAGCCCGAATATGAGGTTTGCCATAAGCAAACCCAAGTTTGGTCTGTGCAAGATTGAGTGTATATGTTTCTGCTCTGAATGTCCGCTCAGTTGTCTTTTATATTTTGTATGTCGATGGATTTGGCTTTCGATTTGCCCCGCGGGCAGGTGCCTCGACAGGGCAAGCCCGGGGGGGTATCTGTTGAAGGGGGGAGGGCCCGAGAGTCGGAGATCGAGAAAGCGGTTGGGCCAGGTGGAGCCAGTCGCCGAAGCGAGAGGGGGGTAGGGATTGCGGGGTCGAGACTCCGGGGCGCCGGATCCCTAGAGCCTTGGGCGACCCCCCCTGGTGCCCGAAACAAACACAACGGTCAACCTTCGGCCGAACCAGGGGGGTTAGCTCAGGGGGACGGGGTGATGGTTCTACCACGGGCGGATCGGCCACGCGCCCCGACCCCCCGCCACGTTTGGTTACAAGGCCCGCGGGGTTGGGTGCAGGCTCACTACGAGGGCGCACGCCCGCTGCGCTGTACAGTTGCCGGGCTTTGGGGTTGTGGCGAAGGCGATTTTTGGATGTTGTGCGAGGGGCGCGCCCTCGCGGACGACATGAAGGTGCCCCCGGACGGAGGTCACGTGCAGGTACGTATGCGTGGGGTCGGGGGTATGCACCGTGGTTTTGCTACTCCCAACGAGATCGAGGAGGCCTTGCGGGAGGAGGAGGAGTGAAAGGGTACCGCGCGGGATGGCGCCCCGTCGGGAGCCAAGGCTATGAAGAAGGATAAAGGAAAAGGAAAGAAGATGATCTCTTTCCGGGAGTATACACAGCCGGGGCTGCACGCCCAATGGAGCCTTGTGGCGCCTCAGAAGGACTTTATGAGGCTGCGAATGGAGATCCAGACCAACCTCAACAGGTTGGGTGTTCGAAGGGACGAGTGGGTGGAAAAGGCTGTCAAGGCGCATGGGCTAGAGCTGACAACGGTGGAGTTGGTGGAGTACATAGCGTGTTATTGCTTGCTGGAGGACCTGCGGTTCGACGTGGATACGGGAAATTTCGCGAAGGCGCTGGAGGGGGACAACGAGCCGTCACCGAGCGGTATCAGCGAGGTCCTGAAAAAGCTGGAGCTGTTGGAGCAGCGGTTGGAGGAGGTGAAGCTGGGGAAGAGTGAGCCAACCAGAAGGATCCCCAGACTGAGCCACAAAGAGCTATCTGTTTTGATGGAGATGGATCATAAGCCGCAGTGGGTATGCCGTTTATTGGTATTTTTTAAGGCCGTCCTGGACGGGCAAAAGGTGGATACCCACCTGATGGAGTGCACCTCCGCCTGGAAATCGTCCGACCTCCAAGAAGAGTTAGTTATGTCTCCGGAGAAGGCGAAGAACAATGAGGTTTGGACTTCTGGGGCCTGGCTGGAGGCCGTGAACGCCCCCATGGATGGGTCGGATGGTGATGGGGGCCCCGTGATTCCGGCCCTGGTAGCCAATTACGTGGAAGGACTGTGGATCCTGCTGGTATCGGCAATGGGGACGTACGGTGAGTCGTACCATCAACACTCCGGAAGTGGACGTGGGGGTGAGGCCCCAAAGGAAGTGGGGGAACCGCCAGAAAATTTTGGTGACACTACGGTCCCGGTGGAGGAAGTCCGTCGCCGTTTGGCTAGCCTGCGGAGCAAGTTCTCGTACGAGAACGGGCGCAGGATTTGGATCCCGAAGAACAATAATCAGCAAAGGACCGACATGACGGATCCGCCGGCTACGGGTTGCCGCACGTGCAAGAGCCATGGAGCGCCGGGCAAGAAGCATTGGTTTTTTGCCTGCCCCTACTACGAGTGACGGTGCCCCAAAGGGGGGGAAGAACAAGAGGAGGGGGGGACAGTCGGTGCGGCGTCATCGCGAGAGATGGAGGGAGTGGTGGGAGAGCCGGCAGACTGGTCATCGTGGTGGGCGGCATGGAAACGACTCAGCCGTCAGGACCCCGCAGAGTATTCCGACGCGCTTGTCGCAATGTCATGGAGCGCTGGCACCAGAAGCAACTACGCCGTTCACATTCGAGCGTTGGGGACGCTCGCAGCCTCGCAGCTAGAGGTCGACAAGTCAAAGTTGCTGGACCGATACTTGCGTGCGCTCTTCGCCAAGGGTAGATCGCGATCATAAATGCGAGGGGCTATCAGCGCGGTACGGGCTTTGGAGGACTTGGGATGGATCGCCGGAGTGGTCCAGGCCAGGCATTGGCGCATGGCAAAGTCCACCATCCGAAACACGGAGGAGCAGCGACCGTATGGAGGGCTGAAGGCGCTATCCGTGCTTGCGCAGTCCTGTCGCACCAAGGAGCAATGGTCCGGATTCGCCTTGGCCGTCCTCTCCTTCACATGTCTGTGGCGGGTGGGGGAGGCGGCCGGGGTTCGGCGGCGCGGAATCGAGGACGAGGCCATCTGGTTCCGGTGCAACAAGAACGGTGACAAGGTCGTCCAGCGAGAACTGGGCCCATACTCCGCAAAATGGGCGAGGTGGCTCCGTGACTATGAGTCCACAGGCCGCCGCAGGCCGCCCATCATGTGCCCTTCCGGATCGCCGTGGTTGGAGTCGTTCCTGGAATTCGGTTTCAGAGGGACGGAGTACGCAAGTCACAGGTGGCATTGTCGGAAATGTGGGGGTGTTGCCCTACAGAAGTACCTCGCCCTCCCCGCGGAGATCCGACAATGGTGGGGACGGTGGAAATCCCGCAGAGTGGCGGAGGACTACGCACAGCCGCCTGAAGAGTACAAAATTTGAACATCCATCAGACTGCCCTGGCCGGAAGGACCCTCCAAGTTCGTTAAGCGCACGGCGCGAGGACACGACTTCTGGCCTGCAGCGCTTTCGGAATTATTTCGGGACGGACAGCAAACTGTGGAGCAGCAGCCTGACGTTGGGTCCAAGCAAGGGTGCATTGTACTGTCGGATGATGACACGCCTCAGCGACCTAGAGTCCAGGTGCGCCGCACCGTCAAGGTGCGTAGAGATGGGGGTGCCAGCCCCGTGGCATCGGCAGCCGTGGGGCCCCGAGTTGGCCGAGTGGGTCCTGCACCGAGTACGGGACGGAGCAGTTCGGGAGTGGTGCAGCAAGCTGCGGGAAGTAATCGACCTCCCGCCAAGCAGAGGAGGCGATGATGGCTGAATTTTGGGTCGCGGCCCTGGAATATGCAGTGCATTTCGTATCCGCGTTGGGGTGGGACAGAGTGGGTCTGGTTGGGGATAATTTTTCGGTGCTGCAAAGTTTTGCGGCGGGAAAAGCGAGTGTGGGGTTGAGGGTGCAAAATCGAATTTTGCGACGGCTAACTCTGCAATCTGCTGATTGCACAACATCTCGTGTACGATCCCAGCCCTTCCGCCCACCGTGTATCCCCACAACGCCATTCTCCGGGTACCCCCATCACAAGCACCATCAAAAAAAATATACTCAGCCCAATCGCGTGGCTTGGTAAAAAAAACCAAAGGCTTCCAAGCCATCAGTCCCCATGGCACTAAGCCTGCAAGGGTGTGCAATAAACGCAAGGGGGCGTCCGCCAACCATTTAGGCTGCCACAGAATATGCGCCCACACGGGTGCCACGAACGGCAGCATCCCCCAATTCGGGCGCACAAACCACAGCAACCTGCCCAAAAAACGCAGCAAACGGCGGCGCGTACAAGGGCCCACAGCCACCTGCCACCAGCGCGCCATCAAACCCTGCCAATTTCCGAGCGCTGTGGACACAGTGGCACCCTGGAAATCGAAAAACTTCCCAATCCATGCCAATCCAGTGACTGCCTCCAGCGTGCTCTTTGGACTGACAATGGCCCCTTCCTCCCTCAAGCGCGAAGCAACGACACCCGCTTGCATACTCACCCACCTCCTGCCATACCCAATGACAAACACATCGTCCAGATAGACGAGCACCAGGACTCCCTCTACCCCAGCGTCCTGAACCAGCCGGACCATCACGTCCTGGCATATGGCTGGACTGTGCGTCCATCCGAACGGAAGACAATCAAAACTATACAATAACCCATCAACTGAAACTCGAAAGGCGTCAGCAAATTCAACAGGGGTCTTCAAAGACCAAAAACAATTACTAAGATCGATATGACATGCACACAAAACAGGCTCCTCCCCCACACAGGGTGGGTCAGCTTTCAGTGACGCTAGCTGGTGAAGAAGAAAAATGACATTATCTTCCACCACCCCCGCACAACCGGCCGGAACGAAATCCATATGGATATTCCAATGCACCATCTGTAAAAATGCGACAAGCTCAACGCTGGGCAATCGCAGGGGAGGGTTGTCGCCCCCTTGGGCCTTGTTGAAAAGGACCATGTTGCAAATACAGCTTGCCTTTTCGCTGTTTTTCGGGATAGCGAAAAGGGACCCGTTCGGGCCCAATCCGTTCGCTAGACAGGGGCGGAGCACCCCCTGCTTAACCAATGCTCTGGCCAGGATCGCAGAATGGCCCGTCACAGGCGACAGAGACGAAAAGGATCGCCTGCTCACCTCCCCAAAATTACCCGGCACCAACGCCTTCCAAATGTCGGGGGGGATGCGGACATTACCCACAGGTCCCACCCCCCTCTCCAAAATGGTGGTAGTTAAAGGCACCACAATTAACTTTGGTGAAGTGGAGTCCCGCAACCAGATCAGCCACGCGTCCCTCGTGAGCTGTACAAAAAACTGATCGATATGCACTCCAGGGTGCGGTATTCCCAGCTCCGATGAATGCCTCCACATCCTGAGCACCAGCACCATGGTATACGCATGCGCGAGGTCGCGGAGATCGTGGTATCTGTGCTGGGTCCCAGGGGAATGCAACCTGGCGGATCCATTCAGCCGTGTCCAGTCGGAGTGGGGGGGGCCTACGCCAAGGCACAGGGTGAGGCCGCGCGTCGTCTGAGGTTGGCGATGGGCGGCCCCACGGTGCTAGTCCAGCATGTGTGGACCCTGGGGCTGCCGGTGATAAAACAGCTGCAGGGTCATGTGGGAATGAAGGTCCGGAGGCCTGTCTAGAGCACGGTGAGGCCCTGCTGGTTGTTGTGCGGTTGGCTGCATATAACTGGGCGTCGTGCCGGTGTCCCCTGACGTGCCCTCGCCCGGTGCTACAAACAAACACAACGGTCAACCTTTGGCCGAACCGGGTGAGGGTACTGACGGGGCCCAAAGGGGAGCGCGACGCCCGATAGCTCTGCGAATGCGCGTGTATGCATGGTATGGATGAGTTAAGAAAGGGCTGAGTTAACCTCGCCTCTGTTGTGTTTGTGATGCCTTAGTGATTGCCTCTTATGCCGAGGGCGGTGGTACTGCCGTGCTTCCACCCCCTGCCGCCGCCGGCGCCATCGCATATGGGCCGGCGCAGGCGCCAGCATGATTGGGGGAGGTGGGAGGAGGACCGGCTGCGGGGCATCGCACGCGCCCACCCGGTGCCAGTGCTGCGGGGATGGGCGAGGGAGCTGACGGCGGCGGTGAGCAGTGCGCGGCGCTGGGGAAAGATCGTGGACGCGGTGTGCGTCTTGTACGCGGTCTGCATGCTCTTCCCCGGCGCCCTGGACTTGCCGGCGCTCCTGGTGGGGGCGTTTGAGTTCTTCATTAGCGTGGGAGCCACGCGACCCGCAGCCTCCGTCAGCTTTACGGGAGTGGGGCTGGCGGTGGCCCCGGGAGCAGTGCGTGCGGCACTGCGATGGAGATATGGGGCGGCGGCAACCCACACGTGGAGGGCGCCGCAGAGGCACTTCCTGGCGGGCGCGATACGCCAGGTGGTGTATAATATAATATCGCCCCTCTGGGACGCAGGACCGTTCGACTTGCGGGGCATGCGGCAGTGGGTCCCGGACCAGTGGTGGCAGATGCCACTGTGCAGGCTGGTGGTGTTGGTTGGCTGGTGTCCGGGTTTGTTGGCGGGCGGTGCAGGGCACGCGGTGGGGCTGTCGTACACGGGTTGGCTGGCGTGTGGACAGCATGGGACAGTTTATGTGGGACAAGATCCGGATGAGGCGTTGGAGCTCATCCGGCAGTGGCTGCCGAACGTGTGGGAGGCTTGGTACTTCTGCATGCCGCGGCCAGAGTTGTTACAGGCGCCGCCTGTGGTTGCGCGACCGGGTGCGGGGGTGAGGTGTTGGGAGGGTGCTATGGGTCGTGAACGGCTTTACCGCGCTGCGGTAGCCATTGTTGAGGACTGGTACGCGCGACGGGTGCCGGTGCGTATGACGCGAGACGCGCCGGAGTTCTGTCGCTGACGTAGTGAGAGTGCTGCAGACCGGGCGTGGCTGCGTGTGGCTGGGCGTCGTGCCTCTACCCTCTGACGTGCCCTCGCCCGGTGCTACAACCAAACACAACGGTCAGTCTTTGGCCGAACCGGGTGGGGGTGCTGACGGGGCCAAGAGAGGGGTGCGGCGCCCGGTGGCAGCGGTAAGAGTGCTGTAGCTGACGCAGTGCGCATGCTGCGGAGTGCGTAATGGGCGTAGGCGTGTGTCGAGCAGTGCGCGTATTTTGCACGGCGCGGCCGGTCCGGGCACGCAGCCGGTGTCGGTTTTTTCAGAGCAGCTTCGGCCAGCTATCATGTCGGTGTAGGGGAGTGTTTGCGCCCCGAACTCGCATACCGACGCTTCTTATCGTTTTCTGTGTGCGTGTGCTTTTGCATGTTGACGGGTGTGAATTTAGACCAAAATGAGGTTTGCCATAAGCAAACTCAAGTTTGGTCTGTGCAAGATTGAGTGTATATGTTTCTGCTCTGAATGTCCGCTCAGTTGTCTTTTATATTTTGTATGTCGATGGCCCACCCACCCACCCTTGACAGTATCTATGGCACAGGCTGCCTTATGCGACATCACGCCCCGAACTCGCATACCGACGCTTCTTATCGTTTTCTGTGTGCGTGTGCTTTTGCATGTTGATGGGTGTGAATTTAGACCAAACTGGGAATGGCCGAGGTTGTGGCAGTATGCCTCTCCGAGAAGTCAGATGAAGGCTAGTCAGTGTCGGGGATGCCGGGCATCTTCTCTGCGGTCCTTGCCCTCGAAGACATGTGCATCGTCCCACCCCTTGTGGGCGCCATCCACGGACGCATCGCGGCAGGAGGTGCCAAGCCAGGGGCGCAGGACTATGCGACCCCGGAGATGCTCCGCCACCTGTGGCAGCGGGCGACATCGGCGAGGGACCGCGCCTTTGTGGCCCTCGTCATCCTGTCCTGGCTCTGCTTCTGGAGAGTCGGTGAGTCGGCGTCAGTCCGCCCCTTCCACCTGCTTGAGGACGGTGGAGTGTCTTTCTACCGCACGAAGTCGGGTGGCCCCAGGGGGTGGCACCGGCGGCCCCAGGGGGTGGCACCGGCGGCCCCTCTTCAGGTTTGGCATGGCCTGGGCTTCCTACCTGTTGGAATACTGCAAGCGGCACGACCTCCCCACCGACCAGCCCATCTTCAGCGGCGGAGAGGCGGTCCTTGAGGACTACCTCACCACCCTCCTTCACGGATCACGATGGAGTGGTTACGCATGGCACAGCCTCAGGAGAGGAGGCGCAGCCTCCTGTTGGAACCAAAAGCCAGGGCTGCCCTACTTTAAGTGGTGCATACTTCGCCTGCCGCTCAGCCATGTTATCCCACATGGAGCAGCTGGCACGTTACTGTGAGTCCACGTGGACTCTACGCACGCATGCACGAACACGTGCAACGCCCGTATGTCTACCATGTGCGTTGTACAGCCGAAGAGGTGGAAGAGGCACGCTTGCAACATGCCAAGGGGGGGGGTCCACCACATTTGCAAGTGACCTGTTTCCACCTGTTTCCGGTCATTGGGTCCGGCCGTGTACCGCAAGCGCCATATTCGGTCACAACACGCCGCAAGGCAGTGACCAACGCGCCGACACCAATCGCACGCGCGCCGCTAGTGCACTCACTGTGCCCAGCGCACTGTCTGCCAGCGTGTTCCCATGCAAGAGGCTGAGAATCCCAGCGGCAGTATGCTGCAGCAAAGGACACCACACCCCAGGGCACATAGACCGGCGCCCGCTTTTGGAACTATGCGCCCTGCATGGGCTGCCGCCCTGCCCTCGCTGCACACTCATGCAGACAAGCGTACGACACTGCTGCGCCCGCGGGCACCACAAAGTGTGCACGCCACCACCAACACGCGCCAGGCCAGCGGCACCACTTGAAGGCCCACGCAAACGTCAATGCCTGCGCTCTCCAGGCCCCTCACACTACCCACTGATGCGCTCACCACACATCCCACTCACACCACCAGTCACCAAGCGACGGAGACCCAAGACCCCCCCCCCCCCCCATCACCTACGGCCGCCCTGCCACACGAAGTGTCGGTCGGCGGTGGAATGGACGTGGCTCGCCCCCTGTTTGGACAAGGGCACGGAAGGGCAACACAGGAAATAACATAAACAAAGGCCACACACAGAGGTTGTGATTCTGTGGAAGAGTAGGAAGGGTGCACAGCAGCCAGCCCCGCCCACATGCCGGGTTACTGGTGCATGTCCAGCTCACAGCCACATATGGGTCTCCCTCGTTAATAGTACGAGGGAGACCCATATGTGGCTGTGAGCTGGACATGCACCGGTAACCCGGCATGTGGGCGGGGCTGGCTGCTGTGCACCCTTCCTACTCTTCCATATGCATGTCCAGCTCACAGCCACATATGGGTCTCCCTCGTTAATAGTACAGTCCTTCCGCCGCGCCGCGACAAACCGGGGGGCCGGGGGTGGGATAGGGCAGGCTTCAGGCAGGCTCTAACCCGCTAACCCCTAACCCTCCCGTCGCAAGAGCGGCCAGGACATAAATAGCCATCAACCCTCGTTAATAGTACATGGCTTTTAATGTCCTAGCCGCTCTTGCGACGGGAGGGTTAGGGGTTAGCGGGTTAGAGCCTGCCTGAAGCCTGCCCTATCCCACCCCCGGCCAAAAAGCCATCAACCCTCGTTAATAGTACAGGGCACACACACACACACACACAGGTTGGTGGTGCTCTGCCTGGAAAGCACTGTGGGAACTGTTCCTAACAGAAATGATGCACCTGGCAAAGGCCCTGAAGCTGGGGGCTCTGCAGGATTGGTCGGTGTGCCTCAAATTGTGTGGACTTGTCCCCACTTGGTCACAGCGATGGGCCAGGGCACTTGATGGAGGAAGCGGTGCAGGGAGGTGTTGTTTGTGTAATGTGCTGCCAGAAGCACACCACAACACTTTGTGGTGGATGTAATGACAATTGCGTGGAACGTATTGACCCACACAGTTGTGGGGACAAAACTGTTTTTTGGCATAACACATGTCTCATTTGTTATGCAAAGCGAAATCACAGATTTGGTCTTCTGTTGTGTGCTTGTAGGGAAGGGTTTGGAGTTGATTCTGGTCTGCTTGGGGGGCTTCTCCAGGGGGTTCCTTAAGGGACTAAGTTTTTTTTGGTTAAGGACCGCCCATAGGGACCGCCCCAAGGTACCATCAACCCCCAACCACCAACCGCCACCAACCGCCAACCGCCAACCGCCACCAACCACCAGCGGCGACCAACCGCCAACTGCCAACCACTGCCAACCGCCATCAACTACCAATCCCCAACCACCAACCGCCCACCGCCAACACATGGTGTGCCAGCGCGCTTTTTTGGGAAAGCTGTGTGAAGGAAAACTTTTTTTTTCTGTTAATGACTGCCCTGGGCTAAAGTTGGGATACTTGGCACAAAAGTGTTGCGCCAGGCAAACACCCCCCCTCAAGCAGTTCAAGGTGCCCAAGCTAAAGCCCAGGCCAAAGCCCACCTCCAAACTCAGGGGCATTGGCAGTTCCTGAGCCTGGCCCCAAATGGCAGCACAGACAGGAATTACTGACAGTGTATCACAGAAAAAAGGGTATTTTTTTTGGAACGGGTTGAACAATAAACTCGAAAGACATTTTTGTGCACATTTCAGACCAATTTGCTGGAATTCTGTTGATTCATGTTAAGGGGTCTGCCATGGAGAAAAGGTACAAAGTCACACACTGGTGGAACAAATCCAAGCCGCAGAAGTGTCCAAGTTCTTTTCAAACAGCCAGATGTGTGCCGCTGGTCAAGCAGTGAAGCATTGCTGGCCGTTGCACAGGGGGGGGGTTCACCTGCTAACGAGTGTTCCCTACTCTCCCTTGCACAGTTCTTTACCATGGGAGGATCCAAAAGCAAAGCACCAGCCTATGCTGCCAACCCTCAGCAGGCGATGTACATGGACCAAATGGATGGCAAGATTGATGGCAAATATGGCAAGCAAAAGATCGCCGTTGGTGGTCCTGGGCAGGAAGGATATGGTCCCAGTGGTCCCGGTTCTGGTCCTCCAGGTTATGGTCATCCTGGGCATGGGTATCCTGATGGCTATGGTTACGGACATGGCCCATCATACGGTGGCCCCCCAGGTGGGCCAACCTATTACGAGCAAAAAGGCAAATATTACGTGCCCGATGATGGCAGCAAGCAAGCTTTGGATATGATGGATGGCAAGATGGATGGCAAGTACCATGGCCACAAAATCAAGGAGCAACATTACGCAACTGCGAGCGGTCTGCTTTTGTCCAACAGTTGTTGATGTTGTGAGTGTCTGTGTGGAAAGATGTGGATGCTGTCGCTCGCCTCTTTGCATGTTATGCATTGTTCCTGTTCATACCCGAGCCCCTTCTGTGTCAATGTCGTCTATTCCATGTTGCAGCTGGGCCCAGTCTTTGCCCCCCCCCCCCCCTTCCCTCGGCAAGAACACTGCAAAATTTTCCATGCCCACAGAAAGGGTAGTTTTTCAGCCCCCCCCCCCCCCCCTTGTGTATGCCCAAAATGCTCAAGGCTCAACGTAGAATGCAAATATGACAGAAAAACATGTCTGAACCCACTGTCACATCTCAACCTGTGTATGGCAGATGGAGGGCTAGTTGTGTAGGTTGTATTTCGTGTAATTTTTTTTTGCGGGAAATGTGTGCAAGAAAAAAATTGTCACGTCGCGTAATTTTTTTTTTGCGGTAAGTCATGTAAACCCGTTGCACGCATTACCGCAAAAAAAGAAAATTACACGACTTGACGATTTTTTTTCACACGCGTTTACCGCAGAAAAAAAATACACGACCTTAGCGCAAAGAAAAAAATACCAATTTTGCTAAAAATGCATGCATGTAGGCGGGCCACTACTCAATGTTCCCGCTCTGAAGCATTGGGGACCCCCCAGGCGGCACGGGTTATGTAGCCACCCGGCCCACTTGGGGGCCATTGCTGATTCTATCCCCCGCTCTAAAGCGTTGGGGACCCCCCAGGCGGCAGGGGTTATGTAGCCCCCTGCCCACTTGTTGGCCACTTCTGATTTTGTCCCCTGAAGCGTTGGGGACCCCCCCCCAGGCGGCAGGGTTATGTAGCCCCCTGCCCACTTGTTGGCCACTTCTGATTTTGTCCCCTGAAGCGTTGGGGACCCCCCAGGCGGCAGGGGTTATGTAGCCCCCTGCCCACTTGTTGGCCACTTCTGATTTTGTCCCCTGAAGCGTTGGGGACCCCCCCGGGTGGCAGGGGTTATGTAGCCACCTGGCCCACTTGTGGGCCAATGCTGATTTTGTCCCCTGCTATGAAGCACAGAAAGTACATGACGCCAAATGCCAACTTGTCCTCAAAGCACGGCACTATGACAGTATGTGGTAAGGAGGGTGGGTAAGTGGCTACAATACATGGGGAAAGCATATCAGAATTGGGATGAGGTGGATTTAGCATATCATATATTGGGTTTAAGACACGCACCTAACCTGCAGAAGCACCATGTGAAAGCGCCTACTCCCCACCCGGGGCCAAGCGTCCATGTACCACTAGGAAAATAACGGGACAAATCAGGCCATCACCGGACTCACCCATGAGCCTGCCCCGAGAAAAGAAGACTTGTCATAGGTAAGATGATGGGGCCCAAACAGGTTCGTGATGATCCAAGGTTGCATTGCACGTACACTCAAGGTAGGAATATAAGTGGCTTCTTCTGTGTCAACCTCGACCCCTGTCATTGATAGGGGAAGAAGCTATGGTTTATTCTGAGAGTGTGCTTAGATCCCGAGGCCATCTTGTACTGCTGCAGACTTGATGCAGTTTCGTCAAAAAAAAAACGAAGAAGAAAATGATTTCGTCCCCCGCTATGAAGCGTTGGGGACCCCCGAGACGGCGGGGTTATGTAGCCACTTGGCCCGCTTGCTCAAAGGCACCTAGTGTTGGTGGGTCTCAGTCTTCTAATCTTGCCGCGCCCCAAAAAGTCGACAGCATGGAGGTGCATTGGAAGAACTGGCATTGCCTGAATCTCTTTCGGCCCCCTTATGTGTGTGGCCAATGTCACAAGGCCGTGTACCAATGGTGCATGCATTGTGAGGGGTGTGGTGTTTGCCTGCCCACTTTGGAGTGTCCAGTTCGTGGAAGGGCCCACCCTAACACGGACAAGTGGCTATGCCACACTCCCAAAGAAACACGTGTCCAGTGACGAGGACCTCCTTTCTAATCCCCTTTTGGCCTCTCGCCCGGTAGCGAGGTGAAGAAAAAGGAGGTCCCGACATTTGATTCGGAGGTGGACCTCTTTGCGCCTCCTCCTATGGCCCCTGTGCCACGGCAGAAGGAGAAGGGAAACAAGGCCTTGCCAAGTGCCCCACCCCCCTACCACAGAAGAAGGTGAAGGGAAAGAAGAAGGCCTTGCCAAGTGCACCCCTTGCCGACCCTCCCACAACCAAAAGGCGTACCCAGAGAACCATCCCAAGCGAAACAACCCCTTTGGGGGAGATTGGTTGGCACACAAGGATATCTTGTGTTGGTCAGGGGGGGGGGCGACTCTGCGGGTCCTGGGACGCCAACTACCCCCCCCCCCCCCCCCCCCCTAGGGGCCTTCGGCCAACAGTTAGTTGCCCAAGGTGTCGCCCCCAGGCGTCCATGGGCGCCTAAGGCGCCCGATGCTACATGAACACCAAAGGTGTCCTAAGGAAAATTTTGTCCAATTTGCACCCCAACACTATCCTTAAACCCAACCTTGACTCTAACACCCACCCCCAACCCTCAGCCTACTCCTATCCCTACACCTAACCCTAATCAAGACTGAATATTGGGACCGAGCTGGTGGGGGAGGGAACATTAGATATGAATGTTGAGGGACACCAATGAGTTACACATTGAAGGCCGTTGACAGGGTGGAATCAGCTTGCAAGTGATCCCCTTCACCACAAGGCCCACTTTCAAGGCTTTTGTGGACTTGTGGGGGGCCAAAATGCCCCAAAATGGGCTCAAAATAGGCTCATTTCACCCGTTTGTGCATCCCAAATGGTCTAGGATGAGGTTTGGAAAAATGCGTTTTTGACCCATTTTTGACCCATTTTTGGTCCCAAAACAGCGCATCTTCAAGGCATTTTGGGATTTTCTGAGGACCAAAATGGGCCACCCCAAGCTCAAAACAGTCCAAAAACACTTGTTTTAGCATCACACATGGTCTAGGATCATTTTTGAGAAAAGTCATTTTTCTGCCCCTATTGGACCCTATTGACCCATTTGGGCACCCACCTGTTTGGGCTTGAGCTTGCAGCTTGCCGCAGCCTAGTGGGCTTGGGTACGGGGGTCTAGGCGTCCATTTGGGCAATTTTGAGGGGTGGAAACCACAAAACGAGGGGGGTTGCGGGTGGATTAGG
Source organism: Eutreptiella sp. 'Long Island Sound 2002' (assembly GCA_964036045.1). NCBI lineage: Eukaryota > Euglenozoa > Euglenophyceae > Eutreptiales > Eutreptiaceae > Eutreptiella > Eutreptiella sp. 'Long Island Sound 2002'. The sequence continues at coordinate 12,710,665 of OZ038394.1, forward strand.
TGCCCTCGGAATCGCGTTTTGAGCCATGTAGCCAAAGATATGGCCTATTCTTGGTTTGTGGCTGTCGCCAGCCAATCTGCACAAAATTTGGGGCTTGTGGGGGCCTTTTTGGGTCGTTTCCTCGACATATGGTGGAGTCAGAGGCCCGCAAATGGCTCGTTGACACAAGAAAGTCAAGCCGCACATGGAGTGCACCCACCCTTTCCCTTTCCTTGGCCGTTTTGAATGGGTTCTAGGGCTCTTTTGGCCCAAAAATGGCTGTTTTTGGCCCTAAATTGCAGCTTTTGAAACTGAGGTCCGCCACTTGCGACACCCATTCCCGGCCGCCACCGTTGAGTTTCTGGCTCAAACTTTGTGTGGTTGTCCCTCACACCCATAGGTATCATCCACCAAAATTTCAGCCGAATGTGAAGCACCACGACGGATGTCTGATTTTTCCCCATTTCGCGCGTGCTGCTTGCTGCTTGTTGCTGCTTGCTGCTTGCTGCTCGTTGCTGCTGCTGCTAAACCTGGTAGGTCCACCCTAGACCCTAAAAAGGGTTATAAAACCAAGACTGGTTCCACCAGCTCGGTGACCCTAACCCTAGCCCTAACCCTAGCCCTAGCTCTCACCCTAGGCTAGGGTCAGAGTGAGTGTTGTGGTCCAAAATGGAGAGCAATGATGTGACAAAAGCAGCCATGAACGAAATTGGGGGTATCTTGTTCAGCCCAATCAACATGGCTGGCATGGCCAAACCAACTGGCTGCAAAGGTTAGGGTTAGGTTTATGGTGATGGTATGGTTAGAGGGAGGGCAAGGGGAGGTAAGGGGAGCCCCACCTGGACCCCCCCCCCCCCCACCACCACCCCGAATTGCCCCACTTGGACCCCCCCCCAACCGACCCTCCCGGAGCCCCCCCCAGCCCCTCCTATACCCCCCCCCCCATTCGCCCTCCCTGAACCCCCCCTCAAATGCCCCCCCCCCCCCCCCCCCCCCCCCCCCCCCCAAGGGGCCTCCGGCCAACAGTTAGTTGGGGGGGTAGTTGGCGTCCAGAACCGAGGGGTCGCCCCCCCCGTGGTGTTGGTTGAACCAAGAGCTCTACCATATGGAAATCGATGAACCACGTGTGTGCACTCTTGCGGTTCTTTATATCAAGAGACTGTCCAAGTGCATGCAAATGGTTGAATATGCCACCACACTGGACAACATGGATTGGTGCCGTCGCCACATTTTTGTGGTCAATAGTGATGACAAAGAAGAGTTGCACATGTTTGTGTGTGCCTTCGATTGTGGTGTCCAGTTGGAGCGTTTCATTATTTGGGTTTGGGAACCCCTAAGCTCCATTCGTTTGATCTGTCCTTTCTTGACGGCAATCTAGAAGCTTTGCTTAACCACAAAGCACCCGGCCTTGGCATTCCAAAAGGATGGTTGGTCTTGTGGTTTTCAGGGCTTGCACATCACAAACCTTGTGGTGGATCACCGGGGTTCTTTGTCGGATGTGCCCCTCACCCCAATGGGTCCCGGTTTCGGGGACTATGCATTGAGCATTGTTAATGCGGATCGCGCTATGCGGGTCATTGAACCGCCTAGAGTGTTCAGGCCACCCCCACCCCACTCGAAGGCAAGGAGGCCCCCGCCGAGCAAAGCGTGGAAGGCCCAGAGGCTAAGGCCCAACCTTCCATGGCCACTCCCACACAGGAGGACACCCGTCCCAAGGTCCTCATCCGTGGAAAGTGGCGCAACGTGCCGGACGGTTACCCGACAAATGCATTTGGCCAGCTGGAGCGTGACCAGCTTTTTGTCAATGACCTAGCCAAGCAGCTAGTAGTAGAGTTGCACGCCGCTTGTCAGCTTAACACCAATCGTGGTGCAAAGCCCAAGTCCAGCGACACAAAAGCTGACTTGATCTACAAGCGTGCATTCAGCAACTACTTGTAGCGGGTGCAGTTTTGTGGGCTATATTTTCCTCTGCCCGTTTGGTTTACCAATGGTGGAGCGTATAAGAATGCTATTATATTGGCCACATCCGAGTGCCTTGGTGGCCTATAATGGTGGCACTAACGTTGGCCAGGCCTATAATGGTGGCACCAACGTTGGCCATAGCCCTGTGAGGACTCTTTTTCTTGAGCCTGATTTTGGTCCCGGTGCCAGCAAACTGGATGTTGGCCATGGCCCTGTTAGGACTCTTTTCTTGGGCCTGATTTTGTGTTTAGTGCCAATGATACCATGTGATACTGTGTTATATTGGCCGAGTCCCAACTAATTGGTGGCCACACAGATTACTCGGCGTCCCATCGTTAAGGTCGCTATGGGGTGCTGTACGGAACCGGTAGTTGTGCATATTGCGCATGCATGTATTGCAAAGGTTGCATTTCTTGCAATTTTTCAATTTTTTTATAATTTACATGACTTACCGCAAAAAAAAATTACCCGTGTTTACCGCATAAAAAATTCATTTTTTTAAAAATTTACATGATTTACCGCAACAAAAAAATCCACGATTGGACGATTTTTTTGTATGAGTTACATTTTTCAGTCGTTAAGTTGGTCCATGTGCAAGGCTCGGGTTGGATTCGGTTTTTGCCGAAAGCACATTTGGCTTTGTGTCATTTTGCACGATAGGATACCTCTGCTGCAGGGTTGTGAGTGACTTGCCCTATTTCTCGGATTAGGGTCATTCACCAATCAGTTTTTACAACCCTTTTTCATTGAGTAGGTGTAACCCGTAAGGTGTAAAAACCCTCTTTAGTGCTAGGGTGTTGCTAGCAGCAAGCATGCGAAATGGGGGACAATCACAGTTGTGTTGTGGTGGCAGTGCCTTAAGGATGGAGGGGTTGCATATGGGGGGATTGTGTTGTGTTTGAATGCCATGGATTGCATTGGGCACCCTTGTGATGATAAATAATGATGAAGGGGATCACTCCCAACCTATTTCCGCGCAGTTAACACCCTTCAAAGCCCCATTGGATTGGTGCAGCGTGCACAGTGCACGTGCTAGGGTAGGGTTACGGGGGTCACTAGTGGGTCCAAAAATGGTCAACAATGAGTTTTCCAAAGTTGTTCCTAGACTGCTTGGGTTGCGCAAACAAGTGGGCTAAGGCTATTTTGAGCCATCTTGGACCCATATGAGCCCATCCAAGATCCAAAAAAGCCTTGAAATGGGCAATTTTGGGACTGAAGGTGCAGCACAGGGGTCCTGCCAGGAATGCCGGGGGGAGCAGTGATAGGGAAGGGGTGTGGGAGGGGTGATAGGGGGCATGTTTCTTGAGCGAGCGAAGTGAGCGAGGAAGGGTTTTGGGGATGGTTATAGTGGGGGGTTATAGATGGGTTGCTGAGGGGAGTGCTAGGGGGCATGTCTCTGGAACAGGCGAAGGGAGCACGGAAGGGTTTCGAGGGCGCCATAGGGGAAAAAATGGCGGAAATTGTTCCTCATGTCCCTCAACATGCCTCCTTATTCCGCCCCGCAGCTGATGTTCCCTCCCCCACCAGCTCGGTCCCAATATTCAGTCTTGATTAGTGGGGTCACCCTGGGGTCAAAACTTGGTAAAAAAAAAGATGTTCATTGACCACATCCCCTCAGACAAATGGTTTTAGCCACATTTGAACCCATGGTACCCCCCCCCCCCCCGGAAAGTTCTACAAAGGCTTGAAAATGGGCCCCTTCAGGCCCAAAGAAGGGTCCAAAAGGGTCAAAACTGCATTTTTCCAAAACTGATCCCTGACACTTTGGGATGTTCAAACAGGTGTTTTTAGCCTGGTTCGAACCCATGGCCACTCATCCCCCCCCTCCCACCACAAAAAATGTCCCAAAAAGGTGTGATCCCCCCCCCACCCTGCGTTAAGTAGCGCGAACTTTTCTTTTTTTGCGGTCACTCAAGTGCAAGGAATTAAGAGGTGTAAGTCAAGTGGACGCATATTTTCCTTCTCTGTTAATTTAAGTCATTGTTTTACTTCCTGTATTACATCGTGTGCCTTTTTTTCTGGGTCAAGGAGAATACGTTAGCGCACCGGGCGCGCCGGGCAAAGTTTTCCCATGCTTTGGTGTGGCCCCTCGAGTGGGGGTCAAGGGCTGCCACTCTTCAGTGTGGCCACTTGAGTGGTCTGTCACGCACAAGAGGGGGATTCTTTGATTTTGAGGTGGGTGCCATGATGGGGCCTGCAAGGCAGGGGTGCATGTGATCGTCCCATTTGTTGGGCGAAAAAATGGGAATTTAGTTGATCGCCAACGGTCATACAATGCGCTTGTGCTTAGGGTTCATGGGCTAGAGGAGGGAGTGATGTTTGGGGGTAAAGCATTGTGATTGATGGCCGGAACATTCATTTGGATTCCGGGCGCGCCAGGCACGCACCGGGCAAACGTGCCCTCAAGGGGTTCTGTCGGCTTTTTTTTTTCTTTTCTTTTTTTTTTTTGAATCCTTTTTCTGCACTGCAGACCCTGAAGCGGCAGGGTTTATGAGCCTTTTTTGGCGCGGCAAGCCGTTTATGGGGTGCATCGAATATAATGTGCAATGTCCTCGCTCATATTCATTCCTGGTAGGGTACATGCTGGAGCCATCCCTTTTAGCAGAAAGTAGCATCAAGCAGCAAGCAGCAAATGGCAAGCAAGCCGACGTGAAACGGGGAAAAGGTTAGAACCCCATTGTGGTGGTTCAATTTCCAGTGAAATTTTGGTTGCAGTTGAAGCCCACATCCCGGTGAGCCTCAAAGTTCAGCTGTTGACTGGTGTCGGCGACTGCCCACATGCTTCATTGTGTCTTCTTTGCTGTAATTGCACCTCAACATCACATACTGTGTGAGTCAATTTAATGTTGCGATCAGTGACAACAGTCTTTTGATCAATAACATGGTATGCACCGGGGTTGAATGAGGTGCTTGTGGCGGGGGTGAGTACCTCCTCTTGTAGAGCTGGCCGTTGGCCGCTACCGTTGAGTTTTTTGGATTAGGATTTCGACACATCTGTTGATGAAACTGTCTCCATGGGTAACCTGGACTCCTGCTTTGAATACCTAATACGCATACTGAAACCATCCCTGTGCCACAGGCTACAGATAGTGCGTTGGTGCACCGGGCAAGTTTTCCCATGCTTTGGTGTGGCCCCTCGAGTGGGGGTCAAGGGCTGCCACTCTTCAGTGTGGCCACTTGAGTGGTCCGTCACGCACAAGAGGGGGATTCTTTGATTTTGAGGTGGGTGGCCATGATGGGGCCTACAAGGCAGGGGTGCATGTGATCGTCCCATTTGTTGGGCGAAAAAATGGGAATTTAGTTGATCGCCAACGGTCATACAATGCGCTTGTGCTTAGGGTTCATGGGCTAGAGGAGGGAGTGATGTTTGGGGGTAAAGCATTGTGATTGATGGCCGGAACATTCATTTGGATTCCGGGCGCGCCAGGCACGCACCGGGCAAACGTACCCTCACACAAGGTATGTGATTTGGCCAAGTGAGTGCCAGTAACAGCAAGAATGGTGCCTGTAGTGTGTAGCCACTGGCGGCAAAACACAGATTTAGCTGAGTACAGCTCAATCAGAGTGAGCCAGGGAGGGTGAGAGGAGCAGCAAGAAGCACAGGCAGCCTGCACGTATGTACAAAGGGACTGCATGCAGATTGTGAGCAATGAGTGTCATGGGACTGAGCCTCTCATAGTCTGACCCTTTGTATGGTTTGACTGTGGTGTTGCATCCCCCCACCCCCACCCCCAACCTCAGGTAGTCCCCCAAATTTCTTTGATTTGGTCCCCCCCCCAAGTTTTTAAAGTTTTTGACAGATATTTGGAGGCTGGTTTGCATTGGGACCGGTTTGAGTCACCCCCCCTCCCCGCATTTCCCATTTTCCATGTCCTGTGTCTCCATCTGCAGGTCCAGGTCCTAGTGGATATGGTGGCCGAGGGTATCCTGGCTATGGCGGCTACGGCGGCTATGGTGGGTACAGTGACATGGGCTATGGGCAAAGTTACGGACCTGGCCATGGTGGAGGATATGGCAGTGGTGGCTACAGTGGTGGCTATGGCAGCTACACTCCTTCCCGCGAATACGGGGCTTATAGCCCAACCCACACGCGTGGCTACACTGCACCCTCTGCCGCAAGTTACCTTGATGCTGCTGATGGTGTGATGGATGGACGGTACTATGGCAGCCCCATTGTGTCATCCGGCTACAGCGCCCCAACCTACACCCGAGGGTATTCTGGCTACTCTAGCTATGGTGGATATTCTGGGTACAACAGCGGTTATGGTGGATATGCGTCCTCATACAGTGCCCCGAGCTACACTGCTGGTTACGGTGGCGCTGCGTACAGTGCTCCCACATATACTAGAGGGTACGGCGCTGCCGCTTCTTACAGTGCCCCCACATACACTGCTCCAGCATACGCAGCTCCAGCCACCTCTTATGCTGCTCCAACTACCGGTTACGCTGGCTATGGGTATGGCAGTGCCTATGGCGCATCACCTGCTGCGGCTCTCGATGCCGCTGATGGGGTTATGGATGGAAGGTACTACGGAAGCCCAATTGTCAACGCCCCAGCCACCAGCTACGCTGGGCACGGCGCAGGATATGCCACTGCCCCCACCTACACCTCTGGCTACAGTGGTGCTGCTGCGTATGCCGCTCCCACATACACTGGAGCAGGGTATGGAGCTGCAGGCACGGATGCCGCTCTCGATGCCGCTGATGGGGTTATGGATGGAAGGTACTACGGAAGCCCAATTGTCAACGCCCCAGCCACCAGCTACGCTGGGTACGGCGCAGGATATGCCACTGCCCCCACCTACACCTCTGGCTACAGTGGTGCTGCTGCGTATGCCGCTCCCACATACACTGGAGCAGGGTATGGAGCTGCAGGCACGGATGCTACAGCTGCTGGCTATGCTGCCACAATGCCAGCTACCTACAGTGCCGGCTACGGTGCTGCGCCTTTTGCCCCAGCTGCTGCCACGACATATGCTGCTGGCGGTGCTCCAGCATATGGTGCTGCCGGCATGACTGGCATGTATCCTGCTGGTGTAGAGGGTGCAGCACTGGCCGCTGCCCCCACGGAGGCTGCTGCCATCCCTGGTGAGGCTGCCGGTGCTGCCTTTCCAGGGGGTGCAGCGACAGCTCCTGCCCCTGCGGGCCCCTAAGCATTTATCTCTGATGGATCGTATCGATATATTTGGACGCAGCGAAAGAATGTTGACGAATTCTTTTTCGTCGCTATCCACAAGCCATTGCAGTTAACAGGACACTTGGATTGGGCACCTGAGTCCCTTGGGGGTTCTTTGTCCAATGTGCACATGCGCCACAACCTTTGGCACACCCTTCCTTGTTGTATTTCAACAGACCATAGATGTGAACTGCAGCCATGAGCACCAACCTTTGCCATCATTGAGTATCTTCTTCACAATTGGTCCTGTTGCATGTGTGGGTATGTGGTGCTCATACTCAGACCATGGTTTAAGCACCGTGCACGCAATGTGCGGACAGATACCACCAAGCCTGTGTTGCGAGGGAGGGACCAATGCTATCTCCACAGGTTGTTTGAGCTTATGGGATTTGGGGAAGTGGAAATTCATCTGGGAGAGAAGTCCCCACAACAGAGCCTAAATAAAAGGGTAGGCAGTCCTGAAGGCTGGCACCAGCTTGAAAATAACATCTCCATGATATGTACCGGGATGCTTTTGAGTCCCACATGTTGGGTACATGCCTGCTTCTTGGTTTGGTCAAGAGCCCCTTTTGATCCCATGGCAGCCCATCTCACATAGGGATGCCAGGTAGCATGAAGGCAGACACAGCGGGGGCAGGGTTTTGTGTCCACGGTTGGTCTCATCGACTGAATGCCCCCACCAAGGCAATTCCAGCCATTGAATCCTGTAAGAGTAGCAAGTTCTCACAATCAATGCGTCCCCTTATTGGTTGGAGTGCAGCACTACATCGTGTCTTATGCTACATCAAGGGGGCAGTGTAAAACAAAGCGCCAACGGACCCCGGACCCATTCAACGGGCATCAGCCCGGAGGCCTTCATTTGGAATATATTGTGCAACCACCCAAGCTGCGGAGCATGGCACTCATTCGGCCATACCTGTGTGGATTGCTAAGGCTGGTTTCAAGTGGCTGGCATACACTCGGGTAGGATCGTCATTACTGCATTCTGCACTGCCAATTGTTGCTACACTCCGTGGTGCAAGAATTCTCACTGCATAGGGAGTCTATTGATAATGACGCACCATCGACATCATCAGAAGAATGTGGTCGCTTGAAGAAGAGGAAAGGGGCTCAAGGAAACCAGGTGGGTGGTATCTTGATGGCTCGCACTCTGCTTTCCTGTTGAGCGTTCGAACGTGCCTCGAGTGGTGTAGTCAAGGATGTTCATGAGTCGCACTGAACCACTGGCACTCTGGTTTGGACGGTGACAGGCTCTTCCCAGCTAAAAACCTGGCCACGTTGCGTGACTCTGAGTTTGTATTACAAGATGAGATCATTTTACACACCACATAGAATCAGACCCTACTTTGCACTGAAAAGTGAATTGCCCGGACATTGTGGCCTTGTGCCGGCATGGTGAACCCCAACAGCCCATTGGCCAAGCATCGGAAGAAAGAAAATCATTTTTTTGAATAGCATAGCATTGTTCAAAAAAGATGCACTATCCTGAGGGAAGAACACCACAACTGAGAGATCATGGTCAACAGCTTCAACAGCTGCATGTGTGCAATGTGTTTGGGGTGTCCAACTGCTCCATGTGATACATAATGACACATTACGACTCACACCCGGAACACTCCACACATCTGCCCCACCGAATCTATCTCTGAAAGAACAAAAAATTTTGAGGATGTTCTAGAATTATCAAGAATGCGCGCAGACATGAGGTGCCAATGAATTAGCAAGTCGGGTCCTATTGCCAAAGCTAGAAATTCAGTATTATTTATTGCAGTGCAGTGTGCCATTTTGTGGGAATGGCACCTGTGGGATCTCTTCCACATGGATTGGTTGCTGGCACATATGGTGCTGTGCTTGAAGACCTAGGCAGACCTAGGCGTGCAGAGATTATGAGACTGCTTCCTAGTTGATTGAGCATTTTGGGCAAAACTGTGGGTTTGTGCTTCTGAGAGGCCGTCACAAGTTCATAGCACAGGGTAGATGGAGCTGAGCATGGCAACGAAATTCATGGCCAAGATTCTTTTACTCCACTGCGAACATATTGCAGTTCAAATGATGGATTCCAAGTGTATGTGCCTCGTGCTTCAAAAAACAGGTTATGACTACCTGTTAGCATGAGGAGGAGTGGTTGGCAGATATGGGCTTTAAACTCAAGAATGAGCATATCGGATAAAATTTGTCCAAGGCACAGGGGACCACAACACAGGGTTCGGCAGTGCTGAAAGCATGGGGACAGTGAGGGTTGTTGGCAAATGTCCCGCCACATTGGAGTCGCATATCCTCTGCGAGGTTTTGTTTACCTCTGGCATGGGCAAGAGGGACTTTGTCTGGACAAATGTCGGTTTCATTTGGGCGACATATGGTCAAAGACTTGGATAATCATGGGCCAGTAAGTGTGGCCTCCGCAGGCGATTCAAACACTCTGTTTGTCCCCATCAGTTCACAAGAATATAACAAGGACAAGGGCAAGGGTGCCAGTGGCAAGGGAGGGAGAACATGCCACAGCCCAGGGTGGTAATAATGATGCTAAAGCCGTGACATTCATGAAGAGGAAGCGAGGTGAGGAGGCTCCAGCGAATGGTGTGGTAGAAATGTGTGCGCTTTATGTCAATGGTTCTCAGGTTGAGCATGACAACATTTGCCCAAAGCCACCGCCCTGCGGAATTACAGGGTAATCAAGTGTTGTACACCTTTGTCCCATCGATGATCGGGGATTTCCCGAGCACAATCAGTGACACCTGAGCGTGAGAATATTGAAACAAAAAAAAGAGGCATTTGTCTTGTGCCTCCTCACCAAGGTGAGATGATGTTCAAGTATTCAAGTGGCCGTCAATATGGGCGTACAGCAACAGCAATGAGTACTTTTGACAAGAAGAAGGGCATTGTTGTTGCACAGGGAATCTGTCATTTCTTCGATCACTGCCCACTGTGTGCGCACCATGCAGCAACACTACAAGAAAATGGACATGAAAATAAGGTGCAGTCATCCCACTTTAGTGCTCTGTGGCCCGCCATTGCAATGCCATTGAATAGGCTCCACTTCTCGTTTTCTATTTCCATTGTCGAAGCAAAGTGGTTTGGGCTGACTGGGTCCATGGACGAGTCAATACTTCGTTTGTGCTGCTTGCATGTGCCCCCCTGCAATAAGCAATCATCTGCTTTGCATTTGTATTTGCACTGCGTGCCATAGTCAGTGCAACCTCAAAACCAATTATGTGGATGCCCAACGCCACCCGCTTGTAGTACAAGCCTTGTACTATGATCGTTTCATCTTCACAGTCACACAATTTGTAGGCTGACATGACCTGGATGTGTGGCACAGCATCTTTTCATCAACAATTTTTGAGCAATGCGCTGCATTGTTGACTTGTCACTGTGATGTACATGCCTTGCAGATGTTTCAAGCTAGAGATCTCATGCCTTTGCATAGCCTTGGTTGAAATGGTTTTTGGCCGCAGACAAACACACCACTCCACCACTTATTTTTAAAGAGCAACATGACTGCTACTACACCACGACCAGCACGTGATGCCGAATCATTACAACATACTATACAACACCATTTTACACCATCACTACGCACAGAATTCATGGACGGTCAGAGACAGCCGTGGAGGGTTGTAGAGGCTTCTGGAAGGTTGTGGATTCCCCGAGAAAAAAGAGGGAGTGCGAACATGGGCGAGGTCGCGGTGGAGGAGTGTGGGCGACACGTTTGTTCCGCACCTGCAGCATAGAAAGCGATGTCCGTCGATATATCTGGCAAGATTCCCGTCGATCTCTCTGCTCGAGTCCAGGAGCCACGGGACGAGAAGCCGCGGGACGAGAGGGAACTCTCTGTGAGAGTTCAAGAACCAGGGGTTGAATGGAAGGATGATGCCGTGGAGGACACACGGGACGAGTGGAGGGACAAAGAAGCCAGTCTGACCGTGCACGGTGTCGCCCTGGACGGCGGTGACACGCAGCACTTCGCCGAGCATTACATCATCGAACATGTGATTGAGCACGTTGCGGAGCTGTTCCAGCCGACGCCAACGACCGCGGGGGACGTCGAGTCCCGAGAGATGGTCCTGGCAGAAGACTTCAGGAAGACAGAGCAGCGGAAAAGGATCTTTGCGCAAATGAAGACGCTCGCCGACTCTTTGGACGACGACCACGTCATGCTCGATCTGCCCGTCCATTCGACGGACACGATCGATGACATCACCATCCGGATGCTGCGGAAGCTGGAGGAGAACAAGGTGCTGGAGCCGCAGCAGCGGATCAACGCCGAGCAGCAGATGACGACCGCCAAGATCTCCAACAGCGGCGCGTACATGCGGCCCGCGATGGGCCGCCGCCTCGCGCTGCCGCTGATCTACACGGACCTGACCAGCGAGCAGTCGAAGCCGCAGCGCGACGCGGTGTACGCGTTCGCACGGCTGCATTCCGGCGTGCACATCGGGGAGGCGGACGGGCAGGGCATCCGGTTCGTGCTGCTGATCATCGAGCACCAGAACCCGAAGGGGGACTCGCCGCGCAAGCGATGCCAGTCCGCGCAGGTGCACGTGTCCACGGCCGAGGCGGCGGCATTCATCATGGCCGACATCGACTCGTACGACAACGTGGTCACGGCCTGCAACGCCCGCGACGTGCAGAAGGCGCTGCACAGCCTCATGTCCGTCCACAAGGGCTGGGAGAGCGGCATCACCGACCGGCCGAAGCGGCAGAAGACCCAAAACGAGATCGGGCTCTCGTGGGAGCCCAAGCAGCTGCCCTTCGGGGGCCTGAAGCGGGACCTGCTCCGGCGGATGTTCAGCAAGACGTACCTGCGGGACTGGGTGGACGGCATCACGCCGCAGAGCGTGGCCGTGATCCTGTTCATGTTCTTCGCGTGCGTCGCGCCCGCGATTGCCTTCGGTAGTCTCCTCGACCGCGCGACCGGGGGCTCGCAGGCCAACTGCAAGATCCCGAAGGGGTGCACCGGCCCCCAGTGCCCGTGCATCGGCGACATCGGCGTCATCGAGATGCTCATCAGCAGCTCCATGTGCGGCGTCGCCTACGCCGCCGTGGGAGGCTCGCCGCTCACCATCCTCGGCGGCACCGGCCCTGTGCTCGTGTTCACCGGCATCCTGTACAACTTCGCCAACTCCGTCGGCGTCGATTTCCTGCCGTTCTACGCATGGACAGGCGTTTGGATCGGCGTGTTCTCGGTGATTCTTGCCTCCGTCGATGCAGCGTGCCTCGTCAACAAAGTCACGCGCTGGACGGACGAGATCTTCGCCGGGCTGATCTCCCTCATCTTCACCATCTCTGCCATCCAGGACTTAATCAAGGTGCACCCGGCCCCTCCCAGTGCAGCACCGTTTCACTCTCTTTACTCCGCAACTTGACCCATTGCCCACCAGGCCACTAGCCATGGCTGCCATCTATGTGTGTTCATAAAGATTCAGTCCCGCCTGTGCCAGTTTGATTTACAGTTGTGGATCAGGTTCATGAAGTGTTCCACATCCCATGCAAAGCATGGCTCATGCACTCCAAGACACCTATTACACTTTTCAAGCAAAAATGCCACGCAAATGCGTTTTCATGTCTTGCAATTGTTCCGGAGTTTTCATTGTGTGGCCCACACATCCCCTGCTGTATCAGGGCCACCCCCTCAAACAAGAGCGTGGGTTGCGGCTGCTTATCCTCTACCATGTCCAGGCCGCAAAGAGGAGCATGGAGTGCGGCTATGTATGATACATGCATACCTCGGCACTTGCGCCTCAATGCATTTTGAGTTTTCGTACACACACACACACACACACACACGCAGTAGGAATGTTGAACCTCGCAGTTTGAGCATGATTTGAATTGTTACCTTGGCATACACACACACGCACATACACACACACACACACACACACACACACACATTTTTCAGCATACTGACGTGCAAATTCGTGAACATTCTGAGCCATGTTTCGTGCTGCTTGGGTGGGTAACTTCTTTTTGACAGTTGCTATTGGGACAATGACAATTCGCGTCCCCGACCACAGTGCCTCCCCCTACCAACCCAGTTTCAAGTTGCACTAAGGTGGCTCACGAGGTGGGTTTGCAAAACCACGGTGGGCAATACCATCCGGCAACATTCACAGGTATAGGTTCCGGGTTCCATGGGCTGCACAACAGGTTGGGTCCTCCTTTATGGCGTCCACGAGGAATCGCAACCTCGGTCCTCCCCTCATGACCTCACGTTGTGCATATTTGGGAAACCCTGAAGCAATTTTAACTGGGCCCTCGCAGTGTCGCCCCCCTGGTATTTCACGCAGGCTAGCATGCTTGTCTGTTTTGGCCTTGGCCTAGTGCCAGGTAGGTGTGCTCTTAGGCCAACCCCTGACAAAAGGTGCACATGCAGCACATGAGGGTATCATTAAAGGATATGACACCCCACACCACTCCCGCATGTGCATAGGCAACGCGCAATGTGCGTCCTGCACTTCATTTCAGTTTTTCCAATGCGATGATGCTTTAGTGCTATCGTACCCGCTGAAACACATATGCACCATTGCGTTTTGGAAGGGACCATCGTGCTCGACACGGCTCTTAAAACGATTATACCCCCCCCCCCTGTCGTTCCCCACCCCTTGTCGTTCCCCGGGGGGGGGGGGGGGGCATCACTTGGTCAACCCAAAATTTTTCGTTGCGGCTCATTGTGTTGTTGTGTGGGTGATTGTGTTGTGGGGCACTGCCACTTGTATTGTGTTGTGGGGCACTGCCACTTGTATCCCTTGCACTCATGGCAGGACATTTTGCTCACTTTCGCTGAAATGGAACTTGATAGCACAACCATGTTTCCCCCTGGGACAAGTGTGATGTTCATCCGCTCCACGGGGGAACCTTTTTTGGCGCAGGTCGTTGGACATTCGGAGCACGGTGATGCATATCGCCGCATCACTTATGACCATGATGGCAAGACCGTCTTGCACGACCGTGCGTCTGTTCGGCGCCTCTCACTGCCACGTGCTCCCTCTCCGCCCCGCGTGTACGGTGGTGGTGCGATCCCCCAGGGGGGGGTGGGGGACCGTCACTTGGTGACCGTCCCCCAGGGGGTGGTGGGGGACCGTCTTCCCTGGGGTGGGGAACGACAAGGGGGGGGGGGTATCAGGGGGTCTGGTACAAAGAGATGCCTACCATGTTACAGGTCTCAAGAGCTCCATCTGTGATAGCATGTGTATGTAGTCATCTGGCTATGGGTGGCTTTTTTGAGCAACGCAGCTGGGTATGCGCTTAGCTCATGGCGACGTGTTTCTCTGGTACTATAGTACGAAATAAAGACTATAGTACACAACGGAAGGTGGTCATATCTGTGGGATACCAGTGGACACTCAGGGGGCCTCCTGTGCCTGCCATTACTTTGCACACCTGCAGTCACTTTTTCGCACAGAAAGGCGCCGGGCCTGCGTTTGTTTTCCATGCATTGACTGCCCTAATGAGAAGTTCTGGTGCCCACTGTGCCCTGCTGTGTCTGAAGGTGTCCGTCATGGATTCATTTTGCATCATGTTGCGCGCGCGCGCGTGTGTGTGTGTTTACTAATAATGATATCTACCTTCTCCGGCAGCGTGCCGACCTGTATTATTTTATTGTGTGTGTGTGTGTGTGTGTGTGTGGTTGGGTAGATGCACCCAGCACAGAAACCCCTCCTGAAGTTTGGATGTTTCGGGCACATAGATCACGAACTCCTCCAAGGATTAATTGAGGTCAAAAGGGCAGGGAGGGCACGAACCGAATCCCTCCCGAGAAAGGACTTTTGCTCCTGCAGTGCGCTTTCTTTGCCAGACCGAAAGACGTTTAGGGTACCTCTGCTGTTCCTGGGGGGTTTTCTCCAACCGCTTTTCTTTGCTCTGTTCTTGTCTTGTGGTTCTCATGGTGTGTGTTCACTCATCTCATGTTCAGGGTTGAATGTTTTCAGATTACAATCTCTGATTTTGGTGGGGCCTGCTGTGCTGGGTACAGTGAAATGGTGAAATGAATTGTGCACGCTGTGTGGAGTGTCGCCTGCAAAAATTTGCACCAACATTTTTGGCACAAAGTGTCCTGCGGGCTTTAAAACTTTGTGGCACAATGTTTCCAAAGACAAACTGTGGCGTTGTGGTGCACTGCAGCTGACAGTTTTCATTGTTATTATGGCCTGTGGAGAAGTGTTATTCCTGAGGTCGTGTTTCCCGACTGGTCCCTTGCAATCTGCTAATGACTTAGAGCAGCCCTTGGGCCTTGCCGCTCACCAGGGAAATGTGGCTCAATTTTTGACATGTCTGTTTGGACTTTGGCACAATTTGCCCCAGCCCTAGCTTTTCGGACGACTCTGATGTGATTGGTGTTGCTGTTGCTGTTGACATGGTTCATTTCAGGTCCACACGGATGGCTCCAAGGAACTCTGCACGTTCCATGACAATGTGGGCAATCTCACCAAGTCCACCCTCCTCGAGATCTTGAATGTTGAGGGCCACGACACCGCCAAGCTCCCTTGCATCACGCTTCTGGAACTCGAGGCCACGACCCTCGTCTCCATCGTCCTCGCCGTAGGCACTTACATGATTGCTATGGCCTTGAGGGCCATCCGCAGGTCCATCTACACAAGGTCCATCATCCGTAACATCCTGGCGGACTTCGGGGTGGCGATCTCCATCTTCGTCATGGTGCTGGCGCACGAGTTCATCTTCACGACAGAAGTGGACCTGCTGAAGATGCCGTCAAACGTGTCGCCGACCAACGGGCGTGATGGGTTTTGGGTCGGCCTGGATGGGCTGCCCACCTGGGCCATCTTTATGTCCATCATCCCTGCGATGCTGGGGATGGTACTGATCTGGCTGGACAACAACATCACCTTCCGACTGGTCAACTCACCCGACCACAAGCTCGTCAAGGGCACGGCGTACCACTGGGACACCCTGATCACCGGCCTCCTCATCGCCGTGGTGTCCCTCTTCGGGCTCCCGTGGCTCGTCGCCGCCACCGTGCGCTCGTTGCTGCTCGTGAAGTCGCTGGCCACGTCGGAGGACATTGGCGGCAAGTCTCGCATTGCCCGCGTCAACGACAACCGCGTGACTGCGTTCTGCATCCACGGCCTCATGCTCGCGGCCGTGTTCGTGCCCGCCGTCCTGCGGAAAATCCCTCTGCCTGTGATCTTTGGGCTGTTCTTGTACATGGGCGTCGCGAGTATGTCGGGCAACACGCTCTTCGAGCGCCTGGAGCTCATGGCGATCTGGGAGAGTGCGAACCTTCCTTCGGACTCCTACATCAAGAAGGTCCCCAAATGGGACATCTTCAAGTTTACGCTGGTGCAGACCTTAGCCCTGGCATTGCTGTTCTTCGTGAAGAGCTCCGCCATTGGCATCTCATTCCCGCTCTTCATTGCAGTACTGCCATTCCTTCGTTGGATCACTGGGAAGTTTATCGTGTCTGAGGAGTACTGCAAGCTGCTCGACCCAGAGGAGCTGCCGCAGGGCGAAGACGAGGACGTCTCAGAGACACAGGGCCAGGCTGCATGAGCCCATGAAGACGGCGCTGCCACCCGTTGATCAACACAGAGAGCAATCTGCTTCCCTAGAATGTGTGTGCGAAAGTCAGAGCACAACTCTCAATGATGTCCCTTCTAGAGTAGGTTTTCTAGTGAAGATACTATGCCCAATGACCAAGTGCAACTCAGCCAGGTTTTGGGCATTGCCTGTGCGTTTATGCTTTTCCATGATCCTCGTTGTCAACGATACATTTTCATGTTTCTCAGCACCCCTTGTCCCCCAGTATGCTCCCCAGTGTCTCCCTGTGTTCCAGTCCTCTACTGTTGATGTGTGCGGTGGTTGCCTGCCCCACGTAAAGGGGAAAGAGCGTAACGTCCGGAAGTGTTTCTTCGACGTGCCAACCCCGGACAAGATGAGCTGGGATCATCATGTATGTTCTTCGAAACGGCTGCAGGCGAACGGGAAATCTCGTGCAAAGCAGGAGGATGAATGTAAAATAAGATCAGGTAACATTGAAAGTACCTGCGTGGCAAATACTGCATCTTCATCGGCCACGTGCTACTTGCATCTGCATCGTTCTTCTAGTATCCCATTGTCCTGCTTTTCTGTCTGCTGTCAAGAATATCTTCACTGGCTTCCCGGAGCTGCACCAGTGCTGGATTGTAGGGGCCCCCGTAACATGTTGTTGGGTTCTGGTTCGCCCTCTTCGCAACCCCCAGTCTGGCGGGAATATGCGGTGGGTTTCTTCCTTTGGCAGCAAAAGTATTCGGTCAAATTGTCGATTAACAGGGGATTTGGGACGTCAAATCAACAGGAGGTTACTGTTGGTAGAATACGTGCTTCTCAGCAGGCAAATTTTGCAGGCGGAGCTTTCCCCTCCCCTTCCAAGCGTTCAAGTTCAACCCTGCCCTCAAGCGGTCTCCGTCTTCCATTTGGGTGAAACTCAAGGCCCTTCCCGCAATTTTCTGCTGTTCCAGTGCCTTTGGTGCCCACGTTTGATGTGGCACTTTGTGATCCAAAAAGGGCACGCATTTCTGAGAGTTTGGTGTCATATTTTGCAATATGATTGTCCTAGTGAATACACAGAGTCTGCACTGCCTTGCAGTGGCAGCCCACCAGTTTTCCAACTGGGGTCCCAACCCCTGACCATGCATTTTTCTTTTTTTGCCCACTGCTTATCCTGAGATCTTTTCTTTCTGAGTCACAACGCTTTCCGTACAGCATGTACAGTGCACATGCAACAATTATCGAGGCCCATGAGCCACAAAGCAAAATTTGCCTAGAGCCCGTGGCCAGTTCGGTGAATGGATGGGGCTCAACGCTCTTTCCAGTCTGAAGTGGTTGTCGTTGGATCAAAGCAATGGTTCTCCTTCCACTGTGTGCCGCCTGATGCCACCGAATCGTTGAGCAATGAAAACGGGTAAAGGCACTGTACCCCTTGCGCACCTTGTCCCCATTGCTTATGGTACCCCTTCTGCACCTTGTCCCCATCTTCCGCAGTTATGCGCAATGAGAACATGAGGTTTCTGGAGAAGCCCAAATGCTACCGTTGTGCAGAGAACGTCACGCTGTTTCGCTGTCCATACCACCCAATGCCTGCTCTATCCCCAATACCTCATTCTCCATCTTTCCATCACATTTTCGGTGTTTGGGGAGAAGTCCTCGCAGTAAGTAGGATTGCTTCTGCCCCTTGCCTTGCCTGTGTTGCTTTCACTCCTCATCGGAGGAGCCCGCAATGTACACCAGCCCTTGAATCCCCCCCGCGGTGTTGCCAGCAACCCTGCTGGCGGATCTTCTTCAACCTGGGACACATCTGTCCATATGGAAACACCGACCCGATGCCAGTTCTGTCCCCGCTTTCCCGGCAGGAATGTTCCTCTGGGCAATCATGCTGGCCTAAGCTTTGCTGACTTTGCTGTGATGGATTCCCATTCCACGCACACTGGTTTCTATTGCGCAGGCTGCATCTAGTACGACCAGTCATTCAGCGAGACTGGATTGTAAACAATGAGTGCGCATGTCAATCAGGTTGTGAGGTGATTGTACCTACCCCTTGGCGTGTCCAACTGTACAAAAATAATTGTTCGTCAAACAGTGAGCTTTTCCCTCTGCTGCTGCACCCCTTTGTGTCTGCAGTGTACGGGTTCAATCTGCGTATGACCACTCTCATTCTGGCTCCGTTTGCTCTTTGTGAGAAGAGTTCCGCTGAATTGATTCCTGCAGCATCTAGTGGACGGCTCTGTTGTTGGGGGAAGCCTGCCAGAGGCTCACGCTGATTGGACGGCTGCCTAGTTCACCGGCTGGTTGGGCCCATCTGTGTCCCGAGTGGGTGCACCATGCTTCAGGCCTCATGTCTGTCGGTTTCTGCACATGACATCACACCTGCTGCATTTGAAGCTGTTGTTGTGGCAGACATCATCCAGCGCATCCTGCAAGTTTATGTGTGTGTGTGTGTGTGTGTATATGTGTGTGTGTGTGTGTGTGTGCATGTGCTTCAGTGCAGTATTTTGAACGACACAAGTCTGTTACCCCATCTGTATACCCCATCTACATATGTATATAGACCAAGCCACTGCAATGGGCGAGCAAAGTGATACTGACTCGGCGTGATTCCCATGCATACCAAGTGTTCCACCACTGCACTTCCTCCCCACAGTAAGATGCCCGGCCCTTTTTGCATATTTTTCTGCGACAAGGGGCCCGAAGTGAACACACAACAAAAAGCACAGTAAGCAAAAAAAAGAAGGGAAAACGAAGCCACCCAGGGGAGGCCCGGGTACCCAGAGCCCGAAGTACCAAACAAAGAGCAACGCGCAGCAGCAGGACGAAAAAAAACCAGCCCGCGCAACGAAACCGGCACCTTCAGGCACACAGTGAGCAGCAATTTGCAGCAACAAGCAAAGCTCCAGGGCACCTGGGGCCAGAAACACAAGAAAGACAACAAGAAATAGAGCACCATGCGCGCGCAGCCGGAAGGCAAAGTGTGGGTGGGTGGGTGGGGGGCAGCAGGCAACAAGCAAGTGGCATGCGGCCAGGGGACGGGGGGGGGGGGGGCGGGGGCAGGCAAGCGCCACAGCGGGCGCATGACCTTCTGGTAAACAAGTCGCACAGAAAACCTGTGTACAACTGAAGACTTGATACAGAAACGTGTCCTTGGCGCATAGCATCACATACAACTTTGAGATATGAATGTACACATGTACATGTACATGTGCACATTGCAGCCAAGCATTGACACCAGGTCAATCAAACACCCAACTCAATGGAAGTGGCTGCAAGAGAAGTTGTTTCCACAGGTGACTCAGTCCCCTCACTGATGGACCTATTCATCAGCAACGGGCAAGACAACAGCACCCGGCCGAAAAAAAACAAAGAGGGCACGACCACAAGGCAAAGAGAAAAACAAACAAAAAGAATCCCACACCAAGCTAGGAACAAAGGAAATGCAAAGCCAACAAGGGGAAGCAGGGCACCCGGGCCCAGAGACACCAGACCAGGGGTGCCATAAGGACGCTCACCCTTTTTTTTTTACTATGGCATCCACTCTCTGATGTTTGGTGGCTACCCACCAACCGCCATCGGTTATCCACCAACCGCCATCGGTTACACCCCAACCGCCATTGGTTACCCACCAACCGCCATCGGTTACCCACCAACCGCCATCGGTTACACACCGACCGCCATCGCTTACACACCAACCGCCATCGGTTACATACCAACCGCCATCGGTTACCCACCAACCGCCATCGGTTACACACCAACCGCCATCGGTTAAACACCAACCGCCATCGGTTACCCACCAACCGCCATCGGTTACCCACCAACCGCCATCGCTTACCCACCAACCGCCATCGGTTACACACCAACCGCCATCGGTTAAACACCAACCGCCATCGGTTAAACACCAACCGCCATTGGTTACCCACCAACCGCCATCGGTTACCCACCGGCCGCCATCGTAGGGCGTATTGGACACTCCGAGTTTTTTTTTTTCATTACGGCACCCCCTGCACCAACCAAAGAGCAAAGAGCACCACAAGGATGGAGGGGGGGGGGAACACCCGCAATGCGAAACTGGCAGCACCCCTCCAACTGAGGCAGGGAGACACCCAGTGTGAGGTGGTACGTGCTACTGATGAAGGGGGAGCGTTAGCGCGCCGGGCACGCGCCGGGCATCTTTTTTGACCCGTGCCCCACTGGTGACCTTTTAGGGGTGCACTAAGCGCAGTGCGCGCGTTGTACAACTATTGGCACGTCTAGCTGTCCTAGAACCCCATGCTTTGTGATACTATGGGCATTATTGTTGTTTGTCAACGGGTATTTTGATGCTTCTTTCACATTCCGGATATGGTATATTTGGCTTCTCACCCAGTTTCACCCATTTCCATCCATTTTTTGCTCGTTTCCACCACATCCACTCCTTACTAGGTTGATTTATCCCCACCATGGGGACCCCAAGAAAGCAGGGGTAATGTAGCCATATTGATTTCTCCCCACCATGGGGACCCCGAGAAGGCAGGGGTGATGTAGCCATTCCGCCCAACTTTGGGCCCCTGAGAAGGCAGGGGGTGATGTAGCCAATGTTGACTTTGCGCTTCGTTCTTGTGACGTGAGGCAGAAACGCCGTCCAAACCGCTTGCGGCTTGGGGGGGAACGTTAGCGCGCCGGGCGCGCGCCGGGCATCTTTTTTGACCCGTGCCCTACCGGTGGACTGTTGCCGTTGATATGTTGGGCAACATTATATGGATTTGCCCCTTGGCCCCCGGGACATCAGCAGATTTGGGATGGGTATGGACCTTCTCGTACCCGAGGTGATTTCTTTGATTTCGAAGTTGGGGGCCATGATGGTGCTTGTAAGGGCCGGATTCATGTCATTGTGCCATTAATTGGAAGAAAGAATGGCACTTTGACAGCCCGCCAACAATGTTACAATGACGTGCACGGGTGGTATAGGGCACGCATTGAGCAGCTGTTTGCTCGGTTGTGGCACGCAAGATGAGGCAGAGGATGAGGCAGAAGTGTGTGTGTTGTGTTGCCATAACGCTCCACCGTTGTAGTTTGGGATGAGTGTAAGGAGCACGATTGTACTGAATGTATTGACACCCACACTTGTGGGACCAATGTTATGATGCAGCTCTACTGTTCGCGATACCTCAATGACGCCTATCGCTTCTACTGGAGATCGATGCGGTTGTGCTTTCCTAACCCCCCATTCTCCCAACTTGCTAAGGTGTTGACCAAGACCGCCCTTAAAGGAGCGAGAGTGGTACCGTGTACCCCAGTTTTCAACTTTCTTGAGCTGGGGCAGTTTGGGTCACCTAATTCTAAGGGCGTTTCCAAGGGGTGTGCTTGGGGGCTCTTCGGGGGGAACATAGTCTAAAAGTAGCGCGCCGGGCGCGCGCCGGGCAAACATTCCCCCTGGGGACTCATTACCATAGCGAAATCTATGGGAAAGGTAAAGGCAAAGTACCGTTTGTTAAGTACAATACAAATGACATTTGCAGTTGTTGAATTCACAGCTATTGCCCAATTATGCAACCTGCTTTGTAGGGAAGGTGCGCAGTCCATCATGGTCCATTTGGGGGGCCTTCTCCATCAGAGGGTAAATCTCGGGCTGAAGTCGGGATAGTTAAAAGAAAGGTAGCGCGCCCGGCGCGCGCCGGGCAAATATTCCCCCGAAGAGCTATCACTATGGTTTGGCCAACTTCCCCATTCCATTCTACCCCACACCAGAAAAGAACTGAGACCTAGCATACAGGGAGCTCACTCCCTGTATGTATCCTCACTACGTGTCAGATCCGCTGCCATAGTCATTTGTGGGGTCATCATAGCATTGGACAGCTCTGAACCTTGATCCTGACGGGTTACCTCAAGTACTTTGACGCGAGCAGGCTGTGCCAGCTCATCTTAGTCTGAGCCAAGAAAAAAAAAGAATTGAGACCTAACATATAGAGAGCAGCCGACATGTTGTGCCGCATACCCTTAGCCCGCCACAACCAAATGGAGGATTTCCTCCGCAAAACACAAACAAGTGTGTTACACTGGAAGTATATCCCCCCATCAGACCATCCCCGCCCCAACCTCGAAGAGGCCCTATGTGCAGGGTGCGGGGGTCCTCTGAGGTGGGGCCAAATCGGGCCCCCAACAACGACAACTGCATTCCTAGGGCCCCATGATGCATTTCCAGACCTCCCCTCCCCCCCCCCCCCCATTCAGCCCCCCCCCCCCATGCAAATCCCATTAGGGCTCCCAAATCTGTACCATTGGCTTTTGGCCCACAATCCAAGACATCATGCCCAGAGTGGTGATAAACCAAGATGCAAATGGAGGGGGTACGGCAAGGGTGAATGAGGGTATGCTTGGGACCGAAGTTTTAGCCAAGTATGTGATGACCGTAACGACACTGAGGACATTTACTTTCTTGGTTGCAACAAGGGATCACAAACACAGTTGCGACTACCGTCGGGATTAGAGTCATGACAAATTCAGGATACCTCACTGGAGCGTCCTTGCCGCAATGGCAACAAGCGGTGCTCAGCGAATATTTGTTGGCTCTTTGACCCGTATCCCTTGTACATACCACACATCTTTCAGCCATATATACTTCCTGGATATAAAAAATACCCTTGAGCACTGATGTAGTTTGCTATTGCATTGAGTTTCAGCTTTTGGTGCTATGTCTGTGCAAAACTTGCTTTCTGCTGAGGGTGCACATCGGTTACTTACTTTTATTTCCTTGATGGCTTACACTCCCTCCCCTGTGAGGTTGCACAAGCTTGCTTACCAATGTGCATGATTGGGAGTGGGGTAGCAATGGGGTGTAAATTGAATTTGGGAGAGACTACCTGGTGTACACCTGATTCAATAAATTCTTGTTCGCCAATGATACTGTTTTTGCTGCCTTGCCCAAGGCAACGCCGCTTTGTCCCAACCTGGCTATTCATCTTGAGTACATGCCAAATCACTAGTAATTTTGGTGGCAATGTGGGCTGAAGTTTGGTAAATGCTCTGCATCAACACTGAACGTGGCATATTCAATCAATTTAACATAGAATTCCTGCTTTGGAAGAAACCCCAATTGTCTAAAGGCAGGGACATTCAGTCTATCAGTACTGACCTGGATTTGTGCGCTTTTGCTGATCCATTTGTCCGTGCTGTAGTGCTTTGCCGTAGCTGTAGTGGTTGAAAATTGACCCTGCAATATTCTGTAACAACCATGGTTCAAGTTGTCGTTGCCCACCCTCTCACGACCCCTCTGACAACAACTTGTCGTGATTGAAGTAAGATAGTTCATCTGCACCCGAAATATCCACATCCAACAAATTCACTTTTGTTGGTAGGATTGCATCCTCTTCGCCATTTAACATTGTGGATTTGTGTGCATTTTGGAAGCCATGTCTGCTGTTAGTGACGGTTCACATGCATCTCTTGAGAGCACTGTCCACCATCAGTCTATGCCTCTTGTGCCTATGCCCATGTCTATATTTGCTCTTGCGCTCCCGCCCATTTCTCTTCCGTTCTTCCGTTCTTCCTTGCTTTATCATTGCTCTGCAATAGTCAACCCACATCACATCATGCCCTTAGTTTTGGTTTTCCCCTCCTTTTTTTCGATTCAGAAATATAAAAACTTTCTTCTGCCAAATGCAAACTGGGTATGTTGCTGCCAAAAAATGTTCACTTGCAACCCCTAATTTTCCAACCTTGTTGCACATAAGGCACCACATGGTGATTGTTCGGTTTTTGGCAATTCACCGACTGTTCATCGCATCTGCTTCACAAAATTTTCCTCCACAACACCAGTAGAATTTCGCAGCAGCACCTTGCAGGACAGGGACCTGGAGGCGCAACCTAGCCCCAAGCACTGTCATGAGCAGCAATGCACTGCCCTGGGCAAGAAAGAACTGCCACAGGTGCGAAAATGAGAACATTCAGCGTGATGAAAAACAATCCCCACATTGGGCCAATGGGCACCCACACACATGTCAATCAAACCTGTTTATGATGCCACGTAAAGATCCACATTAAATTTTTTTGCTGTGGTGCATCTTGGGCATTGTAATGGTGTAGGTGTAGGCAACAAAGAAAGGCCTCTTTCAACCCTTCAAAGAATGTGGCTCTGTGAAGAGTGTGGATTTTGTCATCGACATTTCCAATAATTATGGAATCTGATGACTACTGAAATCAACAACATTGCACTTCTGTGTCTCCTTCTGACTGGTTCTCCATGAAGTTCAAACAGTTGTGGAGTTTTGCTCAATGCCTGGTGGTTTTGCTGTTTCTATCATAGATTTTGAGACAGAGATCATGGGATGCAGTGGGTTGGCCACAAAAGTGGTGGGACAGGAGGGGTTTCGGTTGCATTCCTTTGTTGCATCCCTGCCTCTTCCACCTCACACCCCTAGAGTCAGGGGCTGGTGCTGTACTGTCTTGGGAGCACAAGGGCTGAAGCAAGGCCATCCTAATGCTTCTCCAAGTCTGGACATTTGTCCTCTCCGTTCTGCAATAGAGTGTTGTGTGTGGTTCAACCAGCGTGCATGAGCAGCTCACGGCTGCTGCTGCTGCTGCTGCTGTTGTGCCTGTCACAAGAGTGGCCGTTGGTCGGGTGTTCTGAGGAGGATGTGCTGAAGGATGAGCCGGAGGCTGGCACTTGTGAAAATGATCCACAGTATTGCGGTTTGGTCATTGATGCTGGTTCCAGTGGATCGAGGCTACATATCTTCAGCTGGAGCCCTCTACAGTGCAGCCAGGTGGAGGCCCCTCCGCTGGTGGTGCCTAAGTTGATCATGTCCCACTCCATCAAGCCCGGTGTGTTACAGTTTTTTTTAACTTTGTGAAGATTTTGTTCACATTGATGCACAGTGAGAGCACAGAGGCACTGAGAGTATACCGGCTCACGTAGTTTGGGGCTGGATTGACCCCCATCCCCCCTCTTCAGGGGGGATCTAGTTTAAAATTAGCGCGCAGTGTAAGTGTAGCGCGTGTAGTGCACGCGCAGTGCAAGGATTCCCCCAGGGATCCAGTGTATCATGTCAGTAGGATACCCGCTTTCCAAAAAATGTGTTGAGTGCTCATACCAGAACAATTCGAGACAGCCAAAACCAAGTAATGGTGTTTTATCCTGTCTTTGTTGTGCAACATCCTTCAAATAGTTTTCGGGTCATACCTTTATGTTATGTGTGGCACCAATGTCTTGCTCAATATGTTTGCACAGTGTTTGCACATTGGTTCTTCAAAGCACTGGTGGTAGTGATTAGTTTCGGGAACTCAAGGGTGTGCATAATTGATGGAGCAAAAACGAGCAAAAAATAAGCTGGTGCCAATGGAAACCTACCTTTTGGTGCAGTTTTGGACCCACTGGGACATCTTCACACAGGGTTCTCGCTAGCAGACCCGAAGCTAGTCAAGAGCTCGTTGATTGAGCTGCTGAGTGTAGCGGAGGAGGCGCTGAAGGACCGCAAGGCTGATTGGAATCGCTTCCCAGTGTACCTGTTCGCTACTGCTGGCCTCCGGCGGCTGCGACCTGAGCACCGAGACGCTGGGCTGGAGATTCTCCGTAGTGTCCTCAACGAGTCCGCATTCCACTTCGAGCCCAATTTTGTACGGATCCTCAGCGGAGAAGAGGAGGTCCTGTTCCCCTGGTGCACCTCCACCCATAATTTTTTTGCGCATTATCACTGCCCTTCATGGATACATCATTGCCTTTGCATCACTGCCTTTGTTCCAATGCCTTGCATTGCTGCCCTTGTCAGTGTCCTTTGTCGCTGCTTTTGCATCACTACCTTGTGGAACTGGTCTTTTGTCCAATTCTGGATGTCTCGTGTTGCTGCCCCATCCCAACACCTTGTATCACTGTCCTGTATGCATGCCTTTTTAGTGTATCACTACCCTTTATCGATGAGTTGTACCCTTGCCCTTCATCACTGTTATTCATCAATGGCCTGTATGAGCGCCTTTCGCACATCCATCACTCGTCCTTTATCAGGGTGCCTACGGGTGGCTGGCCCTCAATGCGGAACTCGGTGCCCTACATCAGCCTGTGCAGGACTCCGTTGGCATCCTGGACCTTGGAGGTGCATCCTTCCAGATCACTTTTGTCCCAGAAAAAGACAATCAGGTGCTGCAGCCCCACCTCATCATACCTCACAAGGGGGTGTTCTGTGCACATGGTGCACACTGTCTGCATAGGACTATACCCACTAGACCCACACTTTATGGTTATGAAGCATTGTTGTTGTTTGCTGTCGGCAAGTCACCTGGTGGGGGCTCCTGGTTGTAGTTATTCTTGTCGGGTATGCCAGTCTCCCAGAAGCAGAGTTAGAATTTGTGGAAGGGCAGCAGATAGGGCACCCCATGAGTGTGTACACCGAAGCGCAAAATGTCCAAATTGGCCTCATATGCCTTGACAACCTGTGGGACGCGGGCTCTTTGGTTGAGTGACCGAATGGGAGCGTTCTTCTGCCTCTGCCTCCTCCTACAGCCCTTCCCTGGCAGGGTATGTGGGTGGCTACAACCACCATTGGTGAGGAAGCAGAGTGGTGGCCTCCGTTGTTGCATTTTTGACCAAGACAACAAGATTTTTTTTAAGTTAAAAAAAGTGTAACCGACGGCGGTTGGTGGGTAAACAACGGCGGTTGGCAGGTAACCGGCAGCAATTAGAGGGTAATCGACGGTGGTTGGTGGGTAACTAATGGCGGTTGGAGGGTAACCATCTGGACATATGGGTTGCATCAGACTTCAAAAAAAAAAAAAGAATGCTGGTGAAACAGCAGCCATCAAAATGAGCCAAACTGGGGATATCAGGACATACGGGTTGCATCAGACTGAAGATAAAAAATTCCTGGTGGAACCGCAATGGCCATAATGTGTTGATTTGGCAGACCACCGGACACTCCAGCTTTTCCTTTTTTTTTTCCATTAAAAAACGTCCTGCCTCGAAGAGAGGTTGTCAGATCAAGTGCAGGCGCGGTCTCCATATACGCCCCCTTTCGGGGTGTCATTGGCGCATCGTAACCCAGTGTATCATATGGATGTCTAACTCCTTGTAAAATCATCAGTTTTGAGAGACCAAATTATCCCCCAATTAATTTGTTGATTTTGACCCCTCTACCCCCCAGCCCCCCCCCCCCCCCTGTATGTAGGTGCCACTTTTTCGGGGGGGGGGGGGGGGGCAACACTTGGTTGGCCTATAGCTGCCACTGTGCGTCGATTCAGACCCAGGTCACAAACCAATGACGGAGTCCTGGGTGCTATCTCTGACTTGCCAAGATCGCCCCCCATTGGGACCCCCAGTGGGAACTTAGCTGTTTTTGGGCCATTACAGATTGGCCAAAAAATTGCGATTCTCGGGTGGCCTCCGACAACCCCTGGGGACCGTTGGGCCGTCGTTGGGTGATCATTCGTTGACAATGGGAGTACGGATAAACTCATGCAGCACCAACTAGGCCCTCCTAGTGGTGCTCATCAACCCTTGAAAGCGCCGTTTTGGGTGTGTTTGCACTGCGATGTGCGGAACTTTGTCGGCCTATGGTGTACAAGTTCCCCACAACATTGCTTCTTGGTGCCTTGCTGAAGGCAATAGAATTGAGCAATTTCTGCAAAAACAGTTTTCAAATACTGTGCCAATATTACTTTTTTGAAAAAATAGTGAATTCCCGGTGCAAGGTGTGGAAAAACCGCAAAACACAACGTCAAAAAATATTAAGTTTCAGCTGCCTTTTCAGGGCGCATGCCCTTTGCAGAAATGAAATTCGCAAAGAAAAATTGCAAAAAAAAATTTTGCCCCCCCCCCCCTTTTCTGTGGGGAGGAGTGTTTTGTACACTCATGGCAACGGGGCTACAGGCTAAGGTGGTCATGCGAATGGCAAATATGATATTCAGTTCCAACAGGATCGCAATTGCGCGGTCCGCTGTTCTGTGCCCAGGGCCAAGTTGCAAATTGCATTGGTGAGGCTTTGTTGTGTGTGTGCATCTATTTCTGTTCTGCAGCCCTCTACAGTTCTGCATTGCTCATTGTTGTATGCTCACGCATCACTTTCAATGGCACTGTTTCAGCATTTGATGTGCCATGTGTTGTTATTGGTGAGTTGGCAAACTGATTTTGAGAAAGACTGGTAGACATAAATCATCTACCGCTCCTGATTGTTCTCCTGCAGGTCTGTGCTATGGACTGCAATCCCAGAGTCGAAGTGATCCACATTTGTGTGCTTGTGCAGGATTGGATTGCAATCCGAGATGCCAAGGTAACCCAGGTCCTTTTCAGGAGCACCAAAATTAATGAAACAAGAACCACAAACAGGAAGCCAAACACAAGAAAAACAACGCAACAATTAAAAGATGTCCAGCTCAGTCAACCAAACCAAAAACAGATCCACGAAAATGGATGTTGCAGAAAAAACCGCGGAAACAAAAGTCGAAATTTTTTTTACATTTTTGGGTGCCTTCGCAAAAAATTTGTGAAAATAGATTCAACACCCCCGACACAAGAACCAGCATTCCTCGATTTTCTGATATTGGCACAGTACTTGCACATGGCGCTCATGCAGTGTGCAACGTGGTGCACGCGGTACGCGTGTTTCTCTCATAGAGAAGGGGGCTTGGGTTGGCTGCGAAAGGGACACAACTGGCCAAGGAATTGTCGCCCTGTCATATCGGATTTGTTTTGAAGGCTGGGAAGTAGTCTATTGTTCGCATGATGGTACAACAGCACATTTAAGTCAGGGCCATGCACCCCACATTGGGCACCATCGCATGCGCCACAGAACCCACCTGCCCAAAGAACGTCAACCGTCCTTGCGAGTCATTACCATGCGAGCACGCCGCACCACTTCAGGATGTTGAGGTATTGGATAACCTCCCCCCCACCCCCCCCGGTGTCCAACAGCCCATCTGTGGGACAGCCGACCCTGGAGTAGTCAAACAGGACAAGTCATCCAGGGGCTCCGTTGACACAACCAAAACACGTTCGGACCCACAGAGGGTCACAATGAGCAGTGGCGAGAGGCCAATAGGCACCGCCAAAGGCAAACAACCTGATACCGAGGCCTTGTGCCAACCCCCCCCCCCCGTGTCCAACGAATACTGTGTCCAACAAACACTCCTGTTTGGACCGTATTTTTTCAGAACAAGGGGGGACATGGGGGGGGACATTGGACATGGGGGTGGTGGTAAAAACATAGGCCATTGAAAAAAAGCACCAATATGAACTGCCACTGCCACTGCTAGTGCTGCTGCCACCGTTACCACTGCTGGTGCTGCTGCTGCCACTGCTGGTGCTGCTGCCGCCACCGCCGCCGCTGCTGCCTCCATTTGTTGTGTGGCCCACCAATTGATTTGAGTGCGCCTCCGTCCGATCCCGGTCCTGCAGGTTGCACTGTGTGACCCCTTGGGCAGGCTCAGATCGCCAACCCTTATGCCATTCTTCGGGGCCGCAGGGCCCTCGCCCCCTCCCTCATGTCTTCATGCGCAGGTGCTGCAGCACTCGTACCCCATCCTGCTGCACGGGCGGCAGACCAATCTCTACGCCGCCTCGTACCTGCAGTTCGGCGTGCGCGAGGCCCAGCGCCTGCTCCAGCGTCAGATCATCGCGCGCACGCTCATGGCCGAGACGACCCGCGAGCTCGAGCACCCCTGCTTCCCGCGGGGCACCGCGTTCACCGAGGTCCTCATCGGGGGGGACGCGGGCGGCGAGGGCGCGGGGGAGGCCAGCGAGGCCCCGCTGAAGGCGGTGTGGCAGGGGCAGGGCGACTACGGGGAGTGCGCGGCCAAGATTGCGGAGCTGTTCGACAAGCGCGCCGTGTGCTACAACCCGCCCTGCACCTTCGACGGGCGCTACCAGCCGCGGCTGGGCAACCGGCACTTCGTGGCCTTCTCCACCTTCAGTTGGGTCGTGGGCGCGCTGGCGCTGCCGCCGAACGGCACGACGCTGGAGGACATTGAGACGGCCGCGCGGTACGTGTGCAAGATGGAGTGGGCGGTGCTGCAGGAGCGCATGCGGGACCTGGACGAGGACACGCTGCGGTCGCTGTGCTTCTCCGCGACGTACGTCGTGGTGCTGCTGCACTTCGCCCTCGGCTTCGACCGGCAGACGCTGCAGATCGAGTTCCGGCGGGACAGCAACATCAGCTGGGCGTTGGGGGCCATCGTTTGGGAGGCCAACAACCGCTTCAGCCGCACGCAGCCCCTGTGCGTGGCCGCGGGCACGCCGCGCCTCGCGTGGCAGGGGGGCGGTGGCCCGTCGGAGGCGCCGGGGTGACCCCCGCCACGGCCACAAAGCCCCGGGAAGAGGAACGAGCGGATTGTCAAGGGCAAGACTGTGGAGGGGAGTGACGGCGGCTGGGTGGCCGAGGGCGAAGGAGAAAGCGGCGACGAGGCGGCAGAGGAGGATGAACGGGAGTGTTGGGGGTGAGTGTCTCGGGGGAGCTCCTCATCTCTCCTCATCAGCACACTCGTCAGCACATGCCAGCCCCCCCCCCCCCCCCGCATCGAGCCAACCGGCTGGGGAGTGGTAGGGGCGGCGGATGCTCGTCTGGAAGGACCCGTGTTCGAACCCCACCAACACTTCCCAGTGCACCGGACCGGGCGCCGCGACCGGGCGGGTCCTGTGAGGGGGGGGGGGTGGCCTTCCGGTAGGAGGCCGGACCTGGGGCCCCGATGACTATGAGTGCGGTGTGGATGCCTCTGCGTGGGCAACCACTGCAGCCACATCGGCGTGCGCGATTCGGCAATGCATGACGGCTCCACAATCTTTTGCTGCACAATCTTTTGCTGCATCGAAGTATTCCTGAAGGCCCCCATGTGGGGCCCAACGCCTCACCAGAGGTCTCATTCGAAGGCCGTGCCACCTTTTCGGGAAATGGTCTGCAGCCTCGATGCCGTCCCGAAGCTGCAAATAAGAACTCAAAAACAACAGCGCGGCACACAAAACCGCCTGTTTATTTGTCTGAGTGACGAGGTGTACAAGCGCCCCCCGCCCTCCTGAGGTGACCGCATGGTGCATGGCTTTGTTACACGAGGTCAGTGTTACGAGGGTCCGTCCACGCTTCCCGCTGCACATGTCCTGCCTGACGTGAAAATGCTGCTGGTGTCTGGACCCCCGCCCTCGTCCCGGAGGCCCCGGCGTTCCGTTGTTTTCCCGGTCTTTGCGGTTGGAATGCCGAGAGGACGCGGTGCTTACGCGTGGCACAGGCCGAAGGAGTGGTCTATTCGTGCCACTAAGGCTGCCGCTCTGATCATGTGTCCTGTCGCCGCTGGGAATCCGCACTCCCCACACAGCGCACAGCAAACGCAGTGGAGCACGGGGGGGGGGGGCGCCCGTTTTGATACCCCCGCCCCTCCTCCCCGCCCCCCCTCCCCGAACGGCGACGTCCAGAATGGATGAGGCACGTACTCCCGAAGAGTGCGCGGAAGCTGAGAGGGACACGCGAAGGGCCAAGGGGCAGGGACGCATTAGAATCAAAAATTTTAAGGAGGAGGTACCCCCGCCCCCCCCCCCCCCATTCCAAGTCCTCTGAAAGTGGCGCCCTTGGGACAATGCAAACCATTTGTGGAGGCGCCTGGCGGTGCCTTCCCGGACACATGAACCACTTGATGCCGCGGCTCTGCCGCTTTGATACTTGTCGTACCGTTGAGAATCGGGGTCGACCAGAGTCGAGTCGTCTGAAAACCACGGCGTGCCCCACGACCCCTGGCACATGAGGCACTCCACCGGCGAAATGCCTTGATACTGCCACGCACCATTCATGGGTGACGCTCGCTGGTCCGGCACCGCTTCGGCCTGTACCACAACTGCTCACACTTCCTTTGTGGCTGGTGGTCCGCACGGCTTGTGGCCGCAGCCAGTCAACCAACTCTCAGCTCCGGGCCCTTGTCATGCACCTCGGGCAATGCCCCCATGGCCTGTGAATACTGTGTGCGCCCCAAACCTGCGTGCCCCCCCCCCCCCTGTTGCAATCCTCGTGGCCAGTGCGGTCCTCATGCGAAGCCGTACCCTCTCCCCCTCCCCTGGCCCCTGGGCCCTGGGGTGACAAGTGGGAGGGCCTCCGTGGAGAGAAGTGGCGTCCATTGGAAGGCAGGACCCCCAGCCATCCATGCGCCATTGTTCCACGCCGCAAGGCCTGGATGCTATGGATGGATGGGCAGCCAGGATGGGGGCGTGGGCGGAACAGTGGGGAAAGGCATTGCTAACGCACCCTACCGCTGCCGGCAGACATCCCCATGGACCCGGGGGACAGGTATCGGGTGGTCTTCAGCCACCGGAGACTTTCACTGGTCTTCGGGGTTTGTGGTACTAGCCCACTGCCTTTCAGTTGCCATCTTTGACATATTTATGGGCCATCCATAGAAGGCAGCTTGCAGGTGTGGCCCACCCAGTGCCCACCAAACCCTCCCTAGCATTTCCATGGGTACTCAACTGCAAGTCATTGCCGTGAGTGATTTGCCCCTCTGACGCAGTCGCTTTGTGCAGTTGTGATGCCGATCAAAGCGGGTCTAGTTGTATCTTTGTTTGAATCCCCAAGAGGTTGCTGTGGAGCTCTTCACAGAAGCTAGAGTTTTTTGTTTTGAAGTCTGCACAGATTTTTCGGTGGATGCCTCGACTGATGGGTGTTGTACACAAAAGCCCTTGCAACTAACCCTCGGTTGCAGTCATGAGGCATGCAAGACGCACAGAGTAATGGAACAAGTATTCCACTCTCACCCACAAAATGGCATTTTCCCATTATCAACCCCCTCCCCCCCTCTTTCAGCAAAATTTCCCCCGGCTGTTAGGGGTGGCCCAGCAGGCTGCCCACCTCTCTCGCAGTTTTTTGGACCCACCCTTCAGCCCCAGTGGGTGGGCACCCAACCCACCTCTCCAAGAGCGGAGGATTCCCTCCTCAAAAGGTGAACAAGCATGTACACCTGGAAGTACTCCAGCATACCCTGTCAGGCTTTATGCCCCCCCCCACAAAGGACCACAACCAGCCATGGCCAGCTGTTGTGCCCGACAAGGCGTTCAGGTGCCGTTGGTGCAAAGGCCCTGCCAGTAAAGGCCCCCACAAGCCTCGCTGTTAGCCTCACTGTTGTGATTTTCCACCAGTGGCGAGACACAGCAGACATGATAACGATCGCTGCGGAATGCCTCCACGTGGCACACTACAGGCAAACATACCTGTTTGCCCACACCCTGTGTCCCGCATTGGTGCGGCCATCAAAGCTGTAGGCCCCAGCAGCAGCAAGAGGCTTGAAGCATCCGCCCCCCCCCTGCAGACCCACGCACAGAAATAGTCCAAGAAGGTTTATCAACCCATTTCTGCTCACCTGCTCTGAAACACAGGCTCAAACCTCCTGCTCATTTTCCCAGTCACCCCCAGAATTATACAAGCTCAAACATGTGTGTGTGGGGGGGAGGTATAACCCCCACCCAGAGTTTAGCTTAACAACTCAGCACCTCCTGGTTAGGGGAGGGGGGTGGGGGGGTCTGACCCCACCCACCCACCCACCCCGGACCCCCCCCCCCTTTAAGTGATTGGGCTGTCGGGTACAGGTGGGTAGGGGAGATTTCGTGGGGGGTTTATTTCGCGTGGGATGCTATTGGGGAGTTACGGGCATCCTAAGCAAACTAGACCCCCCCCCCCTGTACGCACAGCACCTTGCACATTGCGGCACATTCACATCCCTTTGGGGAGATGCCATTGCATGCAATGACTAAAGCTGCGATCTTTTTGCCTTTACAGATTTTCGAAAAAGGCTTGGAACCCCCATTCTGGAATGGAGTATGGCATTTGTTGGATCACTGGCACGAGCGAGTTTCAGTAAGGTTTATTGCCACCCGGTCTATGTGAAGGAAAAACCCCTCCTCAAAAACTCAGAGTCTCCTGGGGGGTCCCCCCCCCTAGACCCCCCCCCCTAAAGCAAAACTCTGCCCCCACCCTGAGTGTGTACACCCCACGGGGGGGGGGGGCGTCTCCTCGGTCCTGGTACGCGACTCCCCCCTCCCCTCCGGGCCCACTTAGTTACCAAGGGTCAATGGCTACTGGCCATACATAGGGTGGCACCGAAGGCCCCCGAAACTTTTGTCCCCTTCGCTGGGGACCCCCGAGAATGCAGGGGTGACGTAGCATTTCCGCCCTCTTTTGGGCCCCAACCTTCCGGTGCTATTGAGGAAACCGGGACAATCTTTGAATCCACGCTTTGTTGCGTGGTGCATCATGGTGGCCCTTGGCGTAGGTTTTGACTTCCGATTGTGTCCCCTTTGTTGGGGACCCCCGAGAATGCAGGGGTGACGTAGCATTTCCGCCCTCTTTTGGGCCCCAACCTTCCGGTGCTATTGAGGAAACCGGGACAATCTTTGAATCCACGCTTTGTTGCGTGGTGCATCATGGTGGCCCTTGGCGTAGGTTTTGACTTCTGATTGTGTCCCCTTTGTTGGGGACCCCCGAGAATGCAGGGGTGACGTAGCATTTCCGCCCTCTTTTGGGCCCTAATCTTCTGGTGCTATTGAGGAAACCGGGACAATCTTTGAATCCACGCTTTGTTGCGTGGTGCATCATGGTGGCCCTTGGCGTAGGTTTTGACTTCTGATTGTGTCCCCTTTGTTGGGGACCCCCGAGAATGTAGGGGTGACGTAGCATTTCCGCCCTCTTTTGGGCCCCAACCTTCCGGTGCTATTGAGGAAACCGGGACAATCTTTGAATCCACGCTTTGTTGCGTGGCCCCTCGAGTGGTTTGCCCACTTGCCCACTTGAACCCGCATAGCTCTGATTTTGGGGATATTTGTGCACCATATACCCCTTTCTTGCATCAGCTCACCATGGCGGTAGTTGTACCCCCCCCCCCCCCTTGCGCTAACACGGGCTTGTCCAAACACGGAGACCCCGTGTTTCCGCACTTTTGGTCCTTTTTTTGAACCGTCGTTTTTTCGGTTGTGATCCAATAGAGAACGTGGTTTCCTGCTTTGTGAAGCTGTTTTTCCAACGGGACTGAAGTTGTCCCAATTGGAGGACACAGATTTTTTCCCTGACACCCACCCTGCCAATGCCAAGCCCGATTCTGATTCTGATTCTGATTCTGAGTCTGATTCTGATTTTGGAACTGACACTGATTCTGGTTCCGATTCTGATTCTGATGACTCTTCTTCTTGTGACGATTCAGGTGAGGATGAAGAGGAGGGTGTTGAGATTGTTTGGGCCAAGGCAGCCCGTGGGGTTTGGGGTCTAGAGCATGTCTTTGAGGGCAAGCTGTACTTTACAAAGGACATCGTGGATGACAATTTTGTTCCCAAGGATACGAAACTCAAGGCTGTGCCTGAGCCACCCGCGAAGCCTGCTCCCAAGGCAGCCCCGAAGCCAGCCCCAAAAGGCAAGCATGTCCAGCTCTTCAAGATGAAGCGGAAGATTGGCAAGGGGTTCTATTCAGTGCCTGTCAATCAGAACAATGACTTGTGCTATCATGTTGGGAGGGTTAAGGTTGGGCTATGCCTGCAACTTGTGTTCCGCAGTACATGCCGCGCGCTAACACGGGCTTGTCCAAACATGGGGACCCCGTGTTTCCGCACTTTTGGTCCTGGAACCAGAACCTGGCCCGTGTTTGCGCAAGGGGGGGGGGGGGGGGTATGTGTCGCGCGCAAGCTGCGCCCTTGTCCAAGCTACAGTAGGCGTAGGGACCGTATTACTTTGGGACTTTTGCGTAGCTAGGACAGGCGGCAAGGGTGACGTAGCCCATCTGCCTACTTGTGGGCCACTGCTGATTTTGTCCCCCGCTCTAAAGTGTTGGGGACCCGCCACACGGCAGGAGTGACGTAGGCAATCCGCCTACTTGTTGGCGACTTCTGATTTTGTCCCTTGCTCTAAGGCGTTGGGGACCCAAGGGTGATGTAGCCCATCTCCCCACTTGTGGGCCACTGCTAATTTTGTCCCCCGCTCTGAAGCGTTAAGGACCCCTCAAACGGCAGGAGTGACGTAGCCAATCTGCCCACTTGTGGGGAACTTGTGGGGAATTGCTGATTTTGTCCCCTGCTCTGAGGCGTTGCGGATCCCAGGGGTGACGTAGCCAATCTGCCCATTTGTGGGCCACTGCTGATTTTGTCCCCCGCTCTCAAGCGTTGGGGACCCCCTAGACAGCAGGGGTGGCGTAGCCAATCCGCCCACTTGTGGGCCACTGCTGATTTTGTCCCCTGCTTTGAAGCGTTGGGGGACCCCCTACACGGCAAGGGTGGTGTAGCAAATCTGGCCATTTGTGGGCCACTGCTGATTTTGTCTCCTGCTTTGAAGTGTTGGGGACCCAGACGGCAGGGGTGACGTCACTTGTGGGCCACTGCTGCTTTTGTCCCCTGCTTTTGTCCCCTGCTCTGAATCACTGGGGACCCCCCAGACGACAGGGGTGACGTAGCCAATCCGCCCACTTTTGGGCCACTTCTGATTTTCTCATGGCTCCCAACAAAGTGAAGCTGGTGGTGCACACTGAGTATGCTTGTGCGTGTGGCACTACACTAAAACTGTCCCCTAAACAAAAAAAATTCTGAATTCCCTCATTTTCTAAATTGTTGCCTTTCCTCACTCCTATGTATCTCATGAACCCCATGCTGTACACCTCACCCCATGACCGCCCCACTCCCTTGTGTATCACAAACCCCATGCTGTGTGCCTCACCCCATGACCACCTCAGGACACCTCCCGCTGAGGTTTTGAGTACCCATTGCCAGAAGTTCCCAAGCCACTGGTGCCCTATCTGTTTGGTTAGGGGAGGTGTGTCAGTCAGGCTACCTGGGCCGCGTACCCAACTGGTTGGAGGTACCTGATCCCCCCCCCCCCCTTCATACCCCCCGGGAACCCTCCCCCCCCCCCCCCCCAGCACTCCCCCCGGTCACCCTCCCAGACCTCCCCACCAACAGCCCTCACCCCCTCCTCCACCCTTCCACTTTCTGAGTGTCTTTTTTTTCTGGACATGACCTATGCTTGAAAAGCTTTGGTCCTTTTGTTCAACACGGTTCAAGGCCCCTATTCTGTCACCGATAGTACTCGTGGGACCTGTATCTTTGGAGGATGTACAACGACGATATGAAGAGGAGAACCTCGGGCACCGGGTTTTCATGGATCCCCTCAATAAGCGCATTCCGGGAATGGAAGCCGGCACTTGGGACACATTGCATCCTAAGGAAGCGGAAATCAAAGCTTTTGAAATTGTGGGCCAACTAGTTAAGGTTTACCATGACTTTGGTGTGGAGACAGTAATTCTGCTATCTTCCGTACTACATCTGCCAAACCTTCTTCATCATATCCACCATACCCTTCCGCTTCGCATCATCGGTCTCCTTGACACGGTTGAAGGGAATTCGCCAGCGCATCAATTCTTCTACAACATGATGACACTCTCAACAAAGTATCCAAGGAAGACCATTGGCGGCACCGAGGTTATCAACCCATTCACTGGCAAAGGCTACACATCACGGTTCAAATTCTTGCCGGTGCTGCTGCTGGAGGAGCTTGGACAGCAGCTCAATCTGAGTCCCACGACATCGGACGTCATCCTGGCCCGTGTTACGACCCGGGCAGCAGCCTCTGCACTGCAACCAATTACATGTGCTGCAACCCCGTGTCCTCCTCCTCGGAAGATTGCCTTCTTGTTCATGACGTACGCCAACCATGAGGCTCCCCAATTTTGGACTGATTTCTTTGACAAGGCACCCAAATCGCAGTACAAAATTTACGTGCATTCGGTGCACCCCGGAGACGTGACTGACGAGTTCCTGAGACCCAATTTGTTGCCCCACCAAGTGGACACCAAATGGGGCAATTTCGTGAATGGCATGGTGACTTTGTTGCGAGCAGCTCTGGAGGACGAAGAGAATGACCGGTTTGCGTTCTGCTCACAGGCTTGCATTCCTGTCCAGCCGTTTGAGAAGATGCGAGAGATGATGGCCACCCGAGATATGTGGGCAGAGCCTGGGCACTCTCCTGCTTGGATTATGGAGCAGCGGTACAGAGGCTTGAGCTTGCATGCCAAGGCATTGATTAGCTATGATCAGTTCAGAAAGAATGAGTTTGGCACGTGGTCTGTGTACGGAAGGCGACAGGCGAGTATCGTCTCCAGCGGCTACTTGTTACACGATTTTGACCTAGTTGAGGCAAACGATGAGACATACCCAGGCAATATGCTAGCATTGGCTGGGGAGCCCACTTGGTCCTATGGGAGAGCAGCGACACTGGTGCGGTGGGAAACGTCGTCGTCCCCTCATCCTGTGGTGTACATCACCAGCAAACCCAATTTCCCAAAGGTGTACAAGGCAGCCAAGGACTCAGGATATATGTTTATGCGCAAGGTTCTAAACGAGAAAGAAAGTGTACTCGGAAAGAGCTTTGACAGCAGCATTGATGCTGCTTCCATGTTCTCATGGTAAAGGGTATTTGTGAGCTGACCCCTAACTCTCAACCATCATTAAAGATACTTAGACACTGAAACCAAGGCACAGGCAACTATCGACGATTTGCGAGTGACGAAGGTCTGGCCTTGGTGTGCAAGTATAAGCACCAAAGTGGGATGCTGCTGCCTTTGACGTGTCTTGCAGCCCCCAGCCCTCCCTGGGCTGGCTGCAGGCCGTTTAAAAGCACGGACATCACCATTTGCATCATGCTCTCGGGAAAACTGTGCCAACAGTGCCATTGCGGGGCAGTTTTCAGCCCTGGGAGTCAGAGGCTCATTCTGAAACAGAATTTGGTGATGATGTGACCCTCCCCTGCCCCTTTTCCAAAAACGTTGCAGGCCCTTTACGTGTTTAGTCTTAGTTCATTTGCCCCTTTGGGCTCCCGACGGGTTGCCTCACCGCCGGCAACGAATGTTGGCGCTTTCCGCCAAGGCCAAAAAATACCATCACACCTTCAGTGGACTCTCATGAGCTACATCACATGCCACACCACTTCCCAGACCCGAAGGTTCCCGCCAGAGCCCCATTTAAGTGGAGGGGTAGGGGGGGCAAATAGCAGGGCGCATGTGGGACAGGTGCGGCAGGGCGAAAGTGGGACAGGTGCGGCCAGGGCACTGTTGTGGTATGGGGGTTGTGGCAGGGCACTCCTGTATTATTGCAGTCCAGGATAGATGTATATGCATGGTCGCACACATGTTTGCATGTCTGTGTTATTGCTAATGCACCGCTCTATGAACTCGGATCATCTGCAGCCGAAGCGTGTGTCCCCTCACCACATTCCCATCCAGTCGCTGCAACACATTCCACCTCCCATATTATGCGGGTTGTAGCCAGGGGGTTGCCTTGCAACTGTCAGGCTCATTGTAACGGATGCTGGATCTTTTTTTGCTGTTGAACGCTGCCCGATCCTGTGTTCTGGGGGTTGTGGCGAGTCGTTCCTGTGTTCTGACCTGTTTTCCTTCCTAGCTACAGTGTCCTAATTTTTTTTTGAGGGGCGCGTTGGGCTCTCTTGTTGCGATACCTTGTTGTTCTTCCATCTATTTTGCAATTTGCAAGGTGATCCTCAAAGCAAACCATGACGGAAGGGACACCTACAGCGTCAGAGCTTCAAAGTCCAGTGGAAAACTTCGCGAGGAGAGGTGGCTCGAGCGGGATGATGGCCTGTATATCTTTTGTGCTGTTACTGTCTGAGCCGCTGGAGAAAGGGTGAAAGTAGGACCAGCAAGCCAGAGCGTGTTGGGGATGGAGGGTTGGGCCTAATGACATTACCCTATCCTTGAGCTGTGTGAGCTTACCTCAACTTGACCATGAAACATCTAATAGCCACAAATGAGTGGCGAACCCAAGGCAGTCAAGTCCCGAGCCTGAGCATTATCCCCCTATGTGCAAGGTAAATGACTAACCGGCGCTGTTCGGAGGGGGAAGAGCTGACCCAGCAGTCCAAGAAACATTTGATAGCCACCTTGTTTGGTGAACTCAAGGCAACGTTCGGCACTAGTCTGGTTTGTGCTGCAGTGCAGCAGGGCAAAACAATGCACTGAGAGAGTTGTAAAGCGATGGCCATATGCTTGTGACATGGGGGTAAATGCGAGCTCTGTATCCGTTGCTTCATGGCCACCCCTCCAAAACCCCCCTCCAGACCCCCGAAAGTTTTCAGACACGGTTGGATGTCTATTGACATTTGTACATTGCTTGGGGAAGGTTTTGGGCCTCTTTGTTGTGCAACTTGGTTGGCGGGTAGTTTGCTTGTGTGTTTTGTGGTTGTGGTTTTGTGTTTGTGGCTGTGTTACAGTTTTGTGGTTGTGGTTGTGGTTGTGGTTGCGGTTTTGTGGTTGTGGTTGTGGTTGTGGTTGTGGTTGTGGTTGTGGTTGTGGTTGTGGTTGTGGTTCAAGTCCTGGTTGTGGTTGCACTTTAGCCCCAACACTCCACTTCCATTTGTTTGCTCTCACCTACGAGACACTTTTCTCTCTCCTGAGTCTCGGGATGGGTGGTGATGTATGGATGCGCCAACTTGGCCCAATCGCATCTGAGGGTGCGGATTGGATGCACTTCTCTAGCAACGCCGCTGCTTTGCGTTGTTTGCGTTCACCGGAGGGTGGATCATTGACTTAGCTCAAGCACACCCAAGTTTCAGCGGCGAAGTCTAAAGCCATGCGGGACGGCTTGGCGTTCACTCATGAGAACCACTCGCAGCTACACGTGCAGTTGCGGTCTTTGCCCGAGCGCACAAGTGCCATTGGGGGCCACCACTAGTGCCGTTGTGAGATGTGCTGGCTACGGCGCAAACATTTGTGGCCTCAAGTACTCATGCAGCAGGTGCCATCAGAGTGTCGATGAGGCGTGTATGCCGCTTGTGGAATCCACGGTGCAATGCTTCACATGTATTTGTCGTGCTTGCGGAAACGAGGTGACATCCCACACTATTGAACGTCAGGGTCGCCACTTCCGCATGCATGCCGCCTGCACCACTCATGGCATTTGTACTCAGTGTGCCAAGAGGGAGCGTGCATCTCCGGCTCAGGCCGAAGGCACGCAAGTTCAACCATGCGTGGCTCATTGGGCATTGTTGTGGACAATATGTATTGCTCGGGATGTGGGTGTACATGCCATGCCACAGAGGGTGCTGACCGCGCTGTGCGTGCGGTGCTGCGCGCAGTGCGACGTCAGCCCGGCACACACACAATATATGCTCACACTAAAAGTTGCTGAAACCTGGCCAGTGTGCATTGTATGCAATGGTTGGGTGATGCTATTGGTGCGTATGGGCAAAACACGCTCTGGGGGCATTATCTGGGGGGAAGTGGTGATGATGCATACAAAAAAATTTCCTATTTCAATGTATTTTTTCTGGACAGATCACATGTCCATGAATTCTGTACTGTTGGCACTAGGGGGAGCCTTAAGCGCATGGCGCGCGCAGTGCAACTATTTGGGCGTCTGGCCGTACTAGAAACCCATACTTTGAGATACTAGGGCCCCCTAGGGGCATCATGGTGACCCCTGGCGTAGGTTTTGACTTCTGATTTTGTCCCCCTTTGTTGGGGACCCCCGAGAATGCAGGGGTGATGTAGCATTTCCGCCCTCTTTTGGGCCCCAACCTTCCGGTGCTATTGAGGAAACCAGGACAATCTTTGAATCCACGCTTTGTTGCGTGGTGCATCATGGTGACCCCTGGCGTAGGTTTTGACTTCCGATTTTGTTCCCCTTTGTTGGGGACCCCCGAGAATGCAGGGGTGACGTAGCTTTTCCGCCCTCTTTTGGGCCCCAACCTTCCAACAAGGACGCGATTAAGACTCGTTTGAGTACCATGTACGTAAGGGAAAGGGCATTCATGGATCAGGTTACATGCAAGTTTGCCCCAACCCAACCTCGCTCGCTAAAAATGGTGCAACCCACGCCTTTGAAACGTACGGTGTTTTTACGCCGGTTCCGAACTACGCACATCAATTTTTGGCGCAAGGAGCGCCCAAAGTATCCAGAGCAACCTCTCACGGGTGTGCCAAAGGTGACTGAGCAGATCTTGCGGTTCGGCAAGGGTAATTATCCAGGATGGGCTTGATGGCCAACCATTCCCTGAAGGCGGCAGTGAAGCGCCAACACTGCAGCCTAAGATTGACCGTTTGCGCCGTGAGAAAAGAGAGAGAGAGAGGCCGAGAAACAAGCAAAACATGCGCAACAGGTCCTAGAAAAGCGGCAACGCACACTGGATGCTTTTTGTGTTGCTGCGCCCCCTCGGGCCGATGTGGCTTCGTCTAGCTCCAGTCTCCCTCAACCGTCTCAGTCCTCGCAACCCCCTGTGGCTACACAATCTCAACCCCAACCCGATTGTAACCGCAAGGGAAAGGAGAGAGCCCCTTCCTCACAACCGAAACCACCGGCTAAAAAAACCAAGAAAAGGAAGCAACCCGATGAACCTCGAACATTCACCGAGGAGGAGGTGGCAAAAATGAACAAACAAACGGAAGACAAGACTACTTCTTGAACCAGGCGGTTGCCTGAGAGCTTACATTACACTCTTTGAATTTATTGAGCCCGAGGAAAAAAAACAAACGGAAGACAAGATCCTCGAGATGTTGCTCCATATACATGAGAAAAGCACCGGAGCTCATCCTCTTGACCCGCAAAAGGATGGTGTTGAGTGGTGGATTAAGCGTTGTGGCGGAACTCGGTCCTTAAGGACGCAAATCAGTTATATGGTTATTGATTCCTACTCTGCCGAGGTGTTTTGGCTAAAGTATGGGCATGATGATTTACTTCCACGCGAACATTTGTTCCGCTTCTTTTTCTTCCTCAAGCACACTCCACACCCCACATTTTCCATATTTCGTGACACACTACGTGGATAGCATGCCCATTGCGTCCATAGGAGGCATCCTTTGTGATGTCTTGTTTAGTCCTAAATACGCCGGGTGCGTATACAAAGTTACAGTTGCCATTGACAGCTTGGGCAACATCGTTTGGATTTGTCCGTTGGCCCCGGGGACATCGGCGGATGTTCTCATTTGGGATCGCGAAGGGCCGAAAAGGAGCAAGGGGCATTATATTGATTATGAGATTGGCTCCATGGATGGTGCATACAAGGGGCGCCTCCATGTGGCATGGCCAGTTATCGGTCGAAAGACGTTGACCGAGCGGCAAAAGGAGTACAACGCTGTTCATGGTTTCTATAGGGCACGCATTGAGCACTTGTTTACACGCACGTGGCACTGGGGCATCGTAAGGAACATATGGAGGGGATCCGGTACGGAGTTGCATGAGTACGTGCGTGTACTCTTGCATTTGCAGCAATTTTTGATTCGAAGACAGGTACGGTACCCTCCATATGGTCCATGGGAACACGTACCTGCACATGTATGGACCGCACCTACACAAGAGGACAATGATGATGAGGATGTTGTGGGTGATGATGGGGATGTTTGTGCCCTTGGTTGCACCAAGTTTGACCCTGAAAAGATGTCCATGTGTGACAAGTGTGAACTGCAATATTGTACGGATTGCATTGACACACACACACATGTGACAATGTGACATTTCTTTGATTCTGCAACTGTGTCATGTTGTGCACACAAGTTGTGTATTCTCAATGTGTACTTAAATGACAATGGACCAGAAAGACAGTTGTGTGTTCTTGAGGGTGGCGACCAATGCGCTCTTCATGGCCTTTCCTGATGTGCATGATGTGTGTTATGTGAAGGGAAGGTGGTTTGCAACTTTCTTGAGCTGGGGCAGCTTGGGTCACCTAATTCTAAGGGCGTTTCCAAGTGGTGTGCTTGGGGGCTCTTCGGGGGGAACATAGTCTAAAAGTAGCACATAAACACAGGAGCTCCAGAATGAAACGGGGCGACTGGCATGCGTCATGCATGCGGCCCGCATAATTATGCTCCCTGGGTACGATGCCGACTATGCCGCCAGTCGAAACTTGAACTCAGGGATGTCTGCAGGATAGGGGTAAAGTACAGTGACCACAAGCATCCGCCACGCACACGCAAGATGGGAAGACGCCACAAGAAGCAGCACACGTTAAAACACTAGACTTGATCTACCCCCACTGTGGAAATCATAATCATGCCCAGTGCACACGATGTCGCAAGTGTACGATGCGCAACTGATCACTGTATCCCACAGCCTCCAAAGCACGAGCGGCTGGCACCCTCGCTGCTGCCTGCAGCGAGTTGTCCTGGCTGCCGAGGTTGAACAACACGATGTCGGGCATAGCGTGGTGCATGAAGCGCGAGACGGAGATGGTTCTCATGAATTCTAGCGTCCGCCGCCCTACACAGCACGCCAGGCTCAGCA
Source organism: Eutreptiella sp. 'Long Island Sound 2002' (assembly GCA_964036045.1). Classification (NCBI taxonomy): domain Eukaryota; phylum Euglenozoa; class Euglenophyceae; order Eutreptiales; family Eutreptiaceae; genus Eutreptiella; species Eutreptiella sp. 'Long Island Sound 2002'. Next base: position 12,755,451 of record OZ038394.1, read on the forward strand.
TCACAATTTTGCTTCAAAAGCCACTTCCAACCCCGTTTGCACTCGTTCCCTCACGCCGCCTTCCCGGGGGTTTCCCGTGCAATCGGGTCGTAGTGGCGCGTTGCCTTTGCGTGACTTGTCGTTGATCGAGGTTATTTGTGTCTACCGGGTGAGTGCGGTGTGTCCCGGCCGGAACATAAAGACCGGGCCCGGTGACATGCACTTCTTTGACGTTTGTGATGATACTTGGGCACAAGGAAATTATGGGTGTTTTCGTGGAGGTCGAGCTAAGCGTCATCCCTTCACTTCATGCAGTAGTGCAGACGATCTACCACACCGGATTGGCAATTGATCAGTGTGGATGTGATGTGTATGTCATGCTGAGATTGAGTAACTAATCGGTCATTCGCAGTGTTCAGGGCACGTGTGTTGGCAACCCCTCATACATCTGTGCATGTGTGGAGCGCATTGGGTGGCATTCATATATGTGAGTAACTAATTGGTCATTCACAATGTCCAGGGCATGTGTGCGAAACCTACCCTGGCAAACCCTCATACTGTGCATGCGTGCAGTGCATTGGGTGGCATTCATATATGTGGTCACCACTGTGGATGATGTGTGACAGTGCATCAACGCATCATATATCGGGAGAACAGGAACAGTTGGGGCGTCATTCCACCCTACATCTGTGTTAGCGGTGGCCTGCGTTGCCGACACATGTTATGCGAGCATGCCACATGGACCTTCGGTCCGCTCAGTTATTGAGTGTGCCTATGCTATATATAAATGGACCTTCAGCTTTCCAAGGTTCCCCCGAGTACACTCAATTACACCTTGAGTGCCAGGAGCTCAAAAAAAAAAAAAATAACAGCACCATCCAGAGTTGCAAAAAAAATAAACAGGGATGTGCAGATTACAACCAAGAATAAACGGCACCCATCTAGGGCATGGCAATCCCATCACTGGCACTCCCTCCTACGGCAGGCGGTATGGGGGGCCTCCACTGCCTGGGACTACCGAGAGCACCATTAGCGGATAGAGCTCTTTTCCGTGATGTGCCAGCTATGGGTGTCCGAACACGCAAAGCACCGGGTGGAACTACCTCCCCTTTGTGGAAGGTAGGTAGGGACGCGGTGGCCTAAGGGGTTTGCATGCAACAACGGTCTCCTCCACTCCAAAGACCTCATCCCTCCGGTGTTGATGGTTGCAGCTGCCCACACCCCCCGCCAAGGAGGCCGTTTTGGTTGAGATACAAATGGGGCCACGGCTCTCACGACCCCCTAAGCGCCAATGCCGAACTAGAGCCAGAATACTAGGCACCCGACCGCCACCGGACACCACCCCAAACGGGAAACGTCGCAAACTTGGGGTAGTTACCCTACACGACTACATGGCAACAACTCCAAAGGTGATTCCCTGACTCTTCCGGGTCTGTGGCGATGACTGCAGTGTAGTTCGCCTGTCCCCCCCCCCCCCCCTTCCAGCCACCACTACATCCAGCACACAGAGCCTAGGACCTTTTCCCACCGGCCCAGATTATGGGTGTGCACTTTCTACAATTACTTTCTAGGTTTGCCTTCCGGCGTGGCGGTCACCTACCGCAATAGAGAGCTCCCTGGTTTACGCATATGAACTCTGGGTCTTTGCCACGTGCCCCGCATTGCGGGGATCCATGGTATCATATGTTGGAGTCGCCCGTGTTTCCAAGAACCATCTTGAGTACTCTAAGAACTTCTGGAGTCAGCCCCCACCCCCCCCCAAAAAGAACGGCACCCATCTAGAGTTGTAAAAAAACAAACAAACATGGATGTGCAGATCACAACCAAGAATATGCAGCATCCAACCATAGTTGTTAAAAAAAAATAGACAACGGTGTCTAGGTTAGATGCATGAAATAACAAATCCGTTATGAAATAGTAGGGGAAGAGGTAGGAGAAGGAGGCATGAGGCAAGAAAAATGGTAGATTTTTTCCCCACATTTTTCAAAAAAAAAGGGGGGAAATTTACACCGAATATACAAGCTACTAGCCACTAGCCAAAAAGCTTTGGGCGAGTGTCTATTTATAGGTTGACCTTGTGCAAATCAGCCCCCCCCCCCCCTACTTTGGTTCAAGGGCTACTGTGAGTCTGCATACCATTTTCATGCATGTGTATCCAATTTTCACACCTAGTCCATCCCCATGATTTGTGATCCGACTCTTAATCTTTCAAACATTCATTTACAGCTTGTGCCCTTGCTTCATGGCAGATTGCTTGATGCTCCTCTTCAAGCTGCAGTCACTCTACCCAAGTGGAAGATGCACCGTTGCAGTTCGAGCACGGGTCGTGGATTGGGATTATGGCATGTGCTTTGCGGGTGTCTCTAATGTGCCCTTGTTCTAATTTTTTTTGCGTTGACACACCCAACAGATGGCTCAACGGGAGGGGATATGGCATGTTGCTTGTACATATTTTTGCACAGCGAACCCAGTGAGTGTGAATTTTTGCAAACTACATTTGAAGGGATGTCTTACAAGGCGAATGATATTAATTTATTGGCATATGAGTTTACTTGTAGTCAAGTGAACACCATGATGCCTACGGTATTGACCCATAATGCTAGGGTAAGGGGGCACACTGTGTGCTGTGTGCGTGCTATGTGAAAAGTGGACGAGCCGTCCTTGATATGCTGTGCTTCCGCAAGCATTGTTGTTTAACCAAAGGGGAGGGTGGGATAGTGCATTGTGTGTGTTAAGATATGGGCCACAACGCACCAAAAGATGTTGCATGGATTTTGAGGTGGGTATACATGATGGTGCATTCATTGGCTGCGAGGCTTTGATTGTCTAGGATAAGACCTGTCACGATATTCATGGGTATTATAGAGCACGGCGGAACTTTTTTGTTCACCCGCCTTTGGTCTTGGAGGGTTGTGCGTGACATTTGGCTGGGGTCCCCCAAGGATTTGCATGCCAATATGCGCATCTTCTTGCATTTCATCCAATGTATCAGCTTGACTACCCATGAGAGCACGTTCCACCCCACCCTCCAGTAGGAGAGAGGACCAAGCCCCTGAGGTTGATAGGAAACTGATGATACCTATCTTTGCCAAGATTGTGGCAAAAGGGAGACATTGGAATGCTCTGCATGTAACCTTTATTTGTGCGCAAGTTGCTTGCACGAGCATCCTTGCGATACTGATGCCCCTAAGTAGCCACTTATTTTTTTTTTATTTCAATATGTCGCATTGCTATCTCATGTGGCACGCATATAACGTGTTGTGACCGTAGTGGATATCCATTTGGGGTCACAACTCAGTTTGGGAATATGCAGTGATTCAATGCTGTTTTGCCCCTGTGCACAGGTGCTTCCCCAGAGGTGGGTAGATTTCAGGGTGGTCACGGGAAAGTTTGCTATTTGGCGCTGGCACTGTGTGCGTGCTGTGCAGAAGCGCCCCCCTAGATGTAGGAGACCTGATCCTGACCCAAACCAGACAAAGAGCTATTCACTAATGTGACAAATTCAAGGCAACATTTTGGGGCTAGAGTGGCGTGGCTCATGTTGCTCAGCCAAAGAAATATCCTGGTTGAATTTGACAGGTTCAGTGAGTGAGTTGTTCATGACTCCCACTCTGGCCAACCACTTATTTCATCGCACCATGGTGCACATTCGATGTCTTGTCACAGTCTTTGTTCTATGTGTCCCACATACCCATGTTCCAGGAGGTGAGGTGTGCGGCAAAAAAAATTTGAAAAAGCGCAACAAGGGCCCCGGGTCTGCAATTAGGTTTGAAATCATGAACAAAGACACCAAGGTTTTGAACCGTAAAGTTCAGTGTAGACCGGTCCCTCCCCCATGATTGTTTAGAATGCATCTGACTGGTGGGCGGCCGGTGGGCAAGAAACGACCCACCGGCTTCGGAATGTTGCTCATGGGCAGATTAGGGCAAAGCAGGCCAATCAGCCACTCTCCGGGCGAGCTGCCTCTGGTTTTTGTGCAGGCTCACCACCGGTTTTCGTGCTCGACCTGTGATCGACCGGCCCCCTTTGCTGCAGGGAATACCAGAGGACGACCGGGGCTCCATCGACTGCAACCAGTCGTCATGGGCCTGGTTGTTGTCCCTTTCACGGGGGACGTCCTCGCCCTTACGCTCCACTTTATTCCCTGGGACATGACCCTCGTGCACCTGCGCTGCGTCTGCCGGGCATGGGACGAGACCATCATGGGGGCGTTCCCCGTTCGCTTCCTGACGCCCCCTATTACCCCTTGCGGGTTCAGCATCAGCTACCAAGTCTGCTCAGTGCACGGGTACAACCAAAGCTACTACGACCTCAACATCCACATTCACTCGTTCTCAACAGCGGCTCAGGGAGCGCAACCCTCAGTGGCGCAGCACCCGGGAAACTCTGGTGCGGCAGCACTAGGCCCCAGCAGGGCCAGTGATGCCGGTGCCGGTGCCGGTGCTGGTGCCGGTCCCAGTGCCTGCGGTGGTGGCAGTGCTGGTGCCCACGCCAGCGAAACGGATGGTGGTGTTGTGGTTTCTGACGCGGGTGTCACGTGCCAAGAAGGCGGTGGCAGCACCCCCAAGTGGCCCTCGTACGTGCGCTTCCATTGCGTGCACCAGGGTGACGGGTACAACGAGCAGCCGCAGGTGTGCAAGCCCCTCGGGGCTGCTCAGGGCGTGCGACTGTGGCGGTGGCTGCAGCGGCTGCAGCGCAAGCGCCACTTGTTTGTGTCGGAGGCGCAGGCGGCGGAGGAGGACTACACTGTGAAGCAGGAGAACTTGTACCTGTACCACGGCTCTTTGTCGGTGCGGGAGGGGGACTGCGTCACGCACGAGAGCCTCAACCGGGACTTTGCCTGGACCGCGTTCACGGGGCTGGTCTGGCGGCATGTGTTCCGGTCACCGGACACGGGGAAGCGGCGCGGTCGGAATGCGCTGCGGATTGAGAGTGCCCCGGCCGCGGCGGCAGGTGCTGGTGCGGATGCGGGTGTGGCGCGCAACGCCGTGGAGTGAGCGGTGCGGCGTTGCCTGAGACTGGCTGCTGATTGCCACGGGGCCTGTTCCTGTCGCTCCGACCGGGGCTGTGCGTTGTGCACCTTCGAGCACAAATACCATCACCATCGGTCGTTTAGGAACTGGGCAGGGGGGTGGTGGGGGTGGGGTGGGGCAGTGGTTCTGCGCAAAGTGACGCCATGCAGGCCTGTTCCGGGGACCAGGTTTTTGCGCCAGCGCAGGTATTTCAGCAGTTTGGCAAAAACCCCCGCTTTTTGATGGGGCCGTTTTCCGGCTGCGGAACGCGACTTGTCAAGCAACCCGCCGTAGGAGCTACCCTCGGGCTTTAAGGAATGTCAAATCCGTGGCTCGTTGCTGCATTGGCATGCCCAACAATTAGACGAATATTGCGACGAGTGCCCTTCGGGTAGCCCAGAACCGCCGGTACTCGAACATGCGGTTACGCCACAAAAAGGGGTAACCCGCGTTTTTTTTTGCTTGCCTGATTTCTACGCCAAATAGCATGGGGCACATGTGCCATCTGCCCTGTTGGCTTCCAGTCCCCTACCTGCACCAGCATAACTCATGGAGACGGGGGGGGGGGGAGAAGCACAACAAACGGCATCGGCCCATGTTCTCGCTCATCGGTGCTACATGTCCACACCAGAGCCTAAGTCACCGCGTTCCACTGCGCTCTCTGCCCACGTCCCCACACACCACACACCACAACAGGCACCAGCACCATCTCTTCTTCTGGTGTACAACCCAATGCTCTTTGTCAAGGCTCTCTGAACCCTCACCCTTCATCATTCCCATGGTGTTGCACGGAGTGTGGCATGAGCCACCCTGAAGCTTAGCATTGACCCCCCCCCCCCCCCAAGGGTGGCAGCTCACCACATACCCAAGAAGCATTTTCCCACCGGCTGTGGACAAATAGTGTGGACATTTTGCTCCTGAAAACCGGAACCAGTGATTACATCTGGGAGTACCCATCGGCACACTTGCTGAGCCTTTATGGCAGCCCCCCCCCCCCCCCCCCGCCCCAATCAGATACCGAGGCCTTGTGCCAACCCCCCCCCCCCCTTGCCACATTCCAAGGGGCCTTGGGTTCACCCAAGCTCCCTATGACCTGCACTCCTGCACGACGGACCTTGACCAAGCAAGCAGGTCATACAGGTCATACCAAAGACATGACACTGGACACTGGTGCTACTCTACGCTAATCTACTAGCCTTCATGGAGCCCCCCCCCCCCCCACGTCCTTGCACCCACAAAACTGCACCCCCCCCCTGGGTAGCTATGACCATATGCCTGTGACACGGGGGTATATGCGAGCTCAGTATCCGTCGCTCATCCCCCCCCCCCCCCGGGTGCTGGATGCACTACCCCAGACCTGAACTCGACCAGCAACCAGGTCATACAGAAGACATTGCTCTGGAGTCCGGTACCAGTTGTACGGTAGGCAGCGATGAAAGGTGACATCGGTGGGCCTCCACATCCAGCAGTAAAACCCGGACTCGCACCCCAGAACACCCACACCCCTCACTGCCTGCTCCAAGCCAACATCCTACACCTGTTAACCCTCGAGCCGAGCAGCCTACAATTTGAACACACAGACCAGCGCCCAGCACCAATCAGCAGCCAACACCCTACACTCGCACGCACACAATCGTCAACACCCTACACCCGTACCACCAGCCCCCCTTGCGCAAGCACGGCCTTATCTAAGCATGACAACCGTTTTTTTGTGAAGCTCCTTGTACCCCAACCCTCACCGTCCCCCGAAAAAGGCCTGGACGTCTCTTTGTCGATGGAAAAGGGGGGGTGTATCCCCCCTTGGCGCCCAAGTCACCTGAAATGCCCCATAGCCACAGTGACAGACACAAACACAGTGAGAGGCAGCATCCAATTTGCAGCCGCCGCTGTGATTGCCAAAGCCCCTTTGCCCTGCTTGCGCCTGCCTTTCACAGCCCTGCTCAGGGGGGTCTTAGAAGGGATATGGCTCTTTTTGTGTTCCCCTGTAGTTAAGCAAGTTTAGGGTCGCAGGTTGGTGGGATTAGCTTTGGGTTGGCGGACGATTAGCTGCCGCCAAGGGGGGCCGCCTGTTCGAATATTGACACCGAACCATGCGCGAAAACTTTTGGGAGTCAGGAGGGGGGGTAGGTGGGTCGGCTGGTCAGCCGCCGGGGGGGTCCCTGGGGGGGGAGGGTCGGTGGGTACCGCAACATGCAGACCTCAGAATGATCCCCATGACGCGCTGATCATTTTGAACATGCACAAGTGGGGTAAATTTTTTTCAGAAAAAATTTGCCCATCAGCTCAAGCTCCCATCAGCCAAGGTCCGACCCGGAGGTCAGGTCAGGGGTGAAAATTTTTTTGTTTGTTCCACCCATTTTTTGAATTCTCCACAAAATTCTGAGTGTTTTGAGTATAGACACATAGGGTAAAAGAAAAAATAAATTACCCCTCAAGAGGTGAAAATTTTTTTCATCATCTCCAGCGCTAGCAGTTTCCCCAAAAATCTCAAATTGCAGAAAGACGGGTTCGAAAAATTTGGGGGGTCTGGACTGGTAGGGAATGGGGGGGGGTCTGGATTCGAACAGGCGCCCCCCCCCCCCCCCTAGGCTGCCGTGGTGGTTGTCTATGGCGGGGACATTCAGTCTATCGGAACCGACCATTGATCCCCCCTGCCGTGGTGGCACCTCGCGGATGGTAGTGCTTCGTTGGCCGCATACAGGGCTGGGTCGCGGTTGGTGATGAAATGGCTGCCACCCTGGTTTTGTTGTTGCCCCTTTGAGCCCACTTGAAGCCGCCAGTTTGATGTGCTCAATGCCGTGGACAAAACGAACATAACAATTTCTCCCTCTTCAGCACAGGAAAGTCCTGCCCAGCCAGCTCCTCACCGGGTGCATGCATGCATTTCTCTGCATGCATGCATTTCTCTCCATGCATCTCCCCCCCCCCCCCCCCGTCTCTCTGTGTGTGTGTCTGTGTTGCTTGTGCTCGTGGCTTCATGCGCGTCCACGAAATGGGCAAGACCAAGAAATGGGCAGTGGGCATAACGCTGGCTCCTCACTGCTATGGCCATGGAAAGGCAGACATGAAAGCACCACAAGAGTGACTGATGGCACGGACGGGTCGGACTCACAGGGCTTGGGTCAGTCCCAAGCAAACTGCAGGCAACAATTGGCATGGCGAAATAACAATCCTTAAATGGCAGGCATCCTCAGAGGTGTTGCATGCACGATGTGCTCACCGTGCGGATTTTTGTATGTCAGTGTACATGGGCATTGCTTTTTGCCACATTGCATGCTCAAAGGCACAGTGTCGTGGTCAGGTGTGCTGTGCTGGGGCGCCTGCAACTGCATCTTACCTTCTGCCACCTATTACTGCATGTTGTTGTGTCCCTGATGGTCATGTTTGCTGTCCCTCAACTCAGATTTACTGTGTCTTTGTCCTGGGTCCCCCGTGGTACACATGTTTGCTACCGTTGCATCAGTATGAATGATTGAGTTCCAGCCAGTGTGTTGGGCACCACAGCCCGGGAATTTTTTGCGGATCCAGAGTGAAGTTGGCGGGAAAGTATTTGTCAACGAGGCTGCTGCACTCCACCAGGAATGAATAGCAACCACCCAGAAGTCACCAAAAATTCACAGCGATCATCCAGAAGCCAATTAGGGCTGAACGACAACCACTCAAATCCCCCCAGCAAGTCACCAGCAAGCCTGGAAGCCACCAAGAAAGGATAGGAACCATCCAAAAACCTCCAGGAACACCTGCCACAGTGGTTTTGAGAGGGCCTCTCCACTGGATAAAATCTCCGGAAACATCAAAAAGGTGCTGCACGGTGTGAACACTGTGCAAAAACAACCCCTAAAATGCGGGCCCCAAAGTACCATGGCCGAAAACACAACACAGCCAGAGGGAACGCAAGGCCAAGCACATTGGATGGTGCACTAGAAAACACAGCAGAGACAGAACCGCACCATTTGGTGCGCTCTTGTGCATCTCACTTGTCTCCATGGATGCCCAAACCTCCAACATTTCCATCTGTACTTTGCTGAACTCACAAAATTGGGTCAGGGCAGGCAGGCGCACATATCTGTGTGGAAGACGCCCATGCTTTCACACATCTGTCAGGGACCATGCCTTTCTGTCTGCTGCGGCTTCTGCTGATATTGTTCTTTCCGCTCGCCACCACCTTTGAAGAACACAACCGCCTGCACCAGTGCCTCGAGCTCACCGGAGCCCAGACCGTTTTCCCCGGCAACCCGGCGTACCACAGTGCCCGCAGACTGTACAGCAAGTTCTGGCAGGCATGGCCTGCCGCCGTCAGTTACCCCAAGACAGAGGCCCAGGTCGCGGCAGTTGTGGCGTGCGCACACCGGCTCTGCGTCCCGCTCACAGTCCGCGGCGGCGGCCACAGCAACGCCGGCGCCTCCGTCGGCCACGGGGCAGTCGTGCTCGACCTGACCGCTCTGAATGGGGTCACGCTCTCCCCCGACGGCAGCCGGCTGCGGGTCCAAGGGGGGGCGCTGGTGGGGAGGGTCCTCCAGCAGTTGTGGCTCCAAAGCAACGGCACCCGCAGTGTCCCGCTGGGGCAGATGCCGGTCATCGGAATCGGGGGCCTGGCCCTTGGCGGGGGCTGGGGCTTCACGACCAAGGCCCATGGGCTCCTCGCGGACCAGCTGCTGGCGCTGCGCGCAGTGACCGGCCGCGGCCGCGTCGTTGCGGCCGACGCCACCGAGAACGCTGACCTGCTGTGGGCGTCGCGCGGCGGCGGCGGCGGGAACTTCGCGGTGGTGACGGAGTTCACGTTCCGGACGTTCGCGGTCCCCGGGATCGTAACCAAAGTGCAGGCGCCGCTGCCCCTGACCCTCGAGACCCTGCGGGCCTATCTGCACTGGTCTCCCCTGATGGACCCGCGCGTGACCCTGAACCTCGCCGTGTACAACCGCACGCATGCGATGGTCGAAGGTGCGCTCCCGCCGTCACTGTTCGGTTCGTCCAGTGGGCTTCTGCTCTCACCTGCCTCGCTCTTATCGCTCTCTTCACTGAATGTGCCTGCAATGAGTCCGCTGCCCCCCCTCCTGCCAGCACCAGCCGATCCACTGCCTCGCTACCCTCCACACCCACATGGGACGACACCCAGTGCACTGACACGCCTCCCCCAAGGGGCCTTCCCCGTGCCGCTTGCCTCGGCGCGTTGGCACACCGACGCATCAGCACTGTGCAGACCCGGCGGTTCTCGATATCCGCAACAAAAGTATCTCGATGGTTTGGCTGTTTTGTTTTCTTTGCGTGAAATGTCTCACTGTTGGGCTGCTTTCTGGTCGCATTCGGGCGGGCGGAAGCCGTTTAAAGGCTGGGGCGCTCTTGCAAAAGGGCGGGAAGGAGGTCAGTGGGTTGGGGCTGGCCTGTTGCCCGCTCTAGCCCGCCACCCTGCCCTGCTGAGGGGCCAGGGGAGGGGGGTGCCTTGGCTTGACTGGGGCTGCACAACCGCAAAAGGTAATTTGGCCGTTGTGCTTCCGTTGGAACTGCTGCGCGAAGAAGATGTGGGGGCGCTGCTTCGTGTATCTATGTGCGTGTGTGCGTTTGTTGTTGGCTGTCTATGTCAATGGGGAACATTTGTGGTGTGGTCCAGCAGATTCGTGCATTGCTAAGGGGGAGCGGGATGCCCTTTTCAGGAGGTGAGCATACGGCTGCTTTCCCGTCTCAGTAGGACACCGTGCCCACAGCACCCTGCACACATACTGCACACTGTGCCTCTGTGCACACCAAGGGTATCCCCCCCCGCCCGTGCGTAAGTGAGGCCTTGTCGAAGCACAATGACCTCGAGTGACTGTCATTTTTTTGACCGCCAATTTTGTGGCCCAGACACCCCGCCCGCCCCCCATCTGGATGCACCTGGTCAACGGCACGGGCAACAGCCCGTCTCCAGGACAGCCCACCCTGGAGTTGTCAAACAGGACAAGTCATCCAGGGGCTCCGTTGACACAACCAAAACACGTTTGGGCCCACAGAGGGTTAGAATGAGCAGTGGCGAGAGGCCAATAGGCGCCGCTAAAGGCAAACAATCAGATGCAGAGGCCTTGTGCCAACCCCCCACCCAGCCCCCTTGCGAGAGCAACACTCAAGTTCCAAAATTTGATGGAATCAACACCACTTGTTGCTCTGACAAGGGTGTTGGGCAGCATTGGCCATGGGCGACCCGAAAATTGCCTAGGAAGCGGGAGGTGGCACAGGTGCCGTGCGAAGGGGGAAAGGGGGGGGGGGTTGATATAACGGGCTTTCATGTTGGCCCCCCTTGTTTTATGTATATTTGGCAGGTGTGATGCAAATTTTGCCGGCAACAATGAGTGCCGTGGGCTGGCATGACACCCCCGCCCATGGTTGAGTGGATAGTAGGCCTTTTTTTTTGTGAATGAATGTCAAGGTCTGCAATATGATGAGGCTATTGATATGAAGAAGATGAAATTGGTAATAATGAAGGAGATGATGATTTGATTTGATTTGCCTTGTTTGCCTGAAGGGTGATGTTTCTGATGACAGTGGCATTGTCATTTGTGATGGGGACCACTCAGAGCCACCTGGTTGCCATCAATTGTGTTGCTAGCCCCCTGCAGCAGCTCCCGATGGGCCTTGGTTCCGCCCTGATTGCCAACGGGCCTGCGCATCTGCGCCACCATCGCGCAGCATCGATGCAGGTTGAACGGGTGCATTACCGGAGGGGGGGGGAAATGGTGTGGGCATATTTTGGTAAGGCAAAATTCGGTGAGGGGAAAATTTGGTACGAAATGTTAAATACCATGGAAAAATGTGGTACAAATTTTCCAAACAGTGGAATATTTGGGAATGGAACCGGGGACTTCCATTTTCAAAGTGTAGTACTTCTATAACTCAACTCTACAACTTAGCTAACTGCTAGCCTGGGTGGTTGTAGTAATTTCCTGGTGCATTTTGGATGGTTGCTGTTATTTCCTGGTGTACTCTGGATGGCTGCTGTTATTTCCGGGTGTACTCTGGATGGTTGCTGTTGTTTCCTGGTGGACTGTGGATGGTTGCTGTTATTTCCTGGTCCTCCCATGATCGTGGTCACCGACAGAGCATGAAGTCCGACAATGCAGACATTGGGAACCTTGCAATGGAGAGAACCTTGGAACTCTGGGTCTTTGCCATGTGCCCCGCGTTGCGGGGATCCACTGTATCATATGCTGGAGACGCCCACTTTCCCAAGCACAGTCTTGAGTACTCTTTGAACTTCTAGTGTCAGTCAAAAAAAAATTCACACATTCGGAACCTTGCAATGGAGAGAAAATGCGCATAGATTTGGTAAAGGCAAGAATGTGGCTTCAGTCCTTAAAAATACCACGGCAAAATGTGGTACAATTTTGCTGTGCCACATTTCGCCGTTCCGAATTTCGCACCCGCCAAATTTTCCTCCGGTATAGCCTTGAGCAAAAGTACCACACCTGTTGGCAAGGCAAAAAGAGCTAAGATTGTGGGCCATCCATATATCACCAGGGAGTAGCAGGAGTCTCAAGCAACCCCCACAGTCCCCCTTCGGTAAGCCCAGAACTCATCCCGGGCACGGCGACCAAGGAAGCCCGAGGGGTGGGTTGGGATAATGGGCTTCCGTGCAACCCCCCCCCCCCCAGCAATTTTTGTCCTGCCATGGGCCCCGATCACCGCAAAACAAAGACGAAATGACCTGCACTCCAAAGCGCAGCGCTGCGAGGGGCACAGACAACTCCCACACGCGACGTACCCGCCCCTCGTTCTTCGTCTTCCCACAAACAATGGGCAAACACAGTGTTATGCCTGTAAACCACCCCCTCCCCTTGTGAGAGGTGTCTGAGCACAGTGACGCGGTGTTCCCGATGTTCTCTGGTCTGGGGATGGGCCTGCGCGAGGGGCAGGGGGGCAGAGGGGGGGCCGCGCAGACAGCCAAGCCCATTCCTGTTTTTTATGTTCCCAGGCCTCTTCTTGGGCCCGCGCCCTGCGTTTCTTGCTGCTTTGGAGCCCACCGGCACAGCCTGCCCCACTCCCTTGCGGCGGGCGCTTGTGGCCCATGCCACGGAGACCACCTACCTGCAGTGCGTCCTCGATCTCACCGGCTGGAACACCACAACCCTTGACAGCCTTGTGGCGGACTGGTCCTGGAAGCGCGCCTACTACAAGTACAAGTCCGCCCTGTTTGTGGAGGCCCTCCCTGACGCTGCCCTGACACAGCTCCTCCAGCTCAGCGCCACGACGATGCGGGAGGCCTCCCCGGATATGGTTGTGTTTGAGTTCCAGGCGTTGGGGGGCGAGGGCAGCGCCTTCTCCCGCGTGCCTCCGCTGAGCACTGCCTTTGCCCACCGCCGGGCGCAAACCGCACTCATCCTCCGGTCCATTGGGCACACGCTCCCTGAGGCCCACGCCATGGAGGCGATCATGGAGCGGGCCTACGGGGCGGTCATGAGCCTGGTGCCTGGGGCTGCGGCCTACGTGAACTTTTTGGACACGGCCCTGTGGGACTATCAGGACCGCTTTTATGGCACTGACACCGTCCGCCTCGGAAGACTGGCGGCTGCCCGCAAGGTGCCTGTCTCTTGTGCGCGCGACCCGTCCTAGACCGGACTAGGCCGAAGGGGAGGCCTGCTGGCGGGCACAGGGGAGTGCACGCAACGGGGGCAGAATGCTGCAAATGTGAGCTGTGGTGCCCCTGTCCCACTCAGGACTGGTGGAAAATTGATCATGTGGGTCAGGGGACTATTGGAGTCCCCCTTAGAAGTGGTGTATGTGGGGTGGGTGTGGGCAGGTGGTTTCCCCAGTTCACATGCTTGAGAACCGGTTTTCCAAAGGCCGCGAGGTTGCTTCCGAAAAATTGGTGCCACGGCAGAGGAGCAACCACAACAGACCAGACTACCCGCGCAGCCTCCACGTGCCGAGTAGAGCTCAGCAAACGTTGGCCGTGGGCTTGCCCATATTCCCCTACCCTACCAGTAGTGGTAGGAACGTACCCTGCCCCCCCCTTGAAATCTCCCCCCGTAGCACGCAACCGTCTGCCCCCCCCCCCCCCCGGGGGGGAGACGGTCGCCAAGTGATGGTCTCCCCCCGGAGGGGGGGGGGGTTGCAAGGGTATTTCAAGGCAAACTGGGGTACCCTCTATTGATGCAAGCAAACCCAACACAAGTGAAGCGACGTTTGCATTGATGCTCTGCCAACATGATTCATGTAACACGGACGTTATTGGGGGTCCAAAGGAACGGTGAAGAATTTCTGGGTACAGGAATAGCACACTTTGAACTGTTGCTCCGTGGATTTTGCAGACTTTGACACAGTGCAAACCACACAAGGCACACTCCTGCTGATGCAGATACATTCTTTGTGCACCCTGCCCTGAAACTCCCGTTAAAGATAATTGTGGGCCGGAAGCGGACAACACGACCAAAAAGGAGTGCATCACCCTCTTCATCTCTGCCCACCTGACTGATGGAAGTAGTGGGAAAGCAATGCAAGAACCTGTGTGTGACAGATGGGGAACACAAACCGCTGCAATAGATATTGCCTGGCGAAACAGTGAAGTGACGGTCTCCCCCCCCCCCCCCCCCGGGGGGGGGGATTGCAAGGGGGCGGGGGGGGCAGGGTAGGATTGTTGAACCTCGCAGTTGGAGCATGATGGAATGGATCCCATGGCGCGTGCGCGCACACACACAGATTCACAATTGTTGGTTTGCAAATTCGCCGTCAGGGACCCATGGGGATGTTGCAGGTGGTGCTGGTGATTGTGGGTGTGTGCGCCGTGAGCTATGTGCTGCAAACGTCAATGTGGTCTTCTGGAACCCCGGGATGGATTTGCACGGCGATCGCGCAGTGATTGCTTTGGTCGGGGGGGGGGGGGGTCAGCTAACATTGGTCCTCCTGCTGGTGTGCCGTCCCCTGGGTGCATCTTTTAATTGAGGTGGCGAAGCCCAAAATAGAGCTCAAATGTGCCTATAGACAGATCTTGACGTTGTCAAGGGCAAAATTGTCGGCGGCCTCCCTAGTGCATTTCTGTTTTGCAGGCCTGGAATCCGGATAACACCATCTCTACTGTCCAGCCGTGTTGCTGGGTCTCCCAGTCCTTGGATGGGATTGATCAGGGTTCAGAGCCGTGCAATGTGCCCGTCATGCTTGTCGTGGTGTTGCTGGTCATCATCATTATTCTCATGCTTCTTCTGGCGGTGCTGCTTGTGACACGCTTCCTCAAGGGGCGTACGCAGCACAAAGAAGCCAAACACAGCCTCTGTGCACAGACGTTGATAGAAGCCCCTTTGGATGCCACTCGATAGGCTTCGGTCCATGCACCCTGCCACTCAATGCGAACTCGGATATTCGGCAGCCTGTGCAGCAGTTGTGTGTTCTGGTGCTGGGAACCTGTGCATTTGTAAACTTTCTGGGACATGGCCTTGTGGTGGGACTGTCAGGACCTCTTTTATCACTGCGAATTTAGGCTTCTGGGCTGGCGCAGGTGTTACATGGCAGTCCCCTGCTGATTCAACAGATGGACCTCCAGCAGAGGGCCTCACACGATGGAGACATTTTGCCTGACTGGACTGAGACTGTGCTGAGTCACAATGGCACACACTTTCAGTGTGAACTGGAGTTGTGCCAACTTCGATGGAAAGCAATGTGGAATGAGTGTCTTTGGTGGGGGCTGCAGCACAGTTTCTGGCAACTCCGAAGGTTGCGGACTGCGGCCCTTCCACTGAGCCGGGCTGTCATGACCCACTTGCAAAAACACTAGACATGGACCGTCAAAACAGGCTCAGCTGAGTTGGCGACCCTCACCACACACATGCAAGCAAGCACATGGATCGCGCAGGTCTGCCTTCTCAGAGTTCTGCTGATGGTTTGCAGAGATCTGTGACCCGCCAGACTTGTGTGCACAAGGATATTTTGGTGCATAAGTGACTCAGAGGTTTCTGAGTACGCGGTTCGGCTCAGAAACCGAATGACAGCATGTCAAACAAAACGAGAATTGCAATCCCCAGTAGACATGGTACCTGCCTGTTGAAAAAAAGGGGCAGCCCGCAGCACAGGCACCTTCCAAAACGGACACGTTGTCAGTACATCATGCAGACCGAGGGTGTTCCAAAAGGCCCCTTTCAAGGGCTTTCCACACATATCCCTCGCACCCCTACCTATGGGACACTCAGTGGGCAGAAATGAGGCAACAAGGGCTCCAACACCCAAAAAGGCAGAAAGTTGGCACAAATTGGAACCGTTCGTATGTTTTGAAATGTATGTGCAGTTGCTTAGGCATGCTCAAGCCTTTTTTTCTGCACTGTGCCTCCCAGCTATCTGGGTGGGGCATGCTCAAGCTTGTAAAACAAGGAGGTGTTGTGGCCAGCACACTTTACGGAGCGGATTCAGGGTTACCACACACATCAATGCACACATTTTTTTTTTCAACGATAAGACAAAGCACATTGTTTTCATTTCAATTATTGTATGCTCTCACAGTGATTTCCCCCTTTGTCTCTCCTGCTTGGTCCTTCCGTGCATATATATCTTTCGGTGAACGTGGCATGGTGCAACATTTGATTGTGGTAGGGTATCCCCCCCCCCCCCCAGATTAGGACAGAAAACCCCCCTGGGGGGTTTTCGTCCTAATCTGGGGGGGGGGGGGTTGGTTCACAAAGGGTTTTTTTTTGCGACCTGGTGTTTTGTCCACAGCGGGGGGGGGGGGTGTCCACAATGGGGGGTTGCAGTGGTTGTCAGGTTTTTTTCACCCACAGGGGGTATTCTTGCACCTAAAACGGGGGTAGTGTACCAAAACCTCCCCGGGTGGGTTTTTTTTGTCGGTGTTTTTTTGGTTCACAATGCTGGGGTTTGTTATTTTGCACCACATTTGATTGATCCGTTCAGTAGGGGTCTGCCCACCATGCCTTTAAACAGGCATGTTTATTTTCATGCATGCTGCACATGCACATGGTTGTGCTGGACTGCGAGGCAAAGCCCCTGAAAGCACATGCAGACATACCTGTGCAAAATTAGGGGCACAATTGCCATGAAGCCCCAGCGAAATGAATCATGTATTGGTGTGTTGACAAGCCCTCTTCTGTCAACTGTTTGCCCAAAGCTGCACAAAACAAATGCACGTGGTGCAGTGAGCATCCCTGCATTTTGTGATTTCCCTGTTTTTTTTGTATCCAATGCGCGCATCTGCTGTTAACATCCGCTTCACAAGCTGGTGACACTGCACCTGATTGTAAGCCAAGGTGCCGCAATATTATTGTGGCACCAACAGGGGTTGGCACCCAATTTCTGCCACACGTCTGTGGTGCCATACTGTCATGTCTTTGGAAACGAGCACACCTGCCTGTCCATCAACAGCTGATACAGATTGGGTTGCGTGTTGTGCCGTATCTGCCTGGTGATGAGGCTTGGTTTTTTTGTGGGGTGGTGGTGGTGGTGGTGGCGTTGGCAAGCAGGACTCAGGAATGAGATGCAGCTTCCCCATGACTTGTGCCATGTACTGTTTTCTGTTTTGCGCCTCAGTGTGTCACAATTTTTTTCCAGAAACAGGATGGTTTTGTGGAAATTTCAAGATAGTCTGCTTGGCCCCAAAAGGTGGTACTGGAGGTGGGTTTCAGCGATGACCGCCGCCACTTCTCCTCGAGCGGCCGGGGCTTCGCGCTTCTGATGGGCGCGTGCGCTAGATCAAAGTGTACTGTTGGCATTTACATGGCCGCCCCATCCGGTACGTGACAGGCACATTCCCCAATTTTCCAATTAGCAAATGGAGGGGTTCATGCGGAAAGGGGTGCCGCTGGTCATTGGGGACCAACTACCGACTACTGTCGCTCCGACTGTATTTTCGGCAGTCCTTTTTGTCGAGTCACTGGGCCGGGGACTCTGTACAAGGGAGAGTTTCAACAGGTGCGTTCAAAGAAACGTGCCAGCCAGCAGGAATAATGCGCGCATGCATTACAAACAAACGAAGCGACCTAAAGAAGCGAAGTATTACAAAACCAACAACTGCTAACCATCACACGACAAGTCAGACCTCCACAGTCGCTGCCTTCTGCAGTCCATCTGTCGCTCCGACTGTATTTTTCGGGAGTCGCTTTTGTGGAGACATTCAATTGGGGACTCTGTACAAGGGAGAGTTTCCACAGGTGCGTTCAAGGAAATGTGCAAACCAGCAGGATTAATGGGCGCATGCATTACGAACGACCGAAGAGACCTATAGAAGCAAAGTATTGCGAACCCAACAACTGCTAGCCATCACACGACAGGTTAGACCTCAACAGCTGCTGCATTCTGCAGTACATCTGTCGCTCCAACTGTATTTTCGGCAGTCTCTTTCGTCGAATCATTCCGCTGGGGACTCTGTACAAGGGAGAATGTTTAGAGTTGCGTGCAAAGGGGTGTCCAAGGCAGCACAAGGAATGGCTGCATGCATGAAATGATCATTCGCAACCCTTGCCGAAGATCACACCTCCACATCGAGCGTAATCTTGAGTCCATGTGTTGATGAACTGCCCATTATTTCATTATGTTTTCCTGAAACCTGCGGTTGGGTACTCTGCCAACAGAAAATATTGGGGCAGGGTGCATGTGGAATTCTATCTATATTTTCTAAGCTGAGCACCCTCGATTCTAAGCGGAATAACCTTGATACAATTATCAACTACTCCTGTCTTGTTTGTTTTCAAACCCAGCGTCCTCTTCGGTGGCACACAAGCAATGCACAAAATGCCATTGGGGCCATAGGATACATCATACTGCAGTGAAACAGTGAAATTGATTGGGCTTTCGGCACAGTGGCATCCATGCGTGTAATGCAGTGCTATGTGTAAGTGCAAGGCATTTTCATTGCATGAGGGCAAACATCAAAATAACACTACAATTGGACTATCTATCCATGCAAATCTACCTTTTTTTTATTAGCTGTGGGTTGCTTGGAATTTCCAAAATCACTCAAGTCCACTGGTGTGAACTCCATAACAGCTGGTGTCGTGTGGAACAACCATTCAACGCTTATTGAATAGTGGTTGTCGCCTCTCAACAGGAGCATCTGCAAGATGCTTTGCGAACTCAACTGCCAGAATGGACGGATTACCACGCTTTTTAGGTTTTGTCTTTGAGTTGCTCCCGCTCTGAGGTGCTGCATCATCACCACTATCAGCACCCTCTGGCCTACCTATCGCTCCCAACCGAGGGCAACCCCAGTCCCCAGAATACCCACCTACCTACCTACCAACTATCGCTTTTTTGGTCGATTTCTTGACCTTTGCGGTACCTTTGCCCGTGTATTCCGAGTTATCACTACCAGGGTCATTTGCAGATTCGTTATCCGCACCATCAGCATCCTCCTCCTCTGCCTCACTGCAAGCTTCAATACGAATTACAACACCGTCAGAGACATCGGCATTCGGCGGGAGCTGTAACAACACTTTGGACCGAACGAACCAATATGGTGTGCTGTCCTTGTTGAAGACAATCTTCACATACCCTGGTCGCACCTTCAGTTCCCTAAGACTGGCACGGAGGGCAACTCCGTACCAGCATAACAGTACTCTTTTGCCACATTTGTTATTGGCTGAACTAGCAACCACAAATGTCCTATCTCCGGCCGACACCACTTTGTCAACCGCTATTAAAGATTCTTCTGATTAAACGTCCGGCATTACCACATCACCGTAATCAGCCCCAGTCCATGAATCCAAAAACTTTGTTTCCGGTTCTAGTGCCGGCAAATCTCTTGGCAGCATTGTCTTTTTTTTCTTCGCCGACTTCCCAATTGGTTCAAGATGGAGTTTCTGGAAGAAGCAATTGAAAGAGGGAACCTTTCATACTACTCTTTAGTTTGTATGAGAAGGTGACTCAACTGCTACAACTGCTACATCAGCTACAACTAATTGGAACTATTTGGCATTCAATGCCTTTAGCAAACCCTAAGAGAAATTTAAACGCAAATCTACAAGGCGTTTGTATGACAAGGTGGCTCCAATTCTGGCTAGTTAGAACTATGTGGCATTGAGTGTCTTTAGGAATCGGTAACAAAAATTTAAGTTTGCAGCTACAATGTGCAAGGCTGAGACACCGAGGGGCTATGGGAAGTTGTAGTACCGTTGTAGCCAGGCGTGTGGCCCACCAAAACACATCATGCAAGTCTTCTTGGCGTACACCATCGGGCGCCAAAACAGGGCGTGCATTCAATAAGAGGTTCCGTTGCGATAAAAGGACCCTCTTAGCACCCTTTGCTCTGAGGTCGCCGGCAACACGCCCCCAAATGTCATTTAGGAGCTCCGTACGAATTCCTTGAAACCACAAAAACAAAACTGTCGAAAGATTGCTTATGAGAATTACCCCTCCATTACCAGTTCAACACTTGACATGAGCAAATGTGTAGTAGACAAGTAACATGCATGCATCACATAAAGGAAGATTTTATAAAATGCCCGGGTATTGTCGAATTGAAAATCACAATAATAACAAGCAAAGGGGCACGCATGCATTACAAAGCCGGCAAACAATTGAGTGCGTGGATGTCTGAAAGCTAAAATGTGAGAACATATCTATAGAAGAGTATACTTCAGTGAGCTTGCGCCACACAACCTTGCCCGCAGTCTTATGTTGTCACCAGGCGACAGGTCAGTGAAGACCTAGGGTTCGTTTGTGGCATGGCCTCGGTGTGCTCGCACACATTGGCACATCCTGCACTTCACGTCGGTGAGCAAGGCAAAACATCATGGATTTGTTCACCATTGATTTGTTCACCATTGACGCTAGCGCAACATACAGAGTTGGCCAAAACAAAGACATAGCATCAAGAGTTCATCCAACAACGTATCTTCGTTCAATTGTGACCCAAATGTAGCGCGACGGTATGGGCACAAGAAAGAAGGAATCCGACAACGTATCTACAGAAGAATGCTTCAATGAGCTTGCACTACACAACCCTGCCCGCGGTCTTACGTTGTCACCAGGCGACAGGTTGGTGAAGATCAGGGGTCCGTTTGTGGCATGGCCTCAGCCTGCTCGCTCACATTGGCACATCCTGCAGTTCAAGTAGGTAGGCAAGGCAGAACATCATGGATTCGTTTACCATTGATTTGTTCACCATTGACGCTTGCACAATAGCATCAACAGTTCATCCAGCAACATAGCTCTGTAGCGAGAAGGCATGCGCACAAGAAAGAAGCGGGCACAAGAGACACGGCAGTATTTCTTGAATGTTCATGATGAACAATTTGTGTACTTAGTCCACAAGTAACATGTATACATTGCATAAAGAAATGTTTTGTAATATGCGTGAGGTTTGTTCAATTGAATTTCGCAATTGTGGCAAAGGGTGTGTATTGTGTCCGTTGGAGGCCGAAAAATGCGATATATTTCTGCAAACATTAATGACAAGCAAAGTGAGACACATGCATTACAAAGCCCGTGTGTACGTGTGTAGAAGGTTGAAAACGGGCACCGTATCTTGTTTCAATTGTGACCCATATGTACATCGAAGGCAAGCAAAACAAAGGTGTAGGCATGGTTGGGCTTCCCTTTCAGCGCACAAGACCAAATTGAGGCAGAATATGGCACATGGTAGCCAATTGTAGACGATTGTTTGAGCTCTTAGATAGGAAAAAGGGATTAAAAGATGCCGCAATGCCGCAAAATACGTTGCACAAAAGCTCCCGAAACGTATTGTGCACCCTTCGGTGAAGGCACAATGTACTAAGATATGAACGTACACCATGACCGTGCATAAGATGGCCAATTTTGGTTGTTTTTTGCATTACAATGCCGGCAAACAATCAAGTGTGTATATGTGTCGAAAGTTGAAAACCGGCACCGTATCTTCATTGAATTGTGACCCATATACCGAGAAAGCACGCAAAGGAAAGGTTTAGGCATGGTTGGGCTTTCCTTGGAGTGCACAACCTGAAATTGTGGCGAATTGTGGCGGAATGTAGCCTATTTTTTAAGCCCGTAGATACTAAAAAGGGTTCAAAAGGTGCCACAAAGTCTCAAAATATGTTGCAAAAAGCTGCTCAAATATTTTGTGCACCCTTTGGTGAAGAAGCGGTGTACTAAGATATGAAAGTGCACCATGATCGTGCATAAAATGGCCAATTTTCGGCCGTTTTTTGCCACACTTGCCTCTAGGGGTGCACCTCGAAGCGATAATGTGTCCTCCGAAATATATTTGGAGACCCGGAGATGTATCAGACGACATGCAAATCACCTTGGGTCTCAATAGCAATGTTTTGGTGGGTTTTCGGGGACCCAAAACGTGGAAATTTGCGGAAAATTCATTTCTGCACAGATTGATGCGCGGCTTGCACTGCGAAATCCCAGAAATAGAAAAATACCAAGCAAAAAAACGGGTAAAATTGATGGCGATAGCGGCAAAATCGCGGCTGCGGCTGTTAAAATCGGCTGCGGGAAGATTTGGCGACTAGGGTTCTTGGTGTGGCACAGGCGTTGGTGAAGAGCCCAACGGGCACCATACGAACGGCGGCCAACCAATTAGAAAATTAGTATTTGCAGTCTCTAGTTTTCTCCCCCACAACCACCGCTGGGGCCAACAAAACAGAGTGGCTAAGATTGTTCACTGCGATGAAAAGGCCCACATTCAAATTGTACCTGTTGCTTTGGTATGTATTGTCGTGTAAGAGGAGGTAAGGACCCGTTTTTTTTTTCAAATGGTGAAGCTGTTTCTTCAGAGGGGGGGGGATCAAGGCCGGCTTCACAGCTCCTGAATTTGTTGCAAATATGATTTCCATCCTGATTTGGGGCCTATGCTGGGCTGCTGGCGGCTGGCTTCTTTGGGCCCACCACCAGTAGGCTAGCCCATTGACGATGTTCTCATGGATGCTAAGTGTTAGATCTATCCAGTTGCCAATTAGGAAACGATTTGGAAACAAAGGTGACTCCGGTGGATGATAGAAGGCCCGGAATTCCGATCCGGCTAAACCGTGGTATGGTGCCACCACCCACACCGGCAGGCCCCCTTACCGGGGGGACTAGTACACGATGGTGGGAGCATTTGCCTCGGCATCTACCACGCCTACGCTTGAGGCGACACATGCAAGTGGTGCATAGACGATGCAAGCGCACCCTCTCCCAAAAGCCCACACTCAAAAGAGCCAAAAGGGCCAAAGCTAGCGGTGGGTAGATAAGGTTGAGCCTCACGAGGGCCACGGGGAGGAAGACAATGGGGAAGACGATGAGGCACAGGTGGAGGCCATTGTTGGGAAAGCGATGCGGGATGGGCAGGCGTATTATTGTAATAAGATACTCCCTAAGGGGGCAGAGCAACTAGCTCATTATCTAAACAGAAGGTTTTATAGTGTTTTCAGCACTGTGTTTTTGATGTACTTCTCCTGCTGCTTGCTGCTGGTGATGGGATCCTGCTGCTTGTTTTTGATATTGAAAATGTTTTGGTGTTATAAAACCAATCAAGTGCAACCCAAACCAGAGTAGTATGCAAGTAGAAGATAAAAGGATCAAAGCATGAAGGGCTGCAGTCACAAAGAGTTAGATGAAGAAAGATATCAACAATAGACCACAGCAATAAACATTCAATGCAACTCAGGTTGAAATATTTTACATGATTGAGAAAAACTGATTGGAAAACTGCCCCAAGGGCTCACACTCTCCATAGTGCCATCTTAAGATGTGCACTCTTTGTTTTTGGGTCCCATAGGTGCTGAGGTGGCATGGCTTGTGGCGCTGAGGTCACTGCCATGTCACATGGGAACTTCCTACTTAGCTAGGCTGACTGGGAATTGAACCCAGGACCTCTCAAAAAGAGGTACACCAGCCCCTAGGGTGCATACCACTAGGAGAGCTAAGAATTCATGAGAAAACATAGATAAATTCATAGGCTCTGACTCAGTATATCAGTGCCTCAGTCAACTCAGGAAAAGATGTTTTAGTGCACATGGCTTGGGGATTAAGGGGTCCACACAACATCCTGATTTAGTGTTTGGTTCTATAGGTCAAAATGTGTTATCACCCATTTTGGTTACGCCAATACTAAGATAAAAATGCAAGAGTGCTTAGAGCACCTCTAATACAACTAAAGTATACCCTAAAGCATTGGAAAAGCCCTTTTTCTTACTCCCCCCTTGTGCTGTGGTGGCCACCACTGTCGCATTTTCAGGAAAAAGGGATTTTTTCTTGGCCTTTCCTTGGTTTCCACACCTACTTTAAAATACCTATAGCTTCCCTAACACTGGAAAAGAGCGCTTTACCATGGCCAGCAACTCTTGCTGCATTGTTCATGACAATTTCGAACAGAAACCTCAGCGCTCTTGGCGCTGCAGGGGTTCCTGTGGCTTGGTGGGGTTAAAATAGGGCATGCAAAGACCATATGCATATGCATCCCTCCCTCCAAGCTGCAGCGGGACACAACCCAACGCCAGACTGTCATAGGACGCTCGATCTAAGTCTCATGGAACCTGATGGAGACACCTGTCCTGGTACTGGGGTGAGGGGGCGCCGATTAAATTAAAATTGCCCCTTGGTGGGGTCTTGGGTTCTCGTTTAGTGTCCTGTTGCTGCTTTTCGGGCCGAACAGCGGCCTACTCAGCGACGCTTTGCGAGGATATCTGTACAACAGACGAATGGAAGGATGAGGGACGAATCCACGCAAACGCGAAGCGACAACACCTAAATCCGTCAAATGACGGCCTAGAATTTTTCTGAAAGCACATACCTGACCAGAATCCCATTGTGCATCAGATGCAGATTTTTATAAAATTTGCGGTCATCTCCTGATTTTTTAAATCAGGAAATTCCCACGCAGAAAAAGACGGCCCGCCGGAGCGGGTCCTAACGAAGCGCCGGAAAACAAAGAATTAATAAGATTATAAACGTATGTCACGTATAATGAAAAACACACATTGATAAATAAACATCGAGATTCCACCCACACTGACAGAAAGAATCACAAATCAAAGAATTCAAGAATCAACGAAAAGACTTCAATGAATCAGGTATAAACCACAGGTGTGCTCGTCTCGTATGCAGCATGCACATAGCTCGTCTCGTGTCTCCGTGTCCGAGCCGTGTAGCACCGCTTACACACGATAGAGGGATAGATTAGAAGATTGCAGATGGTTAGAGAAAAGTTCAGAGTGATTAGACATACACACATATGCATAGCGTCGTGTTTCGTCTCCTCCACACTTGCTTTCGCTTTCTAGCGGTGAGTAAGGTAGGTAAGCCCAGGTGGGGCCACCCCCTGGTGGAGTTCGTGATTGTGGGGTAGATTGGTAGGAAAAAGAAGATTGAAACAGGTGATTGCAACACTAGTGCATGAACGTGCATGCATATGACGCATTAAAGGGTAGGCCACGCGTGGTGCGCACGGTAAAGCCCTTGTTTAGGTTACCCAGGAGCTTCATCCCACGTTCTATAAGAGAACGGGTGGAGTTCCTTAAGCTTGCTTGCTTGTACTTGGGTTTGGGAACAGTGTATTATAGGGCCACCTGAGAAGCGTATAGGTATGTAGGTAGGTAGGTCGACTCGGGACTGGGGTTGCCCCGCAGGGGGGACTTACGAAGGGGCTTTTGCTCACCCACCCACGGCCCTACTTCACGTGCCCCCACAAAGCGGCTCCCCCACATGGGGGAGAGGGGCGGTCGCCGCGAGCAGTACCCTACAGCGGGTTCTGCCCAGAGAGGTAACCCATGTTCGACGGAAGTCTCACATTCCTCTCCTTCGGGCGGATGATACGTGGGGGGGGGTCCCACCGCACATCCTCATCAACCTCCGGATTCTGGGGCCCAGGGGCCCAGAGCCAGGCCAAAGGCCCTGTCCTGCAGGCACCCCCACCTGGGTTGGCTTTCAGTAGGTGTGAGGCGACTTGAAGAAGCACGTGCTACGGGACTCGCATGCTGTGGCGCACACTCACACCTCCTGACTCGGTCGAGCTTGCGCTCTCCCGGGGGGCCGGGGGTTCGAAGTAGGCCATTGTGGCTGGTTGGTCGGTCGTATGGTACGGTTGCGGTGTACTTTGTTGGTGTAGGTTGGTCGGTTGCGTGATGGTAGAGCCAAGTTTTGTTCGTGGGCATGGTCGTCGGCGGGCGCGGCGCACCACTGCGTCACCAACCCTTTGGACGCCGTTCCCGTTTCGACCCGTGCACGCCTGGCTGGTTTGGTGTTGGCCGGCTTGCGTGTGGTCTGTTTACGGTCAAGTGGCGGCTGCAGCTGCGGTGTTGTTGGTTCGCGGTCGCCTTGGCCGCCTCATGGTCGGCTTGGTTTGCGTGGGTTCCATTGCGCTGTTGCCGGTGGTCGTTCCGCCGCATGTTGTTTATGCAGCTGGCATGTCCGTGTCGGTGCTGGTCAGTGGCGTCGTGGTTTGTTCAAGTGTAGTGTTGTGTAGTTTGTTACCGTGGGTTGGCCGCGTTTGTATTGGCAGCGTTGTGGTGTTCTGCTGTGTTCGTGGGTATGATCGTCGGTGGGCGTGGCGCACCACGGTGTTGCCAACCCGTTGGGCGCCGTTTCAGTTTAGACCCGTGCACGCCTGGCTGGTTTGGTGTTGGCCGGTTTGCTTGTGGTCTGTTTACGGTCAAGTGGCGGCTGCAGCTGCGGTGTTGTTGGTCCGCGGTCGTCTTGGCCGCCTTCTGGTCGGCTTGGTTTGCGTGGGTTCCATTGAGCTGCTGCCGGTGGTCGTTCCGCCGCATGTTGTTTATGCAGCTGGCATGTCCGTGTCGGTGCTGGTCAGTGGCGTCGTGGTTTGTCCAAGTGTAGTGTTGTGTAGTTTGTTACCGTTGGTTGGTCGCGCTTGTATTGGCCGCGTTTTGGTGTGCTGCTGTGTTCGTGGGTACCATCGTCGGTGGGCGTGGCGCACCACGGTGTTGGCAACCCGTTGGGCGCCGTTTCAGTTTCGACCCGTGCACGCCTGGCTAGTTCGGCGTTGGCCGGCTTGCGTGTGGTCTGTTTACGGTCAAGTGGTGGCTGCAGCTGTGGTGTGGTTGGTGCGTGGTTGTCGTGGCCGCCTCATGGTCGGCTGGGTTCGTGTGGGTTCCGTTGCGCTGCTGCTGGTGGTCTTATCGTCCAATCCTGCCCGTTTAGCCAGCACGTTTGTGTCTGCGTCGGTTTGTGGCGTCTTTGTTTGTACAAGTGTCGTGTAGTGTAGTTTGGGAACGTTCGTGGGCCGCGTCCGCAGCGGTAGAGTCGCAGTGTTCCTCTGTGCTTGTGGCCATGGTGGTCGGGGGGCGCGGTTCGCTACGGTGTCGCTAGCTCGTTGGTCGTCGCTCTCGCACCGGTCCATGCACGCCCGGCCAGCTTGGCGCTGGTCGGTGCGCGCGCGGTCTGTTCACGGTCACGTTGCGTCCGCTGTAGTGGTTCTGGCGGTGTGTGGTCGTGTTAGTCGCCTCTTGGTTGGTTTGTTCGGCGTTCGTTCCTTGTCGTCGCAGCGGGCGTTCGCGCAGTCGGATTTGTTGTGTGCAGGTGTGCCGCTTGTTGCGATGTTGGTCGGTGCCAGGTGTGTGGGGCCGGCACGGTACGCTTGTACTGTGCGCCGCCCGCCCGCCGCGGGGGAGAAAAGCCATGACAAGTGGTCGGACTGCTGTAAAAAAGTTTTTTCCCCCTGTCGGTGCCCTGTTCCCTGCCCCGCCCTGGCAGTGTTGCATGCACAATCTATTATCCCGTATTTCGCGGTGCTCCGTAGCCGTACTTCCAGTTTCGCTTGTGCCACTCATATGTACACCCCCCGTCGGTGGCAAGGCCCCGCCGGTCCCCCTCGGTGTGTCCCTGTGCTCCCCAAGGGAGCCCCAGGGCGTTGCTCCAGCTCGGTGGTGCTGTGCTCGTGCTCGTGCCTGTCTGTCTGCCGTGCGCCTTTTCGTGTCGTCCGTTGCGGGTCATTCGGGTGGCGTGTCTGTGTCATGGTGCCGGGTGTGGTGGCTAGGATGGTTAGGGTGGTTCGGCTTGTGCTGTGGTGTCGGGACGCTCTGTCCGACGTGGCGGGTTGGGCTCGGCGTAACACACCCGTGCCTGTTGGCAGGGGGGGGTCGGCGCGGCCCCGTGTGGTGAGCTTGTGGGCCCCCGAATGCCCCGGGTAGGGTTGTGGAGGACAGGAGTACCGGGTAGTGTTGCAGCCCCCCTCCCTCTCATGGACGCTGTTAACTGTCTGCGGGGTGTGTGCCTCGTACCATTCGCATAGGTTATACGTGTCGTAACCCTACGCGTCCCAGGCGCTCAACTCCCCGGCGGAGGTGCGCGCTGGTCCCTGCAGTGCACTTCTCTCCGGATGCTCGCCCTGGACGGTAATACTCTGGCGGGTGGTTCGTTAACATTCTTGTGGTTATCGGCCCGGCCGCGGGTTCCGCGTATTTGGCCGGGCCCTTTGCCCGGCCCCTTGTGGATCTGGCTCGCGGGAGAGGAGGGTGAGGCGGGTGGACGGGTCCGGGCGTGGCGCCGCCCCGTTCCCTGCTGCAGGTGGGTCGCGGGGTCCGAGAGGCGTGGCCCTCGCCTGGGGGGTTGTAGGAGGAAGTCGTGGGGTTTCCGTGCGTGCTTGACACCACGGGTTGCGAAGGCTGGCCTCCACTCTCCGGGCATCTGTTGCATGTGTCGGGCATGTTGACGTCCCTCTCGTCGGGTTGTCGGACCGTCAGGTGTTGCTGGGGTGTGTTGCGCGGCTGTGTGCCACCGGGTCGTCGCGGTAGGACCTGTCGCCAGGCGCGGCTCCGGGTCCTGGGGGGCCGTCCCATGCGTCGCACCGGGGCGCCGTGGGGGTTACTGAAGTTTGCGTGCACAAGGGCTGGGCGTGCCGCCCGGGTCTCCCCCTCAGTGCGGACGGCGGGTTGCCGTCAATCGCCCAGCGCCAGTGCCCGGATCCGGTGGCGTGCGCTGTTCGACAACACCCCCGTGGTCATCGGTTTGGCTGCGGGCTCCGCGTGTGTGGCTGGCCCCTTTGCCCGGCCCCTCGCGGACCCGTTACGTGGGAGAGGAGGGTCAGGTGGGATGGCGGTCCCGATTGTGGCGCTGCACCCTTTCCTTATTGCAGGCGGGTCGCTGAGGTCCGGGAAGTGCGGCCCTCGTCCGAGGGATGTGGGAAGAGGTCGCTGGGGTCGTATTTGTGTCCGACACCGTGGGCTGCTAAGGCTAGCCTCCACTCCTTCGGTGTCCGTTGTGCATGCTGGGCAGGTGGACGCCGTCCCCGCTGGTGTGTCCGGCCGACCGGTGGTGCCGTAGCATGTTGCGCGGCCGCGCGTTGCTGGGTTGTACGAGGGGTCGTGTTGGGCGAGGTCTGCCCGGTCGGGGTCGCTGTGGTTCGTGGCCGACCCCGCTGCCGCTGGCGCGACGGTCATCGTCCGGCCCTCTGGTGGGAGGAGGCAGTCCCGGGTCCGCCGCGCTGTTTCTTCCCTGCGCGTGGCTGGTGTGGGACTCGTGCCGTCCGCGTGCGGCCGTGCGTCGTTGCTGCAGGTCCTGTCACCCACACTGACAGAAAGAATCACAAATCAAAGAATTGAAGAATCAACGAAAAGACACCAATGAATCAGGTATAAACCACAGGTGTGCTCGTCTCGTATGCAGCATGCACATAGCTCGTCCCGTGTCTCCGTGTCCGAGCCGTGTAGCACCGCTTACACATGATAGAGGGATAGATTAGAAGATTGCAGATGGCTAGAGAAAAGTTCAGAGTGATTAGACATACACACATATGCATAGCGTCGTGTTTCGTCTCCTCCACACTTGCTTTCGCTTTCTAGCGGTGAGTAAGGTAGGTAAGCCCAGGTGGGGCCACCCCCTGGTGGAGTTCGTGATTGTGGGGTAGATTGGTAGGAAAAAGAAGATTGAAACAGGTGATTGCAACACTAGTGCATGAACGTGCATGCATATGACGCAATAAAGGGTAGGCCACGCGTGGTGCGCACGGTAAAACCCTTGTTTAGGTTACCCAGGGGCTTCATCCCACGTTCTATAAGAGAACGGGTGGAGTTCCTTAAGCTTGCTTGCTTGTACTTTGGTTTGGGAACAGTGTATTATAGGGCTACCTGAGAAGCGTATAATACGTGGAGGTAGTCTTGGTTCCTCAGTCTCAAACCGAAGTCATCTGCCTCTGTTTTACAGGTGGGAAGGTCAGGGTGATTGGTGCAGCAGCGATCGATTTTTTCTGCCCTGCTAAACAAGGGCGCGGATCACACCAAACAAATAACTCCGCCTCTGCCTGTGGCAGAGCAGGGAGTCCGACTCCATCGACATATGCGCCGTGCACGCCAGAAGGGCACTCCTTCCCTCCAAGCCCTAGCAGGGAAACGCGTTGTGGCGTCCCTGTTAGGCCACAGACGCTTAGTAGCTCTGTGTTCTCTTGCCATCTCACAGGTGAGCCATTAGGGCTCGTGACCTCTTCTCCAACACCACCCAGCAGAGTGTGCGTGTAGGAGTGGTAGTCCTGAGTGGGGTCTTGAGCCAGTTGACCAAGTGCTCGCCCACCAAGGATGGTGCCACTGTAGAGTGTGTAGGACCTGTAGGCGTGTGTCACTGTCCCACCCGTTTCCTGCAATTTTAGCGGTGTTGGTGGGCAGTGGCAGTGGTTAGGCTAGATTTTGGCCTTCATAGCAAACAGGCGTTTTCAGGCCCTCATAGCTTTTGGCCACCCCTCCGCTGTAGTAGCCAGGTAGGTAGGACAAACAAAACCTGGACTCGTAGGCTGGGTATTCCCCAAAGGTTTTGCGCCAGCACAGAAACTGGGCGCTCAGGGGCGGAGAGACCCGGGGGGTACCCCGTGGCACCGGTAAGACATCCGCCAGGTTTAGCAAGCGTGCAGACTTGGGCATAATTAGGACACCACTTCTGCGGCTTGCTCTCAGGACCTTAGGAATAGCACACTCACACATACGCTTAGGCAGGTAAGGGTAAGGTTCAGTCCCTAGCTTTAGTCTTGGAGGCAAGCGTCTCCGCGAGCCTCAGCAACTTACCAAGGTTGTTCTGGGACAAGTAGTGTACCAGAACTGAGTTTAGGCGTCCCTCAGGTAGAACAAACGCTGAGAAGGGCTCCCAGGTGGCCTCTTCAACTCCAAACCCTTCCCAGAGGGTGAGGAAGCGCCAACCCTGGCGATAGCGGTGGCGCAGTACTGACTTCACCAGGTAGAAGCCTTCCTTAGGCATCTCCTCGGCGTTCATGTCGGGGAGGTCCCCTTCAACTTCCATAGGTCCGGCAGCCCCCTGTAGGTCTAGAGCGGCGATCTCCTCGTCGTTCAGCTCCCACTCCTCCCCACATAGGTCCTCAGGATCATAGTAGCGCTTCAGGTGCTGAGCAGCGCACACCAGGGTCCCCCCTAGTCGGGGAGAACACCGCACTGTGATACGGTGTCCATCCACAGATAGAATCTTGTAGGGCACGCAGTAGGGGTCATCGCTGGTAGAGCGTGGCCAGGCGGGTAGTCGGCTGTGGTGCACCAGCACCCAGTCCCCCTCTTGGTAGGAAGCCGGCAGCCGGTGCTTGTTCTTCTTGTTCCACTGACGCTCCCTCACTCTCTTGAGCATAGCCTTGGCCTTGTCCACCTTCGCTTGTTGCTCCTGGACCCAGTTACCCACAGAAGAATGGGTATCCTCTGGATAGGGAGCATGTAGGAACCACGCCAGTGGTCCTAGGAATGACTCATGGGCGAGTAGCCAGTCGCCGAACTCTCTTGGGAGTTCATCGTCAAAGATATGATGGGGAGTAGTCTTACCCAGTCTCCGGTGCGTTCAGTTTTGCACCATATCCTTACATTCTCCTTGAGGACACGAATCTGTCGCTCACATAGGGGGTTGCTCGTGTGAGAGTAGGGGATCCCCGTAGACACCTGGACATTGAGGGATCTCAGGACCCTCTTGTACCAGCCGGTATCTGAGCGTACTCGTACGTCCTCATCGGAGTTGATCTCCTTGGGCGCCCCATAGACACAAAACCACTTCTCCAGGAGTATCTTGATAGTCTCCTCCCCGGTAATTTGCTTGGTACATGGGAACGCCCTGGTAAACCTGGTCAACCCACAGGTCACCACGAGGGCAAAGTCGTAGCCCCCAAACTTAGGCATCTCCGTGTAGTCCACATAGAGAACACTGTTAGCACAGTGGGGAATGGGCAGGGTCGAGTAGAGACCCCTGTCCCTGATATCCCCTGGTTTGCAGGACCTACACGGGCACTTGTCCACGATAGGCTGGAGGGTCTTCCGCAGTTGGTCATCAGTCCGCGTAGTGTGGAACCACTGCTTGAATAGCCTCAGGGTACAGTTAGCACCCACATGACCGCTGGACTCATGGGTCCGCTTCAGTAGCGCTGGCACTCTTTCACTGGGTACCACGATGCGGTCCTTGTCCCAGAGGTAGCTCTTGTCCCTCTTCCACTGCTCTTGGTTGACCAGGAGGGGCTCAACGCACTTTTCCAGGCGCTTATAGATATCCCCAAACTCCTTTAGGCATTCCGCTTGTTGGATTCCATCTAGGGGTCGTATCATAGTCATGTTGAGGTCCAAGTGTACGTCCATACGGCTGAACGCCTCCTTAGCCAGCGCTTCAGACCGGGCACCAATCAGGGCGTCGAAGTTGATGCGGCCAATGTAGTCTGCACACTCGTTCTTCACTCCCTGGATATGCTGTACCGTCAGCCGTAGTAGGCTGAGGTAGGTCCACCAGCGCCGTAGCTTGGCCTTCTCAGGTGGGGGACCCTTCTGGCAAGTGCGGACCAGCTCTTGGTCGCACAGCCAGACCACAGGGTTACTCCCCAACAGTCGTGCCTGAGAGGATAGCACCAGCATACCCGCAAGCAACTCCTGCTCATAGGTGGAGTAGTTCCCCCTGGCCTGGTTCCATTTCCAGTTACAGTGGCCCAGGGGTACTAGGACCCACTTGTCATCAGGGTAGCTGTGCTTGAGAGTTCCATCTCGGTTGAGACCTTCCGTCCCCCATTGGGAGATAGCCGAGTCGAACTCCTCCTTCTCTAGTACTTGCCATTGGAACAACGTTCCGACACCGCCCACATTGCTGGCGTCGGTCACCAGGATAATCTCACCTTGTGCTCTAGGCACGCCCAAGCACTTAGTGTTGGCCACCTTGTCTTTGAGCTCGTCAAACGCTTGTTGCTCTTGTGGGCCCGAGCGCCAAGTAGTACTCTTCCCGATCAAGTCCGTCAGAATGGCGCTGGTGTAGGTGAAGTTCTTGATATGGCAGCGGTAGAAGTTGCACGCCCCAATGAAACTGCGTACATCATGGAGTCCTTTCTTGGGGTCTCCATGTCGTACCTTAGCATCCATCAGGGATTTGGCCTTAGAGGCCGCTGGGGTCGACCACCCATAGCCAACGTCAAACCCCAGGTACTGTATGGTCTCCTGCATGAACTCACACTTCTCCAGCTTGAGTCGTGTGTCGTTCTCCTGGCAGATAAGCAAAGCAACAGGCACATCACGGAAGAGAACTCATCAAGTACGATTCTGAAACACGTGAAATCAGTAGGAAGCCTGTTTGCTAGGAACACAAATTCTTGAGCTATGTAATGCTACAAGCAACTGAAATCGTGTGCGGCAGATTACGAATTTCGTTCTCTCATTCCACCTGTTCATCGATGTAACCAATACTCAAAACCCATAGTACCAGAAATTGCAAACTCAACACGACAGCGTGTATATGCGCGCGCATGTTCCACCGCGTAAGGCAGGCGGTTCAATCAAAGAAATGGAAACTCAGATAGCAAATCAAAGCAAATCACAGCCACTCACATTCACCCACCCACCCCCCAGCAGTGGCCCATGCATGGCAAGATATATGAGTTGCAAGAGTTATCCCCACCTTAAGAAGTTACCATAATCGTACATCACCATCAAATCAGAAGGGCCAACCGGGATCTGATTCTCCTTGCAGAAGTTCAGGACTCGGGTCCGCCAGTGTCTCTGAGGGACATCCTTATCACCCAACTCAGCCACAATCGGAACAAACGTTTCATAAATATCGCCATGGGACCACGACCAATATCTACATTTCAGACATAGGCCTGGCACCAAGGAACGCCAAACAGATGTGTTGGCCGACCAACGGTCAGGCCATCGGAACACCCCCGACACCGCACCAAGAAAAGTTTATAGTGGTTTCAGCACTGTGTTTTTGCTTCTCCTGCTGCTTGCTGTTGCTGTAGGGTTTCCTGCTGCTTGTTTTGGATGATGAAAACCTTTTGTTTGCAGAAATAGAGTCAATAGAGTCAATCCAGGATAACCCAAGCCAGAAGTATGCAAGGAGAAGAGAATTCAGGATCAAAGCATGAAGGGCTGCAGTATAAACAGTGAAAGATTGATGGTTATTCACAGAAACTGCAACTCAGGTCACAAATGAATGCATATTCACAAAGGTAGCTGAAATGTTTTGGAAAAGAGTTAGAAAACTGCCCCACGGTCACTCTCTCTCCATAGTGCCATCTCAGGAGATGTGCACTCTTTGTTTTGGGTCCCATATGTGCTGAGGTGGCAGGGCATGTGGCGATGAGGTCACTGCCATGTCACATGGGATCTTCCTACTTAGCTAGGCTGACCAGGAATTGAACCCAGGACCTCTCAAAAAGAGGTGCCTAGCCCCCTAGGGTGCATACCACTAGGGCAGATAAGTATTCAGGAAAAAACATACATAAATTCATAGGCTCTGCCTTGGATATGTCAGTTCTCAGTTAACTCAGGAAAAGATGTTTTACTTCACATAGAAAGGGGATTAAGGGGTCCACTCCATATCCTGATTGGGCGTTTGGTTCCATAGGTCAAAATGTGTTATCACCAGTTTTGGTGGGACCAATACTAAGATAAACATGCATGGATGCTCAGTGCATCCCTAATACAACTAGAGTATGCCTCAAAGCAATGGAAAAGCACTTTTTCTTACTCCCCCCTTGTGCTGTGGTGGCCACCACTGTCGCATTTTAGGAAAAAGGGATTTTTTTCTTGGCCTTTCCTTGGTTTCCACATCTACTTTAAAATACCTATAGCTTCCCTCACACAGAAAAATGGGCGCTCACCATGGCTGGCGCTCTTTTGCTGCTCTGATTGTATCATTTCCTACAGAAGACTCAGCGCTCATGGCGCTGCCGGGGCTCCTGTGGCTTGGTTGGGTTAGTATGGGAGCATGCCAAACATATGCATATGCATCCCTTCCTCCAAGACGCAGCGTCGACACAAACCCAACGCAAGACACAATATACACACTCGCATGGGTTCTCGTAAACCTGCTGGCAACCTGTGACCTGTCTTAGGGCGAAGGGAGTCGTGCAGAAATTAAAATTGCCCCTTGGTGGGGTCTTGGTTCTACTCAGTCTCTCCAGGCACCTGCGTTTCGGCCCGAACACGGCCTACTCAGCGAGGCTGCTCGTGGGTATCTGCAGAGGCAGGAATGGGAGAAATATGGACGAATCCACGCAAAAACGAAGCGACGACACCAAAATCCGTCAAATGACGGCCTAGAATTTTTCTGAAACAACACAACTGAGCAGAATCCAATTGTGCATCAGAAGCACATTTTTATAGAAATTATAGTCATCTCTGGATTTTTTAAATCCAGAAATTCATACGCATAGAATGGCGGCGCGCAGGAGCGGCTCCCAGCGAAGCGCCGGAAAATGGAGAAATAATGGAATTATAAACGTATGTCTCACGTAGTCTTGAAAATGACGAGACACACATTAATAAATAAACATACAGATTCCACCCACACTATTAGAAGAATCAAAAATTCAAGAATTCGAAAATGAACGAAAAAGACTTCAATGAATCAGGTATAAACTACAGGTATGCTCGTCTCGTATGCTGCATACACATTGCTCGTCTCGTGTCTCCGTGAACGAGCCTTGTAGCAGCGCTAACAACGATAGGACGCGGTAGAGGGATTGATTAGAAAGATTGCAGATGATTAGCGGTCAGATCAGGGTGATTAGACATATACACAAGTGCATAGCAACGTTCTTCGCGTGCGCCCCTCACTTGCTCTCTCTCTCCAGCGGTAGGTAAGGTGAGTAAGCCCAGGCGGGGCCACCCCCTGGTGGAGTTCGTGATTGTGGTAGAGATGGGCAGGTTTGCCCAACGCGATCGTGCATACTAGCGCATGCACACACGCATTAAAGGGTAGGCCACGCGAAGTGCGCACGGTAAACCTTGTTTAGGCTACCCAGGGGCTCCTCGGTACGTTCTTTAAGAGAACCTGAGGATCTGAGCATCTGCCTCCAATGAGCTGAATGTAAATTTCGACTTTGCCACAAGCAGTCGTATCTTAACTTTAAGTCTATATTTTGTCTCACTTTGGTGCATGAACGCCTACACATGCTTTGCTTTCTGCCCATGTTCCACTATATCATCGTCCTACATATATATAAGCACGAGCCCTAATATGTCCTGAGCATGTATGTACAACCGTGACCATACTTGCTGTGGTCAGCCAATGCAGTCTCCTGCGTAACACCTGAACAGTGAGTTACAGCCTGACACATTGTTCGCACTGCTCTTGTATTTGCTTAACCTCCTTTAGGTTATAGCCAGCACATGGGGCAGCACTACCTCACACCAACATCTCTCAGGCACCACGCCGGTCAACCAACCTCAACACACAGCACACAAACTGATATGCCGCTTTTCTGGCACCACTGACACACCAACACACTACACACCCAGACACACTACCATCAAGCAACACACAATGCAACTCGTCCACTTTACTGATTGACCAGTCTGCTTTGTGGCAGAAAGCAGACACCCTCAGCAGCCTCAAATCAACCACCCTTGATCTATGTACCCTTTTTCTACTCAGCCAATCAAATTCTTTTTGAAGTGGAAACACTTCATCACAGCTGGCAAAGGGCGTTTTGATTTTTTTCTTTTTACAAAACAAACTTTGATGGTCCCAGTCACGGTCCGCCCAGCACCTCCAGGGCCTAACAGCCCAGAGGGGACTGACAGCACTGTTTTTTCTTTTCTTTTGAAAAATCAACTGTACATACTGTGTTTCTGTTCATTTGGCATTTGGTAAAGCCACAGGTACAGCGCTGGGTGGGCGCTGGGCCACAGGGGAGCCCGATTGACCCATAGGGAGCCAAAGGAAGCCACTGTAAGCCACAAACACCCCCTGTACATACCACTGTGTGTAGAATTGAACCCACATGAACCCACAAAGATGTTTACATGGTTTAAAAAGAAAACCTGAGGAGTCCCTTAAAGCTTGCTTGCTTGACAAGGGTAGCTGGTCCTCCAGCGTGTTTGCGGACAGTGTATTATAGGTCACACTGAGAAGGGTATAATACCTGGAGTGTGGCTTGGTTCCTCCGCCGCCAACGCCCTTTCATTTGCCTTTTTTTTACAGGTGGGCAGGTAGGGTGATTGGTGCAGCAGCATTTTTTATGCCCTGCTAAACAAGGGCGCAGGTCACACAAACAAGTAACTCCGCCTCTGCCTGTGGCAGAGCAGGGAGTCCGACTTCATCGACATCTGCGCCGTGCACGCAAGAGCACCTCTTCCCTCCAAGCCCTTGCAGAGGAAACGCGTTGTGGCGTACCCTGTTAGGCCACAGTTGCTTAGCAGCGCTGTGTTCTCTTGTCATTTCACAGGAGGGTCGTTAGGACCCACGAGACCTTTGCCTTCGCAACGCCCAGTAGAGTGTGCGTGTAGGAGTGGTAGTCCTGAGTGGGGGCTTGAGCCAGTTGCCCCAGTGCTCGCCCACCAGGATGGTGCCACTGTAGGGGGTGTAGGACCTGTAGTGCGTGTGTCACTGTCCCACCCGTTTCCTGCAATTTTAGCAGGGTTGGTGGGCTGTGGCAGTGGTTAGGTCAGTGTTTTGGCCACATAGCAAAACGGCGTTTTCATGCCTTCATAGCTTTTGGCCAGCCCTCCCTGTAGTAGACAGATAGGTAGGGAACACAATACCTGGATTAGTACGCTGGGTATTCCCCAAAGGTTTTGCGCCAGCACAGAAATTGGGTGCTTAGGGGAGGGGAGACCCGGGGCGTACCCCGTGGCATCAATAAGCCAACCCTCCTGGTTTGGCAAGCGTGCAGACTTGGGTATAATTAGGACACCACTTCTGCGGCTTGCTCTCAGGACCTTAGGGATAGCACACTCACACATACGCTTTGGCAGGTAAGGGTAAGGTTCAGTCCCTCGCTTTAGTCTTGGAGGCAAGCGTCTCAGCGAGCCTCAGCAACTCACCCAGGTTGTTCTGGGACACGTAGTCAACCAGAACTGAGTTTAGGCATCCCTCAGGTAGAACAAATGCAGAGAAGGGCTCCCAGGTGGCCTCTTCGACTCCAAACCCTTCCCAGAGGGTGAGGAAGCGCCAACGCTGGCGATAGCGGTGGCGTAGGACAGACTTCACCAGGTAGGAGCCCTCCTTAGCCATCTCCTCGGCGTTCATGTCGGGGAGTTCACCTTCAACTTCCATAGGGCTGGCCGCCCCTTGTAGGTCCAGAGCGGCGATTTCCTCGTCGTTCAGCTCCCACTCCTCCCCACAGAGGTCTTCAAGATCATAGTAGCGCTTCAGGTGTTGAGCAGCGCACACCAGGGTCCCCCCTAGACGGGGAGAACACCGCACGGTGATACGGTGTCCATCCACAGATAGAATCTTGTACGGCCCGAAGTATGGGTCATCGCTGGTAGAGCGTGGCCAGGCGGGTAGTCGACTGTGGTGCACCAGCACCCAGTCCCCCTCTTGGTAGGTGGCCGGTACTCGGTGCTTGTTCTTCTTGTTCCACTGACGCTCCCTCACTCTCTGGAGCATAGCCTTGGCCTTGTCCACCTTCGCTTGTTGCTCTTGGACCCATTCACCCACAGAAGAATGGGTGTCCTCTGGATAGGGGGCATGTAGGAACCATGCCGGGCGCCCTAGGAATAGCTCATGGGGCGAGTAGCCAGTAGCTGAACTCTCTTGGGAGTTCATCATCAAGGATATGACGGGGAGTAGTCTCACCCAGTCTCTGGTGCGTTCAGTCTTGCACCATATCCTTACGTTCTCCTTGAGGACACGGATTTGTCGCTCACATAGGGGGTTGCTCGTGTGAGAGTAGGGAATCCCCGTAGACATCCGGACATTGAGGGATCTCAGGACCCTCTTGTACCAGCCAGTATCTGAGCGTACTCGTACGTCCTCATCGGAGTTGATCTCCTTGGGCGCCCCATAGACACAAAACCACTCCTCCAGGAGTATCTTGATAGTCTCCTCCCCGGTAATGTGCTTGGTACACGGGAACACCCTGGTAAACCTGGTCAACCCACAGGTTACCACGAGGGCGAAGTCATAGCCCCCGAACTTCGGCATCTCCGTGTAGTCCACGTATAGAACACCGTTAGCACAGTGAGGGATGGGCAGGGTCGAGTAGAGACCTCTGTCCCTGATATCCCCTGGTTTACACCACCTGCACGGGCACTTGTCCACGATAGGCTGGAGGGTTTTCCGCAGTTGGTCGTCAGGCCACGTAGTGTGGAACCACTGCTTGAACAACCTCAGGGTGCGGTCAGCACCCACTTGACCACTGGACTCATGGGTCCACTTCAGCAGCGCTGGGACTCGGTCACTAGGCACCACAATACGGTCCTCGTGCCATAGGTAGCTCTTGTCCCTCTTTCACTGGTCTTGGTTGACCAGGAGGGGTTCAAGGCGTTTCTCCAGGCGCTTGTAGATATCCCCGAACTCCTTCAGGTACTCCGATTGTTGGAGTCCATCCAGGGGGCGTATCATCGTCATGTTGAGGTCCAAGTGGACGTCCATACGGCTGAACGCCTCCTTAGCCAGCGCTTCAGACCGGGCACCAATCAGGGCGTTGAAGTTGTTACGGCTGATGTAGTCGGCACACTCGTTCTTCACTCCCTGGATATGGTGTACCGTCAGCCGTAGTTGACTGAGGTAGGTCCACCAGCGCCGTAGCTTGGCCTTCTCAGGTGGGGGACCCTTCTGGAAACTGCGGACCGGTTCTTGGTCGCACAGCCAGACCACAGGGTTACTCCCCAACAGTCGTGCTTGTGAGGATAGCACTAGCATACCCGCGAGCAATTCCTGCCCATAGGTGGAGTAGTTCCCCCTGGCCTGGTTCCACTTCCAGTTCCAGTGGCCCAGAGGTACTAGGACCCCCTTGTCGTCAGGGTAGCTGTGCTTGAGGGTTCCATCTCGGTTGAGACCTTCCGTCCCCCATTGGGAAATGGCCGAGTCGAACTCCTCCTTCTCTAGTGCTTGCCATTGGAACAACGTTCCACCACCGCCCACATTGCTGGCGTCGGTCACCAGGATAATCTCCCCTTGTGCCCTAGGCATGCCCAAGCACTTAGCGTTGGCTACCTTGTCTTTGAGCTCTTCAAACGCTTGTTGCTCTTGCGGGCCCCAGCGCCAAGTAGTACTCTTCTTGATCAAGTCCGCCAGAACGGCGCTGGTATAGGTGAAGTTCTTGATGTGGCGGCGATGGAAGTTGCACGCCCAATGAAACTGCGTACATCATGAAGTCCTTTCTTGGGGTCTTCGTGTCGTACCTTGGCATCCATCAGGGGTTTGGCCTTGGAGGCCGCTGGGGTCCACCAACCATAGCCAACGTCAAACCCCAGGTACTGCATGGTCTCCTGCATGAACTCACACTTCTCCACCTTGAGTCGTGTGTGGTTCTCCTGGCAGACCGCAAAGAACTCACCCAAGAGGATTAGGTGATCCTCCTGGGTATTGGTCCCGAGGCATACATCGTCGATGTGAGCCTCCATCTGGGCACCACATGATATGAGCTCCTGCACCTTAGGTCTCCTTCGTAGGATGGACAAGATCTTGTTCATCAGCTCTTGGAATAGAGCGGGTGCGTTAGCCACGCGAAACGGCATGACCTTCCACTTGAACACCCTCCCCTGAGGGGTGATGAAGGCCAGTAATTCCTGTGCGTTGGGCGTCAGGTCCACTTGCCAGAATCCACTTCGCTTGTCCATCTTGGTCTTGTAGCGGCAGGGGGCTATCTTCTCCAGGGTAGACTCCATATTGGGAATGGACCCTGAGTGATTCAGCGTCTTCTTGTTCAGCTCTCCGTAGTCCACTACCAGCCGTTTGGCTGTAGACCCAGGTTTAGCCACCAGGAAACAGGGGCTGCAGTGTAGGGGGTAGTCCCCGTCCTTGTACTCCAGGACTAGGCCAGCGTCGATACATTCTTGTATCTGTCGCTCGATGTCGTCGGCCTGCTCTTTAGGAGCTGGATAGGGTCTCCTCCGGATCTTGTGACCCACGAACTTGGGTTTCAGCTTGAGGTCCATCTGTACCAGCTTGTCACATGAGGCTGGAGGGGGTAGTTCTCCGAACACCTCCAGATAGGTCCTTATAAGCTTCTGTACCCGCGGGTCCAATACCTTGATCTTGTCCTCCATGTCCTCGTCAGAGTGTAAGTTGCTTGCCCCCTGAGTAATAGACGTCGGGAGGTGGTCCTCCACCGACTCTTCGCCCGTGGTAGTATCCTTCAGCCCTTGGTAGGCATATAGAACGTCTTGTTCAACCATCTCCGATGGACGATGGCAACATAGGCGCGCTCGAGGGGGTTCACATACACATTCCTCCGAGAGGTCGTCCTCCTCTGGGGTCCTCACATGGGCACCCCACACGCTCTTCATGAGCTTAAGATCTACCTCCCTTTGCCAGGTGGTGATCTTCTGTTCGAGGTCCTCCTTCAATTGGGATAGGTCTCCCATACGTCCTTGCTTCAGTGGCCATGAGCTGCGGGTAGGCTTCGCGTAGCATAGCTTTTTCGCCACCAACTTCCTCTTGGAATCCACATACTCCCTGAGCCTGGATCGAGGGTTCAGCTCCTCATCCACGGGGTCTTCCACCCTCATGGAGAGTAGGGGTTTCAGTGGGGCGACGTACTCGGCGTTCTCCACTTCCTCCACACAGGTCTGCACGAAGAAGGCGTCGTGCTCAGTTTCGTCATCTGAGTGGATAGAGCTAGGTAGCTCAGATAGTCCACACTCAGAGACTCCATCAGGAACAGGTACATGACAGGGAGAGTTTGGGGCGTTGGTGTCAGTCACGACGTACTCATCTCCTCCGGGTGTAGTCTCAACAGCATCTTGAGGTCGTAGGCGATCCTTCAAGTCACCCAAGGCGAGTCCATCACTTTCTCGTTATATAGCCTGGACCAGAGTCGGGTCCAGGTCCTCCCAGGGGATGGAGGTAAGACCTCCGTCCACCACGGTCAGCATACTCCCCCATCCGGGGTTCCCAATAGGCGTCTTACGCCCCAGAGGCACGTAGATGGCCTCGTCAGGTAACCGAACAGAGCTGATAGTCAGCCTGTCCAGGAGGTTTCGCCAGTATTCGTTGCCCCCATGGGCTCCCCAATTGGGGGAACACAGGACCACACGGGAACGTTCGAAGGCCACCTTGGTCAGCACCTTCCCCAGTTCACTGAACCTGGGGTTCCCGTAGGCCATCCCGAAAGAGGGCCAGTAAAATTTGTAGCTGCAGTTCTTCCCCTTGCTGCAGTAAAGGTCCAATACATGTTGCTTGTCGCTGGCGAACAACTCCACACTCAGGTCTTCTCGAGAGTAACCCAACTCCTTCAGACCTTGGTCTAGGACTTCCCCCAATAGTTGATAGTCCTCAGTTTTGGAGGCCGCCATCATGTTCGAGGGCTCCTCCTTCGATAGCCTCAGGTAACTCGAGGTATGTTCCGACTGCTCCAGTGGCACAGACTCTCTGCCACTGCCGTGGTCCACGTAGAGGAGGTAGGGCGCTTGCAGCGTCAGGGATTGTATCTGGGAGTGCTGTACGAAGAAGTCAGTACCCAGTACAAAGTCGAAGGCCTCAGTGTCCATCACATAGAACCGATGGGCGATAGTCCGGGAGCCCATAGGTACCTCCACTTCACAGTCCCCGCAGCTGTGCACCACATGTCCATCCCCCATGCGTATAGCGGCGGTGGTCATGGTGTTCTTCAGGCTCCCACAAGGTAAAGTTTTCTTGGCCACTATAGATATGGTGGCGCCAGTGTCCAATACCCCCAGGTATTCGCGTCCCCCTAGTCGGATACGTACCCAAAACACCAGGTCTTGGATGCCACCAGAGCGTCCCCATCAGAACTCCGCGGGACAGGTCACCTTGAACCCCTTGTTCCGCAATTTGCGGGCCATCCTCATGAAACGGCTCCTCTTCTTAGCGTTGCCGTTATCACCACCTTCATGCTCACGCTTGGCTCCTTGTTCTTGCTGGGCCTGCGTTTGTGAGCGTGTGGTAGGACCAGACTGCCCTCCAGAGGGCTCGGAGTTCCCCCCTGGATTAGGGTTGGGGTTGCCTCCGTTCTTGTCCTTGTTCTTGTTGTCGGGCTGGCGGTTAGCGCCTCCTCCTCGTCCGCCTTGACCCTTGTCTTGACCACCTT
This sequence comes from Eutreptiella sp. 'Long Island Sound 2002', assembly GCA_964036045.1. Classification (NCBI taxonomy): domain Eukaryota; phylum Euglenozoa; class Euglenophyceae; order Eutreptiales; family Eutreptiaceae; genus Eutreptiella; species Eutreptiella sp. 'Long Island Sound 2002'. The sequence goes on from OZ038394.1 coordinate 12,798,717, forward strand.
GACCACGTCCTTTCGACTTGCCCTTGCCGGAGTCGTTGCCTTTGCCTTTGCCTCCACCTTTGCTTGAGCCTTTGCCAGGATCTTCCCCTTTAAGCTTCGCCGATAGGCGTTGCTTATGGTAGCACTCATCCTCGTAGTGCTTCCCCTTACCGCAGAATGCACACGTGATGGTGCACCGGTAATGATCCGGCAGCTTCGCTTTAGCGCCGGTGTTCTTCTCCTGCTGCTTCCCCTGGACTACGAAGCAGTCTCGCTGCTCGCAGTCAGAGGCGTGCTGCAGGTGGCCCTGCTCGTCTCTGGCATCACACCAGAATAGCTCCTTCACGTTCTCCGGGAGACGGGCGTGGGCGTGTTTGGGGGTAGTCCCCTGCCCAGGTCGGGACCCTTGGTACCCTTTGCCTCCAGAACCTCCACCACCAGGACGGTAGTTGTTTAAGTGCTGGTCGCTCTCCTTCTCCAGCGCCAGCTCCAGGAGTAGCACGCACAGATCCTCGTAGCGGAGGGATCTGGCCTTGCGCTCCGCCGTCGAACGGCACTCGTCCCATAGCTCTCGAGGGAGCTTGGCCACCAACCAGAACAGCAGGTCGTCGCTGCTGTAGGAACCGGGCGTCAGTCGTCCAGCCCAGTGATCCAAGTCAGCCAACAGCTCAGATACCCTGCCAGGTTTGGGGTTGTTGGGCAGCACGGGCAGGTTCTGGATCTCGGCCCTGATGGACAGGTCGGTTTCGTAGGTCGGGGACTGCCTCTCAAGGGCAACCAACACATCCGCAAAGGTGGCGGAGTTAGTCACGATCTGCCTGACCTGCTTCTCATGGTACTTGGTCTTGCAGCACTGCAGGAGCAGATCGCACTTCACTCGCCCACTAGCGTGGGTTTGGCTGGTCAGTCGTAGGAACCGGCCAAAGTTCTCAGCGAACTCGCTGAGGTCCTTGCCTGTGAACTCAGGCAGGTTGACCACGATCTTGGAGGTGGCAATAGCCTTCGCCTCCTGAGACCTGCGTCCTTCAGGGCGTCGGGTCTTCTTCTTCTTCTTCTTCTTCTTCTTACCCTTGGGGTCCTCGGGATCCTCAGGGTCATCGTCATCTGAGGGCGAAGAAGAATCCATCGACGGCGGCTCGTCATCGGAGGGGTCTCCGCCTAGATCACTGGAGCCATAAGGCTCCACGTCCACCATAGCCCTCAAGGCTGTCAGCCCCAGCCGGTCCAGCTCGGCCCTCGTCGAGTTCGTCACGTGGCTGTAGGGCGGCTGGGCCGTTCTCGGTACGAAAGGACTTCTCGGTATAGCTGCAGGAGTCGGCATCGGTCGGCTCCTCAGGCTCCCCAGGGTATTTGTCAACCCTGCAGCCAGGTGGTTAGCCTGTACTCGGTGGGGTGACATTCCCACCGAGATAGGTGACGCTTGGGGCGGGATCATCAGGGGCTCCAGCTTCTCACGAATCTCTTGGGTGAGGTCGCCCACGATTTTTGAAGTTGCTCCTCGGAGCACCTCGTTGATCTCCGACCGCGTCAGGGACCTGTTGGAGGATCTCCCCGATCCTCTACTCCTGCCTCCAAGAGACTCTGGTCCTCTCCTCAAGGGTGCATACCCAGGTGCATACCCAGGAGCATACCCAGGAACATCCACATAGGTTCCAGTAGCGGGTAGTGGATGGGGATATTCAGCCGCATACCATCGCGGCGCAGAGCTGGAAGCCACCGGCTCACTGGCAGTAGTTGCCTTAAGGAGCGCAGTGGTAGGTGGGCCCATACCATAGGCGGGGTAGGGAGGCATGCCAGTAAAGCCTGTGCCCTCTGCCATAGGCGGGTTGGTTGTGGAAGTGGATGTTGCAGCGGCTGGGAGTGTGGTGGTTAACGGAGAGGGTGATGCGTGGAGGCCAGAAGCGCTTGGTGCGCCTTCGAAGGTAGGGACATTCGTCAGGTCTTGCCCTTGCTCCTCTCCTTCGTCTGCTCCTTCTCCAGCATCCTTCTCGCTCTCTCTCTTCCTCTTCACAGGCTGAGTGGTGACCACCTCCTCGACAGACAGGGCCCCGAAGGCCGTCTGGAGTCCATCCAGGGAGTCCTCAGCCGCATCCACTGGCCCATGTAAGGGCTCCGCCGAAGGTACAGCGCCAGGCGCTGGCCTTGCCGGCGCCTCAGGCGCTGGCGCTGTCTTCGCGTCGGCGTCCTCCTTTCTTGGATCCATCTTCTTTCACCCTTCTGCTTATATTTGCCCGTACTCGGCGCACTGGATGTACGGCACGGGGTTGCTGCCGGTGCGCAGAGACAGGCTGCCTCTTGCTACCAGAAAAGTTTATAGTGGTTTCAGCACTGTGTTTTTGCTTCTCCTGCTGCTTGCTGTTGCTGTAGGGTTTCCTGCTGCTTGTTTTGGATGATGAAAACCTTTTGTTTGCAGAAAGAGGGTCAATAGAGTCAATCGAGGATAGCCCAAGCCAGAAGTATGCAAGGAGAAGAGAATTCAGGATCAAAGCATGAAGGGCTGCAGTATAAACAGTGAAAGATAGATGGATATTCACAGAAACTGCAACTCAGGTCACAAATGAATGCATATTCACAAAGGTAGCTGAAATGTTTTGGAAAAGAGTTAGAAAACTGCCCCACGGTCACTCTCTCTCCATAGTGCCATCTCAGGAGATGTGCACTCTTTGTTTTGGGTCCCATATGTGCTGAGGTGGCAGGGCATGTGGCGATGAGGTCACTGCCATGTCACATGGGATCTTCCTACTTAGCTAGGCTGACCAGGAATTGAACCCAGGACCTCTCAAAAAGAGGTGCCTAGCCCCCTAGGGTGCATACCACTAGGGCAGATAAGTATTCAGGGAAAAACATAGATAAATTCATAGGCTCTGCCTTGGATATGTCAGTTCTCAGTTAACTCAGGAAAAGATGTTTTACTTCACATAGAAAGGGGATTAAGGGGTCCACTCCATATCCTGATTGGGTGTTTGGTTCCATAGGTCAAAATGTGTTATCACCAGTTTTGGTGGGACCAATACTAAGATAAAAATGCATGGATGCTCAGTGCATCTCTAATACAACTAGAGTATGCCTCAAAGCAATGGAAAAGCACTTTTTCTTACTCACCAGTGTGCACGTCCAGCGCTCTGGAATTCAGTCGCAGGCCCCTGGACTGACTATCAAAGTCAACAATCACCTCAAGAACCTGGACCTTCGTTCCGAACTGTTCGACTGTCATGGGCATTGCATATGTAGTCTCCAGCTGAACTTACATGGTCTGCTGGAGGTCCAATAAGGCAGATTCGGGGCCAAAAATGTAAAAATTGTCGCGGTATCTCCCATGGATGAATTTGTGAACGGACAACGCCGAACGTGTAGCACGCATTTCTGCACTCATAAGATACAGCACAGCAAGTTGGGCACTGATGGGTCCACCCATTGGTAAACCAATGAGCTGACTGAGCACATAACCACCTGCAGTGAAGTCGGCATTAGCCCACAGTTCAAAATTAACAAACGAGGTAATCATTTCAATACTGAGGTTCATGAAATCTCTGGAGGTTCCTGTGCCCAACCGGTCAAGGGATTTACAGATAGTAGAAATGGCAAACCAGGTGATGGGATTCCTACTCTTACGGTTATCTCTTAGCACGGACACACAGTACAGCACACTGTCGAGCACAAGATCCCTCGGGATCTCCGAATACATATCCACCATATCAAGCTCCAAGCCAGCCCATGGTACAGAATCCTTATCAGCAGCCGACAAAGCAGAAACAAATAAATCTTTTGCATCATACATGGAGAAAATTTCAAAATTGATATCCATGTCACCCACGAGTCGACACAGAAGGGAGAGTGCCCGTGATGCAAGTTTGCCAATTTTTGAAGCCGGATGACTGAAATGGGAAATGACAATTCTGATCTTCAGGATGCCGTCGGCTTGCGGATATTTAGACTTGATCAGGATTTTTGCACTGGGTGCCTTTGAATGTTTACTGGGGGGTTTCCATCGTGCACCGAGAATCGGGCGCCACGTTTGGATAAGTCCAGAAGAATACATCCGTTCAATGATAGTATTACGCAGGAGGTTTCGTGCCAGGAAGACAGCGCCAAAGGCATGCAAGACTTGGTACTTCACATTATGCAATATGCGTGTCTGGAACAACTGGGCCCAGTGGACAGTGCATACAACAAACAGCAACCCCGGGTTTTTATCAGCAAGTAAAAAACGGAAGTTATGGTCCTGCTGACGTAGTGTCTGCAGGTGCTCAGGACTCACTCGAGGGTCAACCGATTGTATTTCGTCATGGTAGGCATCAAAAGCTGCCACAGCCATGGACCAAGATGCACACATAGCCTCGTGTTCAGGAACTTCTGGCAATCGTCGCATCGTAGAATACACGGAGGATGACAAACCATGGATGCATGACAATAAGGGAGCAACAGTAGAATTCTGGGCATTCTGCCCTAACAATCCAGCTGGATCACCTAGAATCAGTCGTAAGTCCTCACATGTGGATCGGGACACAATATGGCTGATGGGAGGTGGGCAACATAAAAGTGATTCCACACAGGCGCATCCCGGTTTCCGGCAGCGCTGCAGTAATCCAGGAGTGAATCGGAACTGCGAGTTCAGAACCTAATCAGCCACCTTTTTTGTTTTACACCGAACCACCCTGATACGATTCGCATAGAAGGATTTCAGGGGGGTGAAACACTTGGAATCAAGCAAATGCTGGCGCATGCGTTGCTGAACACAATCAGCAAATGCTGCTGAAGTATTGTTGATTTTTAACAGCAGGAAGCGTCTCAGCAGGATGCCACACTTGCGCCGTGTCTGGGCCTTAACCTTTCTGAAGAGGCGTTCCCACAGACGGTGTTCAACCGTACCCTGCGATTCGTGGGGGAGAGAAAATCGCTGCTCCAAGGACAGGGAGGATCTCAAACACGACACCTCTCTCTCCACCGTAGTGGAGTCAGTCATACTCAACACAGTGGGTGGGTATAATTTGCCTCAGCCCAAAGTGGCCCAGTCTTTGGAAGAAAACTGGGGTAGGCGGCTATTCAGCAATTTTATAGCATGGCGTTGCCACCACTTTTCACGGGAGAATACCCTAGAAATAGAGCACAGTTCCAGCGGACATATACCCCAGCGGTGTGCTCTGATCCGGGACATATATCTATACATTGCATGGGCGTTGGACTTACTTGAGGCACACTTCAGCATTGCCAGGATATGCTCCGTACCACGATCACTAATGGGTCGCCCGATGGAGGCAGACCAATTACTGTTCCACCGTACACCAAACAAACGGACTGCAGTTTGACCTACCATACCAATGTACACTTCGGCCGTTTCCATGCAAAAAACCATATAACAGCCAATAACAGGTTCAAAGACAGATACCCTGGCACAGCAGGTGATCCTCCTGGGTATTGGTCCCGAGGCATACATCGTCGATGTGTGCTTTCATCTGGGCCCAACCGGATATGAGTTCTTGCACATTGGGTCTTTGCCGTAGGATGGACAGGATCTTGTTCATCAGCTCTTGGAATACAGCGGGTGCGTTGGCCACGCCAAAGGGCATGACCTTCCACTTGAACACCCTCTGCTGAGGGGTGATGAAGGCTAGCAGCTCCTGAGCGTTGGGCGTCAGGTCCACCTGCCAGAATCTGCTCCTCTTGTCCATCTTGGTCTTGTAGCGACAGGAGGCTATCTACTCAAGGGTAGACTCCATATTAGGAATGGACCCTGAGTGGTTCAACGTTTTCTTGTTCAGCTCTCCATAGTCCACTACCAGCCGTTTGGCTGTAGACCCAGGTTTAGCCACCAGGAAACAGGGGCTGCAGTGTAGGGGGTAGACCCCATCCCTGTACTCCAGGACCAAGCCAGCGTCGATACACTCTTGTATCTGTCGCTCAATCTCATCGGCCTGCTTTTTAGGAGCTGGGTAGGGTCTCCTCCGGATCTTCTGGCCCATCTGTACCAGCTTGTCACATGAGGCTGGGGGTGGTAGTTCTCCGAACACCTCCAGATAGGTCCTTATAAGCTTCTGTACCCGCGGGTCCAATAGCTTGATCTTGTCCTCCATGTCCTCGTCAGAGTGTAGGTTGCTTGCCCCCTGAGTAATAGATGCCGGGAGGTGATCCTCCACCGACTCTTCGCCCTTGGTAGTATCCTTCAACCCTTGATAGGCATATAGTAGGTCTCGTTCAACCATCTTCGATGGACGATGGCAACATAGGCACGCTCGAGGGGGTTCACGTACACATTCCTCCGAGAGGTCATCCTCCTCTGGGGTCCTCACATGGGCACCCCAGACGCTCTTCATGAGCTTAAGATCTACCTCCCTTTGCCAGGTGGTGATCTTCCGTTCGAGGTCCTCCTTCAATTGGGATAGATCTCCCATACATCCTTGCTTCAGTGGCCATGAGCTGCAGGTAGGCTTAGCGTAGCATAGCTTTCTCGCCACCAGCCTCCTCTTGGAGTCCACGTACTCCCTTATCCTGGATCGGGGGGCCAGCTCCTCGTCCAAGGGTTCTTCCACCCTCATGGAGAGTAGTGGTTCCAGTGGGGCGACGTACTCGGCGTTCTCCACTTCCTCCACGCATGTCTGCACGAAGAAGACGTCATGCTCAGTTTCGTCATCAGAGTGGATAGAGCTGGGGAGCTCTGATAGTCCACACTCAGAGACTCCATCAGGAACAGGTACATGGCAGGGAGTGTTTGGGGCAGTGGTGTTAGCCACGACATATTCATCTCCCCCTGGTATAGTCTCAATAGCATCTTGAGCTCGTAGTCGATCCTTCAAGTCACCCAGGGTGAGTCCATCGCCTCTCGTTTTATGGTCTGGACCAGAGTTGAGTCCAGGTCCTCCCAGGGGATAGAGGTAAGGCCCCCGTTCACCACGCTGAGCATACTTCCCCATCCGGGTTTCCCGATGGGCGTCTTGCGTCCCAAAGGCACGTAGATGGCCTCATCAGGTAGCCGGACAGAGCTGATAGTCAGCCTGTCCAGGAGGGTTCGCCAGTACTCGTTGCCCCCATGGGCTCCCCAATCGGGGGAACACAGGACCATACGGGAACGTTCCAGGGCCACCTTGGTCAAGACCTTCCCCAGTTCACTGAACCTGGGGTTCCCGTAGGCCATCCCGAAAGAGGGCCAGTAAAATTTGTAGCAGCAGTTTTTCCCCCTGCTGCAGTAGAGGTCCAAGACATGTTGCTTGTCGCTGGCGAACAACTCCACGCTCAGGTCTTCTCTGGAGTAACCCAACTCCTTCAGACCTTGGTCTAGGACTTCCCCCAATAGTTGATAGTCCTCGGTTTTGGAGGCCGCCATCATGTTCAAGGGCTCGTCCTTCGATACCCTAAGGTAGCTCGAGGTGTACTCCGACTGCTCCAGTGGCACGGACTCTCTGCCATTGCCGTGGTCCACGTAGAGGAGGTAGGGCGCTTGCAGCGTCAGGGATTGTATCTGGGAGTGCTACACGAAGAAGTCAGTCTCCAATACAAAGTCGAAAGCCTCAGTGTCCATCACATAGAACCCATGGGCGATAGTTCGGGAACCCATCCGTACCTCGACTTCACAATCCCCGCAGCTGTGCACCACATGTCCATCCCCCATTCGTATAGCCGCGGTGGGCATGGTGTTCGTCAGGCTCCCACAAGGTAAAATATTCTTGGCCACTATTGATATGGTGGCTCCAGTATCCAGTACCCCCAGGTATTCACGTCCCCCTAGTCGGATACGTACCCAAAACACCAGGTCTTGGGCCCCACCGGAGCGTCCCCATCAGAACTCCGCGGGACAGGTCACCTCGAACCGCTTGTTCTGCAATTTGCGGGCCATCCTCATGAAACGGCTCCTCTTCTTGGCGTTGCCGTCATCACCACCTTCATGCTCACGCTTGGCCCCTTGCTCTCGCTGGGCCTGAGTCTGTTAGCGTGTGGTAGGACCAGACTGCCCTCCAGAGGGCTCGGAGTTCCCCCCTGGATTAGGGTTGGGGTTGCTCCCGTTCTTGTCCTGGCTCTTGTTGTCCTTGTCTGGCTGGTGATTAGCGCCTGCTCCTCGTCCTCCACCTTGCCTCTTGTCTTGGCCTCTCCCACGGCCTTTCGACTTGCCCTTGCCGAAGTCTTTGCTGTTGTCCTTGCAACCGCCCTTGCCAGAGCCTTTGCCAGGATCTTCGCCCTTCAGCTTCGCCGACAGGCGCTTCTGGTGGTAGCACTTATCCTCGTAGTGCTTCCTCTTCCCACAGAAGGCACAGGTGATAGTGCACCTGTAGTGATCCGGCATCTTAGGCTTGGCGCCGGTGTTGGTCTCCTGCTTCTTCCCCTGGACCACGAAGCAATCGCGCTGATCGCAGTCGGGGGCGTGCTGCAGGTGACCATGCTCGTCTCTGGCGTCACACCAGAGGAGCTCTGGGACATTGCCCATGATACGGGCGTGCTTGGGGGTAGTCCCCTGTCCAGGTCTGGGTCCCTGGTACCCTTTGCCATGGCTCTCAGAGCCTCCTCCTCCAGGACGGTAGGCGTTCAGGTGCTGGTCGCTTTCTGTCTCCAGCGCCAGCTCCAAGAGCAGCACAGAGAAATCCTCGTAGTTGAGGGATCTCGCCTTGCGCTCTGCCGTTGACCAGCACTCGTCCCACAGCTCCCGAGGGAGCTTAGCCACCAACCAGAAGAGCAGCTCGTCGCTGCCGTAGGAACCGGGCGTCAATCGTCCCGCCCAGTGGTCCAGGTCAGCCAGTAGCTCGGAGATCCTGGCTGGTTTGGGGTTGTTGGGTAGCACGGTCAGGTTCTGGATCTTGCCCCTGATGGAGAGGTCGGTTTCCTAGGTAGGGTACTGCTTCTCCAAGGCAACCAACACTTCGGCGAGGGTGGCGAACTTCGTCACAATCTGCTTGACCTGCTTCTCCAGGTACTTGGTCTTGCAACACTGCAGGAGCAGATCGCACTTGACTCTCCCACTAGCATGGGTTTCGCCCGTCATTCGGAGGAACCGGCCAACGTTCTCAGCAAACTCGCTGAGATCCTTGCCTGTGAACTCAGGCAGGTTTACCACAATTTTGGAGGTGGCAATTGCCTTAGCCTCCTGAGACCTGCGTTCCTCAGGGCGCTTGGTCTTCCTCTTCTTCTTCTTCTCCCGCCCGCTCGGTTCTCTGGGTCCTCAGGGTCGTCGTCCTCCGAGGGCGAAGCAGAAGTCATGGACGGCGGCTCATCATCAGAGGGGTCGCCGCCTAGGTCACTAGAGCCGTAGGGCTCCACATCAACCATTGCCCTCAGGGCTGTCAGCACCAGCCGGTGCAGCTCGGCTCTCATTAATTCTCCACGTGGCTGTAGGGAGGCTGGGCCGTTCTTGGTATGAAAGGGCTTCTCGGTATCACAGCAGGAGTCGGCATCGGTCGGCTCCTCAGGCTTCCCAGGGTGTTTGTCAACCCCGCCAGCAGGTGATTGGCTTGTACCCGGTGAGGGGAAACTCCCACGATGGTAGGTGACGCTTGGGGAGGAATCAGGGGCTCCAGTTTAGCCCGAATCTCTTGAGTGAGATCACCAACAAGTTCAGAGGTGGCTCCTCGGAGGGCCTCCTTGATCTCCAACCGCGTCAGGGACCTGTTGGAGGATCTCCCCGATCCTCTACTCCTGCTCCCGCATGACTCAGGGCCTCTCCTCAGCCCACTCAGGGTTGTATACCCAGGAACATACACATATGCTCCAGTAGCGGGTAGAGGATGGTGATAATCCGCCGCATACCAGCGCGGCGCAGAACTGGAGGCCACTGGCTCACTGGCAGTAGTTGCCTCTGGAAACGCAGTGGTGGATGGGTCCACACCATAGGCAGGGTAGGTAGGCATGCCAGTAAAGCCTGTGCCGTCAGCCGTAGGCGGGGTGGTTATGGGTGTGGATGTTGCAGCAGCTGGGTCTGGAGTTGGGAGTGTGCTTGTTGTAGGAGACGTTGATGCGTGGAGGCCAGAGGCGCTTGGTGCAGCCTCGAAGGTTGACTCACTCGTCGGGTCGTGCCCAGGGTCGTCTCCTTCGTCTGCCATGCTTTCTCCTGCATCCTTCTCTCTCTCCCTCTTTCCCTTCACAGGGTTGGTGTCCACCTCCTCGACTGAGAGGGCCCTGAAGGCCGATTGCAGTCCCTCCAGCGAGTCGTCAACCACGTCCACTGGCCCATGTAAGGGCACCGCAGGTACAGCGCTAGGTCCAGGTCCAGGCTCTCCAGGCGCTGGCATTGCTGGTGCCTCAGGCGCCGTCTTCAGATCGGTGTCCTCCTCCTTTGTGTCAATATTCGCCCTTCTTGCTTAGGACAGTACTCGGCGTGCTGGGTGTACGGCACGGGGTTGCTGCCGGCACGCAGAGACTGTCTGCCTGTTGCTACCAGAACGTTTTATAGTGTTTTCAGCGCTGTGTTTTTGATGTACTTCTCCTGCTGCTTGCTGCTGGTGATGGGATCCTGCTGCTTGTTTTTGATATTGAAAATGTTTTCGTGTTATAAAACCAATCAAGTGCAACCCAAACCAGAGTAGTATGCAAGTAGAAGATAAACAGGATCAAAGCATGAAGGGCTGCAGTCACAAAGAGTTAGATGAAGAAAGATATCAACAATAGACCACAGCAATAAACATTCAATGCGACTCAGGTTGAAATATTTTACATGATTGAGAAAAACTGATTGGAAAACTGCCCCAAGGGCTCACACTCTCCATAGTGCCATCTTAAGATGTGCACTCTTTGTTTTTGGGTCCCATAGGTGCTGAGGTGGCATGGCTTGTGGCGCTGAGGTCACTGCCATGTCACATGGGAACTTCCTACTTAGCTAGGCTGACTGAAAATTGAACCCAGGACCTCTCAAAAAGAGGTACGCCAGCCCCTAGGGTGCATACCACTAGGATAGCTAAGAATTCATGAGACAACATAGATAAATTCATAGGCTCTGACTCAGTATATCAGTGCCTCAGTCAACTCAGGAAAAGATGTTTTAGTGCACATGGCTTGGGGATTAAGGGGTGCACACAACATCCTGATTTGGTGTTTGGTTCTATAGGTCAAAATGTGTTATCACCCATTTTGGTTAGGCCAATACTAAGATAAAAATGCAAGAGTGCTTAGAGCACCTCAAATACAACTAAAGTATACCCTAAAGCATTGGAAAAGCACTTTTTCCTACTCCCCGCTAGGGAGGAATCTCCTAAGAGTCCTACCCGATGCGGTGGGTAGCCTAGGGGCTCATGACTAATCTACACTACCAAAAACCATAAAATTGCAAAATAAAATCCCAAATCCCTTAACATACTAAACCTAAACCCAAATCCCTACACACGCGGTGCAAGTAGAATAAATGCGAAGGCGAAGAGGGGCATCACCACCGTCTCATGTCATGTCCACCATTCCGTCGCGTTGGGCCACCGTTTCTGTTTCTCCCTAGTGGCGGGTTGTGGCCCCAACGCAGTATGGTCCACACGGCAATGACAGGACAATGCCTAAACACACAAGAAGCACTTGCACTCACATGTACACAACTCAATACACATGAGACAACACGATTTATGACCTAAACAGAAAACCGTCACCTCGGAATGCCGCATCTACGCCGTAACATCGGCACAAGTCAAAAACGGACAAATCTATATCAAATCCCTACAGAACCAAACAGAATCGACTTACAGAGTAACACAGAACAAGCGACAACAGCAAAATCCAGCACATCACGATTTCAAGCGCGCGCACACACACAAGAAATACACGGAAAATACAACTCCAAATCTAAAAATGTAAATAATGAAAACTTATATACCTATGTAGAAGTACGACAATTACGCACGCATTTGACCTATTGCTGAAGCCTGAACTGCAATCTGGCCTGAATGGGACGTCCTTATTACCCTTCTCTCACGTAATATGAGTTCGGGTGTAAAGGAATGAGATTGAACACACCAACGAGTGTTCCATATACAAACAAAAACAATAAGGTAAGGGCAAGTTAGGACAGATTGAGGTTAGTGATCCCAGCACTGAAGTGGTCTCCCACCTCAGTACCTGACAGAGCAAAATAGGCTTAACTCCAATTAAGTACTTCCAGTAGTTCCAGTCTAAAGTCAAGTAAAAAAATAAAATTGAAACTAAAAGTCGAAAGTAATCTACAAAATAACGCTTGCACCTACAAAGCCACTTAAGGGGGGGGGGAGGCATGGCTGCAACCTAAACTGCTACCATGTAATAAGCTAGTCCCTGAGGGGGCAGAGCACCTAGCTTATTATCTAATCTCCCGGCTAGGGAGGAATCTACTAAGAGTCCTACCCGATCCCGGGCGTAGCCTAGGGGCTCATGACTAAGCTACACTACCAAAACCATAAAATTCAAAAATAAAATCCCAAATCCCTTAACATACTAAACCCAAACCCAAATCCCTACACACGCAGTGCAAGTGCAATAAATGCCAAGGCAAAGAGGGGCATCACCACCGTCTCATGTCATGTCCACCATTCCGTTGTGTTGGGCTACCGTTTGTGTTTCACCCTAGTGGCCCGTTGTGGCCCCAACGCATTATGGTCCACACGGCAATAACATCACAATGCCTAAACACACATGAAGCACTTGCACTCACATGTACACAACTCAATACACATGAGACAACACAATTTATGACGTAAACAGAAAACTGTCACCTCGGAATGCCGTGTTTACGCCGTAACATCGACAATTCTATATCAAAATCCTACAGAACCAAACGGAATCGACTTATAGAGTAACACAGAACAAGCGACAACAGCAAAATCCAGCACATCGCGATTTCAAGCGCGCGCACACACACAGGAAATACACGGAAAATACAACTCCAAATCTAAAAATGTAAATAATGAAAATTTATATACCTATGTAAAAGTACGACAATTACGCACGCATCTGACCTATTGCTGAAGCCGGAACTGCAATCTGGCCTGAATTGGACGTCCTTATTACCCTTCTCTCACGTAATATGACTTCGGGTGTAAAGGAATGAGATTGAACACACCAACGAGTGTTCGATATACAAACAAAAACAATGAGGTAAGGGCAAGTTAGGACAGATTGAGGCTAGTGATCCCAGCACTGAAGTGGTCTCCCACCTCAGTACCTGACAGAGCAAAATAGGCTTAACTCCAATTAAGTACTTCCAGTAGTTCCAGTCTAAAGTCAACTATCAAAATAAAATTGAAACCAAAAGTCGAAAGTAATCTACAAAATAACGCTTGAACCTACAAAGCCACTTAAGGGGGGGGGGGGGGGGGCACGGCTGCAACCTAAACTGCTACCATGTAATAAGCTAGTCCCTGAGGGGGCAGAGCACCTAGCTTATTATCTAATCTCCCGGCTAGGGAGGAATCTACTAAGAGTCCTACCCGATCCCGGGCGTAGCCTAGGGGCTCATGACTAAGCTACACTACCAAAACCATAAAATTCAAAAATAAAATCCCAAATCCCTTAACATACTAAACCCAAACCCAAATCCCTACACACGCAGTGCAAGTGCAATAAATGCCAAGGCAAAGAGGGGCATCACCACCGTCTCATGTCATGTCCGACATTCCGTTGTGTTGGGCTACCGTTTGTGTTTCACCCTAGTGGCCCGTTGCGGCCCCAACGCATTATGGTCCACACGGCAATAACATCACAATGCCTAAACACACATGAAGCACTTGCACTCACATGTACACAACTCAATACACATGAGACAACACATTTTATGACGTAAACAGAAAACTGTCACCTCGGAATGCCGTGTTTACGCCGTAACATCGACAATTCTATATCAAAATCCTACAGAACCAAACGGAATCGACTTATAGAGTAACACAGAACAAGCGACAACAGCAAAATCCAGCACATCGCGATTTCAAGCGCGCGCACACACACAGGAAATACACGGAAAATACAACTCCAAATCTAAAAATGTAAATAATGAAAATTTATATACCTATGTAAAAGTACGACAATTACGCACGCATCTGACCTATTGCTGAAGCCCGAACTGCAATCTGGCCTGAATTGGACGTCCTTATTACAATTATGCAGTTCGATGGAAAGGGTATGGGGAGGGGGGTGACACAGAGGAGCCCGCGGAGTCATTGCTCCAATTTCAAGAGCTCATAGATGCATATGAGAAAGAAAACGGTGATGAGACCATGTATGAGCCTGAAACAATCATCAAAGTGGTAAAATGGTGCACGAAGGTGCATTATCAAGTGCGCTATAAGATATTTGAGGCGGACAGCGATACCATCGAGCCAGAGGGTAACCTGCCGCCGTGCCTTCTTGGGCAGTTCAAGTCTAGTTCACATGTTGTGGACATTTAGACCATTCCATTAGATGTCTATTTTTTTTTCAGTTGTTGAGGTAACTCCGACGCAAATAATCAATGAGGTCAGACTTTGGTGTCGATTAATGCTTCAGTTGCTTCTGTTTTCGCCACACCACAATCAATCCCAAAAGGAGGGAAAAGGACGAGGAGCTGGCCGCGGTTACAACGGCAATCAGCCCGCCTCTTCCGAAGGAGCACCACAAGGTTGGCGGAGTGCGTGCACTTGATTCGCTTGCCGTGCCGTGTAGCCTTCGAGCTTGCTTATCATGGTGGTGTTCAAATGCGCCAAAACGTTTGGTCAACATTTTGACGCGTGGCCTTTTTCCTCATTTAAAACTTCTGTCCTTCGTGGTTGGGGTTCACGTGATTCACACCCTAGATGAACTTGCATATGCAAGCGAAGTAATTGCCGATAATTTGGATATTGGTACCATTTCCCGTGTCAAGCAAGTGATTTGCGTTTTCTAGTCCCTTGGTTTGTGGTCACCAAGTTTGAGCCCAATGTATCACTAATTTACGAAAAATAGATTCCTTTGTTCCCAATTCTTCTTTGAAACTCGACCATTTGGGGGGTGGTGTACCCCATGCTAAAGCCTGGCATGTGCTGTGCAAAGGTGGACCTTTCTCATGCTTATTTTCATGTACCCCTCTCTAAGCATTTCTCTTAATACGTCGGTGTCCAATTAGGTTCCGACTTTTATAAGTTCAATGGGTTGCCCTTCGGGCTAAATGCCTCACCTGAAATATTTTGTTGCGTCATGCGCGTTCCTTTGCATTTGTGGCGCCAGCAAGGCCTCATGGTCTCTGTCTATGTGGATGACATACTCATTGCAGAGGAATCATATAATGATTGCAAGAATTTGGTAGAAACCGTAGGCAATATTCTTTGTAAAGCGGGTTTTCTCTTGAATGAGTCCAAGTCAATTTTTGGACCTACTCAACAAGTTTGATTTTTGCAAATTGACATTGTAACCAGACAAGCGCGCGCGTTCGCATTGCGGATCCATAAATGTATTAGTTGTAGCATATTCAAGCTTATTTGTGCACATTCATTACTTCATCTTGTGCACATTCAGATTCCCCAATGATACAATGATGCCGTGTGCCTGTGCCTGTTTCATGGTGCAGAGGCCACAGCAAATTTTGTTTGCTGATTACGGTCCTGCTGCTGCGCTACTCTGCAGCAGGCTGGCCAGGGCTATGGCCATTACGGCCTTACTTGGATTTTGGGGGTACTGGTGCCCCTACCTTCAACTTGGGGGTTTATTTGGGGTTTGGCACCTCTCCTTCACCCTCTTCCAGATATTTGCAGTCGTTGGGGCTGCATTGGGGCCGACTTCGCCAACTTTGCCCAGTTTGGCCGTACATCGAGCTTTGGGCCTCTTTCATCAATTTCAAGAAGACCTCCATCCTCGAATTCCTTACTGGTGAGTACCCTGGTGATTATGGCTGAGACTTCTTTGGTTTGGCTGCCCACCCCACTGCCTTCCGTTACTTCGCGGGTACTGTTGGGGCAAGAGACGACTTCCTCGTCCCGTGTTGGTGTGAGCAGGTCATCGTGACTGGTGAGGGTAAATTCACAGAAGACATAATAACTATGTGTGTGTTTCACACTTGTGTGCGCTCTGTCATCATGGCATGCCACGGCCCTTGAGTGGCCTTCTTATGCACCATTGTCTCCATGGCCCACGACTGGCCTTTGCAACTGCCCCAAAGCAGATAAAGGGGCTAGTCTAACTATTGGTTTCGCTTCTTAGGCCTTTTCAGGCCTTACATTTGGCTGGTGGCCTTAGAAGGCCTTGTTCTGAATTATTTGAGGTTTTTGCCCAAAAGCAGATAAAAGGGCTAGATCCGGTGCCCAGAGAGGCCAGGCGCGCCTCCTGGGCTTTGCCCCTTTCGCCGGCCGCTGTGTTTGTCCCCAGGGGGACAGCCAAGCCCCCTGGGTCGACGCTAGTGTTTGCATCCCTGTCTTTTTTTGGTTACAAGGTTAAGATAAGGTATATAGTGTGGCCTAGGATTAGTGTAGGATCAGTGCAGTCTCGTTTGTTCGTTTGTCGTCGTCGTCGAGTTTCATCAAGTTTCGTCGAGTTTTGACGCGTTCGTCGTTTCGTTCGTCGAGTTTTGCTCCCTTTGGAGCTGAGGAAACCTGTTTTTGCCATCTATCCTGGGCCCTGCTGCCTTCTTTTGGCAGTTTGGGTGTTTCGCGTCATGGTGGCTGGGGGGCAGGTGCGTGGGCTTGTTGGGAGGTCTAATCTCGGCTGTTTTTGGTTGAGTCGACGTCCGTCCACTGGTTTTAAAGCTTTTCGCTTTGAGTTGGTTCGAATTGTGCTCCCTTTGGAGCTTGACATAAGTTTTGCGTGAAAAATTGGGTCATTGGTTGTCATTGCCTTGAGGTGGTTTGTTGGGTACCCCTCACCCCACCAAGGAACGGATGTTGCGCTTGTTTGCGCTTGTTGGTGTTTGTTTGTGCTCGCCGTGAGTGTTCGGGAGCACAGGGAGCATGGCAGTGACAACTAACCACCTTTTCTTTTGGGGGGGGGGGGGGCTGGGAAACCCTCCTCACACCAACATCTATCATAAGTTGCACTAGAGCAACTATTATCGCAATCACCCTAAGAGGAAGTAAGCGAAGCCTTCAGCCTATGGCTGAGGCTGAAAATCTAACTGAGATAGCGTTATGCCAAGTGCTAAGGCTGTATTGCCAACTTACTGGACTGTATTGTGCTTGTACTTAGGGTGCACAATAAACCCTTTTATCCTTGTCTTGCACTTCAAAATCAAATTGTTTGAAATGAATTTCTCCATTCAGGTTGATTGATTCCCTTGGCAAGCACAAAGTAGGCAACAGCAAGAAGACGAAGTCGTGAACGAACATTGAGCTGGACCAACTGGCTGGTCCAGTAATACGGATTCACATGCCTAAATGTCAAGAAAATTGATATAACAATAAATTCTCATTAAAAAGACAATAAAACCTATATTTTAGCAACTTTTTGAGTAGTCTATCTTATCACAGGCCTTGTCAACATTACGTAAATCACTGTCCGCGGCAAAAGACGGCGACAGTCGCGACAGGCCATCTGAAGCTTCGAAATAGCTTTAAAATAGCTTCTAATACATTAGAACCTTCTAAAATGTCTTAAAACATGATTAAATCACATTATAATCATATGGAAGGTGATTATTCATGTATGGCTACTAATGTATCCTAGATCTCTGCTCTCTGTAGTGTACCTAGGAGCAGTAGACTCTAGCAGTAAGCTCTAGGCTTGGAATATAAGCCAAATATGAGCAAATATTCTAGTGCTCTAGGATCTTGAAGCTCTGAGGGGTCTAGTAGAGATCCTCTAGAAATCTTCTGAGAGGCCCAAATGCCCTGACTTATTACACCCCCTTCCTAAGCTTCATGTACATTCGCTAAGAAGGTTCATGACAAGCTGATAATCTAACATAAGGAGGGGTATGGGCATAAGGAACGTTCATATTGAATGTTCTGAGTGTCTAATGTAGTGTCTTACTAACCCCTTCCTAGAGGTAAAGATGTATGTCAACCTAAGAGGGTAAAGTTCCTAAGCCTTGGGTATGGTAGGGCTTAAAATGAAACATGAGCAACACTAAGCAAAAAGGTAGCATACAAAGCATGAACAATGATAACATAAATCTTCAGCCAAAAATTGAGGGTAAGGGTAATACACCTGGATGTAGACGTAAAAATTACAATGAGCTATACACAAAATCAATCACAATCGAGAATGAAATGCAACATGCAGGTTAAACTGGAAATTCAAGCTCTGCCCAAGCTGTCTATTGACATGACTTGTCTTCGTCATCCAAAGAGAGGATATACCACCTTACTCAACGGACGCCTTACATGTGGCTACCTAATGCAATGGATGCATTGCGGTACCTGTTTGATGCAATGGGTTTCTTGGCCTGCATTACATGGACAGAGAAAGCGAGGCAGCTTCAGTAATGACTAACTGTTGATTAGTTTAGCGGGTAGGTATAGCTCAAAGTGTGTGTGGGGGGGTGGCAGTCACGATGAGTAGACATCATCTGACCCGGATCTGCTCTTTCTTATCCCGGCCATGGGGATTGATCCATTTGGGGGTATGGGGATTTATACTAATACTTCAACCAAAAAAGAACGCTGAAAGATATAGCTGTCATTACCAACCTTTTACTCATACTTTCTGGCTATCTCTAAAACAAAGCTGAAACGTCAGTTACCTAACATGCCTAGGAATCATGTACAAAAGAATCAATATTCCATCACGGTAGCATAAAGCAATATGCATCGCGATCCTATTGGGTTACATACAGCATTATGTACCATGATCCTGAGTAGGACATAGCCCACAGGAATCTAATGAGATAAGAAGCTAGCGGGAATACTGATTTGTGTAGACATGTCCTAAATGACTTACATCACCAATGCAAATACTTTGCACGAAAGGGTGAAAATGTAGAAATGTGTTCGTCATGTAAATTGAGAGAAAGAAGATGTATGGGTTGTGGCAAGGTGCTAAAGATGACAAAACCAATGAATTGTATGTGTGCATGTAGGGGTTGGGTTCACGGGTAGGGGTGGGTTGGTCCCCTGGGGTTGGTTGGAAACGAAGTTGGTAGGTAATAAGTGAAAAAAGTTGAAAGGTCGGATCTTTCATGGAACGCCGTTCAGCTCTAGTGCGAGCCAACGGATATCCTACACGACTGGAGGGTCGCCACTGCCTCATACGCGAAATGTATCATTGTCAGGTTGTCTCAGACAAGTAGAAGTAGTAAATCTCCGAAAAATGGTATCGTAGTTAAAGTGTGTTCTGTACCTTACCGGAAGACCAATTACGGCGAGCCCCTTGCCCAGCAGATGGTTGTACAAAGCCATCCGTGCGGGGGCCTGTCTTCCTACATGAAGAGTGAATTCCGCTCAACTGAATTGCAGGATTCAGGCTATCCTCGTGGAGCTTAACTCCGTCATCTATCTCTACCGCAAGAGAAGGGGTCTATCCCACTGCAGGGAAAGTACTTATCTACCCGCGCGAGGGTAGAAGCCCATTACTGTAGGCTTTCGATACCTTTCGATAATCCTTTTCAATGAGCCTACCGTAGTGCACTGCTGGTCTCAGTGGCTACCGGCGTAGGGCTCTTCACTAACACATCGCGGAATGCATTAGCCAAGTCACAGGCTAAGTGACCAAGCTTAAACCTGTTCACTCGTGTTACAAAACAAAGATGTGGCGGGGTGAGACCAATGCCGGCTCCTGTAAGCGGACACTGACTATCTACACGAAGAAAATGCCTTAGAAATTGGCTCGTAGGCAAAAATTTGATGGATGTGGTACTACAGCAATTCCTCAGAGTGTGATATCCAAAGAAATAATCAAACGACTCATGGTGTGTGTTTGTGTGTGTGTTGTATGTGTAGTGTGATGAGGGAGGGAGTGTCTGAAAAGTCCAATTAGGTCCATCATGCTGATGGTCTGGTCGGGGGGATAGAGTATGTGCTGTTGTAGACTGTGGACCCTCAATTGAGCACTCTCAAACCCGGTAGTTGAGGCTGTACCAGGCGATCTAGCGAAAGTTAATGAAGCGGAACGTACCCGTAGTGGTTCGGTAGCAAATTTGAAGATAAACTAGCTCTTTAGACCGAATGACCTAGGTCAATGATCGAGAGGGTCAGAAAAAGAGATTCATTCCTCACAACTTGCAGTTAATCAACAAAAGTTGAGTGGATACGAATTGATTGTTCGTTGCTGCGATCCAAAACTCGGGGTCTATTGAGCAAAAGGTGCTCATAGAACTACGAAGGGCAGATCAATTACAGACCATATTGCATGTTGAGCGTTATGGGCAAGGCATTGCAATAAGGAAGTATTGAAACAATTATGAAATGTAAGATTTGCGTAGTGAAATGCAATGAATGAGTGACCTTTCTGAACGAAATGAATGAAATGCAATCCGAATGAAGAGTAGAATACATCACTAGTCAAACGCTTGCCTTGACGGCCATGCAGTGATTGATGAGATGCATGGTAGAGTGAAACGAGGACAAATCACTTCCTAGCTCAAATGCAATTGTGCTCAAATGAAATAGCTTGACAAATTCAGGTTTCCAGAAAGGGTCTCAGCACACGCATGAGTGGCGGACCGTGACCGGAAGTCATGTAGTCGATGCAGAGTCTCAGCAACCCAAGCTAGGGCACGGACCGTGCTCAGAACTACGTTGAATCATGTCGGACGGTAGAGTAAAGAGATGACAATCAGTTTCATGGCATTGCACGCTAACATTCCAGCCTGCACCTACTGGAATAGTTACCTCTATTGCAGTACCAGCGCCTTGCGGCACTTCGCCTCACCACCCTACCCTACAGGGGGAGGACCAGAGACATTAAGTTGCATACGCAACCGTTAGCATTAGGGTAATACCATCAATGCACCTCCTACACTAGCTAGTTAGCTAGCTAGCTAGCTAGAGTAAGTAAGTAAGAGTAAGTAAGTTTTGCAAGCCCTTTCGGCGGCCATTTACCACCACTAACCTCTCTCATCGGAGAATGGTCACAAGGAACCCGAAAGAGGTCAATGCCAATGGTTTGGTCGAATGCGGTCTTCTAATGTTTCACCTGGGTGCTCCTGCATTGAGTCTTCGTTTCCGCCTACCGCTGACTCCCGTCTTTCTCCACCCTCTTCCTCGGTGCCCTATTTCACCGCACGGCCCAAACTCCGTCTGCGCGGCTACGGGGACAATGTCCAACTCGTGAGCCCTACGCACCATCGGGTACCCTGTAATCACGGCCCTAGGTTCGGAGGTGTCTCCGAGCGGATAGGACGGTGAATGTGGCGGTCGCAAGCGGTCTGTTAATGATTGTGGCCAAGTTTGTTTTATGGCCGAAAAAGACAACAAAAACGTTTCACTATTTATTGTGTGTCTAAGTAATACTAAGGTATCTACGTTTCTACCTAGGCTAAGCCTAGTTAGACTGAATCAAAACTGATGCAAACAATCACAAACTGCAATATCATACAATGATTCAAGGTTAGAAGACCACAGAAATCGCGAATGGTTTGCCAAAAATTGATGTCAAAAACCTGTTTTTCACTCAAAATGCCTCACTTTTGCACCATTTTTCTGTACTATGTGATTGAGAGGTCCAAAAAGTTTGCATGCACTGTGTAGGGCATGTCCTCAGGTTTTCAAAACATATTTGTTGTTGCCCCCACTCCTCATAGGCTCAGAGAAATAGCAGTTGGGGGAGACACATGAATGTCAAGTGTAACACTTGCTGAAAAACCATCAAAAAAGCATAAAGCAATCAAGCTTTTCTACTGTCATCCCATTTTCAATAAAATCCAATGATTGGATATCTGCAAAATAGACACCATTACCTTTCCGAAACAGCTTTGATGACTGTCCACCTCACCATAGGCTCTGAGAAAGGTGTTTTTCTTGTAGCATCATGACCCAAAAATTGGAAACATGCGTTCATGCAGTAAGTTGACTGACATGGAAAAAATCCATTCTTGACCACAGAAATTCAAAGTAAACATTTGTCGTAAACTTCATACTCCAGTGTTCACAAAACACCTTGGTTCAGGTTCGAACTCACCAGGGTCTCAGAGAAATGAATAAACCTCCAAAACCATTTTGCATGATTTTTTACCGATTGGTTTGTGTGGTAACTTGCTGCAATTTTACCATAGCCATTCTTATTTTCTGAAAAAAAAAACGAATCAGGGTTAGAAAGCAAATACTTCAGTGTTGTTTAGAAAAGTATTGTCGAACCTCAAACCTTGTTTCTCTGGGAGATATTAAGGAAGCACAAAAGGCACTTTTGAGGGGTTTTTCAAGTGTGGTTCATGGGTGACGTTGTTGGAGATGGGAAAAAAGGTAGAAAAATTTGTTGCAAAAAAGTGAAGTAGGGGATAGAAGCGTACCACTGTCTACTTTCGAAAAATACTTGGTTCAGATTTTTTCAGCGCATGGTGGAGAGATATGCATAAAACACCAAATGCCATTTTTGAGTGTTTTTGAGGGTTGGGCAAAAAGTGATTCATGGGGCATCTTGAAAAAATCACACAAAATAGCCCTTGAGGAGTTGAAACAAAGGAAAAGGCGTATTTGAAAGCTAGTGCTCTCTACTTTACAATAGCGCTTTAGTTGGCGCGATTCGACGCACTGGCGCGTAGTTTTGGACATTTTTGGCCTTTTGAAACATCAAAGAGATGGAAGAAATCATGAAGAATTCAACGCTTTTGGGCTCCAAGGAGGGCGCACTGTGACTGGGGTGGGGACTTATAGTCACGGACCGTCGCTCTTGCCCCTTCCCTTGACATAGGGTCAAGTAGTAGGACCGTAAGCAAGGAGAAGTAAAGCCTTGAGAATGAACCACAAGAAGTATGCAAAAAGAGCAAACAAAAGCCACACAATCAATGGCTCTAGGCCTCAAAGAGCCTCAAGAGAGCCTCTGGAAGCTCGCTCGCAGCGCTCCTGCAGCACATCGTCGTCGTAGAATTCGTCGTCGTCGTCGCTGAAGCTCTGGCAAAGCGTTTTGTGTAGTCCAAGTTCACCACTTTTTTGAAACTTCTTGTTAAGTTCAAATCCTTCAAAATGTTCACCAAACGCAATGAAATAAATCCTCTGGACTCCTTTTCGAACTCTTCTGAAGCCTCTGGCGTCGCTCGTAATTGTGTGAAGGTCGCTGGAAGTGCGTTGAGCTACGAATTCCACGTTTTCTCCATGTTTGGGAACATAGGAAGAAGTATACCTTCAAGACTTCAAGGTTTCTTGAACTTTTTTGATAAATGGAAGCAAGGAACTCACTTTACTTGAACAGCGTACGCTGGCCTAGCTGCTGCTCGTAGTCCTCGTCGTCGTCGGCGTGCTGGAACTCTAGATTACTGGACTGTATTGCCAACTTACTGGACTGTATTGTGCTTGTACTTAGGGTACACAATAAACCCTTTTATCTTTGTCTTCAACTTCAAAATCAAATTGTTTTAAATGAATTTCTCCATTCCAATTGATTCCCTTGGCAAGCACAAAGTAGACAACAGCAAGAAGACGAAGTCGTGAACGAACATTGAGCTGGACCAACTGGCTGGTCCAGTATTACGGGTTCACATGCCTAAATGTCAAGAAAATTTATATAACAATAAATTCTCATTAAAAAGGCAATAAAACCTATATTTTAGCAACTTTCTGAGTAGTCTGTCTTATCGCAGGCCTTGTCAACATTACGTAAATCACTGTCGGCGGCAAAAGACGGCGACAGTCGCGACAGGCCATCTGAAGCTTCGAAATAGCTTCAAAATAGCTTCTAATACATTAGAACCTTCTAAGATGTCTTAAAACATGATTAAATCACATTATAATCATATGCAAGGTGATTATTCATGTATGGCTACTAATGTATCCTAGATCTCTGCTCTCTGTAGTGTACCTAAGAGCAGTAGACTCTAGCAGTAAGCTCTAGGCTTGGAATATAAGCCAAATATGAGCAAATATTCTAGTGCTCTAGGATCTTGAAGCTTTGAGGGGTCTAGTAGAGATCCTCTAGAAATTTTCTGAGAGGCCCAAATGCCCTGACTTATTACAAAGGCTCCTGTTGGGACTCCTCCCAGGGAGCAAACAGGTTATTATTGCTTTGATCACCCCCACCCAGTTTCCAGCCTGGGTAACCAATCCTGGGGGGTGTAAAAAACTGTGTTAAAAAACTTCCCTGCAACCGAGGGAGGTTGGGAGAGGCAAGACCAACTAATAACCTTCAGGGGAAAAGCACCACTGATGGTGCAGCACTGTAGGTGGCAGTGCACCCTGTGAGAGTTGGGCTGGGTGCAGACATGCACGTGGCACTTGGACTTAAACCCCAAGTCCAAACCTCATCTAAGAGATTTTACGCTGTGTCATATGTCACATGTGTGGAAGTTGCGTCTAGTAGGTTAGGGTGTTGCGAAGAAACCCTCACAGCTTGTGGGTATAACGGGAACCCTCCCAGCTTGTGGGTAGACACCATCCTAGCCGAGCCAGATGTTTATTGGGAACCCTCCCAGGCTTTTGAATTATAGGAACCCTCCTAGACCTGTGGGTAGAAACTAACTTAGTTCCTAAACTCTGGTATCTAACTTTAATCCTCTGATTGGGAACAATGTGCTGAGGCCACTTTCCCTTCTGCAGCGCACCGAGTTCTGGGCACGGGCCTTGCTCGGTTGCAAAAGGTGAGAGAAAGAAGGAGAGAGAGAAAGAAAGAGAGAGAGAAAGAGATAGAGTCATCATTTGGGGCTGTGGGAAAATCAGTTTGCCCTGCCCTTGTTTGTTTGTTTTGCTGTCAGTCAGTCACACTGTCAGCACAGCACTGCACATCTTTGATCCACTGCACTGTGTGTTTAGTCAGCACTGACGCCGTCCACACTTGTCTGTCCTTCCCTCTCTTCAGTGGCCATTTCTCAGCACAGGTCTGCCACTGGGCGTCGCCACTGCCATCCCAGGTCTTTTCTGACTGTTTGTACAGTTTTCGCCTTCATCAGGGCCATCTGGGGCTGGCAGAGCTCTGCTGCCACTCACAGCCCCACCCCCAGTGGAATCGAAAGATTTTAGATCCAGGGACTTCAGTTTAGTGCCCCTGGCCCAGGGTTACAGGTGCTTGGTAGCAGCTTTTCTGCCTTTTGGCAGGGCCATTTCTCTGTTTTTGGCCCACAGAGCAGGTCAATCCTGCCAATCAAAACCCACTTTGGGCTGCCAAAAGCTAAACCCACTGTTTTGAGGAGTTTGGAGCACAGCCTTGTTTTTTGGCTCCAAAACTATGAGCGGACACCCTAATCAAAGATTTTTGGGAGATCCGAGCTGGTTTGGTGGGGACATCAGAAAAAACCCCCCTTCACATTACCATCATCTCATCATGCATTTCTGAGTCCTGTATTTCGTCTTCAGAAATCCGTTCTGATTTTCAGCCAACCCCCTGAGTTTCAGCTTAGTGGGGGGGTTGCTGAGTGTTGTGCCTTTGCGTGGGTAGTAGAGCCACTACTAGCTCTAGGCTTCTCTTCCCATGTTCTTGTGTTTTGGTGGGGAGAGAAGCCATCTGAGGCTCCTAGGCGGCCTTCACCCCTTGGAACCTCTCGCCTTGGGGAAGTAGTTGAGTCTACACGGCCTAGGCTGCAGGAGTCCCCCTATCTCCCTTGTAGGTTGGGCCGGAGTATGCCGTAGTGGCGTAACCCCATTCTCTTCTGCCTTGGCGTTGCTCTTAACCCACATTTTCTATTTTTTTTGGCACTCGCTTGTCTTGTTGTGGTTTTTCGGCCACGGCACCATGGTGTGTCCCCCTGGGTTGTGTCCTCATGGGGGGGTGTAACCAGACAGGCGAGCGCGTTCGCATCGCGGATCCAGAAATGTAGTAATTGTAGCATATTCAAGCTTATTTGTGCACATTCATTACTTCATCTTGTGCACATTCAGATTCCCCAATGATACAATGATGCCCTGTGCCTGTGCCTGCCTCAACATTGACATGATTCGTGGAGTCATTTCCATTCCTTCTCGCAAGCGCAAACGCTTTAAAAAAGATATAGGCAAATTAGTCACGAAGTCTCATATTTCCTTGTGGTCGGCAAGCTCCATCTTAGAGAAGGTAAGAAGTGTACTTGCTTGCTTCCCGGGGCTACGCCTTCTCACGGATTACCTTGTTGCTATTGTGCAACATGGTCACAAAATCGATTACGATTGCGTGCTCCCTATCACCTCACGCGCGCATGAGCAAGCGAGGTTGTGCGCGTCCTTTTTGGGCTCCTGGCAAGGGCGTCCTATGTGTGGCACCCCATCCAATAAGTACATAGCGGTGGACACCAGTGATTTTGACCTTCGAACGTTACATCTATCTAACCCGTCGGGTCAAGTACATCGTTTCATAGATCCCCATTTGCATATTATCCAAAAATAGTCCAGCCTCTGTGGGTCCGGTCGTCCGACAATTTAGCAGATGCGGTGTCGAGGAAGGGTTTAGACCCCAAAGAGGCGTCATTGAAGCCGGCCCTATATGGCGTGCCTAGATCATTTTTAAGTGCGCCCTCAAATAGACTTCAAATAGGCTTCGGCAACCAATGCCAAATGCCCATGCTACATTTCTCGGGAGAGGGACCCGGGGCGCTCCGCGCAAGATTGTCTCAAAACCTCGTTGTTCAATCTTCCCCTCTTGCATGCATGTCCTCCGTGGACCATCATAGGTCAATTCCCTTGTCATCTCCGTCGGTTTCTGCATGCAAAATGCCTTGTCATTTGCTCGCTTTGGGAGGGGTGCCCGTGGTGGCCCTTTCTTCTAAGTCTATTTGACATTTTCACCTGTCCCTTGATCCTTCTTCCAAGGCCCGGGATGTTTCGCAACTTCTTGAATCGGCCTCTTCCAGAGCCAAGGAAGCCCCTGGTTTGTGTGCTATTATGCGTAAAGTGTTTACGGAGAAAAATTGCAATGAAGCAGCGATCCAAAATAATTTGTCGAAATGAGTTGCGTCTTTAAAGCACTACAACACGGCTTTCAAGCTTTTCATGGGAGTGGTTTTGGAGTTGAATTATTCCTTCCCTGAAGTTTCATTGCCTCAATCCGTCAGCATTTTGTGTACAATGCATCTCCTATCTCCTTCCCAAGCACGGAGTGCTTCTTCTGCCTTGCTTTTTTTCCATCTATGGATGGGTTGAAGTGTGACCCGGCGGTGCAAGCTGTGCGCAATCGTGTTCCGTGGCAGTGCCTAAGTACCGGGTTCTTTGCAATCGTGAGCAATTATTTAATTTTTTGTTTAAGCAAAAATTGGACCGCACTTCCAAGGTGCAGGTGAGGGCTCCTACAACAATTATGCTCCGCCTTTTCATGTTGTATCGCAGTTTCAACTTGTCGAATATGAAGAGGCTTAGGGCTGATGAGAAGTGGTTGATGCCTACGAGGCGCACGGGGATGGGCTACGGTGCGGTGGGATCGTATTTTACAAATTCCTTATTTGCCTCATTTTGGCCCTTTCACGTTGATTCAATTGTATATCTCTCTCACTCCCGAAGGTGCGTCTTCCGATGGGGGTGAACCCGGTCCTTTGTTCATTGGCGTTGTTCGCCCTTTTTGCCCCCTTTCGCCTTCAAGGTTGGGCGCTATCACTAAGGATATTTAGGCGCAAGCTGGAATCAATGTTTCCATTTTTCAAGCTCATACCACAAGGGCGGTGGGGTTGGCGCTTTTGCACGCATTGGGAATGTCCGCGGAACAATCCGATGAGATTGGGGGTTGGGCTAATTTGAGTGCCTTCTCTCTTTCTTATTCACGTTTAGGTGCATCGAATGTGCTGGCTTCTGCAACTCAGGAGAAGTTAGTGCACAGATGTCCAACGGGTTGGTGCGGAGCCGCCGCCTCTCCTCGTACTCCTTCTAGCAAACAAGCCCAAAAGGAAGGGGTGAGGAGGAGGCGGAGCACCAAGACGTTGGACCCGCCCTTCCAACCCATGTGTCTCCTGAAGTTTTCCCTTCACCAGCAGTTTCGAGTCGAAGAGTGTTGGTTAGGCCTACCGGTTGGCGCAAGTCGCCGAGACATGGGGAGAGGGTGTTGCCCGCGAAACGTAGTGCATATATGCAGCCTTTTTTCCTCTGTTTCCCGCGGAAAGCCGGGGAGATGTGGAGGCAGTACAATGCGCGCATGAAGCTCAATGCGCAGTATCAGGAGATGTATTGGGCACGGAACAACTTGATTCACCGGTTTGTAAAATGGGGCCAAATTCATGAACTGGTGAGTGGCAGCTTTGACGATGTAGAGCGCCCTGAGCTTCTGGAACTCTTGCGCATTCGTACTGCTTCATATAGTGGCTCTTTTGCCAAGCATTTTCTCAAGGACAAGCCCACACCCAAGCAATATTTTGCATTGAGGCATGCGGTTGAATTCTTAGCCGAGAATGATTTCTCTGGGGAGGGGGATGAGCAACCGATGGAAACCCTCTTGGTGCTCCGTCCCCTCCTCTTCCCTTCCTCCCTCGGCTCGGTTGCTAGAGGGAGTACGATGAATGGAACCGCCTTTGGGTTAAGTTGCGTCACTGTGTCCAGCAGAAAATGGCTGTGGAACATTGCCTGAACTCCGCATGTTAGGAACAATGTGAAAAGGCGCCTCTGCAGCACAAGACGGGCTTGGAGTGTGTCACTCCAACCCCGTCTTGTGCTGCTTTGTTGCCTTTGCTCCTTCCCCCGGCTTGTTCACTAGGGGGAGTATGCAGATCCTCGTTCTTGCGGACAAAGCACAATCCTGATATATTGAATCCCGTTTTGTTTTGTGTTTCGTGGCTTTGTGCTCTTGCAATGCTTCAGAATGTAGCCCCTTCAGAGCCCTTGGGGGGAGGGACCAGAATGTCATCTGCACCCCTACCCTGGCAACATGAAAAGCCATCCCAAGAAGTGAACTTGGACATCACGATGACTCCTACATGGCCCATAAGGTTCCCCAAATCAAAATTAACCCACAAGGAACCCAATGCAAGATGGGGGGGGGGGGCATTGGGCATGCTTCGTATCCGGGCAGGGACCCTATAGCAACATCTCTGGGAAATCAGGGCCAAAATAGGGAGAAAGATGTCCTTGATTAGTGCCCT
Organism: Eutreptiella sp. 'Long Island Sound 2002'; assembly: GCA_964036045.1. Taxonomy (NCBI): domain Eukaryota; phylum Euglenozoa; class Euglenophyceae; order Eutreptiales; family Eutreptiaceae; genus Eutreptiella; species Eutreptiella sp. 'Long Island Sound 2002'. The sequence goes on from OZ038394.1 coordinate 12,827,608, forward strand.
AGATATTTTGATGAAATCCTGCAGGTTTTGAAGTTGAAAGCCCAAACCAAAGCAGCAAGTAGAGCAAGAACAGGATGTGGATCGAATCAATGAATGGTTTTGAAATCCAGTGTATCACAGAAGGGCTGCAGATAGACAATGCAGGTATAAACACAAAGATTCAATCATCAATGGATAATACAAAAGATTTTATATGAAAACTGGACTGACTCTGGCCTCTCAGATAGCATCAGGCACTTCATGTGCACTCTTTTGGGTGAAATGGTGCTGGTTAGGAATGTGGGGCATAGATGTCAGGCCAACACAGAAAATGACTTGGCCAAGCAACTGAATTCAGAAACAGTTAAAAAGTAGAACCACAATAAGTGGTAGAAACAATTGTGTATAGGGGTCTTGGGGTGGGAGACCACTAGGCTTAACCTCCAAGGCCTAAAGCATGAAATGCCTATTTTATTTCGGTATATCCTCCATGAAGGAAGGTACGTCCGCTCAGTTGAGTGGCAGGGGTGAACTTCATGGGGGGGCTAGGGTTACAACCCTAGTTACTTTGAGAAAGTGTACTTTAGGCTTCAAAAGAGAGATAAAAATACTTAAGTTAGTCTGAGCATCAACAAAAGGGTTTTAAGGGGGGCTTTGCCTGGATCAAGCCCTCCAAGAAAGCCATGGCAGTGACTTTTTCTTACTCCCCCCTGGAGTACTAGTTAGCTAAGCTAGTAGGACCAAGGAAAAAGGCTCAAATATTCCCAAAGTCACCTCAGAAAGTGCATTAAACTTACCAAAAACATCCTCATCAGCTCATAGAAGCCTATCAGACTGTAGGTACCCTCGAAAAACAGTGTAATGTACCGTGTATGATGTCCCTTCGATGGGGCATTCCTCAAATGTCGCCGGCGTGCGACGAAAACTTTTGGTACAAATTTGGGGGTAGTGGGGTTCGAGCCCAGGAATTCCTCCCTAGAGCACATGTGCTTGCCCACTAGGGTACAGTTGACCGCTCTGATGCGGTCGGCTATCGCTGTATAAACAGCGTTTCACTAAACGTCCTGACCAAGGGCCAGGGCGGAGCAATACTCCCAATGGAGGACACAAATCTCCAGGAGCTGAAAAAAATAGAAAATGTAACCAACAGGGAGTGATTCCTGCGGTTTAGCGAAAGGGGTAGCGATTTAACAAGTCAAAATCGCTAAAAATTGACAAAATCCCGCGAGAAATCGTAATTTTTACACCAAACCCAAAGTCGCAGACAAGCGCAAAGGAAGCGGACTTCAAAAACAAGGTTGCGCAAGCATAAACGGCTTTTGAAAAAGAAGGTATGAGCCGTAGTGACGCGTTCCCGTGGGGGGCCGGCCACGGGACGCTGCGGGACACGCGCAAGTGAGCAGGCAGGCAAAGCACTACGCTCACAGGGGCATCAATGCGCTCATGTCATGTGACAAAGCGTTTCAGAATCCTTGCCACTCTGCAAAGAGGGAACGAAAGTATGTACAGCAACACATCAGGATATGTACACATGGGGTTAAGACTGGACTGGGGTAAGGGCATCACAGGACCATAGACACTCAGTCCCAACTCATATCCCAATCCCAGGTCCGACCCTCTCAGTGGCTGATGGGGGCGGGGGCTCAAACACAACCCATGCCCTGCTCAGTCCGGACCCTGAAACCCTGCCGATAGGGGGGGGTGTCCCGCCCAGCCACACGCGAGTTCCTGGGAACCAAGGCGCTCCAAGGCCAACCGACAGTGGCCCCCTATGCTCCCTTAATGGCGGGTCCCAACTCCACTCTGGGCCAGAGATATGGCCCCGCCATTATCACCCAGGAGTTGGTAGCTGAAAATGGGCTGTTTCAGCCCAAACTGAAATTAACTCAAAAATCCCCAAAATTGACCCCTCGTCCGGACCCGCCAGAGGTAGGGACGAGGCAACTGACCCTATGCCCTTCGAGTACGAACCCCCTGGAGCCCTCACCCAACCTGGTTCCCTCTGAGGTTCCGGCATCAGGGCAACACGGATGAGTCAAGTGGGGCCATGATGCCAAAATTACCAAAATTGGCGTCATTCCCACGCGTGGCTCGCCCGGCCAAGGTAAGGCCGATGGCTCACAGGGTAGGAGGCAGGACCTAGGACTTATATCTGAGTGTACAACTTGGAATTAGGTCCGGGCTCCCTATGGGCTTAGAGAAATGGGGCCGCCAATTGACCACACGGAAGGGGGAAATTGGGGTCCCAAAATGGGGTCATTTTGGCTGCTTGAAATGAGCCAAAATTCGGTGTGCTCCCAATAGTATATCTCCACGCCGGCTTGGAGATCGGATCCGCCATCCCATACGCGATCCACCGGGAGTCAAATGGAGACTCCCATGACCTTGGCTCTCAAAGATCTCCATGCCACTTGGCGTGGTGACGATCCCAATTGGGTCCACAAATGTCAAAATTGCAAAATTGCCCACACTCACTTTGGGCTAGCGCCTTAACGAAGGTGGCTCCGCTTCGCCCACGTGGTGTGTGGACCATGGGGACCATTACCCATAACACCCCTGTCATATATGGTCCATTGGTCCACGCGTCCGGCGTGCACGAGGGTTAGAACATAGTGCACGGCGGGCAGCAAAAGTGGAAAATTGCTCAAAATGGCCAAAAATGCGCACACTCATGGTTGGGGCAAATGAGGCACATGCTCGACTCGGACCGGAGTGTGCCATAGGATTGGTATCAAGTCATATGTGTCCAACATATCTTTTGGGCGTCGCCCAACTCCTCCGGTATTGGGAATGGCAGGGTCGCCAAGTGAGCCCATGATTTGGGATAGTCCCAAATCGCCAACATGGCGGCCACGGTATGCCAAGCCTAGGAGGAGTTATTCGCCGGGTCCAAGGTATGTTGGGCACCGAAGTATGTACCCTCATATCATACTTGAGTCATGATGTCAATTGAGCGCAACGTTGAGATACACGGTCGCCACTTGACATCATGACGGGCCAAAAATGGCAAAATTGGCACAAGCACACACAAAAGTGCCTTGAAAGGTGCATAATTATATTATAATATCTTCGGCTTGGATCGTGCAATCACTTAATCCTTCTACACACAATGACTTGACACCAATGACCTTCGATCCCACATATGTGCTCCACTTGGGGCGCCTTGAAAGGTTACGAGCGCTGCTTCCCAAGTGGGCACACGAAAATATGGAAAATTGTAAAACACACACCTTGCTCCCAACGCATCGCTTCGGGTTCACCACACAAGCTTCCCTTCACGAAGGTTAGGCTTGCAATTGATCGTGGGGAGTATGGAGAAGGGGCTTGCACAATATGAGGTCCATTGGCGGGCTTGGCTTGGAGTAATGGACCCGCCAAATGGGCACGCAACACAACACATGGCACATACCACATATTGCCCCAAAAGGTAGCTCCCACCACGATATGTCATGCCCCTCCAAGGGCATAACTTTGTGTCTATCGCTCATAGGAACTCAAGGAGAGTTCCTATGCAACACCAACACTTGCGCGCTACACTCGAAAGTTATCTTAACGCACGCAATATCATGGCCAATGAGTTATAACGCAAACTCTACCCTCTTGACCATGATCCATTACACTAGCGCGCACGTGTGGAAACGCAAGGCATATAAAGCTTCCTAAATTACGTCGGGAGTATTGTGAATACATCCCACGTTTCTTTATCGTAATTCCTCGCAAGCAACACGAGATATGACCTTCACAAGTGGCCTCACGAATCAACTTTATTTTGCCCATATCTTTAAGACAAATGGAGGGCAGGATAAAAGGGAAGTTGATTCGTGCATAGGGAAGCACGTAGGTCCACTCGAAAGAGGTCAAATCAAGTGCGGGGATGTCGAAGTCGAAAATCCGATTTCGACATCCTGAAAAATTCGGATCAAGGTTGCGAGTATTAATTATGAAAATTGCGGAAGCGTCCATGCAGTTCCTGAAGGCTTTGGAGCCTTCGTGACGGATAGCGTTAAAATTTCCATTATAAACAGTTAAACTGGCGGTTACGGTAAAGTCGCGATCCAACCGCCAGCAGTCAAAACAGTGAGTATCAGAACGGAAGCATAAAAATTGACGGAAACAATATGAAAATAAAACCCTGTTGATTCCTGATATTCTGATACACAAATCTCCGCTGGCGGTGCATCGGTTGCCGATGCGGGGCTTTACGGCACGGAACGGAGCGTCTTCCCTTCCGTGCATGGGGTTAGTGGACCGGAGACCGTAACCTAGCCATGGGGTTCTGGGTACCGCTTCACCCCCCTCCTTAGAGCAAACCCTGGGGGGGCTCGATAACACCCAAGCATGGCAGCGGGTACCCAGGACCACTTCCTGAAGGGGGGGGGGGTGTCACATCCTCACCTCAGTAAGTCACAGTAAGATAGGTATCCCACAGTGGGATAGGTATGCTGCTGTAACAGCTCGTAGCACATGTATAGTATCAAGTATCAAGTCCCGGGTCCTGGCGGCGATTGTTCGGCATCCAAAGGACCCGTTAACCCATACCAGGCGCACCGGGTGCCGGCTGCTACGGTCACCACCACAGTGGCAGTGGCATACACGGCCAACATAGGCGACACACGACGACCGAGGTGGTCCCACAAGTCGAGAGCGACCACAAAGATCCATCAGGCTACCCCAAGCTTCCCAAGGCCCGCCGACTGGGGAGAGTCCCCACGGGTCCTTCCTCGGGCGCACCATGTCCATATCCATACGACGCGAGTCCAGAGTGCCATAGTCGAACTCCTTAAGAACCCCAGATCTTAAGGGAACTCCTCCTGAAGGGATCCGGCATCAAGGCCGTCTTTTCCCTCGCCCTACTGCCACGAAGGCCATACATGAGGGAGTCCTCATGCAGTGTGGGCGGAGGCGTCGACTCCTCAAACCACCAGTTTCCCAGGCAGACTGACCGAGGTCAGGAGCACCGGAGGCCGCCATCCGAATGCAAGTGCGTCTGCGAATCGGTAGGCTCACACTGGGACTGACAGTGGCGGACCGCTGGGAGTGTAGTCAGGCAACTGGGCTTCCCGCCTGGCGCCATCAGGATCTCCACACATCACAGCGTATAGGGCAACACGGTATCACAGGCACTCAAACAGAAGAACATGTAATCAAGTACTGGTTCAGGCTGGACCAGGCTGTAAGAATATGTACACGGCGACTCAAGGCGCCTCTGTATCCCGATTCGTGGTGAAAAGCAGTCCATCCCTCAGCGATGGGCTGATGACACTTAACATACAGATGCACATATCCTGGAGGGCAGAAAAACAAGCAATAATCTGGGTAAATAGGCGTGTAAACACGCTCTGGACAGAGCGCCAAACCACGCCACGGTCAGGATAAGGCAATGCAGGAGGGTGGACAGGAAAACGCCTGAGTTCAGGCCATATATAGTCTCGAGACACACGTCGACTGGTCTGGATTCCGCAAATGCCATGGAACCAGACCACACACTCAAAAATCGCAATGCCGATGACAGCGGCATCCGTTGCGCAACGTCGTATGGGCTTTAAGGCCCCAAGAGCTCAGAAAAATGAAGGTCAGTCGCCCTGCCCGGTTTCCCAAGGATTCAGCAGGGGGGGAGTGACGAGTATGAGAAGAGAGGGGCCATCCTCCTCTGGATTCAGCAGGGAGGGGTATATGGCCACTCTGTCACCGAAAGATGGAAGAGAGCAAGCAAGTAAGGGACGATTCGTCGGCCTCACAAGCGCTCATAACACATCAGGGGAGAGCTCAGGGCGCTGATCAGGCACCCCTGGCTGCAATCGCCCGGGTGAGCGCTGCCAAGTCCGAAACGTGGATCTTGGTCTTGTGCTTGCGGATGTACTCCATGAAGGGAGTATTGACCCGCGGCACAAACGAGGAGACGGGTTCCCAGGTGTCGTGGGACGGCCCATAGCCTCGCCAACGAACCTTGAACTCCAGACCTCCGGGTGCCGAGGCCTTCGGACGCTGAGCCAGGATCTTCTCGACAGTATAGTCGTCCTGCTCAGCATAGTCGTCGTCCGAATCGGCCTCATGTTTGGCGTAGTCCAGGGACACATGACGGCCACGGAGGTCGGGTTCCTGCACACGGAGTTGACTCTCGTGGCGCTCCCGGAACTGTCCGTGACCCACCTTGATGCGGTAGGTGTCCTCACCAATCCTGCGGACCACCTCGCCGGGTGTGAACCAGGTCTTGGTGCGGTGGGTGCCCATGGGGCGGGGTCTGATCACCCACACCGGGTCTCCCACCCTGAACTTCTGCGCTGTCGAGCTCGGGGCGGACTTCTGACGCTCAGCATGCTCCTTCTCAAGCTGCTGGCGGATGTCCCGCGCCGTTTGCTCTTGCCGCGCGAAGAACTCCTTGGCATCCATAGCCATGCCATCACCAGACAAGGGAAGTCCCCTACCCAGGGGGTCCCTGCCAAACAGAATCTGGTGAGGGGACAAACCGCCCGGAGTGGGGGTGTCATGATGGGCCTTCAGAGCAGGCCACATCTCCTCGAACCAGTTCCGCCGTGGATTGGTGATGTGGATCTTGCGCAGCTTCTCGAACAGCTGCCGTCCCGCCACTTCAGCACGGCCGTTAGACCGGCTGAGATAGGCGACGCTCTTGGCATGACGTATCCCCATGAGGGAACACATAGCCTTGAACCAGCCACCAGTAAACTGGGGCCCTCGGTCACTGCAAATGGTGCGGGGGATGTCAAAGACGGTCAGCCAATGACGAATCATCATGACTGCCACTTCCTTGGCAAGCAACCCCTTTTTGCGTGCCGGAACGGCTACAACGTAGCCGCTGTGGCGGTCCACACAGAGAACCACACAGTCAAAGGTCTCCTTGCCAATGTGCACTTCGGGCATGGAGAAGACGTCCATGGCCACACTCTCCATGGGCTGGTCAGGAACCGGGGTCCATTGGGGTTCCCCCTTGACGTTCCGGTTATCGGGATTGCAGGCCTGACAGACCGAGCAACCCTTCCTGACCTTCTTGATGGCGGTGTAGAGAACGATATGGTCGATCTCGAACCGACGCTGCATGTCAAGAGCTTGCTTCTTGACCCCTGGGTGCAGCATGTGGTGGTGCCAAGCTTCACACAGCTCGAGCACCCGGGACTCCGGTACTAGCAGCTTACCATTCCGGTAGAGCTTGCCGTCTTCCTCGGTCAGCCCCTTTGGCCACTTCTGCCCGTCGTCAGGGTCGGTCACAGCCCTATACTCGGCCGCAAAGGCCTCAGACTTGGCGTAGTCGTCGGTCCAGTCGTCCTGGAGGCAAGACTCCGGGAAGAGGTGCTTTTCGGACTCAGACCCCTCAGGGGCGAGTACTCTGACCGCTCTGCTCACCCTCGTTGCGAGGGGGGCATCCGCGGCAATGACGACGAAGCATTTAGCACCCTCCTCCTCCATCAGGCGCTCCATTTCAATGATCCTCTTGGCTTCAGCGGTCTCAGCCTCATCGCCATGGGCAGAGATGTCCTGCATGCCCTTGCTGGCGGGATAGGCCCACCTACTGAGACAGTCCGCCACGGTGTTATCCTTTCCAGGAATATAAACAACCGTAAGGTCGAACTTGGCCAAGGTCTCGTGCCATCTTGCCCGTCGGGAGGCGGGACCTGAGGGGGTGTCCACGTGCTCCTTGTGCCACGACTGCAGACTCTGATGGTCGGTGCAGACGGTGACGGGATGGAGGGCTATGTACCCAGCCCATTTCCTGAGAGCCATGACGATGGCATACGCCTCCTTTTCACGGGGCGTCCACGTCCGTCTCTGGCCTTCCGCCAGGACTCGGCTCCAGAAAGCCACGGGCACGTGCCTCCCGTCGTCAAGCACTTGCTCCAACACAGCGCCAATGGCGTAGTCGGAAGCGTCGGTGCGTAGGACGAACCCTCGGTCGGGATCCACGAGGTGCAGACCCACTGCGGATAGCAGCGCCTGCTTCATCCCCTCAAAGGCACGGTCGGACTCAGCTGTCCAGACCAGAGCCTTCTTGGACCCCTTCTTGGTCTCCTCTCGGTTGCCCTTGAGCATGGTCGTCATGGGGGCTGCATACTCGGCATACATCTTGATATACCCCGAGTAGTAATTGCAGAACCCCAGATACGCCCGTAGCTCAGAGACCGTTTTGGGCTTTTCCCAGTGCTCGATCGCGGCCACCTTGCCAGGTATGGGCTTTCGCTGCCCGTTCCCAACTACGTGGCCCGGGAAGACCACCTCGCTTACCGCAATGGTGGCCTTGTCACTGCTGCCCGTGAGTTTGTGCCGAACCAGAAGGTCCAGCACTCGAGTGACGTCCCTTTCGTGTGCCTCCAGGAGCTCCTCGTAGCTCATGCTGGGGTCCCCGGACGCGATGATCACGTCGTCCACGAAGGGGTCCGCACAGTCGCGCACCGGCTCAAGCAGGTTCTCCAGCATCCGCTGAAAAGCCGCATTGCCGTTGGTAACGCCCATGGGCATCACCTTCCACTGGAGAGGTCCAAGTGGGGTGCTCATGGCTGTGCAGGCACGGGACTCTTCGGCGAGAGGCATCTGATGATAACCATGTTTCAGGTCAATCACCGTGAAGATCCTCCGCCGGTGTTGCTTTTGCAGCATGTCCTCAATGAGGGGCAGCGTATAGCTGTCGTGCTGCGTTTGGGCGTTCAGGCCGCGGTAGTCGACCACGAGCCGCCACTCACCGGCAACCTTCTTGGGGACGACGAAGCAGGGAGAGGCCCACTCGGAGTGGCACGGCTCAAGCCAGCCTCTCTGGATGAAGTCACGGAGGATCTTCTCCATGGCCTCTTTCCTCTCGCCCCTCAGGGCAAACTCCCGGTGGCGATACACACGGGGGTCCTGCTTCAGTCGTATCTTGGCCTCGCCATACGGTCCACGCACCGGTGGGGGAAACACAGGCTTACCGCTGAAGAAGGTGTCACCATACTTCTGCTTCAGCCTGGCCCTCAACGCCTGGATCTTGGGGCAGTCATCGGACTCCGCCTTGGCTTTTCCGGGCACTTGAACCACGGAGCTTACTTGAGGGGTAGCGACCCCGCTCGCTTTCGGCTCAGGCGGTCTTCCCAGGTGGCCCAAAGGGCCATCTCTGGTCTTGCCTCGGAATAGATCGCCGTAGGTGGGTGGGTTACCCCCGATTGGCTCGTCCTGGCTGGACAGGTGGTCCAGTACCCTCCTTACGAAGGTATCTCCATCATAGGAACCAGAGACGATCGAGTCCACTTCCCACCAGGCTTTGTCCTGGCCTTTGCCCTCACGCTGGTTTCCCCAGTCGTGAAAGGGCTGATCCATATACCCCTGAACCAGATCCCACTCCTCTTCAGTGAGGGGCTCTTCCGAATCCGATTCTTCGATGTCAACAGGGGGAACCGCAAAGCATTGCCTCCAAGGCTCCGCTATGATGCGGTTGACACACACGAAGTCCGTGGTGTCGGCCTGATCAAGGCCCCCATCCACGTATTGGAATTCCGTTGGCCATCTCTGGGGTGGCATGGGCTGTCCCTTAGCGTCCTGATAGACACTCTCTCCAGCCGGTAGGACGACCTTGTTCAAGGTCATGTTGGTCAATGAGGCTACCCAATGTCGGGTACTTTCCTCCTCGGTGCATCCCATAGGAACAACCAGCACTGCCTTGGAGCGGTCCTTGCGAATCTTCGCTATCGCTCTTGGAATGTCCCAACGGGGGCAATGGATCCACATCAGTCCCTGATGCGGACCCCAGTGCTTCTTCCACGCGGAGTCCTGTGCGCTCCAGTACTTCCCACACACCCGCAGATGGGCGGAGGTTCCTGAAGAGAACGCATCCAGGGCCAGATCCGAAGCTCCCAAGTCCGCGACAACTCGGCTCGCCACTTCCGGCCTTACGCCGTACTCCTGGTTTGCAGGACCAGTTGGCTCAGTGTCCAGCGCGGCCACTTCGAGCTGATTGCGTTCGGGGTGGATCCATTGGCATTCCACATGGTGCTCAGGTGACGAAAGCCACGAGAGCTGGTCGTCCTGGTACAGGGTCATGGAAGCCTGGGCCGGGAGGACGCCGGAGTCCGTCTCCATCATGAAGTCGTACCCGACGATCATGTCCCAGTCCATCTCGGCCTCGTAGAAGCTACCGTGCAGGAGGATTTCCTTGCCGAGGTCTGGGCGGCTCAGCTCACGATGGTTCACGAACTGCAGCCCAATGGCCGCTTCCTTCGTGCCTCCCACCATGTACTGGCCGTTCGCCACCTTCAGCCTGACAGGCTTCCGACTGTCGGTCAGACACTCTGGTGGAAGTAGGCCAGCCTTGACCAAGCTGACTTGAGCTCCCGTGTCGACCAACACGTCGAAAACCTTTTCCACTTCCCCGCATAGGGCACGGACCTTAAGATGCAACTGCCGCTCGCGACCGACACGGCGCACGGCGTGCAAACTCAGGATCTCCGGCCGTTCCAGAAGCTCCACAAGCGACTGGTGCAGGTCGTGGACAATGGGCTCAGGCTGCCCATCTGCAGCATCCAGCTGCGGTCCGGGTGATCCTCCGATACTCTCGGATAGATCCTGTAGTACATCAAACACATTCTTGGTCGCGAAGGACGGACGGGTGCAAGGGTTCGTGCCTTCACTTGCCCTCACCCCGCCTCCGCGACTGGGCGCCGGACCGGGCCTTCCGCCCGCGGCAGTCCCCTTGTGCTTATCGACTCCCGACTGGGATGGTTCGGCGCTTCCCACGTCACCATCCTGCGACCGCCCTAGCTGGGGCCCTTGGCTGCAGGGGCTCCGCTAGGGGGCGTCGGTTGTGGAAGAGGGGGTGTTCTCCTCGGCCTCAACGTCGTTGACGCCCTTCTTCCTCCTCTCACCACGAGTAGGCTTCTTGTTCTTGTCCTTGTTCTGGTTGTTCTGGTTGTTCTCCTTGTTCTTGTTGTCCGACCTGGGGACCCAGTTCCGCTTGATCTCCTGGATCTCCTTGGCCAACTCGGTCCCCACCGACGACATCAGCCTGGCCAGCTCGTCCTTGTCGACCTCCATTTTGGCTTCCCGGATACCCGCGGGCGCACGCTTCTTCGACCCGTGCGCCTTCTTGTAAGCCTCCGTGTCGGCCTTGTGGACGGGGCATGTTCGGTGGTCATGGTTGAAGCCTCGCTTCCTCCCATAACACACGAAACAGCCCTGAGGGTGAGCTCGTATGAACTCCCCAAAGGACAGCGGAGGGTCGCCAATGCGGCGAGGGTCCCTCTTCTCCTGCTTCCTCCAACCCTGCTGCAGGGGCTTCCAGTTTGCCGGCTTGATCCCCGCGCTCAGGTTCTTGGCCACGAAGGCACACACGGCCACTTCGGAGGGCTCATCGTCGTCGTCATCGTCGACGAGAGTCTCATCGCCGCCGGCTCCCGCTGGGTCCATGGCATCTTCCCCGCCAGGTCCCTCGCCAACGTAGTTGACGTCGCGGTCGCCGGGCCTCAACCCGCGGGTGTGGTGGAGGTTTCGGTACTCCTTGAGTACTTCCTCGCCAACCCACTCCAGGATCTCGTCGCAGCTCATCCGCGCCGGGATGGGCTGCAGACGGATGGTCTGGCCGCTCAACTCACAATCGTCAAGGCGCCACATCGCGGTCTTCTCGCGATCGCCCGAGACGGTGATGAGAAGAGCGTTCCGCAGGGAGTGCCGTTTGACATCCCGGGCCACGTTCTTCTTCGCCCAAGCCACCACGTTCGCATGATACTCCTTCGGGAGCATCATCTTGACCGTGTGGTTGGACTTGGCCCGCTTGGATTCCTCCTTGGTGACCCTCTTGATCCATGCTTCCGGCAGCATGGAGAGCAGGCGAGCCTGCTCGTCACCCTCGTTCCAATCCTCCACGTTGCGGCGGAAGAGGGTGTATTTCCCTCGGAAGTCTCGCCACTCTCGTAGGCGGATCTCCCGTCCATCATGCTCAAGCTTGATGGACTTCCAGCGCTTGGCCGCCACCTGCGGAGCGTCCACCCGCTCCTGCTCGTTGAGCCACTTCTTGGCTTCCTTGAGGGTCTTGATTTTCCCCTCCTTGGTCGCCATGAAGTATAGCTCTCCGAGCACTTCCGGCAGGCGGTACCTGAACCGTTTGAAGACATACTTCTCCGCATCAGCGGGAGGCAGGTCTTCAGTGACGGTCAGCCCCCAATCGTCCAGCTTCTCCAAGAAGCGGTCGAGGTTGAGGGGGTTGCCGTCGTACATGGGGGGCTTGATGTCCTTCAAGTCTTCCCACACGGCGGCATCCGCGGCCTTAGAGACCATGAACGCCGGCCGCGAGGTCGACCGAGGTTCCCATCGGCCTCGCCCACGGACTCCCACGGCCGCCACGTCCATCTCCTCCATGGAATCCCTGTGGCTACGCCGCGGTTCCTCCACGTACGCTGAACCAAAATGTTCACGCCGTACTCTTTCCATGTACGCTTCTTCATCACGGCGCCGGCGGCTGAGTTCAGCGGCCTCCCGTCGTACACCACGCGGCGGGCTGATGTCGAACTCCTCCAGGTCCAGGTCCAGGTCCTCACCTTCGCCGACATCCCACTCCACGTCTCCTCTGGGGACCTCGTCCCTGAGTCCACCATAACGTCCTCCAGCCGTTGGGATTGGCACCGGGCCAGGTGGTGGCCCAGGTGGTGGTGCGGGGCGCCGGGGGCGTACCGGTGTCCGCGGTGGAGCACGGCGGTTGCGGTACTCCGCGCTGAGCCACTCATCACGCCATTCCTCACTGCCACTGCCGGGCGGCACGCGCTCGTTGCGGCGGCCCGCGCTGTGGTGAGAGGGGGCGGTGAGAGAGGGGGCACTGGCACTGGGGCGACTCCTGGGAGCTCCGCCGGGGGCGTGGGGTCTGCCTGGACCTGGTCCGGGTCCCCAGCCGTCGTCCGACGAGCCAGACTCCAGGGGTGGGTGGTCGCTGCCGACGCTCCCGCGGGCTTCCAGCGCGTCCAGCCTCTCCTGCAGGCCGCTGACGACGTTGGTCAGCGACTTGGTCTCGGCCCTGGCGATGTCCAGGTCCTTCTGCGCGCGCGCGGCGACCGTGGAGATGCGAGCCATCTCGCTCTTGCCCGTGTCTACCTCCAGCTCGAGCAACTGGACTCTCCTGCGGACGTAGACAATCCACCGCCAGGTGGTATCCGGGTCGCCGTTCCCTGGTGGGTCGTCGGGGTCCCCAGGGGGTCCTCCAGGAGGGCCTCCGCCGGGTCCGCCCGGTCCAGGGGGTCCTCCCCCGCCCGGTGGTCCGCCTCCAGGGGGTCCACTTGGTGGGCGTCCTCCAGGGGGTCCAGAAGGTCCTCCGCCAGGGGGTCCCGGTGGGTCTCCGCCGGGTCGCCTCGGTGGGTCCGAGGATGGGCGCTTCCTCGTGATGCCGAACTCCATATCGTCATCCTCGTCCATGTCGCCCCACCTGGGCGTCTCGGTCACGGAGGACTCGGAGCTCCGGTAGGGAGGAGGGGGATCCTCATCCTCACCTTCCGGTTCCATGGGGACGTCTCCGCCGCCTCCGCCCGTCCAAGCAACCACTTGGCGATGTCGACGGCCTCGTTCATCCCCGTCACTGGCGGTGAAGAAGGGGTCACTGTCGTGGGGGTGTCCACCCGTTGGCCTCCGCGGCCTCTCGGGGGTCTTCCCCTTGCCCTTCCTCCGTCGATGGGCGGTGGTGCCACTGCTCCCACTGCTGCCCGTGTCCGCCTCATCCAGCTTCATCCTGGAGGAGGCGTCCCCTTCGAAAAGCTTTCGAAGGGTCTCCACTCGTGATCCTCCCGGGGGAGTATCGCGGCGGAGTTTTGGCCTCTGCCTCCTCAATGGCGGCGGCGGTGGCTGCAGCAGCTCGCGCTTCGGCTTCTTCCCGAGCACGAGCCGCCTCGGCTTCCCGGGCCTGCTGCAGCTGCGCCTTCTGCGCCTCCAACGCCGCCAGCTCCGCCTCCGTCTTGGCCTTCTCCTCAGCGACCTTGCGTCGCGCGGCCTCGATGGCTTCCTTCTTGGCGGCGTCCTCCTAGGCCTTAGCCGTTGCTTCGGCGTGGGCCCTTTCCTCCGCCTCCTTCTTTGCCCTCTCTTGGGCAAGCGCCTCTTCCAGCGCCTTCACCTCGGCCTCCTTGCAGGCAATGGCCTCCTGCGTCAGGCGGGCTTCCTCGTCGGCTGCCGCCAACTCACCGTTGACCTGGGCAGTTGCTGCCCCATGGGCGGCTACGGCCGTGAGTCCGGCCGCAATGGCCGCCATGGACTGGGTGTGGATGGCCATGCCATGCGCCCACTCCGCAGCCTCCTCCTGGGCGATGCCGGCGGCGCCCTCCACGGCAGCGCTGTACTGCTTGGCCCGTTGCCGGGCAACCCGACGGTTGCAGGGCACCCCACAGGCGCGCTCACAGGCGCGCGCCACGTCCCTTTCGGGAGCGACGCTGCTGCTGGAGCTGGCCTGGTCGGCCGGCATCCTCCCGCGGTGGGCCGACTCCACGTCGCTGCTGGGGCCTGCTGGGGCCTGTCGGGCCCTCAGGAGCAGCGGACGGGGCTTGGCCTGGGTCTGCTTGGCGACTTGGATGTAGTCGCCAAGGGTGGTGGAGCCGGGGTGGTGACCACCATTGGCCCGTTGGGGACTGGGGGCTGGGGTTCCGCCCTTGGCGCCTTGGGCGGCTTCGGCGGCCAGGGACTCCTGGTACTCCCGCCACCTCCGGTCCCTCTTCTTGTCCCCGGCGGACCGCTTCTCCTTCCCCGGAGACGCGCTGCTGCTGCCCTGCAGCCTGCGCTCGCTCCCCGGTTCCGGGAAGTTCTTCTCGATCACGTCCCACAAGGAGACGTTGATCGAGGCGCCCGACGGGTACACGTTGGGCTCCTCGTCCTCCTCAATCCCGTCGGGACGCAGGCCTTCGCCGGGCCTGTCCGGCCGGGTCCACGTCCTCCAGCGCCTCTGCTGGTGGCGGTACTCGTACCCTTCCGCCCGCAGCCAGTCCTCCACGGCCTGCAGGCGGTCGGGGGCGATGTCCGTGCGGAGCTCGAAGCTCCTGGGCATGCCGCCTTCGCACTGGGGGTGGCTGTGGCGGTAGTGCTGGTCCCAAACCAACCCACGCAGCAGGCGTGCTGCATGGGGGTGGGGCCGCGGCCACGTCCTGCCCGCTTCCTGCCAATTCACCATGGCAGCGGGGGCGTGCTTGGTCTTGAGGTCCTTGGTGTGCACCCGTTCTACTCAACGAACTTGTGGTGGTTGTTGAGGCGGGTGCTGCACCACTGGGCTGGATGTGCGGCTGGTGCTGGTCAGCCGGTGGTTGTGGAGGTGGTTGACGCGGCCTTGCTGGTCGGCCGATGGGACTCCGGGTCGGCCGATGGGGCTGATGCAGGAGTCCGGGTCTGTGCACCTCTTTCACGGTTGCTGCGCGGTCAGGGCGATGCTCTGGACGGCGCTGCGGGCTCCGTGACGAACTCGGCGCTGTCGCTGAGTGGCGCTGCGAGCCGCTGCGCTGCGCTGCGAGACGCTGCGCTGCGCTGCGAGCTGCGAGCTGCGCCGCGCTGCTGCGACGCGCTGCTCGGGGTTGGTGGCCCCGAGTGGCACGCGAGGGTTGGGTAACCCCGCGGCGGTGAAACGCTTTTGACGCGTTCCCGTGGGGGGCCGGCCACGGGACGCTGCGGGACACGCGCAAGTGAGCAGGCAGGCAAAGCACTACGCTCACAGGGGCATCAATGCGCTCATGTCATGTGACAAAGCGTTTCAGAATCCTTGCCACTCTGCAAAGAGGGAACGAAAGTATGTACAGCAACACATCAGGATATGTACACATGGGGTTAAGACTGGACTGGGGTAAGGGCATCACAGGACCATAGACACTCAGTCCCAACTCATATCCCAATCCCAGGTCCGACCCTCTCAGTGGCTGATGGGGGCGGGGGCTCAAACACAACCCATGCCCTGCTCAGTCCGGACCCTGAAACCCTGCCAATAGGGGGGGGTGTCCCGCCCAGCCACAGGCGAGTTCCTGGGAACCAAGGGGCTCCAAGGCCAACCGACAGTGGCTGCCTATGCTCCCTTAATGGCAGGTCCCAACTCCACTCTGAGCCAGAGAAATGGCCCCGCCATTATCACCCAGGAGTTGGTAGCTGAAAATGGGCTGTTTCAGCCCAAACTGAAATTAACTCAAAAATCCCCAAAATTGACCCCTCGTCCGGACCCGCCAGAGGTAGGGACGAGGCAACTGACCCTATGCCCTTCGAGTACGAACCCCCTGGAGCCCTCACCCAACCTGGTTCCCTCTGAGGCTCCGGCATCAGGGCAACACGGATAAGTCAAGTGGGGCCATGATGCCAAAATCACCAAAATTGGCGTCATTCCCACGCGTGGCTCGCCCGGCCAAGGTAAGGCCGATGGCTCACAGGGTAGGAGGCAGGACCTAGGACTTATATCTGAGTGTACAACTTGGAATTAGGTCCGGGCCCCCATATGGGCTTAGAGAAATGGGGCCGCCAATTGACCACACGGAAGGGGGAAATTGGGGTCCCAAAATGGGGTCATTTTGGCTGCTTGAAATGAGCCAAAATTCGGTGTGCTCCCAATAGTATATCTCCACGCCGGCTTGGAGATCGGATCCGCCATCCCGTACGCGATCCACCGGGAGTCCAATGGAGACTCCCATGCCCTTGGCTCTCAAAGATCTCCATGCCACTCGGCGTGGTGACGATCCCAATTGGGTCCACAAATGTCAAAATTGCAAAATTGCCCACACTCACTTTGGGCTAGCGCCTTAACGAAGGTGGCTCCGCTTCGCCCACGTGGTGTGTGGACCATGGGGACCATTACCCATAACACCCCTGTCATATATGGTCCATTGGTCCACGCGTCCGGCGTGCACGAGGGTTAGAACATAGTGCACGGCGGGCAGCAAAAGTGGAAAATTGCTCAAAATGGCCAAAAATGCGCACACTCATGGTTGGGGCAAATGAGGCACATGCTCGACTCGGACCGGAGTGTGCCATAGGATTGGTATCAAGTCATATGTGTCCAACATATCTTTTGGGCGTTGCCCAACTCCTCCGGTATTGGGAATGGCAGGGTCGCCAAGTGAGCCCATGATTTGGGATAGTCCCAAATCGCCAACATGGCGGCCACGGTATGCCAAGCCTAGGAGGAGTTATTCGCCGGGTCCAAGGTATGTTGGGCACCGAAGTATGTACCCTCATATCATACTTGAGTCATGATGTCAATTGAGCGCAACGTTGAGATACACGGTCGCCACTTGACATCATGACGGGCCAAAAATGGCAAAATTGGCACAAGCACACACAAAAGTGCCTTGAAAGGTGCATAATTATATTATAATATCTTCGGCTTGGATCGTGCAATCACTTAATCCTTCTACACACAATGACTTGACACCAATGACCTTCGATCCCACATATGTGCTCCACTTGGGGCGCCTTGAAAGGTTACGAGCGCTGCTTCCCAAGTGGGCACACGAAAATATGGAAAATTGTAAAACACACACCTTGCTCCCAACGCATCGCTTCGGGTTCACCACACAAGCTTCCCTTCACGAAGGTTAGGCTTGCAATTGATCGTGGGGAGTATGGAGAAGGGGCTTGCACAATATGAGGTCCATTGGCGGGCTTGGCTTGGAGTAATGGACCCGCCAAATGGGCACGCAACACAACACATGGCACATACCACATATTGCCCCAAAAGGTAGCTCCCACCACGATATGTCATGCCCCTCCAAGGGCATAACTTTGTGTCTATCGCTCATAGGAACTCAAGGAGAGTTCCTATGCAACACCAACACTTGCGCGCTACACTCGAAAGTTATCTTAACGCACGCAATATCATGGCCAATGAGTTATAACGCAAACTCTACCCTCTTGACCATGATCCATTACACTAGCGCGCACGTGTGGAAACGCAAGGCATATAAAGCTTCCTAAATTACGTCGGGAGTATTGTGAATACATCCCACGTTTCTTTATCGTAATTCCTCGCAAGCAACACGAGATATGACCTTCACAAGTGGCCTCACGAATCAACTTTATTTTGCCCATATCTTTAAGACAAATGGAGGGCAGGATAAAAGGGAAGTTGATTCGTGCATAGGGAAGCACGTAGGTCCACTCGAAAGAGGTCAAATCAAGTGCGGGGATGTCGAAGTCGAAAATCCGATTTCGACATCCTGAAAAATTCGGATCAAGGTTGCGAGTATTAATTATGAAAATTGCGGAAGCGTCCATGCAGTTCCTGAAGGCTTTGGAGCCTTCGTGACGGATAGCGTTAAAATTTCCATTATAAACAGTTAAACTGGCGGTTACGGTAAAGTCGCGATCCAACCGCCAGCAGTCAAAACAGTGAGTATCAGAACGGAAGCATAAAAATTGACGGAAACAATATGAAAATAAAACCCTGTTGATTCCTGATATTCTGATACACAAATCTCCGCTGGCGGTGCATCGGTTGCCGATGCGGGGCTTTACGGCACGGAACGGAGCGTCTTCCCTTCCGTGCATGGGGTTAGTGGACCGGAGACCGGAACCTAGCCATGGGGTTCTGGGTACCGCTTCAGTAGTTCTTAAAGTTCTAAAGGAAATTTTTGCACAGTTGCATCAAAATTTTTATAAACTTTAGAGAAAAGTATTCAAACTCAACCCACACCACAGAGCAGGTGGACAACCCACCTCTCAGGTATGCCAATGTCATCTCACACGCATGCATTGCGTTCGTGTTGGTTGTTTCGTTAAAACGTTAGGGTTGTCAACGCTGTGTTCCTTGGGGGTTCGGGCGCTCATCTCCTTTGCTCTGCACAGGTCAAAACAGGAATGCAAGGTATGCGATACGAATGGAGCGCGCAGCGCGCACGTAGGGTTAGAATATGCGCTGTGCTCGCGATGCATGTGCCTAATTGAGGCATTCACACGCTGTGACGCTTTCCCTGTACCCCAATTCATCCTTGTTCTCTCTTCACAGGTAAGAAAAGAAAGTGTTTGCCCGCGTGTAGCCGTAGCGTTAAAGTAGGGTTGCTTAAAACGCTTAGGCTTGTTTATAACTCGCAATAGGGTTGTTTTGCGTTCGCTTCACTTCGGCATTCACACGATGCATGGTGAGTAAGGTAGGTAAGCCCAGGAGGAGCCCACCTCCTGGTTGAGTCAGTGTGGTCATGGTTCCGTCTCCCTTCCCTGCATGCCTGCACACGATGCATTAAAGGGTAAGCCACGCGAAATGCGCACGGTAAACCTTGTTTAGGTTACCCAGGGGCTCCTCGGTACGTTCTTTAGGAGAACCTGAGGAGTCTCTTAACGCTTGCTTGCTTGACAGGGGTTGTTTGAGGAGAGCGTATTATAGGTCACACTGAGAAGCGTGTAATACGTGGAGTGTACCTTGGTTCCTCAGCCGCAAACACCCCTTCATTGGCCTCTGTTTTACAGGTGGGAGAGGTTCAGGGTGATTGGTGCACGCAGCAGCTGCCTTCGGCGGCTATCCCATTTTTCTGCCCCAGCTAAACAGGGGCGCTGATCACACAATCAATTGACTGCGCCTCAGCCAGGAGTGGCATGGGCAGTTTGACTCCATCGACATCCGCGCTGTGCACGCAACAAGAGCACCCCTTCCTTCCAAGCCCTAGCAGGGAAACGTGTTGTGCCGTCCCTGTTAGGCCAAAGTTGGTTAGCAGCACTGTTTTCTCTTGTCTTCTTCACAGGAGGGTCATTAGGACCCGAGACTTCATTTACAGCAACACCAAGTAGCGTGTGTAGGGGTTAGGGTCAGCAGGCCTGGCAGGAGTTGAGTGCAGGTGATGAGTGCTCACCCTGCCTTCGAAGGCCGGTGCTTGCGTTAGTTGATTCGGGCCCCGCGTCGTTTGACGTCATCCTGACGCCAACCTGACGCTAAATTATCCTGACGCCTTCCTGACGCCACCCTGACGCCTTCCTGACGCATCCTGACGCATCCTGACGCGCTCCTGACGCCTACACCTCTACTCTGACACACATGTGACGCTTGCCTGACGCCATCCTGACGCATCCTGACGCCATCCTGACGCCATCCTGACGCCATCCTGACGCATCCTGACGCATTCCTGACGCCATTGGACTATCGTGACGTTCCCTGACGCCATCCTGACGCCATCCTGACGCCATCCTGATGCTGTCTTGACATTTTCCTGACGTCATCCTGACGCCATCCTGACGCATCCTGACGCAACCTGACGCCATCCGTGATACATTCCTGACGTCATCCTGGCGCCATCCTGACGCCATCCTGACGCAATCCTGACGTCATCCTGACGCTTCCTGACGCATCCTGGCGCGCTCCTGACGCACCGTGCCGCCCTTGAAGCTCCAGGCCCAGTTGGAGTACCTAGGTGCCACCCTAACCCTATCCCTACCTACAATTTTTGCAAAAATTATCCATTTCAACAAAAGAAAAACAGTTTTGCGCACCATTGCACCTACCCTTACCCAATATGGCAATGTAGCATGCAACCAAAACACTTCAAATCATCGAACAGAATCTTTAGAGTAAATTGCAAACGATCATTGTTAGCAAAAATGGACATTTCTTATCTTTCCACTTTCCTTACGGTGCCATTCCGCAAAAACATGTTTTCTCCCCGAACGGCCGGCACCGGGCAATCATGTCGATTTGCTGCTCGGCATTGTGAAGTGCACATGCAAATATGAAGAGCTTCGCCACCGTGTCGTTGTCATAAAGGCCTCCACGGCGCTTCCGCCGCTAAAAAAGCCCGAATTTCTTGATGTTGGAGAAGCAATTCTCAACGATGATACGTTTCTGGGAAACAAGAATGAATATCCACGAATAAGATAAATACACTCCTCCCCGGCCAGGCTAACAACATGACGAATTAAACGAATACCTGGGAAATTGTTCTGTTGTAGAACCGGTTGTAGGCATTCATTGCAACTTGTTGTCCGTGCCGACCTGGTTGCGGAACCATACGGCCCCTTCCACGCCCCATAGCAGCGGCAGCTGCACCACGGCCAAGCCCACGTTGCCCTCTCCCAGCACCACCAAGCAACCTTGGACGCGGTTCTGCTGCAGGTCGTGCTAGTCGCGTTATCATGTTTAGACAAGTACGATAATGCAAATCGCCAAGCCGCATATCCGGCCTAGGTCCGTTCCATACCCATGGCAATGCAGCGTCCATGTCTCGTGTCATGTCAGCGTCACAAAAAACACACAGACGGCGCGCTGACACACAAAGGACACAAACAGAGCGCGCTGACACACAGATGACACACACAGAGCGCGCTGACACACAACGAACACACAGACAGCACTCTGACACCCAAATGACACACAGAGACGGCGCGCTGACACACAGACAGCGCGCTGACACACAGAGAACACACAGACAGCGCGCTGACACACAGAGAACACAAACAGAGCGTCGGAATCCTTGGGAGAGGAGAGATCTTTGCACACTGAGTGCACCTGAATCCCCATTTCGGCGCATGTATTTGACAGCACTGAAGCAAAGCTGTCGGTCGCCTCGTTGCTAGAGGACTGTACTGTGAATGGCATCATGTTCGCAAGAAAGGCTCTGCGCCAGTTCTCCAAGATGTTAATGTGTTTTGTGGGGAACACCAACATGCTGGGCAAAGCGTTGGTGGGCCTTGTCTGATCTTTACGGAGGTGAGGCTGCGTAATGAAGACACTGTTTTCGGGCACCTCGTCAAAAACGCTCATATGGCTTGCCCCAACATCAAAAATTTTGTCCACCAGACAAACACAGTCCCATTTCTGACCAGCCTGATGACAGTTGAGGATGAACTCCTCAATTTGAGTCTTAGCCAGTTGTGCTGCCTGAAGCATCAATCCAGGCAGTGGACAGCGCAGAGAGAGACGAAGCAGATCCGCAGAATTGGCAGCAGCAAATTTCGAAAACTGTGCGCGAACGTGGCCACTTGTATCTGACTGGACCTGGGCATATGGTCCTAAAGCCATCACGATGACCAAGCGTTCTGAAACGGGAGCCTTCTCAAAAGTTGCTTGGAAAGGCGGAAGCCCAGCAACTATGTCTACCACCCTGGTAAGCTGCTCGCACATGCGCTGTTGCGCGCTGACACACAACGAACACACAGACAGCGCGCTGACACCCAAAAGACACAGAAATGACACACAGACAGCGCTGACTCACAAACGACACACAGACAGCGCGCTCATCAATACCTTGGATAGCTTTTGCTCCGCTTCGCGCCTCAACTGCACTTCAGTCATATCCACCTCAGCAGCTCGACGTTGGTTGTGTGCCTTATCCATTTCGACGTCGCGCCTCCTTTGCTCTTCTTGCGTCAGCAAACGTTCTAAGTCACGTCGCATCTTTTTTCCAGTTTCCTGCCAGATTGAGGCTTGAGATTCTGCGGCTTGTCTCATTGCCTTTTCCCTGTCACGCTCCGCTTCGATCCTTCGACAGTACTGCTCCTCCTCCGTCAGTTGGGCCTGTAATGTCGCACAACAATACGGCAGGAGTGAACGAGGTTTCCGAGAGCTCCGGTGTACACCAATAGATATGATTCGCTCCTGGACTAACGCAGGACAATCTGATTACGGGTAAATTGTGACCTCATGCTTGACCTGAATGAACTTCTTCCCACTTTTTTGACTTCTTCACTCTTCCTCCTTCATGAAGTTCCTGACTGTAGCAATGATGGGCGTTGTGTATAAATGGCAGGGACATAATCTGTGAAAAGTTGTAAATTGCACACCTGTGAACAATTTTCTTGTAAACCATTTTCTTCTTTTCGGGATTCGCTGCCGTCATACCCGCTGACCGCGATTCATTTCAACCACCTTTATCTCACAAAGGAAAGATATTTTTCTGTTCAAAAAACAATTTTCGGCATTTCCTGCCATAAAGCCTTCTAAAAGATGTTCAAAATATCTCATTAGGTTTGTACCCTGTACAACATTTTGTCTTTTATGTGTAATCTATTTCTGGTAAGTATCAACCCCGGAGGCCTGATTGACACCCTGAGATGCCATCAGGGCCTGGTTGCGCCATCCTGACGCTATCCTGACGCTATCCTGACGCTATCCTGACGCCATCCTGACGCCACCATAATATCCTGACGCCACCCTGACGCCATCTTGACGCCAGCCTGACGCTCCCTGACGCCATCCTGACGCTATTTTGGTGTTTTCCTGACGCCATCCTGACGCATCCTGACGCAACCTGACGCCATCCTGACGCCAAACTACCCATCATCCTGACGGCATCCTGACGGCCATCCTGACGCATCCTGACGCCATCCTGACGCCATCCTGACGCCATCCTGACGCCATCCTGACGCCATCCTGACGCCATCCTGACGCTACCCTGACGCCATCCTGACGCCATCCTGACGTCTTTACGTCGCAGGGCCCGAATCAAGTGAGTGTAGTGTAGTGGTGTCTCCTGTCCCGCGTGCTTTTCCTCATGGGCAGGGGAGTGCGTTAGCTTTTGGCCAGTAGCAAAAATGGGCGTTTTGTATGCCCTTAGCACACTTGGCCACCCCTCCCCTCTAGTAGGTAGGGCTTTTGCCGTCTTCCCCCAAGGATAGGCGCCAACACAGAAATTGGGCGCCATAGGAGTGGTAATAGTACCTGATTAGGACCTTCGGTCCGACGTCAGCGAAGCCCGGTCTCCGGGAGCCAAGCCGGGGAGAGAAGTGAGACACACACAGACATACGTAGCACACATGGGGGTATGGTAAACCCTGTAAGGAAGGGTAGAACCCCATGGGTCTGGACCAGTCAGGGGTCCTAACTGTGGGCTCGCTTGTCCCCAAGGAGGGAAGACACACCTTGCCTCATAACACCTTGCTTGTCATTCCCCCCTGGTGTAGTAAGCCACCGTTCTTTGTTGGCTCCCCAAGGTCATTACATCAGGGCAGTCCCCATGCAACAAGTGGTCAACAAGGCATACACTCGCTGGGTGGCTGCAATCCTGATAAGCGGCCACCTGGCCCACGCTGGAAACCACAGGCATGGGTCTGCAGGGCACAGACAGGGTCAGTGCAGTGCTCAGTAAGCAGTAGTCTGTGAAAAACCAATGGCCTTCGGCCAGGGAGTGGTGGTCACGGGGGGCTAACGGTCCTGTCCTGCGATGCAATGCGGGGCAACTGTGACAACTGCTCTTACACCCATACACAGGCACGTCTGCAGTAGAGTGCTCACTGCACCTGTCAGTAGACTGACACAGGGAAATTAGTTTCGCTTTTTACGCTGGGACATAGTCTCAGCACGGGCTAGGAGCTGCCCCTCGTTGGTCTCAACGAGGTAGGTGCGGAAGATGGGGTTGATACTCCCGTATGGTTGTATGAACTCTGACATAGGTTCCCAGGTCGCCTCGGATAACCCATAGCCATCCCACAGGGTTAGGAATTTCCAGCGCTGTTTATACTCGTGGCGAGCAATACCTGCAACCACGTAGTAACCATCGACTGCCATCTCATCGGCAGTCATCTCTTCGAGTTCGTCTGCCTCCTCTGGACTGGCAGCGTTCTCTAGGTCTATACGCTCGACCTCACTGTCGCTGAGGCGCCACTCATCCCAGGACAAATTGTCAGGGGAGTGATAGTGCCTCAACTGTTTAGGTGCACACAGCAGTTCACCACCTAGACGTGGACTGCACCTGACATGGATCCTGGATCCATCTATTCTGATGATACGATAGGGTCCAAAATAAGGGTCCTGTGGGCAGTTATGTGGCCAGGAGGGTAGGCGTGAATGGTGTACCGAAACAAGGTCACCAACCTTGAAGCTGGGAGGTTGCCGTAGGCGGTTCCGTCGGCTCAGTTCACGGTCACGAATGTGTCTCAGGTTAGTCCCAGCCTGGTTAGCCAGAGACTGCTTGTGCTCCAGCCAATCTCCCACAGGGCTCTTGAAGTCCTCAGGAAAGGGGGTTTTGAAGAACCAAGCAGGTCGTCCTCCATGGAACAGTTCGTGGGGGGTGAAACCCGTAGAAGAACTCCGCTGTGAGTTCATGGTCAGCACTGCCCAGGGCACTAGGCGTACCCAGTCCCTGGTACGCTCCTGTTTCATCAGGATTCTTACGTTTTTCTCCACCACACGGCTCTGTCTCTCACAGAGAGGGTTAGACGTGTGGGTATAGGGCACACCTGTGGTTACCTCCACGTTGAGGGCATTTAGCACTCGTTTGTACCACCCAGTGTCACTGCGGATGCGTACATCCTCATCGGAGTGCACCTGCTTAGGTGCCCCATAGGGTTTGAACCATTGTTCGACCAACAGTTTCACAGTCGGCCTGGCCAGCCACAAAAGGCGCCGTTCAGTGCAAAAAAACAGTTTCACAGTCTGCTCACTTGTGATTTTCTTATTGCAAGGGAACACACGGGTGAAGCGAGATAGGCCACAGGTGACCACTAGGCAACTATCCTAGCCGCCGAAGCGTGGTGGGCCGTGGATGAAATCCACGTAGAGAAGAGAGTTAGCACAATAGTGTATGGGTAAGCTGGAGATCAGGCCCCTATCCCTACTGTCGCTCTGCTTGCTGGCATGACAGCCACAAGAATCCACAATGGTCTGCATACGCGACCTCAGTTCAGTCAGGGTTAGACTAGAGTAGAAACAGTCACGGAAGAAGTCCACTGAGCGATTAGCGCCAGTGTGACCAGAAATGAGATGGGACCACTGTAGGCACCCATCCAGTCGTGCCTCAGGCACCACAATTCGGTCCTCGTAGAAGAGGTACTGATTGTTTTTATACCACTGGTGCCCGTCAATGACACGGGGTTCGAGACCAGTGCTGAGGGTTTGGAGAATTTCTTTGTACTCTGACTGATAGTCGGTTAGACTCCAACCCTCCAGGATTCCAGCAGTGCGCATGGACAGGTCAAGCTGAACATCCATACGCTGGAAAGCCTCTCTGGCGAGCGCCTCAGAGCTCTCACCTATAAGCGCATCGAAGTTGTTGCGCGATATATAGTCAGACAGTTCATTCTTTATTCCGGGGATATGATGCACTGTCAGCCTGAACTGTCTCAGGTAAGTCCACCACCGCTTTAGCTTAGCTTTCTCTGGTGGTGGGCCCTTCTGAAAAAGACTTCACAGGCTCCTGGTCACACAGCCAGACAATAGGGTTAGATCCCAGGAGTCCGGATTGTGACAAAAGCACCAACATAACGGCCAGGAGTTCCTGGTCATAGGTGCTGTAATTGGAACGCGCTTGGTTCCATTTCCAATTCCAGTGTCCCAGTGGCACCAGTCGCCACTCACTGGTAGGATAGTCATGTTTCAAAGAACCATCACTGTTCAGTCCACTAGTACGATAATGGCAGTGGGTTAGTTCAGCGGGGTTAAGCTCCTGCCATTGGTAGATCGTACCACCCCCCCCTACATCACTGGCATCAGTGATCAGGACTATCTCGCCCTTAGGGCGGGGTACTCCCAGGCAGTTGGAGGAGGCAATCTTCTTCTTCAACTCCTGGAAACACTCTTCCTCTCTGGCGGTCCACCTCCAGGGAGTAGTTTTCTTGATTAGGTCAGTGAGGGGGGCAGAGGAGTAAGTAAAATTGTGGATGTGACGCCGATAGAAATTACAGGCGCCCACAAAACTCCTCACGTCGTGTAGACCCTTCTTAGGGTCATCGCGAATCTGCATGTCCTGTAGGCGCTGCATCTTAGACGCGGCTGGTTTCCACCAACCATACCCCACGTCGAAACCCAAAAATTCCATCTCCTCTTTCATAAACTCGCAATTTTCGAGTTTGATTCCGAGATGGTTTTCTTGACAGACAATGAAAAATTCACGGAGGAGAAGGACATGGTCCTCTTGGGTATTAGTACCCAAACTCACGTCGTCGATGTGAGCCTCCATTTCTGCACCCCGAGAAATCAACTCTTGTACTAGAGGCCTGCGCCTCAGTATGTACAAAGTTTTGTTCATTAGCTCCTGGAAGAGCGCTGGGGCATTAGCCACCCCAAAAGGCATAACCTTTCATTTAAAGACACGGCCCTTACGGGTTATAAAAGCCAGCAGTTCCTGAGCTGCGGCGGTTAGGTCCACCTGCCAGAAACCAGAGCGTTTGTCCATTTTGGTCTTGTACCTGCATTTGGCAATACGCTCCAGGGTATTTTCCATGTTAGGAATACTCCCTGAGTGGTTCTGGGTTTTCTTGTTGACCTCACCATAGTCAACAACCAGTCGTAGGGCAGTCGACCCTGGTTTGGCAACCAGGAAACAGGGACTGCAGTGATGGGGGTAGTCCCCCTTCTTATATTCTTCAACGAGGCCAGCATCAATACATTCCTGGATCTGGCGCTCGATTTCTTCAACCTGTTCCTGTGGAGCGGGATAGGCACGACGCCTCACTCGCGTCTTTCCAAATTCAGGTTTCAGTTTCAGGTCCATCTGGACCAGTTTTTTACAATAAAGGGGAGGCGGCAAGGCACCGAACACCTCCTCATAGGTTATCAGCAGTTTCTTCAGGCGGGGGTCAAGGTTAAGACTCTCGAGTTTCTGCAGGAAATCCTCCTCAGCATGGAGGTTGCTCTTTCCATGTTCTTTCTTTTTCTGCCGATCAGCAGTTTCGGCAGGCACAGAACGATCGTCCCACTCAGGGGGACATTGCTGCCCATAGTGCAGGGAATACACTAGCGGTATCTCAGGATCAGGCAGCGTATAGGAATCATCGTCCTCCTCAGACCAGATGGATGATTTCCACGTCTGTCTGAGGTATTGCAGCCGCTCTTGGCGCTCAATACCTTCGGCCTTCAGATACAACAGCCGCCGGAGTTCCTGAGTGTCATGCTCAGACAATGGCATGTTATTACAAGCAAGTCGTGCCAGAGCATCAGCACTCCGGGCCACGGGTTCACCTGTGTGCATAGGCTGCATGTGTAGCACTGGCTCCCCAACAGGGGAAGCGGGCTCAGGGGTTGACTCTAGATCTACCTCCTCTAGCAACAGCTGGGCTAGGAAGGCACTGTGTTTTAGGTCAACACAGCTGGGATCAACAGGAGGGATAGTGCTGGCGATCTCAGACAGCTGGTCGTCAGCATCCTCCTTTACAGCTGCAGGTTCCAGATAATCATCGGGAGACTCACACCCTGTAAGTGTGGCAGATAGGTGCTCAGGAGATCGATTTTTGAGATCAGAAAGGGTCAGGCCACGATTTTCGGCCATGACCTGTTTCAGTAGCACCTGGTCTAGGTCACACAGGGGTAAAGGATTGAGAGATCCATCGACGATGGACAGGAAACTGGCCCACTCAGGGGCCTGCATAGCTGTGTCTGAGTCCTCAGGCACATAGATGGGGCCGTCGGGAAGTTGCACTCTTCCCACGGTCATTCGATCTAGCATACGGCGCCAGTAAGCATGTTCACCAGAGCAGCCCCAGTCAGGGGTGCACATGACAACCCTTCCTCCCTCACAAGCGATTTTGGTTAGAACCTTCGCGAGCAGGGAGAAGGGAGGGTTAGCATACGCTAGGCCCATTGCTTCCCAGAAGAAACGGAAAGCATTGTTCAATTGTTTCGAGCAGTACAACTGCATGATGTGCTGTTGTTGGCTCGCAAACAATTCCACCTGGATCTCATCCAGGTTTACCTGAAGGGCCGCCAGTCCATTTTCAAGAACGTGACGGGCCAATTGGTAGTTTTCAGTACGATAGTTAATCTTGGATGCGTAGCGCAGCCCAGACTCTTTTCGTCCTGACAGCTCGAAAGGTACGGAGAACAGCCCACTGCCAAAGTCGCAGTGCAAAGAATAGGGGCGCTGGAGAGACAGCATTTTTACATGGGGGTTGCTTCGTAGGAAGTCTGTACCAATGACGATGTCAAAGGCGTCGGTGTCCAGCAATGTGCAGTGTTGGGTCACGATTTCGTCGCCCAGTCATATAGTCACATCGACCCCCCCCAAGGAATGGATGGTACGCCCATCCCCTACTCTTATGGCCACGGTCTTAGTTTTCTTCAAAGTCTTTGGCAGGCGCCGGGCCACTATGGAAAGTGTTGCACCCGTGTCAAGCACCGCTCGAAAAACTTGATCCCCGATTTTCACGAGGATCCAGAAAACCAAGTCCTCCTCTTCGGAGCCGCCCCCCTACTCCTCATCAGGGAACTTGACATCCACCCCTGCAGCTATGAGGGACCTGGCCATCCAGGCCAAGCGCCTCTTCTTGGAGTTATTCCCCTCAGGAGTAGCATTATCCCCCTGGGGGCGCTTCTTGGGATCACCTGCGGCAGGAGGGGGTGTAGCAGCAGGAGAGGGTGTAGCAACGGGCGCTGATGAGCGCCTCTGGGGGTTTGGGGGTCCATTTTTGCCACCCCCCTTGCCACCTCCTTTACCACCTTTATCCCCATTCTGGGGGTTTTTGGTGGGTGTTTGGGTCTTCTCGCGTTCGGCCTCCTGACGCTTGAGTTTATCACTCTCGCGTTTCTTTATGTGACATTCGTCTTCGTAGTGACGACGTTTGCCACAATAGCCACAGGTGATGGTACACCTGAAATGATCGTGATGGGTCACAGGTTTCCCATCCTTGGTATGCTGCTGTCGTTTCATCTGCAGCATACAGCTACTACGTTGATCGCAGTCAGGGGCATGACAAGGCCCCCCCTTGTCATTGACAGGCTTGCAGTAGAACAAAGAAGGTGTACCTGCCTCAGGTTTCACCTCATTCATGGCGGGTAGGTTACCCCTTCCTTTACCACCTCCCTGGTTGGCGTTAGGGGGATTTTTAGCCCCTTTCCCTTCGCCACGTTCGGGGGTTGGGTTACCCCCTCGACCCAAGTGCTTCTTGAGGAATTTCTCCATGTGGGAGTCATTCTCCCTCTCAAGAGCTAGCTCAATCAGGAGGTCCACCAGTTCATCGTACGAGTGGGTCCGACTCTTCCTCTCAGAGGTACAGCGGCAATCATCCCACGTACGTTGAGGGATCTTACTCATGAGCCACAGGTGGGGTTCAGTGGCTCCGTAGGAGCCCACGTTCATCCGCGAAAAAAGATACTCCAAGTCGCACACGTATTCGGAGATTCGCGCAGCGGATGGAAACTCAGGGAGCATAGGTAGCTCCTCTATCTGTGTGCGCACACTGAGGTCAGTCTCATAGACTGGGAACGTTTTCTCCAACCTCTGGAGTACCTCTGCCCAGCTGGAACAGTTTTTCACAATCTGTTTCACCTGTTTTTGCAAAAATTTCTTTTTGCATGAGCGTTTCAGCAGTGAGCATTTGGTGGCCACATCCACATGGGATTGGCCAGTCAGCAAAAGAAACTCAGCAAATTCTTCTGCCCATTCGGGCAGATTTTTGGGGTCGAACTCCGGCAGTTCCAGCTGGATGTTCGCCTGGGCAATAGGTCTGCCCGTCTTCCCACCCCCCGGAGTTAGGCCAGAAGGTGATACGCCGGCAAGAGGTGCCAGGGCTGACAGCCCTCTTTTCTCACTCTCTGTGACAGGCACGTCCTGTAGATCCGCCATAGGCACAGTCCTGGCACGGGGGTGAAAGGGGCTGGGGCAGGTGCCCTTAGGCAACAGCCTTGAGACCCTTGATCTCTTAAGATCTTTGGCCAGGGTACTCAGTCCGGGGGAGGGGGAGGACAACTCTGGCTTGGGTAAGGGTTCTGCAATACCCAGTTTCGCCTTAACGGCCTCCGATAGGGCCGTCACATCTGGATCTTCTGATCCAGACAGAAGTTTGGCCAGCAGTTCGGCCGTATGATCCAGGGCACCGTAGGTTGGCCTTGGATGATGTTGTCCCTCAACTCGAGTCGGGCCTACTTCGGGAGCCCTTGGGGTTGGACAACATGCTCTTGGATACTCGGGTCTCGGTCGTCTTGGCAAGGATGCTGTCTCGGCCCTGTCGGACGGCGGGCCAGAGTGCGTGTAGGACCCTAGGTCTGTACGTGGTCTGGATCCGTGTACTGCCAATGGCTCCTCCCCATCTTCTCCACGAATGGATTTGTAGTACTCCTCATGGAGGATGTATTCATCCATTTTCTTCCTCAGTTCCTCGTATTCCTCAGGGCCTCCAATCGCTGTTGAGGATGATGCCGGACAGGCGGATCGGGAGACTGAGGCTGCTACGCACCTGTGGAGATGATGCAGGCTGTCTCCACCGTGGGACGCTAAGGCCTCGGTGGTAAGGATTGTATTTTCTTCCGCCCTTCTGCGATCTGGATCTCCTTGGGACCCAGATGCGACACTGAGATGTGGGGCTCGGTAAGGTGGTTCACTCATAGGGTGGGCCATGCTGCCCACTTATACTTCGACAGTTCTTATGGGCCAGGTCCTGACGCTTGGCGTGGACATGATGAACTTGTTGTTGAGCTTTGTGTGCTGCACTTCTTCTCAGGGTCGGTTCCGAAGGTCACAAGGGACTGTCTCTGCTACCGGAAAGATGTCCTTGATTAGTGCCCTAGATATTTTGATGAAATCGTGCAGGTTTTGAAGTTGAAAACCCAAACCAAAGCAGCAAGTAGAGCAAGAACAGGATGTGGATCGAATCAATGAATGGTTTTGAAATCCAGTGTATCACAGAAGGGCTGCAGATAGACGATGCAGGTATAAACACAAAGATTCAATCAAAAATGGATAATACAAAAGATTTTATATGAAAACTGGACTGACTCTGGCCTCCAAGATAGCATCAGGCACTTCATGTGCACTCTTTTGGGTGAAATGGTGCTGGTTAGGAATGTGGGGCATAGATGTCAGGCCAACACAGAAAATGACTTGGCCAAGCAACTGAATTCAGAAACAGTTAAAAAGTAGAACCACAATAAGTGGTAGAAACAATTGTGTATAGGGGTCTTGGGGTGGGAGACCACTAGGCTTAACCTCCAAGGCCTAAAGCATGAAATGCCTATTTTATTTCGGTATATCCTCCATGAAGGAAGGTACCTCCGCTCAGTTGAGTGGCAGGGGTGAACTTCATGGGGGGGCTAGGGTTACAACCCTAGTTACTTTGAGAAAGTGTACTTTAGGCTTCAAAAGAGAGATAAAAATACTTAAGTTAGTCTTAGCATCAACAAAAGGGTTTTAAGGGGGGCTTGGGCTGGATCAAGCCCTCCAAGAAAGACATGGCAGTGACTTTCCCTTACTTAGGGCAAAAATGCGATTTTTGGGTCATAGCCGGGCCCCAAACCTTGGGGTAAGGTGGGACGAAGCGTTTTTTTCATCTACATGGGTCCAAATGTTGATTTAGACTCTATCCCACCTTAACCCTATGATGTCCGCCCCTTGGCCTAACGGTGGGGTAGTGCATAACCATTCCCCTAACAATATGCCTGTTGCTCAGATAGCCGGAAGTGGAATTTCTTACCAAAAATAGGAATATGTTTTGGGGGGAGAATGAGCGACAATCTGAGAACTTTGGGGGGGGGGGGGTCCCGGCGATTCCCATTCTCAAGTCCGTCATCGGGACTGCCGCAACCCAAAAACGACCATCTGTGGCTGGAACCCTGCTCTTTTCTGCTGCGTATTTGCCTATTTGTAAGACGCCGAATCAATAGATCGGCACAATTTTGATTGAATCGACTCGTCGACAGTGTCTGTCGGTCATCCCTGCTACTGTAGTAATCAATCGAAATAGAGAATAATAACTCCGTCGAGAAGCATTTCCTCTTTTCCTTTCCCTTATTTTTTAATAATGTAGCCCGGACTGCTTGGATGTTTTCCTTATCTTTTACTGCTGGACATCATCGGAGGATGTATTTTTAATACCCTTCCAAAATTTGCTTCGCCGCCTTCGGCGGCAGGTGGAGTTCAAAGACGCAATTTGAAGCGTGCAGGTTCGACGATCTCTTGTCATTTGGCTCCATGATGATGCAACAAGCCTGATGCTAAATCACAAGCATCGTGACAACCATTTGGGAAATACCTGCCAATCCTTTGGGAAACTAGTCTCGAGATGTGTTGCTTACTGGGTTGTGACGCTTGAAGGCCTCTGACTTGCTGAAGCGCACTGCCAAAAACAAGAGAGCCCAGCTGAAATCGGACGGAATAGGGGACAGGTTCACGCAGCAGAAAAAATAAAAACATCTTGGAATATATTAAAAGCGCAACATACCTTTTGAAAAAAAACTTCTTTTTGGGAACGCACAATTCAAGAGACCGGTCGGTTTCCCAGGCAGCAGCCGTGCCGCCGGCAGCAGCGCCGAACAGCTTTTCTGTAAATCGGATTTCTGTACTTTTTAATTGGCAGAATTTCAATTCCTGTAAATTTTTTTCTGTATTTTTAATGAAAACCGCCGCTGCCAAATTCTTGATCTGTATTTCGATTGATTACTACAGTACATTTATGAAATTCGCACTTCTGTTTGTCACCACGTTCATTGTTGTTGTATTGCCTTGCTTTTCCCACCTGTTTTGGCTGGTTTTGGAAAAAGTCGAATTTTCGTACTGTTTTTTGTAGCTCCAATATGTTAAAGTTCCTCAAGGTCACCAGCGCTCCCTTGTTTTATTTGGTGCTTAGCTTGATCGGCCTCACAATTGTCAATCCTTCTTGTGTTTGGAGCAATTGCGGTGCCCGAATTTTTGAATAAATGATCACCGAGCGAAGAACCTATCTGCCCAGGTGAAGCTATTGATAGAAATGGGATTGGAATGTCCTGGAGAGGTTGTAATCTTGTCCGCTGATAGGAAGGCCGTAGTGCCTTGCGGAACGGTGGCCGTCAGTGGTCACCTCAAGGTTCCTTCCTACAGCGAGAAGGCTCGATCACTCCCAGACCACACTTGGGTTTCCGACAATGTGATCCTCCCTTTTGCCGTAATGGAGTTAGACATTAAGAATGCCACTCGGCAAGTTGACAGTGTTGGCCGTTCACGGTGGAAGACCCCGCGAAGTGGCAATCTATTCTTCTTCTTGCGCAAAGAATCCAATCCTCTCACAGATGCTTGGGATATTACAAAATGCTTAAAAGGCTCCAAAAAACCTGTCGGGGTTGTGGTAGTGGACAACTGTGTAAGCGATGGGTTGGGTCCGAGTGGTCATGTTGCCTTCCTTTGTTTGGGTATGATGTGGCTCCATGCTGAGTGGGATGTCCTCATTGTCACTTCATATGCCCCAAATCGCTCGTTTCAGAATATGGTGGAGCTTCTGTTTGGTTGGGTCTCCCAACGGTTGGCAGGAAATGTGATAAGTGAGGACCCTGACGCTGCTATGCTTGATATTAGGAATTTGGTTGATGGCATGCGTGATGGTTATTCTGTTTTGTGTGACATCCCTCCTGATGGTCCACCGGCGGATTGGCCTTCCTATGATACTTTGCCTGCTTTCACTCGAAGCTCTAACAAACAAATTCGAAGCGATGAGAGTCTTCGCGAGGTGTATGAGAGGTTTCTATTTTTTCTTGACCATTGTGATCGTCGCACAAATCTCTTGGCTTTCATCCGTTGCTCCAAAAAAAATTGTCCTTGCGCAAAAAAACCGTGGCGCGCCAAGAGATTTCGTGCGGAGTTAGATCACTTGAAGGGTCTTCCCACACCCATTCCCCATCCCGCCCACGCAGACCACTTTCTGTCTTATGCTGAGCATAGGGAGCAGCGTCTCAATGCGGACCCCGACACTCACCAGCCTTCTTTTGCCAAGTGCCCCGGCCGTTGCACTTTGTGCCGGTATGTCTTCAAGAGTGAAAATGACAAAGCGGTCCATAACCGCCTGAGGCACCCGAGGTCCGGGTCCCTCTTGAATGAGTAAGCAATTGTGGTCTTTATCTGGTGCTTGCGTCTTTTGCTAGGGGGGTACACGGGTGCAGGAGGGAGTGTGGGGCCACCGACCTGTGTTGGAGGGAGGGAGGGAGGGTGGGGGGGGGGGGGGGGGGGGTCCGGCCATTCCCATTCTCAACCGAAAATTCTCACATTGTCGCATATTCTCCCCCCTTTCGGCTACCCAATTGTTGCACCTGCTTATTTAATCTTGTCCTGTGGCAAGGTCCAACGCACGTTTCGAGCTAGTTTAGGCGAAAATCAAACACGCACTGCCGCAATTATTCAGATTACATGCTCTTTTAGCCGTGGAGCCTGTGTTGTGCATGCTTGCATTGTGTTTGACATTGGATTGCATGGTGCATCCACCCGTAATGGTTTGATGTAAATTGACTCTTGTGGGCAGTCCCATCTCTCCACTAAGTGCCTTCTGGGACACACTGGAATGCATTGCGTTTTATTGTGCATGGAATTGGGCCCAAATGACAATTTGTGAACGAAAGAAAAGACTGTATGCACTGCATGTCTTGCAGATCTATTGGCATTTCTCTTATGCATGCCTCGCCGTGCTCCATGTAAGCCCAACTGAAGAGTTCACTTTTGTCGCCCAATTTCGCTACGTAACACCATCTTTGTGTTGTTTCGTCTTGAATGACAGTGTGCAAAGGTGGTGATCATGGCGACATTCTTTGTGTTGTGCTAGGTGCCTGACAATGGACTCAACAACAACTAGATGCCCAATGGTGTGAGATGTGATTTTACCAGTTGGTGCAGTTGGGGGCAACACGGATAGTGGTAGTTAGTTTTTAGCCCAGAATCGCCATCCCTCCTCTTCATCAAGATTGTTTGGTCAGGATAGCAATGTGCATCACCCTTCCATTGACATGGCCATTAGGCTGAAAGGAGGGTAGTAGCAATGCACAGTTGTCGTGTTCCAATTTCCAAAGGACACATTCACCCAAAGGAACACAATGAATGGTGGCGGCGGCTGTAGTGGTGCCCATGTGAGAACCACAGATGGTGAATAGGGCCCTCATGGAGACTGGGGAATCCACCATGATGCCGTGTGTCCTTGGTTCATCTTGCATGGTGCTAGTTTTCGGTGGCTGGAATATGCTTCAAACAACAAAAATGTGCCAAGCGAGGGCATAGTGCGGGAGAGAAGGGTGGCCCTCGCGGCTGCAGTGGAGTCCGGGGTAGTGAGCCACCTTTCCGTTTCTCGATTGATGGTGCCATATTGGGGAGGTGGCGATGCGATCCGCGCCAGATCGGGGTGGTGGAACCCGAACCCCCCACCCCCCCACCCCCCAAATGGATCGGATCGGACATGGAGGTGAACCCCCTCGCCAACCCCCCAAAAGTGGATTGGAGCCAAAAAATCCACGGAAAACTGCGGCATGCCGCGGGTACTGCATGGGGAGCCCTAAATGGCATGAGGCACATCACTCATGAATATTTCTTAATAGAACACAAATTATCATTGCAAAAAATGCACCCATTGACAAGATACGCATAATTAATTAATTTGCAACGACCTCTATGCACTTGTAATCCACACGAGACAACGAAAGATAATTATCAACGAAGCACTTCATCAGAGAAAAACTCAATGCATACTTGTGAAAGTAATTGATGTTCTTGAGAAGTCACAACAATAATGAAGCAAGTACTTTATTCAAAATGTGCTCAACACATGCCTACTTTTGCTTCTAGACAACTACCCTCCCTTATCAACCGCCACCCGATCCACACCACTTATCGACCACATAAACAATCTTTCCACAGATCAGCCCAACCACACTGTAAGATTCACAATATCCATGCCAAAGGCCTCTTTGAGCTCAGCTCATATTGCACAATTTACGGAATACACAAAATAGATACTCACCAATCCTGCCCCATCTTGGGTATCAACTCCAGTGGTTAGATTTTCATGACACGGCCACCAACAGTACTAACAACATCCGACTGTGTGTACGGGCATAAATCAAGCAAAATTTGTTCAATGTCACTACGGTGCTCCATGCCCTCCGCTGCTCCTCGCCCTCGCCCAAGGGGGCTAACGCCCCCACGATGGCCCCTATGCTAGCCCCCACTTCCCCACCCCCTTGCGGACCAAGGGTGTCCACCACAACAGGGGTTAACCTACTGCCAAGTAGCACAGTTTGGTTGTGATCCCCCATTGGTAGGGTGAACCAAGGAACGAAATATGCGCCACATTGACATGATTGTCTTGATAGCTTTTTGGATGCCAAGAAATCCGTGGACTGCAGAGGAGGATGAAGCCCTTCGGCAAGGAGTTCGGCGTCTTGGCGAGGGAGAGTGGAGAAAAATCTTGTTGTTAGATGTCCGTCAAAAGTTGCAACAAAGGAGTAATGTGGACCTTAAGGACCGGTGGAGAATATTGAAGCGCGGCGGTGGTGTGTTTCCATTGTCTCCCTTGTCTGTGTGCATTCATTCACATGAGTTTCAGACGGTTGGTCTTGCCCCCGCCATGAGCAACACGGTTCGCACGCGTGCGCTTGTGCTCGCATGCACGCACGCACACACGCACACACACACACACACGCACACACGCACGCACACACACACACACACACAGAGCGAGGCCACAAGAACTCTGGACTCATGGTTTCGCTGATGGGTGTAGGAATAATTGGGCGTCACACACACACACACACGTACACACACACACACACACACACACACACACACACACACACACACACACACACACACACACACACACACACACACGTTGAACGTTGAAGGAGTTGTAACAGGGTTTGGGTACAAAGGGTACCAATGGTCCTGGTGGTACATGCCCCTGCAATGTCGACTGCAAGCACTGGGGCTTGGAAGCCTATGTGAATATGGAGCCCTTAAGGCCTGGGTGGCCAACGGAAAGGCCATCGCCCTAAACTTAGGGAGGGGAGGAGGGTGCACACACACACAACCGTCATTGAACAATTTGCCGTTGGTTGAAAAAGTGATGTGTGAAAACTACTGCATAAATCAACTTGATTTGTCAGGTTAATGTTTGTGTGATATCCGTTGAGCCTTTGCTTGTTGCCTTTGGCATTGCGTTGTACACACACACACACACATGCACACACACACACAGACCCCAAAGAGTGTGAGCGAAAACCCTGTTGTTCGTACAACTATCCTACATTGACCGACACGTGACTGCTTGGCAACCCTGATTGTGCTACTTACTGATTGCAGGTTATGTCTTTTTGACACTGTGGAGCTTTTGCTCGTTGCCTGTGGCATTGCTTTTCGCACACACACGCACACACACACACACACACACCCACACACGGGTCCCCATGGACAAGCCCTCATGTGCAACTCCAAAAAAAACATGTATCTGAACATCTTCAAGCATCCGTAGTCATTGTTTGTGGCGTCTCACGGGCCGAAACCACATTTGCATTGTTGAAACAGAAGCACCCAAGGTGCTAGTAGATATGAAACTCTTGCATTGCTCATAAGTTCCCGCTCTCAATGGGCGGCCGCATAGATTTTGCATATTGAAGGAAATGAGTCTTTCAGCAATGTGCGCCCGCATGCACTCAACTCAACACACCACTGCATCCCATGCACCTCCCAGACCAGCATTTGTGTCATGTGGATATTTGCTTGGTGTTAAATTACTCATGGCTCCCTTGAGATGATGCAGGAATCCCTCAAAGACATGTGTGGCCTCAAACTGCAGGTAGAAGGCAAAGGGAAGCAATGGCCATTGCTGCTGACAACACTGCAGGTCACCGGTTGCCAACCACATTCGCAAGCATCAAAAATTTCCAGATTCGTTCCAAACAGCCTGCCGCTCTCCTGATGTTGGCACAGCAAAAAGCAAACCGCATGCTCCATAGACTAGTCGCCAGGCTGGCACAGGAAACAATCCACTATAGGTCTGCACTTGAGGATCTGAGCGGCAAATATCCAAATGATACAACGCGATTTGTCATGGAAAATTATCCCATGAACGCATGGTACCCGTGTCTTAGCTGAAATTTGGAAAAGTGGGGTGGAGGCACCTCCTAAAATAATATTTACTTGTTGGCCAATGCTGTTTGTGTTCCCTTTGACCCAGGGCTTACTGGAGGGCCTTAAAAGTTCGGTGGCATTGTGTGTTCCAGCACTTGCCCATTTGTCCTCGCTCCATGCTGCAAAGCCCTGGCTGGTTTGCCTGCGATCTGCCACCCACCTGCAGTTATTTGCGTATTCACAGCTACTGTCCCCTCGCGAGGGTCATCTGATGAGGACAAAGATTCTCAAGACGAAGGTGATGCCCCGATCGATGTGGATGCCATTGAGTCCTTGCCTGTTAGTGTGGACGAAGCCGGCAACGAAACTGGTCCGCATGCAGCCGATCAGGTGCTATGCTGCTTTGCTCATTCTTGCTCCTGTAAACCCTCTCACCCAAGTCCTGGGGGTGTTTGTACACCCGATGGAAGCAACCAATGGGAATGGATCCACCAGCAGCCCAGGTTGGAAGCTGGACCGCCAGAGGAGGGCCGCGACTGGTATGCTTCAGGGCAGCATTTCTGCTTTATGACCACAGCATCAGATGAATTGGCCTCCGGATTGTGCCACTGTAATGCGCTCGATGTATCGGGTTCAGGACCCTCCTGTACCGTGCAATCTGTGGATCATGGCAATCCAGACAGTTACCTGTCATATCCTCGGAATCGGCCCCTTCCTTGCCCCAAAGTTCTTTACTTGTTTGTTGTCTCGCTTTGCTGCTCACAGAGCCCAGCAGTTGTCCAGGACTGGAATTAACCAAAGCTGACTGTTCAGAACCCTGCATTACAAGTCGCTGAGACGTTTGCCTTGCAGGGGCAATGCATGCAGAGTTTCATGTACGGTGTGTAGGAAAGTGGGTGACGATGTGAGGTATGATGAGTACACTGTTTTCGGGATGAGGAGGATTCAAACTTCGCAACCAGGCTTCAACAATGCTTCACCATGGAATTGCAAGCAACCACAGTGCACCAAACGTAGGAACATGTGTTTGAGGCATGGGTCAGAGGTAGCTTGTGTTGGGGTCTGGGGGAGCCTGCAGAGCCATCAGCTGCTCTAGGTGGGTGGGTAGCGCAGGGTGTAGCTCCTGTGTGTGTGCGCACGCGTGCGTGCGCACACACCCACTTACAAGTGGGGAGGCTCATTGGTAGTGTGGTTTTGTGGGGGGGAGTGAAGCATGGGCAGACTGTGGGGGAGCGAGGGTGTCCAAAAGGGCGTGGGTTCATGTGTGGGATCTTTCGGTGGATGTAGCCATTTTCCTTAATTCCTGCTCTGGCACCTCCGAGTCGGTGGGCATTGCGCAGCCAGCATCAATGCCCCCCGCTCCAAGGATCCCAACATGGACAGGTTTATGCTGCCTCTGCTCTCTACTCTTGGGATCAGAGACAGCAGGGACTATGCAGCTCTCCTCCTAGCTCCGGACCTGAGACGGCAGATTACAGAGCTACTTTGGTGTCATGAAGGTCGCACTAACCTGTATTTGAGGTCTGAATGTGCGTCCGTCGTCGCTTGTTTTCGGGATACGGGCATCGCAACTCCTGATGACAAGCCTCAAGCGTCCTGGTCATGATGGTTTTTCTGTTCTCCCCTCCTGCTGTTGGCTACTACTGGGGCCTCCCATGTGCACTGTGATCGAAACAGTGGGGTTTGATTCCAAGTGCATTGCCTGCTTCTGTTTAGGCTCTTCCACACGCAAAGCGCCCAAGGCTATGTGAGGTCTCTGGCACGCGCTGCATCCTGCTGACAGAGTTACAAGAGAAGTGCTGTATGGCTCCCCGTGACAGCACGGCGAAGGCCTGTGCCTGTAGTCTTGGTAGGTTGCAGTGCGTTCTCAGTAGTCTTGGATTCACTTCCACAGATACTAGCAAATCGCCCATGATACTGCAACCGAGAAAGGCCGTGGTGACAGTGCAGCACTTCTCCAAGAACAGAGAAGCTGTTTTGGTTACTGTGGTCATGGGCCAGAACGAGGGATCCAAGCCATGGGTGTGTGTGGGTGTTGGTGCCGGTGTGTCCACTGAGGCGGAGAGCCGTGTGGCCACGGCTCTCACTGCACCAGCCGGTCCTCAGGCGAGAGGAGTTGTGCGGCTGCCCCCCGACCCGGAGGAGGGAGGGGGGCGGACAACGGTGGACTGCGGAGCCGCCCTGGGTCAATGCACGATGCTAGTACGACCGTTTGAGGCAACAGTTGCGTTTGACCTGCATCCATCCACTTCAGCATCCACCCGACCTGATCTCAGAGGAGCTCTCGCCTCCGCGGTCTGGGGTTTCTACTCCCCTCGCTTGCAAGAGGCGGGGCCCGTACTGCTCGACATGCAAGTGCGAGCGCCGCATCGCGGGCAGGGTGTTGGCCACGCTTTCTATCGGGCTGTGGAGCAGTACCTGCTGCGGGCGTTCCGGCCGTTGTTGCCTGTGCCGGGCCACACCGTGACGTTGCGGGCGTACGCCACGAGCTCTGCGGCCACCGGACTTCTGATGGGGGCTGGGTATAGCGCAGGTGATGGGGGCGACTGGCACTATTGGATGCGCCTGCGCAAGACGTGGGTGAGGGTGCGGGACGGAGGCGAGTCAGGTGCACTGGGGTGGATGCAGGATGAGAACGAGGCATTTGGTGCCGAGTGCGAGCGGCGGATCATCCGTGGAGAGGCGCTCGCAGGCGCCCTGGGTGCGTACAACCTCCGGATGGGGACGGCGGTTGAAGGGCGGAGGGCCAGCGGGAACCATCGCAAGGGGTGTGACGACTGTGGCCATGAGTTTTGTCCTGGTCATGGGGACTGGTA
The DNA here is from genome assembly GCA_964036045.1 of Eutreptiella sp. 'Long Island Sound 2002'. Taxonomy (NCBI): domain Eukaryota; phylum Euglenozoa; class Euglenophyceae; order Eutreptiales; family Eutreptiaceae; genus Eutreptiella; species Eutreptiella sp. 'Long Island Sound 2002'. The sequence continues at coordinate 12,869,000 of OZ038394.1, forward strand.
CTTTGTGGAGCAATGGCATCCAGGCAGCGCTGGGAGGTGGGGGCAGCGCGGGGTAGGTAAGCATTGCCATGGGTGTATGGCCGCGCGAGTTGCAGCCGCTACGGGCTGGCGGCTCGAGGATTCCGATTTCCGGGGTACAATGAGGGAGCGACACGATAAGGAGCAGAATGAATTCGATGAGGCGAACCGAATGGTGCAGTCATGGATTAATAGTAAAATTGCTGGGCTGCGAGCGGGACGTGAAGGGTCTCTGTAGCTATACCATGGCGTTGTGCATCCCAGGGGGCTGAGCCCGTGACCCTGCATATCCTTTGCATCAGGGGAGGGCGTGCGAGGATGCAGGAATGAAGGTGTTTGCTGAGCCCGTCAGTTTTCATGCAGCTGTCCACATCATGCCAAATGGCTGTATTTTGCGCCACAGCGGCCTTTGCAACCCCCTCTGCAGTCCCATGCAACCGCTGCCCGAGGAACACCCCCTGCTCCACACCTTGTAGGAATGCATGCCTGTGGGGATGCGCATTTGGAGGCAATCTTGCATGCTGCATGATTTTTTGGAAACTAAAAACTATCCCAGGATGCTGAGTCTGCTTCTTTGCACGGTTTAAAACACCCGATGTGTCACGCATAGAACAGCCATACATAAGCAAGGGCAGAGCTCTGGCCTGCTGAACAACAGACTTGTGCATGCCTAGCTCTGGCAACAGTGTGGCCATGATGGTGGGGTAATTCATGTAAAGTTGGGCCAAGGACCGTAGTGTTGAGCCAGCCCACTGCCAATCAATGACAGAGGGCAAGACCCCCCCCCCCCCTTCAACTTGCAATCCCACCGATAGGACATTAAAAGTTTTGTCAAGCTGATTAGAGCGAAGGACAGCCCAGTTTGCTTTGCCAGTGTTGACCTGTGCCATGATTTCGAAAGGGCGCTAGGATTTGGATTAAACTTGGATGACATGAAGTCAGTGCGCAGTGAATTCATGAGTATGTTGAAGGCAGTTCTGAACACTATCAACCACTTCCGCAGGATGTCACAGCCCCTAACCTTTGAGAAGCGACCCTTTAAAACGGATGTTTCCAACCATGTGAGCTGTTGTCGAGCACCAAATGGAGCCAATGTCTGTTTACCTGCCTTTCTCTTTTGCCTCTTGAGATCCCTAGCCTTCACATGGCTGTCTTTCCTGACAAGATGGATATGTTGAACTCAGGGTGCGGTACTTTGCCTCACAATCTGGTATGACGAAGCGAACCATGAATGCCTCAAGAGAAACAAGGAGTTTTTTCTTATTTTCCCATCAAAAATCAAGCTAAAACCGACCATGTCACTGAATTCCTGACAAGTCTTACCCACCTCGCTGCAGAAACAACCGCACCCTTTCTGCAGCAGGACCATGATCCCGCCCCACATCCTTCCCTGCGGACAACCCTGCTGGTAGGCCATTCAATCGATGGTGACTGACAATGATCATGCGCAGGTCACCGTACAATGCATTGCCTGCCTGCACCAACTTCAGCAAACACTGTGCCTGCACAAAGTCCCTGAAACAGAAAACAAAACACGGTGTCTAATTACAGTTAGTCAGACAATCACAGTCAGTAGCTGTCAGTCAGACATCAGCAATCAGTGTCGGATAAAGGAACCATGCATTACCGGTATGGCATGCGGGTTGCCCACAAGGCGATCCTCGTGCCAGGAGACAAGCACTGCCCAAACAACCTGCTTGTGTGTTTGAGCAGGCGTTAGCGTGCATTTCCAGTGCAAAAAAATCTGTGAAGTGTCTGAGGCATCTGCAGTGAACGCAACAGGACTGGGCCCCATGGCAGAGTGCAGACTGTATCACCATAGTATCAATTCTGCATCCCCGATTTTGCGATGGACTTGACACACTGCTGTGGTGACTGTGGCGCACCCTTTTTCATTTGAACAACCGGAGGTGTGGGGGGTTCTTGTTCCCGGTGGTCCTGTCCGTACGGTAGTCCCTCACCAATGAGAACAAAGCCAAAGCAAGGAAGGGGACTGCCGAAGCGGCAGGGGAGGAGAGGCACAGAACTTTCAGGCTTATAGCAAACAAACCTCTTCTATGCTCTCTTGGACTCCCTGGGTGCCGATCGCGTCCTGTCTCTCTCTTGCTTGCTGGCGAAGGAACCCCTTGGTTACCTTGGCACCCAACGTTGTAGATAGCGTCATTTAAGCAGGAAGGAATGAAACATTTCGAAGTGACGTAATCTACAGCCACCTGAGTTCAACATCAATCGTCCGTTTCATGGAAGTCGGGGAAGGAGTTGAGAGCAGGAGAGGAAGGTAAGGGGCCCTCTTTTGGCGCCAGACAAAATATTTTTGGGGCCAACACACTCCAACTTTGCCATGACTTAGAAGTGGGGGGAAGTGGGGGAGGGGGTCTAAGGGGAGTGGGGGGGCCTCCTCCTTCCAATTTTTCGATTCACGGACAACCCTGTCTCTGGGCATGGGGAAAATTGGCTTGCGCGGGGGGGGGGGGGGGGGGTCATTCGAGCCCCCCAAAGGAGGTGGGGGGGGGTCTATGAAGGGGTCGAGGAAAGGGGCTCTCGTGACAGGCCAGTCCCAAGAGGCTAGTCTAAAACCTCTGATGATGACTCACCAACTGCGCCGAAAGTGGCCTGGAAGATTTTTTTTCAAAAAAAATTTCCCCCGTGATACATACCTCAAAATGATCAGCGCATCGTGGGTATCATTTTGAGTCATATACGTTGTGGTACCTCAGGACACCCCCCCCCCCACCCCGCCCCCCCCAACCTCCCCTGTCAGCCTGTTGGGGGTTACCGTCAGCCCGTCGGGGGGTCCCCATCACGGGAGCCCAGAAGGGGAGGGGGTCCGGGAAAGGGGCTCGAACGCCCCCCCCCCCCCCCCCTCCCGCGCAAGCCAATTTTCCCCCAGCCCTGGGACCCCCCGCACCCCCCCCAGTTGCCCCTCCCCCCCTCCACTGAAACCTGGATTTTCCGAGGTTGCTTTTGGGGTTCCCTGTCAATTGAGCACCCCCCCCCCCCTCATAAAAAGAAGGGGGGAGGTCCAGCCAAGGGCTCTGTCTATCTGCAGTTGAAACCCCATCCACCCTTTCACACTTTCACACAGGAGAACACACTGCCTCTCAGAATCTCATTGCGTGAATTTCACAAAATGCATGCGAAATTTGTGCAGCTTTCACACATACTTATTGGAGAGGACGTGCTCGATTTGTAAACAACACATCATGAACAAAGCATTGGTCAATGGAACACATTCACCTGTACCTTCTGCTGAAGGATCTCAAGACTACTCATGTCACGGATCAGCCATCTCTGTTGACACTGGAGGTGCTTTAATGTGTCACTTTGGTAGCTATTTTGTTACATCCCACCCTTCATGGGCAAGGCTGTCATCAACGGCGGGTGCTGAATGGTGAGTTCTGATTTATTTAATGTCACCGTCATGGACCATTCTGGCTTTGATCCCCCAACTAAATGCAAACACATGACAAGCGTCCCGTGCTTAATTTGGTTGATTGACCAGGCCTATCAATACACACTACGGGTCATAGGACCAGTGTAGATAACCTTGGGATGCAGAAAATTCTGGTATTCACAAAATTCTGAACCAGACCATGATTGCTGCTGCTCAGTTTCTTCGAGGTGGAAGCAATAAGACAATGGGCTTCTGGGTATAGTTGGCACTGATGGTGGTGTTGGTGCTGCTGGGGCTTTCTTGTTTGGCAATGCCGGCAAAAGGCTTTCCTTTGCCAGCAACCTCTCTGTTATCAAACATATCCAACCTCAGCCCTGGCGATGTTAAAGTAGAAGTCCATTCGCGCGGACTGATGGTAGTGGTGTTTGTATTGTGGAGAAGCCAGGATTGGGTGTGCCATGACACTGCACCTCTTGTGCACCCCATGCCTGCGGAAAGCATCCAATGTTCCGTCAACACCAATGTCTTGGTGGTGATGGGGGTTTGCGCTGTGTTGTAATCAGTGCGACCCCTCTTCTTACTTATTTCCAGTGCAAAAGGACTGTAAATTAGAAAACAGCGATGGTATAAAGACAATACCATGTTTCCTGTCACAAAACAATCACTATCATGTTGCAAACACCCCCGCCATATGCTCCATTCCGTGTGCAGTAGTGCATGGGCCTGTTCAATGGCTATAGCTTGCGCCTCGTACTCACTCTCTTTCGCCCTCTGTGGCATGTGGCAGCTCGTGGCAACCCCCACACCCATGTCGGTCTGGATTAGCACTGTGAGGGCGTGACGGGTGTCTTGCAGCACTGCCACCTTTTCCCCCCAGCTTGCCTTGCACCATAGCTCCGCGCACTGGCCCCATTTGTTGATCTCCGCACGGACGCTCCAGTAACCGGGGACACCTCTGTGCGCTTACCCCCCTGCTGCCCCCCATGTTTCCTGCACGAGGATCACACTCGCTTGCGTGGTCTCGATCACTTGTGTCAGCTGGACCCACTTGCTGTGGTCCATCTCGTCCCCTTTTCGATTGATCCCCTGCAGATTGGATGCAGCGAGGATGCTGGTGGGACGCTCCCTGGCTGGCATGCCCTCTGGCACCCGCATTGTGCTCCATGCCTGCGCCCGGTACCGGGGCCGTGTTGGCACATCTTGTGCCCACTGGACCCACACATGTAGTCTGCGGTGGTCCGTGTAGCGCTTAGTGCATACCCGCACCACCTCCTGGGTGTAGCTTGTTGCTCCCTTACTCCACTAGAGTGAACCAATTGGGGGGGGGGGGGGTTCAGTCCAGTTCTCAACAACACTTGCGGTGTGAGCAGCCCAGAGAGGGTTGGGGGGGATGGGCTCCTTTTCGAGACCCCCCCCCCCTTCAGGGCTCCCATGACAGGGACCCCCGATGGGCTGACGGGGGAGGTTTCGGGGGGGGGGGTTCATTTTGAGGTTGAGACAGTCCTCATCTTCTGGGATCATTGCCTCTTCATCTTACCCACTGTCCTTGTCAAATTTCTTTTTGTTTTAATAACCTTACCCTTCCTTGGAGCCCTCAAGAAGCAAGCACGGCACTTCTTGAGCCACAGATCAACAAGTGCATCGTCGTTATATTGAATCCAGGAACCCGCATCCCTGGATATCATAAGAAGCTGTTCCAACAGAGCCATGGTCATCAGTTACTTCTTTATCCTCCTCCTCATCATCATCATTATCATCCTCATCGGACAACTCATCTAATTCTGATTCATTTTTCTGTTTGGAAACGGCATTAGTTGGAGACTGATTAGATTGTATCATCAATTTTCCCATGCTTTTGGCCCACATTTGACTGCGTTGCATAGCAGGAAACAGATGTAAGATATGCTACAAGCGGCTTGGTTTGGTTGTGCCAAAGAAGCTTGTTTCACCTTCCAACTCTAAGTATGTCCGAGAATTGGCCAAAAAAACTGCCGAAAATCGATGAGCTCTCGCTGTACAGAATTATGTGGAGATGTACAATCATGACAAGATGTAAGAGGACACGTTCTGCCAGCTCTAGCCCTGCGTGAGGCCAGCTCTGACCCTTGTCGGGGGGGGGGGGAGTTCAAATGCACTTTTTTGCACTTTCCACTTTCAGCCACTTTTTGCACTTTTTGCACTTTTTGCACTTTTTGCACTTGCAAGGTGCACGCGATGGTTTGCCTTTTTTGGCATCTGTGGACCCGAAGCGGGGTGTGCCTCCAAAGCCGGGTGACACCCGTTGGTGTCCCTGGTGTGATTGTGCAGATTGGTGGCATCCCCTGTTACTCTTGTGGAAGGCTTTTTTGCTGCTGGAGACCCAGCGCAATCCATGGTAGGCCAAAGAACAACTCAAGAAATCCAAAGACCCCAGGTCTGCAAGGTCCTTTCTGTCATGGGCAGCTGAAAGGCAGTGGCACATATTGATGCTGTGATCTCCCGTGCACGTGTGCAGTGGAAGTTTCCTCAGCAAGTGCACATTTGGAATCCCACCAAGCTCCCTGATGTAGACCACAACTTACAAAAATCACTGCCCTGGAGTTTCCCGTGGATGATGGTGATTTTAGGGTGAGTGGCATACATATTGTCGGGTTGAGAATCACTCCATTGACAGTTCGAGTGCCTTGGCTGCATTTTGGGCCAGCCATTGAGGTGACCTTGCATAGCGGGCACACTTTTTGATCCCTGTGCCAACAATTTCTGGAAGTGTTGAGAGAAATTTAAGTTCGGCTGGCAATATGGATACCAAGTATCGGCATGGTCTGCCAAATGAAACCCGCCGGTTGACAAATATGCTGATGTTCAATGGCGACGTGGAGGGTAGGTTCAATGTGGCATAATACCAAAACCAAGACCACTATTCTACTCCAGACTATCTGTATTTATTGGTACAGAGCCCTGGGTGGCAATGGTGTCCCTAGAACCACATCATTTGTTCCGATGTTAAGTTCTGAGCCCGCTGTGTAGTGCACTGTGTTGCCTTGACATTGGATTTTCATGCTTGCCCTTTTTTTGGCTTTTTTTTGGCACTTTTTTTGCTTTTTTCTGCACTGCATTTTCTGGGTTTTCCATTTGGGGGCGGGGATCAAAATCAAAAATTTTGGAAAAGCAGGTTTCGTTTTGCAGAGTATGCGCACAGCACCCATTAGTGGGGCCCTGTTTTACGACGCCCAGCCTGAAACGACCCCACCCACCATCAGAACCCAGCATGCACCAGCTCAACAGAAAATTGATGTCATAGAAGGCTCCAAAGTTCTATTGCCTTTGATAAGGCACCTCAAAGAGCCTCCGCTTCCTCCACCCCCTGAGCTCGGACACCAGTCTGGCCACAGGTTTTATTGAGCAGAATAATGATGATTTGATTTACCAATTTTGATGTTTGACCACCTCAAAACCGAGATGACATGCCAGTGAGTTTGGTGGGTGGCTGGCGAAAGATAAACCGCGCGTATGGTTTGCTGCTTCTAAGTTGAACCTTGCAGTTTGAGCATTGATTGAGCTGGTTGTTTGGTTCATTGTCTTGATCCTTGTGCACCCCTGCCCCCCCAATATCACGTCCGCCCTGGCGTCCTGCAATGGCTCCTTATTCCAGAAGTCATGCGACGTCGCTTTAACCGGCTCGAAGACGTCGAAGACAGCAGTGACAGCGACACAGAGCAGACCAACTGCCCCGCCGCCACCACAAACCTGAGCCAAAAGAGCAAGAAGAAGTCCTCTTTCACATGGCCTTGGAAAAAGGTGCCTTGTCTCCGACGCAGCCAACAGAGACGTTGTGCTAGCAATCATCACATTGTCATCTGCAACGCAGTGCGTAACCAATGATGGTCGGCAGTTGATGGGCAGTTGTCCGTCCACTGCAATTGCAGACACCAATAGTGATGCCCAAACTGCAGTTTGGCAGCGGGTCTCCCCCTGGGGCCAAATCACCCGGATTCTGTTTCTGTTTGAACGAAGGCCGTAGCCCCAGTTACGCATCACAGACGGCCAACGGGCCACATACAATGCGGTCAAATTGGCACGGAGGCTTTCCCCACAATGCCCTCCCCCCCTTGCCCATGCGACCTGGGCATCGCTGACAGGGAAACAAATGTGTACCGGGAGAAAGACTGCCGAGTAGGAAGGCGAGAGGTGCAAGAACAGCGGGACAGCTGATCGTCTGGGGCTCTGTGATGCCCCCAACAGACGCAGTGTGTGTGTGTGGGCATGCGCGCGCGCGTGTGTAGGTGGGTGGGTGTGGGTGAACCAAATGGGTCAAGTGAATGGGCCGGTTGGTTGGTACTGAAAATGTAATGCACTTGGTTCAGAAAGTCCTCCGTGGACCGTTGATGTTGAGCAGCATATGGCTGCTGGCTGCACATGGAGTCGTGGCTCTGAGGCTGACACGGCTCGTCGGCTGTGTATAAGGCGGTGGGCTCTACTCAACGGGTGGGTGGTTGGGGGGGGGGGATGGGGGGCACTAGGTAGGGTATCCGAGGTATCGTACAGTCAAATATTGCGGCAAATCGGGACAGGTTTTCGACCCATTCGTTGATTCTGCAACGTATCACTAAGAAAAATGCTCAGTGTGTCATGCTGATCAATGTGATTGGCGCATCTTCCTGGCCCCAGTGCCCCCCCCCCCCCCCCCTTGGATCCCCTTTCTCAGAGAGGTCTGGATAGGTGGGGAAGTTCCCAAAACGGGGCTCCGAGGCGCCATCCCCCCACAGTTGGATTGGCAAAGCGTGTGCTCAGCTGTGGTGTGCTGTGCCGTCTGGGAGATTGCCCAGTCACTGAATCCCGTCATGGCCGCGGTCGGAGGGCCCCCTGGAGGGGGAGCCCACTAACCCCCCTCCCCAAATATGGCAATCAGTTGTTAACCTGGGGCCAACCGGTGGCTGTCTTGCTGGGAGTTCCCATGAGATTATTATTGGGGTGGGTCTTGACTTTTTGCCCATAATGCTTCCTCCATGTACCACCAGGAAAACCTTGTCCAACAAAAGTGCTGCAAAGCAGGTGTGCGGGTATGTGAACAAGAAATCCGAACTGGTGCACGTGAAGAAGATGCAGAGAGCTTGCCAACGCCCTTGCCCATCGTTTGCATGCTGCTTGCCAGGGTCCAAGGTGGTTCTTATCTTTGGCATACTCCATGCAAAACCCAGGAGGTTCTTATTTTGTTTTGGGGCGGTGGTCGGAGGGGGATGGAGTTGACTGCTGAGCCGTACTAATTGCCCTCCGTGAACACGCCACACGCCGAGGTTGGTACGGGGGGATGGCCTGCGAGATGATCAGCGCTTGCGCTCTTCAGTTGGTTCCTCTGCATTGGCCTTGGGGACGTCAACGGGCCTCTTTGATACGCCGTCCCTGCAACCCTTGTGCCCATGCCTCTGATCCAGACGGAAGCCTGAGCAACAGAAAAGGGTCTGCTTTCGTCATCTCAGGACAAAAAACGCGGGTCTGAAATGTGTGTGGTCCGGGACCTGACCCTCAACCAGCATCGTAAGGGCCATGTGCTGGTCTGTAAAGTCGTGGAAGAGGTCTTTGGCCTCCCTCGGGCCATTGTCCAGGACGAAGAGGGCTATCAGACCATCTTTGACTACAGCCTGTGTCTCCCGCACAACAACCACTTTGCTTTCTCGGAGGTCCGCGTAGGCAACACCGTGGAGCTTAGGGACCCGCTGCTGCAGAAGATGTGCGACGACCAGGTGGGGATTCTCTGCAGCGACGCCAGCACTGTCAAAGGTGCCGCCTCAGCTCCTTCCACCCGAAGCTATGAAAACATCAACAGTTTTGGGCGCCTTGCAAAGAATGGGACATGTCACGCCTCACTTTCTACCGTCCAAGGCTCGGGGATGGATGGGTGTTTGTTGCTGTGAGAAAACAGAGCGTGGCTGATGGACTGCCCGGCCAAGCAACTGCCCGCAGAATGCACACCTTCAAGATTAACGGCTTTGCAACAAATTGCCGAATCTGGGACCACCGTAGCTCTCCCAAGGGCCTTCGTTTTGGATTGCGACTTGGAATTCCGGGTGCATGCAGAGTGGCAGGAGGATAGGCCATTATAATTGCAGTCTACCCCTCTTTTTTCAAGATATGTGTTGATAAAATGGGTATGTGATTCTTGGGGTATTTTTGGACCATCTTGTTCCACGTTCTCCACTTCTCCATCCCGGGGAGTCGTGTAGCCATATCACTCCTCCCTGCTTTGGAGACTCCCATGGGAGCACATTCCTGACAAGCCCCTGAGGTTGATGAGGAAGATGAGATACCTCTAGAATGTTGACCATGCAACTTTCGTTTATGTATTGGTTGCATGCGTGACTAACGTTGCAACATTGATGCGCCCAATTGATTTCCCTTGAAGGTTGTGTTCTTCAGCACAACCCCATTGTCTGTTGAATCATAAGCTCAAAGGTTATCTCAGTTTCAAAGACACTGTGGACACCAATGTTTGCACTGCTCCATGGTGTTCATTACCGTCTTTGGCCTGTGCATGTGACATCAACCTGATGCATACAAGCATTGTCATCCAAAGCACCGTTTCAGCCGGTATACTCTTTTGCATTCAGAAGCCCCCGGTTTATCCCTGCCCATCCATGCTGCATGCTGGGATTTTAGGGGTTTGGCGCAAATGGACTGATTTGGTGTTTTGATGTTGGGATGTGAGGTAGAGGGCATGCGGAAGAAGGGAACAGTTTTGCAAAACTGTCTGGTCAAGACCGACCAGCACAGTGCCTCGCGCACATTTGCTCACGCGGGGAGTGCTTTTGACTCCGCCCATTGCGTTCAAATAGGACTACAAGTCGGTTTGCCGCCCCGGTTTGCCGGCTGGAGTAGATGGTGACATCAGGGTCGAATTCGGGGAGCAGGAAATATCGCACACAAGACTGCCCACAGGCTGATGCCTACGTTTGTCTTCTGTCTCTGCAGTCACCGTCCGGGAGTGGGATGATATGGAGCGGCTCAGGTGCGCGAAAGAGTGTCGTGCTCGTGGCAACATACGCTTCAAAGAGCAGCGTTGGAACGACTGCGTGCCCCTCTACCGCACGGCGTTGATGCATTTGCAGAACATTCAAGTCCTTCAGGACCAAAAGGTGTGTTCCGTCCCGACAAGACAGTCTGATCACTGCTCTTTCTTCCCTTGCCGGATCCTTGAGTCACCGGTGACTCCGCCTCCCCTGCTCCCTGCGGTCATTAAGCCGCGATGCAGGCGTGCGCCGAGTGCCGCGGTGCACTTGCATGAGCCCCTGAGTCGAGTGACACTGCCACATCTGAGTGAGCTGTGTTCTTAGGCATCCGCCCATCGAACGACGGTCTGCAAGCTACCATGTGTCGTGCATGGGCATATTCCATGCATACATACCAATACATTGGGCTGTCCCAAGGATCGCGCCCTCTGGACTTCTTCCTCCTCAATGTGCCGGCCTGTTGCAATTAGATCTTTCTAATGGGTTGTCGCCATGACCTTGAACCAGTTCCCGATGAAGATAGTGCTTATGTAGTATTCATTTGAGGAACGGTTTGTTAACATGTTTCGGCAGCAAATGCAAATTCCACAAAGAGAGGACGCACATGTGTCAGGCGTAAGTAGCTTATTTTTTTTTTTGGCGTAAGTTACTTATTTTTTTTGGCCTAAGTTGGGTGTGGGAAAAAAAACTTGAAAATGTATGGCATGCGCTTTTTTTTTGTGACACGGTCTACGCCCCCCAAAAAAGTGACCTACGCTTTTTTTTGAAAAAAAGAAAGAAAGAAAGAAAGAAAGAAAGCGGGTTACACTCTTTTTGTTACGCGACCTGCGCTTTTTTTGAGGTGCGATCTACTGCAAAAAATAGCGAGTTACGCTTCCTTTTTGAAAAAACAAAAACACAATGTACCCCAAAAAACAAAAAAAAACTTCCTGCTGCTGATTTTGTCCCCCGCTCTGAAGCGTTGGGGACCCCCCAGACGGCAGGGGTGATGCAGTAATTGTTCGGCTGAGATTCAGGCAAACAACGGCCGTGGGTGACGGCAAAGCCCTCTCCGACCAAAGGGGCCTGGTCCATCGTGACCCCATGCGCCTCAGGGGAAGCGTACCTCAGTCGTGTGACGACTGGGCTACACCGCTGCCGGTCCCCACATCAAGCGTTGGGTGGCCCTTATGCCGCCCCCCCCCCCCCCCCCGCTTTTTTTGTTTTTGGAAAAAAGGGTTTTTTTCCCCATACGTGATCTACGAAAATTTTTTTTAGCGATTTACGCCAAAAAAAAAAAAGCAAGTTACGCTTATTTCCGCAATCGAGCTACGCTTTCCTCAGATGCACATTGCCCACAGAACCGCCTCCTGGGTGAGTATTTGGCTGGCACTCAGCTAACATGTCATTAATCCAAAGCCAATGCCCTAGCAATTAGTACCCAGGCTACTTATCTGATTATCTTATTCATCACTCACATTCCACTTGAATGCCGATTTGAGCACCTTCAAAAGTTTTATGGGTGCACCTACTACAATGCAGTGTGGGCACCAAGGGGGTCTCCGAGGAAGTCTGAAGGTACTGGGCTCCCTGCTTCACGGAGCTCATCCACAAGCACACTCCCACAGTTGAGTCGAAGACATGGGATGGCGTCCTTGAGCATGCTATTGAAATCTCAGTGGTATCCAGGTATCCAGGGGGAAGACCCCCGGGTCCAATAAGGTCACTGTGGAGCCTTCCGAAATCCCTACATTGGCTCTGTCCGTGCTTGCAGGCCATCCTGCAGGATGGGCGAGGGGCGGCCACAAGGTATTTTCATACAAATCTGTAACATCGACTAGCCTGTGACCCCAGACTCGGTGGACATGAAATTGCGAACATCACCATGGGCAGGCCGCATCATTGCATGAATGCACTATGAGTGGCAACATGGCCATGCTGGGCCCAACACCACAACGTGCGGAGCCAGAAGCCACACTGTGTTGCAGAGCCTCGGCATTGATGGTGCCTGCTGTCCTGCCAAATCATCGAGGCGCAGGGTGTCCCTGAAGGTACACCAATGGCATCTGGTCAAGCTACGAGGGCAACTGCCAGGGTAGTCCGCAAGTGGCCAGGCCCTCGTTTGCAGTCCTTGTGCGCAGACCCCGGTCCAATGTGAGCGGAGAGGCCACAGCGGGTGATTTGTGGCGCTGTGTTGCCGTGCTCAGGGTGAAGACCGCACACCAGAATAGCCTGTGCCCTCATCTCTTCGTTTCTGGACCCTTGCCTTTGTCCACAGGCCACGAATACCATCTTGCTGTCCTGCCATCTGAACATTGCCTCTGCATCCGTGCATCTGCAGGACTACCACACGGTGCTGTATCACAGTGGTCAGGTGTGCTGCGCGGTCCCACGGCACGGGAGGGCAGTGCAGACGGCATGATATCGCACGGCGGAGGCCAGGTTAGGGCAGGAGAGGGCAGGGTATGGCCGGACAGGGCTGGGGAGGGCAGTGCAGACGGCATGATATCGCATGGCGGAGGCCAGGTTAGGGCAGGAGAGGGCAGGGTATGGCCGGACAGGGCTGGGGAGGGCAGGGTCGGACAGTGCTGGAGAGGGCAGGAAACAAGTAGCGGCTCTACTGCTTCATGCTGCGTGAGCACCTTCTACACCACAGCAGAAGGGTGCAATGGTGCCTTTACATCAATGTACACAACTGCAACTGTTATCGCCAGTGCGCGCCGTCTCTCTTGATGCATCATGCCCTTTTGCACCAGCGCTGGAGGGTGGCCCTGCTAAACCCAAATTTTCTCACTCTACTGCCACTGCCAACCCTGGTCCCCCCGCCGCCCATCCCCAGCCCAGCAGCAAGCTGGGCAGCAGACCCAACAATCGTAGAATGGCCTATCCATTGAATCCGCAATCGGAGCGATTCCATGGTATTGCAGAAAACGCGCATAGGATGAGCCATTCATGGGTCTAGACCGCGGATAGAGGCATTTTTGACCCAAAAGTCAATAATTTGGCGAAAGTCGGCATCACATCCACAAAAAACTTGCATACCTGTTTTTTTTTGTAATTCCCGATCACTTTTTTGACAGAAGACGGCGGAACTGTTTGTTGTGGACCTGACGCAGATTTGTGACGACAAGTGGAGCATCCAAGTTTTTGTACGTTCACCACGAGGGGGCGGCCGGGCCCGGTCCTTGTATGCGACACCCCCCAGCCCCCCCCCCCCCCCCGGGTTTTGAAAGATAGTGGGGCCGGGTCGGCCACCAGCAAGTGTCCCTAGAGAAAACTGTCCGGCGCCAAAGGCGCCAATTTTTTTTTTCCATACTATGTGTTTATACTCAAAATGCTCAAATTTTTGTAGAGAATTCATATTTGTGTTAAAACAAGAAGAACAAATTTTGACCTGAAGGAGGGCTACCAGGCCCTGACAGCAACCCTAGCCCTAATCAAGACTGAATATTGGGACCGAGCTGGTGGGGGAAGGAACATTAGATATGAATGGTGAGGGACACCAATGAGTCACACATTGACGGCCGTTGACAAAGTGGAATCAGCTTGCAAGTGATCCCCTTCACCACAAGGCCCACTTTCAAGGCTTTTGTGGACTTGTGAGGGGCCAAAATGCCCCGAAATGGCCTCAACATGGGCTCATTTCACCCGTTTGGCCACCCCAAATGGTGTAGGATGAGTTTTGGAAAAATGCGTTTTTGACCCATTTTTGACCCATTTTTGGTCCCAAAATAGCGCATCTTCAAGGCATTTTGGGATTTTCGGAGGACCAAAATGGGCCACCCCAAGCTCAAAACAGTCCAAAAACACTTGTTTTAGCATCACACATGGTCTACGATCATTTTTGAGAAAAGTCATCTTTTTGCCCCTATTGGACCATAGTGACCCATTTGGGCACCCACTTGTTTGGGCTTGAGCTTGCAGCTTGCCGCAGTCTAGTGGACCTAGGTACGGGGGTCTAGGCGTCCATTTGGGCAATTCTGAGGGGTGGAAACCACAAAACACGGGGGGGTTGCGGGTGGAGTAGGTGCCCTCAGAATCGCATTTTGAGCCATGTAGCCAAAGATATGGCCTATTCTTGGTTTGTGGCTGCCGCCAGCCAATCTGCACAAAATTTGGGGCTTCTGGGGGCCTTTTTGGCCGTTTCCGGGACATATGGTGGAGTCAGAGGGCCGCAAAGGACTTGTTGACATGGAAAGTCAAGCCGCTCATGGAGTGTACCCACCGTTTCCCTTCGTTTGGCCGTTTTGAATGGGTTCTAGGGCTCTTTTGGCCCAAAAATGGCTGTTTTTGACCCTAAATTGCAGTTTTTGACACTGAGGTCCGCCACTTGCGACACTCGTTCCCGGCCGCCACCGTTGAGTTTCTGGCTCATACTTGGTGTGGTTGTCCCTCACACCCATAGGTATCATCCACCAAAATTTCAGCCAAATCTGAAGCACCACGACGGAGTTCTGATTTTTACCCATTTCGCGCGTGCTGCTGCTTGCTTGCTGCTTGCTGCTGCTTGCTGCTGCTTGCTGCTGCTTGCTGCTGCTGCTGCTGCTGCTAAACCTGGTAGGTCCACCCTAGACCCTAAAAAGGGTTATAAAACCAAGACTGGTTCCACCAGCTCGGTGACCCTAACCCTAATCAAGACTGAATATTGGGACCGAGCTGGTGGGGGAGGGAACATCAGCTATGACTGGTGAGAAACACCAATGAGTCACACATCGAGGCCGTTGATAGAGTGGAATCAGCTTGCAAGTGATCCCCTTCACCACAAGGCCCACTTTCAAGGCTTTTTTGGACTTGTGAGGGGCCAAATTCCCCCAAAATGGGCTCAAAATGGGCTCATTTCACCCGCTTGGGCACCCCAAATGGTCTAGGATGAGTTTTGGAAAAATGTGTTTTTGACCCATTTTTGACCCATTTTTTGGTCCCGAGACAGCCCATTTTCAAGGCATTTTGGGATTTTTGGAGGACCAAAATGGGCCACCACAAGCTCAAAACAGTCCAAAAACAGTTGTTTTAGCATCACACATGGTGTAGGATCTTTTTTGAGAAAAGTCATCTTTTTGCCCCTACTGGACCCTGTTGACCCATTTGGGCACCCACGTGTTTGGGCTTGAGCTTGCACCTTGGCGCAGCCTGCCCGGGCTATGTATGGGGGTCTAGGCGTCCATTTGGGCAATTCTGAGGGGTGGAAACCACAAAAAGTGGGGGGTTGCGGGTGGACTAGGTGCCCTCGGAACCGCGTTTTGGACCATGTAGCCAAAGATATGGCCTGTTCTTGGTTTGTGGCTGTCGGCAGCCAATCTGCACAAAATTTGGGGCTTCTGGGGTCTTTTTGGCCCGTTTCAAGGACATATGGTGGAGTTAGAGGGCCGCAAAGGGCTCGTTGACACAGGAAAGTCAAGCCGCACGTGAAGTGTACCCACCGTTTCCCTTTGTTCGGCCGTTTTGAATGGGTTCTTGCGCTGTTTTGGTCCAAAAATGGCTGTTTTGGCCCTAAACTGCAGTTTTTGAAAACTGAGGTCCGCCACTTGCGACAGCTGTTCACGGCCGCCATCGTTGAGTTTCTGGCTCATACTTTGTAGGGTTGTCCCTCACACCCATAGGTATCATCCACCAAAATTTCAGCCAAATCCGAAGCACCACGACGGAATTCTAATTTTTCCCCATTTCGCGCGTGCTGCTGCTTGCTTGCTGCTTGCTGCTGCTTGCTGCTGCTTGCTGCTGCTTGCTGCTGCTAAACCTGGTAGGTCCACCCTAGACACTAAAAAGGGTTATAAAACCAAGACTGGTTCCACCAGCTCGGTGACCCGAACCCTAACCCTAGGGCTAATCAAGACTGAATATTGGGACCGAGCTGGTGGGGGAGGGAACATTAGATATGAATGGTGAGGGACATCAAGAATGATTCACACATTGATGGCTCTTGACAAAGTGAAATGCACCTGAACCCCATCACCACGAGGCCCACTTCCAAGGCTTTTTGGACTTCTCAGGGGCCAAAATGCCCCAAAATGGGCTCAAAATGGGCTCATTTCACCCTTTTGTGCACCCCAAATGGTCTACGATGAGTTTTGGAAAAATGTGTTTTTGACCCATTTTTGACCCATTTTTGGTCCCAAAACAGCCCATTTTCAAGGCATTTTGGGATTTTTGGAGGACCCAAATGGGCCACCACAAGCTCAAAATAGTCCAAAAACAGTTGTTTTAGCGTCGCACATGGTCTGGGATCATTTTTGCGGAAAGTCATATTTTTACCCCTTTCGGACCCTGTTGACCCATTTGGGCACCCACGTGTTTGGGCTTGAGCTTGCAGCTTGCCACAGCCTATTGGGCCTAGGTATTGGGGTCTAGGCGTCCGTTTGGGCAATTCTGAGGGGTGGAAACCACAAAACGTGGGGGGTTGCGGGTGGAGTAGGTGCCCTCGGAATCGCATTTTGAGCCATGTAGCCAAAGATATGGCCTATTCTTGGTTTGTGGCTATCGGCATTTGGAGCATTTGGGCGCCTTTTTGGGCCGCTTCCGCGGCATATCATGGAGTTAGAGGGCCGCAAAGAGCTCGTTGACACGGGGAAGTCAAGCGGCACGTGAAGTGTACCCACCGTTTCCCTTCGTTTGGCCGTTTTGAATGTGTTCTAGGGCATTTTTGGCCCAAAAATATCTGTTTTTGGCCCTAAACTGCAGTTTCTGAAACTGAGGTCCGCCACTTGCGAATCCCGTTCCCGGCCGCCACCGTTGAGTTTCTTGCTCAAACTTTGTGTGATTGTACTTCACACCCATAGGTATCATCCACCAAAATTTCACCCGAATCTGAAGCACCACGACGGAACTCTGATTTTTACCCATTTCGCGCGTGCTGCTGCTTGCTGCTTGCTGCTGCTTGCTGCTGCTGCTGCTAAACCTGGTAGGTCCACCCTAGACACTAAAAAGGGTTATAAAACCAAGACTGGTTCCAGCAGCTCGGTGACCCTAACCCTAGGGCTAATCAAGACTGAATATTGGGACCGAGCTGGTGGGGGAGGGAACATTAGATATGAATGGTGAGGGACACCAATGAGTTACACATTGAAGGCCGTTGACAGGGTGGAATCAGCTTGCAAGTGATCCCCTTCACCACAAGGCCCACTTTCAAGGCTTTTGTGGACTTGTGAGGGGCCAAAATGCCCCAAAATGGGCTCAAAATAGGCTCATTTCACCCGTTTGTGCACCCCAAATGGTCTAGGATGAGTTTTGGAAAAATGCGTTTTTGACCCATTTTTGACCCATTTTTGGTCCCAAAACAGCGCATCTTCAAGGCATTTTGGGATTTTCGGAGGACCAAAATGGGCCACCACAAGCTCAAAACAGTCCAAAAACACTTGTTTTAGCACCACACATGGTCTAGGATCATTTTTGAGAAAAGTCATTTTTCTGCCCCTATTGGACCCTATTGACCCATTTGGGCACCCACCTGTTTGGGCTTGAGCTTGCAGCTTGCCGCAGCCTACTGGGCTTGGGTACGGGGGTCTAGGCGTCCATTTGGGCAATTTTGAGGGGTGGAAACCACAAAACGAGGGGGGTTGCGGGTGGATTAGGTGCCCTCGGAATCGCGTTTTGAGCCATGTAGCCAAAGATATGGCCTATTCTTGGTTTGTGGCTGTCGCCAGCCAATCTGCACAAAATTTGGGGCTTGTGGGGGCCTTTTTGGGCCGTTTCCGGGACATATGGTGGAGTCAGAGGGCCGCAAATGGCTCGTTGACACAAGAAAGTCAAGCCGCACATGGAGTGCACCCACCGTTTCCCTTTCCTTGGCCGTTTTGAATGGGTTCTAGGGCTCTTTTGGCCCAAAAATGGCTGTTTTTGGCCCTAAATTGCAGTTTTTGAAACTGAGGTCCGCCACTTGCGACACCCATTCCCGGCCGCCACCGTTGAGTTTCTGGCTCAAACTTTGTGTGGTTATCCCTCACACCCATAGGTATCATCCACCAAAATTTCAGCCGAATGTGAAGCACCACGACGGATGTCTGATTTTTACCCATTTCGCGCGTGCTGCTTGCTGCTTGTTGCTGCTTGCTGCTTGTTGCTGCTGCTGCTAAACCTGGTAGGTCCACCCTAGACCCTAAAAAGGGTTATAAAACCAAGACTGGTTCCACCAGCTCGGTGACCCTAACCCTAATCAAGACTGAATATTGGGACCGAGCTGGTGGGGGAGGGAACATCAGCTATGACTGGTGAGGGACATCAAGAATGATTCACACATGGATGGCTCTTGACAAAGTGAAATCAGCTTGCAAGTGAACCACATCACCACGAGACCCACTTTCAAGGCTTTTTGGACTTCTGAGGGGCCAAAATGCCCCAAAATGGGCTCAAAATAGGCTCATTTCACCCGTTTGTGCACCCCAAATGGTCTAGGATGAGGTTTGGAAAAATGCGTTTTTGACCCATTTTTGACCCATTTTTTGGTCCCAAAACAGCCCATTTTCAAGGCATTTTGGGATTTTCAGAGGACCAAAATGGGCCACCACAAGCTCAAAATAGTCCAAAAACAGTTGTTTTAGCGTCGCACATGGTGTAGGATCATTTTTGAGAAAAGTCATCTTTTTGCCCCTACTGGACCCTGTTGACCCATGGGCCTGGGTACGGGGGTCCAAGCGTCCGTTTGGGCAATTCTGAGGGGTGGAAACCACAAAAAGTGGGGGGTTGCGGGTGGAGTAGGTGCCCCCGGAATTGCATTTTGAGCCATGTAGCCAAAGATATGGCCTATTCTTGGTTTGTGGCTGTCGGCATTTGGAGCATTTGGGGGCCTTTTTGGGCTGTTTCCGGGACATATCATGGAGTTAGAGGGCCGCAAAGAGCTCGTTGACATGGGGAAGTCAAGCCGCACGTGAAGTGTACCCACCGTTTCCCTTCGTTTGGCCGTTTTGAATGTGTTCTAGGGCTTTTTTGGCCCAAAAATATCTGTTTTTGACACTAAAATGCAGCTTTTGAAACTGAGGCCCGCCACTTGCGAATCCCGTTCCCGGCCGCACCGTTGAGTTTCTCGCTCAAACTTTGTGTGATTGTACTTCACACCCATAGGTATCATGCACCAAAGTTTCAACCAAATCCAAAGCCCCACAACGGAGTTCCGATTTTTCCCCATTTCGCGCGTGCTGCTTGCTTGCTGCTGCTTGCTTGCTGCTGCTTGCTTGCTGCTGCTAAACCTGGTAGGTCCACCCTAGACCCTAAAAGGGGTTATAAAACCAAGACTGGTTCCACCAGCTCGGTGACCCGAACCCTAACCCTAGGGCTAACCCTAACCCTAGGGCTAATCAAGACTGAATATTGGGACCGAGCTGGTGGGGGAGGGAACATTAGATATGAATGGTGAGGGACACCAATGAGTTACACATTGAAGGCCGTTGACAGGGTGGAATCAGCTTGCAAGTGATCCCCTTCACCACAAGGCCCACTTTCAAGGCTTTTGTGGACTTGTGAGGGGCCAAAATGCCCCAAAATGGGCTCAAAATAGGCTCATTTCACCCGTTTGTGCACCCCAAATGGTCTAGGATGAGTTTTGGAAAAATGCGTTTTTGACCCATTTTTGACCCATTTTTGGTCCCAAAACAGCGCATCTTCAAGGCATTTTGGGATTTTCGGAGGACCAAAATGGGCCACCACAAGCTCAAAACAGTCCAAAAACACTTGTTTTAGCATCACACATGGTCTAGGATCATTTTTGAGAAAAGTCATTTTTCTGCCCCTATTGGACCCTATTGACCCATTTGGGCACCCACTTGTTTGGGCTTGAGCTTGCAGCTTGCCGCAGCCTACTGGGCTTGGGTACGGGGGTCTAGGCGTCCATTTGGGCAATTTTGAGGGGTGGAAACCACAAAACGAGGGGGGTTGCGGGTGGATTAGGTGCCCTCGGAATCGCGTTTTGAGCCATGTAGCCAAAGATATGGCCTATTCTTGGTTTGTGGCTGTCGCCAGCCAATCTGCACAAAATTTGGGGCTTGTGGGGGCCTTTTTGGGCCGTTTCCGGGACATATGGTGGAGTCAGAGGGCCGCAAATGGCTCGTTGACACAAGAAAGTCAAGCCGCACATGGAGTGCACCCACCGTTTCCCTTTCCTTGGCCGTTTTGAATGGGTTCTAGGGCTCTTTTGGCCCAAAAATGGCTGTTTTTGGCCCTAAATTGCAGTTTTTGAAACTGAGGTCCGCCACTTGCGACACCCATTCCCGGCCGCCACCGTTGAGTTTCTGGCTCAAACTTTGTGTGGTTGTCCCTCACACCCATAGGTATCATCCACCAAAACTTCAGCTGAATGTGAAGCACCACGACGGAACTCTGATTTTCCCCCATTTTGCGCGTGCTGCTTGCTGCTTGTTGCTGCTTGCTGCTTGTTGCTGCTGCTGCTAAACCTGGTAGGTCCACCCTAGACCCTAAAAAGGGTTATAAAACCAAGACTGGTTCCACCAGCTCGGTGACCCTAACCCTAATCAAGACTGAATATTGGGACCGAGCTGGTGGGGGAGGGAACATCAGCTATGACTGGTGAGGGACATCAAGAATGATTCACACATGGATGGCTCTTGACAAAGTGAAATCAGCTTGCAAGTGAACCACATCACCACCAGGCCCACTTTCAAGGCTTTTTGGACTTCTGAGGGGCCAAAATGCCCCAAAATGGGCTCAAAATAGGCTCATTTCACCCGTTTGTGCACCCCAAATGGTCTAGGATGAGGTTTGGAAAAATGCGTTTTTGACCCATTTTTGACCCATTTTTGGTCCCAAAACAGCCCATTTTCAAGGCATTTTGGGATTTTCAGAGGACCAATATGGGCCACCACAAGCTCAAAATAGTCCAAAAACAGTTGTTTTAGCGTCGCACATGGTGTAGGATCATTTTTGAGAAAAGTCATCTTTTTGCCCCTACTGGACCCTGTTGACCCATTTGGGCACCCACCTGTTTGGGCTTGAGCTTGCAGCTTGCCGCAGCCTAGTGGGCCTGGGTACGGGGGTCCAAGCGTCCGTTTGGGCTATTCTGAGGGGTGGAAACCACAAAAAGTGGGGGGTTGCGGGTGGAGTAGGTGCCCTCGGAATTGCATTTTGAGCCATGTAGCCAAAGATATGGCCTATTCTTGGTTTGTGGCTGTCGGCATTTGGAGCATTTGGGGGCCTTTTTGGGCCGTTTCCGGGACATATCATGGAGTTAGAGGGCCGCAAAGAGCTCGTTGACATGGGGAAGTCAAGCCGCACGTGAAGTGTACCCACCGTTTCCCTTCGTTTGGCCGTTTTGAATGTGTTCTAGGGCATTTTTGGCCCAAAAATGGCTGTTTTTGACACTAAAATGCAGCTTTTGAAACTGAGGTCCGCCACTTGCGAATCCCGTTCCCGGCCGCCACCGTTGAGTTTCTCGCTCAAACTTTGTGTGATTGTACTTCACACCCATAGGTATCATGCACCAAAGTTTCAACCAAATCCAAAGCCCCACAACGGAGTTCCGATTTTTCCCCATTTCGCGCGTGCTGCTTGCTTGCTGCTGCTGGCTTGCTGCTGCTTGCTTGCTGCTGCTTGCTTGCTGCTGCTAAACCTGGTAGGTCCACCCTAGACCCTAAAAAGGGTTATAAAACCAAGACTGGTTCCACCAGCTCGGTGACCCGAACCCTAACCCTAGGGCTAACCCTAACCCTAGGGCTAATCAAGACTGAATATTGGGACCGAGCTGGTGGGGGAGGGAACATTAGATATGAATGGTGAGGGACACCAATGAGTTACACATTGAAGGCCGTTGACAGGGTGGAATCAGCTTGCAAGTGATCCCCTTCACCACAAGGCCCACTTTCAAGGCTTTTGTGGACTTGTGAGGGGCCAAAATGCCCCAAAATGGGCTCAAAATAGGCTCATTTCACCCGTTTGTGCACCCCAAATGGTCTAGGATGAGTTTTGGAAAAATGCGTTTTTGACCCATTTTTGACCCATTTTTGGTCCCAAAACAGCGCATCTTCAAGGCATTTTGGGATTTTCGGAGGACCAAAATGGGCCACCCCAAGCTCAAAACGGTCCAAAAACACTTGTTTTAGCATCACACATGGTCTAGGATCATTTTTGAGAAAAGTCATTTTTCTGCCCCTATTGGACCCTATTGACCCATTTGGGCACCCACCTGTTTGGGCTTGAGCTTGCAGCTTGCCGCAGCCTACTGGGCTTGGGTACGGGGGTCTAGGCGTCCATTTGGGCAATTTTGAGGGGTGGAAACCACAAAACGAGGGGGGTTGCGGGTGGATTAGGTGCCCTCGGAATCGCGTTTTGAGCCATGTAGCCAAAGATATGGCCTATTCTTGGTTTGTGGCTGTCGCCAGCCAATCTGCACAAAATTTGGGGCTTGTGGGGGCCTTTTTGGGCCGTTTCCGGGACATATGGTGGAGTCAGAGGGCCGCAAATGGCTCGTTGACACAAGAAAGTCAAGCCGCACATGGAGTGCACCCACCGTTTCCCTTTCCTTGGCCGTTTTGAATGGGTTCTAGGGCTCTTTTGGCCCAAAAATGGCTGTTTTTGGCCCTAAATTGCAGTTTTTGAAACTGAGGTCCGCCACTTGCGACACCCATTCCCGGCCGCCACCGTTGAGTTTCTGGCTCAAACTTTGTGTGGTTGTCCCTCACACCCATAGGTATCATCCACCAAAACTTCAGCTGAATGTGAAGCACCACGACGGATGTCTGATTTTTCCCCATTTCGCGCGTGCTGCTTGCTGCTTGTTGCTGCTTGCTGCTTGTTGCTGCTGCTGCTAAACCTGGTAGGTCCACCCTAGACCCTAAAAAGGGTTATAAAACCAAGACTGGTTCCACCAGCTCGGTGACCCTAACCCTAATCAAGACTGAATATTGGGACCGAGCTGGTGGGGGAGGGAACATCAGCTATGACTGGTGAGGGACATCAAGAATGATTCACACATGGATGGCTCTTGACAAAGTGAAATCAGCTTGCAAGTGAACCACATCACCACGAGACCCACTTTCAAGGCTTTTTGGACTTCTGAGGGGCCAAAATGCCCCAAAATGGGCTCAAAATAGGCTCATTTCACCCGTTTGTGCACCCCAAATGGTCTAGGATGAGGTTTGGAAAAATGCGTTTTTGACCCATTTTTGACCCATTTTTTGGTCCCAAAACAGCCCATTTTCAAGGCATTTTGGGATTTTCAGAGGACCAATATGGGCCACCACAAGCTCAAAATAGTCCAAAAACAGTTGTTTTAGCGTCGCACATGGTGTAGGATCATTTTTGAGAAAAGTCATCTTTTTGCCCCTACTGGACCCTGTTGACCCATTTGGGCACCCACCTGTTTGGGCTTGAGCTTGCAGCTTGCCGCAGCCTAGTGGGCCTGGGTACGGGGGTCCAAGCGTCCGTGGGCTATTCTGAGGGGTGGAAACCACAAAAAGTGGGGGGTTGCGGGTGGAGTAGGTGCCCTCGGAATTGCATTTTGAGCCATGTAGCCAAAGATATGGCCTATTCTTGGTTTGTGGCTGTTGGCATTTGGAGCATTTGGGGGCCTTTTTGGGCCGTTTCCGGGACATATCATGGAGTTAGAGGGCCGCAAAGAGCTCGTTGACATGGGGAAGTCAAGCCGCACGTGAAGTGTACCCACCGTTTCCCTTCGTTTGGCCGTTTTGAATGTGTTCTAGGGCATTTTTGGCCCAAAAATGGCTGTTTTTGACACTAAAATGCAGCTTTTGAAACTGAGGTCCGCCACTTGCGAATCCCGTTCCCGGCCGCCACCGTTGAGTTTCTCGCTCAAACTTTGTGTGATTGTACTTCACACCCATAGGTATCATGCACCAAAGTTTCAACCAAATCCAAAGCCCCACAACGGAGTTCCGATTTTTCCCCATTTCGCGCGTGCTGCTTGCTTGCTGCTGCTGGCTTGCTGCTGCTTGCTTGCTGCTGCTTGCTTGCTGCTGCTAAACCTGGTAGGTCCACCCTAGACCCTAAAAAGGGTTATAAAACCAAGACTGGTTCCACCAGCTCGGTGACCCGAACCCTACCCCCCCCCCCCCCTCACCCCATCCGACGCCCCCCTGACCCCCGGCCAGACCCCCCCCCCAGACCCCCGGCAGGACTCCCCCCAGACCCCCGGCTTGACCCCCCCCCCCGCGACCCCCGGCTGGACCCCCCGACCCCCGGCTGGACCCCCCCCCCCCCAACTGCGCCCCCCCCCCCCGAGTTTTGACAGATAGCTGGGGGGTATGTCGCATCAGGACCAGTTATAGTCGCCCCCCCCCCCGTGACGTTCACCAGATTTTTGGAGGAAAAAAGGATGAGCCAGTTTTTTTTTTGAATGATATAATTCTGCTTCACATCCACAAAAGATGGTGCATCGGGTTTCATGAAGCATCTCTTTTGGATTCGATTTCCGGGCCATAAATTCCCCCGTCCGTGATCGAACACCAGCAAATACGCCGATCGCTGCTCCAGTAGAAATATGGCACCGCAAAACCCATGATTCCGGAAACAAAAGGGGCGGTGGTGTGTGCGCCAGGGGAGAGGGGGTGCCCCTCAGACATGCCACTGGTGTCGGGCAGGATAACTGAGTTTCGGTCACAGTCAGCCCAATGCCATGCGCCATCTATGTTGGCTCTCGACGGAGCAGTCCTTCGTCTCGCACCAGGTCTTAGCCCTGCACCCCGCAGATGCCCAGAAGACTGGCAAGGCGTACTTCCGGCGCAGCCAAGCGTACAGTGGCTTAACTCAGTTGGACAACGCGCGGCAGTGCCTGGACAAGGTATGCGATGCACTGAGTGCGAGGGGCAGCGCGGCCGGTACAGCGTGCTCGGCCTACCGCACGTCAAGCACTGAAGGTTGGCGGGATGGTGCTGGGCCATATTCAAAGCCAGACCATCGTCGTTGCCACGAATCCGAGATGTGCAAACGGTTGCAATCAAATGGCATTGCGACGGTGAATGCCCGACCGCTCCCTCAGCGCGGGCCCTTTTTGGATGGCCGACTTGCGGGACGGCAGAGGGCCCACGGTGGCCTGCACACAGGCAGCAGCACGTGGGCGAACACATCCGCCAACAGAAGCCCCGTTGCACAGAGGCAGTTCGGCCTGTGTCGCAGGTCCGTGGTACCCGCAGGGCCCATTGTCGCGAATAATGGGCCTCCAAAAGTGGAGGGGCGCCAGCTTGAGCACCGCGACGCAGGGGCGAATTCCTTCGGAGCATCGGCAGGCGGCACCAGACAGTAGTGGGTGCAGACAGCGACGGCAGCGGCACCAACACCAGAGCACATGGCCACCCCGCAAGGGGTCCAATCTGCGCACACAAAAGTGTTTGTCCCACGAAACCCGATCACCTGGGTGTTCCTCCACTCCCCTCCCCACCACTCCACTGCCCCATTCCCTGCGGCACGACTTCCCTGTCCGCTGTTGGGGTGTTGGCAGAGTTCCGCTTAGCAACTCAGCACCGTTGGTGGGGAGGGGGGGGGGGAAGGGGGGGCTGGGGACCCCCCCTTCGACCCACCCACCCCCTCTTAAGTGATTAGGCCAAAATTTCCTCCACGCCTTCAGCGCTAGTCTTCACTGTGTCGTTGGTGTGGCTGATGGTTCCCTCTGCACACGCCACTACTCCCTGTCCTTTTCTTGTCCTTTTGTTGCTCTTCGTATTGCTTTTTTTCACAGATATTTGAAAAAGGCTTGGCACCCCCCACATTACGCAATGCTGTCCGGTAGCTGGCAGTTGTTGGGTGAATGATTTTTGGGCCTGGCCCGAAAATTGCCCTCCAAATTTTGAGGACCACTGGGAAGCCCCCCCCCCCCCTCCCCAAGGAGCAGAAGCAGCACTTGTCACTCGCAGGTCAAC
Organism: Eutreptiella sp. 'Long Island Sound 2002'; assembly: GCA_964036045.1. Taxonomy (NCBI): domain Eukaryota; phylum Euglenozoa; class Euglenophyceae; order Eutreptiales; family Eutreptiaceae; genus Eutreptiella; species Eutreptiella sp. 'Long Island Sound 2002'. The sequence continues at coordinate 12,895,186 of OZ038394.1, forward strand.
TGTGTCAGCCGGCAAAAACCATTTCCCCTGGTGGTTGGGGGCACGCTCCCCACCCACCAACCAACCAACCAACCCACCTATCGACGCGTGGAGGATTCCCTCCTCAAAAGGTGAACACACGCGTACAAGCGGAAGTACCAACTGGCACACTGACTCAGCCTTTTTGGCACCCTGCGCCACCCTCCCACCCCTCGACCCCCCCTCCCCCCCACATGTGTGTCTGTGAACAGCACGGCCACCCCACATGCCCGGCATGCACCGTCACCTACAAAGGAGTACGGCATTGCTGTGCCATGGGGCACCTTGGACACCCACGCACACATACGCCCCAACGCGTAGACTGGGGGGACGTAGCACCAGCCAGAGGACCCTGGGAGGGGGGGTGGCACACACAGGCAGCGAAAGCACAACAAAGACACCCCCCCCCCAACACGTACCCCCGTATATGTGTGGGTATACCCCCTCGTGTACATGCGCGCACCCACAAACACCTCGCAACACCCCCCCCCCCCTGGGCATCAGCCCATCCCCGCTCTTCAACCTACGTCACCCACCATGCCACCCAACACCCACCACGACATGCGGCCCCACGATCACCGCGCCAAGGAGGAACCGCCCACCCCTACCCAACAACCGACAACACCCGCCACAACCCATACCCGTGCACGCCATGCTTGGGAAAGGGGATGCAACACGCGCAGCAAGGGCATAAAGGAGAGGGTAGGGGGTTCGTGTTGCGCTCGCCAAAGGAAGGACTGAGCGTGGGAATTTGGAGGCGAAAGGTTGTTATGTGCCGCCATCGGGGAAAAGACCCCGCAAGTGGACATCCCAGGGCCCACCAGCCGTTGTTGGGGAGAGGTACCTCACCGCCGGCTTCGGATGGCCGCTTGGATGCACCTGGCCAACGGCGAAGGCAGTTGCCTTCCTCTGTGTGGACTCGACGCAGAGAAGTGAAATAGGGCAAGTCCAGGGGCTCCGTTGGCACAACCGACCAAGGGAATGGAAAGGGAAGGAGTGGTGAGAGGCCGATGGGCACCACGGCCTACGGAGGGAAAGGCCAAGGGAAAGGAAAGGGAAGCAGAGAGGGAAGGTTAGGGTCGGGAGGAAGAGGAAGGTCAGAGGGTGGTGAAGGGCCGATGGGTACCACCGCCTATGGAGGGAAAGGGTCCAAGGGAAGGGCAGCGAATGGCGATCGGCCAATAGGCACCGCCAGCTGCAAACGAGAACAACACACCATGGCGTCATGCCAACCCCCCCCCCCCCCCCCACAGGGGTAGTCATACGAGCCGAAGGGTGAGAGCGGAGGGCAGTGAAATGACAAAGGGACCCCTCCCCCCCTCATGCCGTGGCGTTGAACAAGTGCACGTGCCGTTTGGGGCGCACGGTGGAGCGGCATGGCTGGCGGGAACGGAATGCTCATAACTGTCTCCACCACAGAGGCTCTGGCCTAGGCGGGCTCAACTGCAGGAGGGCACTGGCAGCTCGCCCTTCACAGGGAGAGCGAGACAGCTGGCCCACAGACCCATGCAGGCCTTCCTCTGTAATATGGTGTTGTTGTTGACCCCCCCCCCCCCCCCCCGCCCCACACACACACTTAAGTGGAACTCTGGTTGTTGCCCTCGTGCTGATGTATGTGGCCCTGCGGTGATTGGACAGGCCAAAGCGGAATTTCCTGATGACCCCGCCATCGTCAAAGAGGAGAAGCTGTTGCAGCAAAGAGTCGAGAAGCAGAAGCAAAAGGACATGTACAAACGGATGATGCAAGGCTTATCGAAGTGAAGGCGGGGACATCGCCACACTCCGCGGGTCTGCAGCCCGGCGGGGGCGGCCGGGCCCGGTCCTTGTATGTGACCCCCTCAGCCACCCCCCGCCCCCAGGTTTTGAGAGATAGTGGGTTGGGGGGCATGGCACCAACAGCGCTCAATTTTTTTTGTGCATGCTTCCCTTTCATCAAACCATCCATGCTTTGAGCGCCAGATTAGCAAGATATATCCCGGCAAAGCCAAGAAAGCGCTATCATCACATGCATACCTGTATACCCCCAAACCCCCAGACACACATCCCCCCTGGAGGTATGCCTGTGGTAGTAGTGGGTCGCACGCAGGCCTTCCCACCTTGGGAACCTCCCGGCCGAACCGCCAATACCCCCCCCCCCCATCCAGCCGACCCCGCCCCGCCCTCCAAGTTTTGACAGATAACTGCGCGGTGGGCCGCATCAGGACCGGTTGTAGTCGCCCCCCCGGGGTCTGCGTAGGCTTCCCCATTGGCTGCAGGCGAAGTGCCGTCGTGGGATGCCGCGCCCTCCCGAACCCTCCGCTCATCAATGCAGCAAAGCCCGACCAGAAGCAGTGCCGAAGGGCTCACCTCCGCACAGGCCATACCCCCGACCTCAGCTTCAACCTTTGCACAGCAACCCCTGGTCTTGACCCTCTCGCTCATGCACGGGCCCATGCATTGGCCCGTGCATTGAACCCCCGAACAGGGACTTGCTTTGCACACGGGAACCCGACCATCCCAAGCACGTCAGAAGGCAGGCACTCGCGACAGACCACAGGACGAGGGAAGACCGGGACCGGGGCCAGAAACGCCGTGAGCAACGAATCCTGGGGGAAGGGGGAGGGAGGTCTCGGAATTGTTGTGATGGGCTGCTGCAGGCAAAATCCCCCTTCCGGCGCCTTCGGCGCATGTCAGACCGCAGCCTGGTCAAGCCTGATGGCCTTTGGTAACGCATTCCGGCCGGAGCCCAGGGAGGGGGTAGGGCAGGGGGAGGGCGGGGGTCGCGTCACCGGACCGAGGAGTCCCCGCCCCCGTGAGGGAACGACCTGCTTTTCACTCAGGACACACGGTTCAATCGCCGGCGGGGGAAGGTACGGGTGCGGGGGTGCCGGCGAGACCCAGGCCCGTTTACGAACCTCGGACGGTTCTTGCATCCCAGTCACCATCCTCTAATCGAATCTAACCGAGCTCGCACGTCGCAAGCGCCCACTGACTCACTGCCTTTTTCACGATTTGCCGGCATTTCTCTCAGTGTCTGTCAGCAGGTCTTTTTTCACGTGCGTGTGAACTACAGCCAGCACCCGTGAAGCTGTCGGAACATCGCAGTCTCCCTGGCTTTGGGCACGCACGCGTCCACACACCTGCGTAGGCAGGCATGCGCACTCCTGCTTTCTAACCCTCTGGTGATGCTCTTGGTGAACCGAGCTCTCAGCCTCAGCCACCGGTCAGTCACGCCTTGCACGAAGATTCGGACCCCCCCCCCCCCCCGCCCGCACACGAAAAGCATGGCTACAGTATGTTCTGCCTTTTGAAGTTATGGCCTTCGAGTGGGTGCAATCCGTTAGCTCTTAGGGGATGGCGGTGTCAAACAGGGCAAGTCGACCGAAGGTCCCACCGTCTGGCCACACACGAACATTGTCATGTTGTTCCTTTCGATAGCACTTCACACGTTCATACGTGTCTGCAACAGTGCCTTTCCGCAAGGCGATGTGGAGTCGGGCCGACGGGGATCCGTTCTTCTGCTGCGGCCCCATGGCCGCCGCTGGCCTTCTCAAATAGATAATACCACCTCCTCCAGAACCCCCCCCCCCCTGTCCCCTCGGGACGCTCTAAAGCGGGACTGGGGGCGGTCCAGGAAGAGGTCTCCAATGGCCATCGACCACATCCGTCTCCCGGGTCATCGAGGTGTCGACGCTTCAGACGAAACGTCGCGAATGGTAACCGTTGGTCGGGTGATATGGCAAACCAAAAGTGATCTCCACCATCCTCCCGCGCCCCCCACTGTGAGTGAACGCCGAGCAGAGGCAGCACTTCGGAGCAGAGGAAGCCACTGTCCCACTCTCGCCTCCCAAGATGCCTTTTCGCGCCGTCGGTGGACAAACAGTGCCGACAGTTTCCCGCCCCAAGCCCAACCAAGTGCACACACCCGGAAGTACCAAGCGACACACTAACTGAGCCTCTCTGGTGACCCCTACCCTCGATAATATGAATACCCCCGAACGCCGGAATTGCCAAACACGACGTGCTGTCCCCCACCTTCGCGGTGTGGCAGTGGAAGTAGCGCGCGGCGCAGGGGAAACACCGTCCCACTGAATCGCAGCGCTCGCACCGGCCCCGTTGATTGCCACTTACCGCCGAGGCATGTCCAAACGTCTCCAAAGCCCACGCACGACGCACGCCACGGGATGCCCCCCGGGCTATTCTTGCAAAGGAGCCACGTTCCTCTGACGCCCCCAACGACCCACTATCACGCAATTTCTCGAGTGTCTGCATCTCTTGTGTCAGTTGCGTGCCAAGTCCAGGGGGCATTCCCATCGTCGCAGTCTCTCGGGTGTTGGGCTCCGGCACACCGGCGCACGCACGCACGCACGCACGCACGCACACACACCCGCGCACGCGCACAGACACCCACACACACGCGCACATACCGCGGTCTCTTGTTAAAGCACGACCCGCCCGGCGCATACCTTGTCCCGCTGACCCGTGCTGACCTTCCTCCTCCAGACGATGCCCTTCCCCCACAGACACGGCACTGCTTTCGGGCCCTTCCTGAACGACGACCTACGCTGACCCCACCCCCCGCCCCCCCGCGACGCGACGCGGTGCTCCCCCGGACCGGCAGGTACAACCCGGTCCCATGTTTCAGAGTTCCGGAGCGCGTGCGACGGCAAATCCGGTTTTCCTTTTGGTTGGTTCGTCGTGGCGACTCCCTCTGTCCGCGCGACCCTTTTCTGTACAAGCGGTGCCTCAACAGCCTCCGCGGCCGTTCGCAGCAGAGGACCCTCTGCTTTGGTAACACTTCAGCAGCGGAGTCCCTCGTTATCCAGACCCTCGCCGGACGGCATCTGCCTCTTATATGTCGCTTCTCAGGCCGGAACTCTACGGAACAAGTTTTCTTTGAGACTTTCCATAAGACCGGCGCTTCGAGTCCTCCGGTCGCAGATTCGGAGGGCGGCGGGGCCAGAGAGCTCAGCGCCGTGATGGCGCCGGTGGCCCACGGGATTAGGGCGGCGGCCGATGCACTGTCACATCCGCTCCTCCAGCAGCAGACAGTGGACTGTGCCCATGCAGACCCACAAGGCATGGCGTGAAACACGCAGAATTCGTGACCTGTGGACCTCCTTCCCCAGGGATGTATTAGAACGGCTGACGACCATAGGAGGAGGGGCGGGTACCTCCCCCCTCTGGACCCAGATTTCATGGCGGGAAAAAATGAAATTTACAAAAGGAATCCTATGCATGGATGGCCTTTTGTCTATCTATATGAGTGGGACTTCAATAAGGGCACAGCCCACTGTACATAGTGGATTGCAGCTTTCATGAAGGACACACATCATTGGACTCAAGGCTGAAAGTGCCTATGGTGGGGGCATTCAGTCAATGAGAACCGACCATTACTCTCTCTCTCTCTCTCTCTCTCTCTCTCTCTCTCTCTCTCTCCGCCCCACATTCGATGCCGTGCCGTACGCAGAAAACGCTCCGAAAAGCACAAACGCAGTCGGTTCTGGCTCTGTCAGTGCGTTTCGATTCTCACCCCAATATTTTTTAGTCCCTCCTTCCCACTCCTCTTTGAAGTTGTGTGCCTTTGAGTGGGTGCAATCCAGTCGCTCTTGGGAGGTGGCTGCGTTAAACCGGGTTTGTCCACTAAAGGTTCCACCTGCCCCTTTGCTTAGCTCACCTCAGTGAGTAGCAAAGCACATTACAAGCTTCTCGCACGTTAGAAAAAACCAAGAAGTCAATACGCACCCGGCGTTGTGAACCGACACGCCCCAGTCAAGCAAATAACAATCCACTCGTGTTTTCTTCCATAAAAATTATGCTATAAATCCGAACCCCGTCGATGTGGTGTGACCCGCAAAGTAAAGCACGGCGGCGGTCAGTAAAGTGTCGTTGCGGTTGTGGTATGTAAAAAGAAGCAAATGTAGGCCCAATGATGTGCTGTGGCATGGTAGTAAGGTAATGCGCCAAAGCCTCAGAGAGAAGCACCAGACGATGTAATGCTCTTTCAACAAAAATTCACAACCTCATTCATGACTTGAAGAGCACATTGCCGAACTCCCCCCCTATAATCACAAGGTCTCCCCCGCCCCCCTGCCGGTTGTGCTGTTTTTTTGAGAATTCGCGAGGCCGGGGTGTGTGTGGGTTGGGCGCCAATCTCTGCCCCTGTGGGACCTTATGCTTAGCAGGCCCCTGCTTTCCTGAGCCGTATTATGGCTTGTATTTGATGCCCCCAGTCGTTACATTCACAGACAGGCAGCATTGCCGAGTGCAATCCACTTGCCCGGTCCAACTCGTGCCCATTGCCAATGCGTGCATGTGCCGTCCGACGCGCATTCCCTTTGCCAATCCTGCACTACTGTCCAAGCTGCACAAACTTCAGATGGATGTTTTACCGGATGATTTGAAACTTTGCAGTTTGTAGTGCCCCGTTGCCTTCTCCAATGCGGTGTGTGCATTTGTCGGGTATGGTGTACATCAACGAGATTTGTTTTTTTTTGTTCTTTAAGGATTGCCCTGCCACAGCTTCTCGGTCTTGTGCCTCATGTAGGATCAATGCTGCCCCTCGCACCTGAGCGCTATCCTGTCCCAATTCACCTGTGGACAGCTGTGCATGTACAAACAGCCCCTGTCAGTTTGCTACGCGGCATTGCAGTGCAGATGGTTGGGGGACGATTCTGTTCCTGAGTTGCTTTTCCATTGACCGTGTTGAATTTCGGTTTGGGTGGGGTATGGGCAGGTTTGTGGTGCACTGTTGTTTGTCATACCCTGCGTCGCACGCATGCGCGGATTTGTCTAATCATGGGGTCCCCGTCGGACCGTCGTTTTCCTGATTTTGCCCATGCATGCGCAAGGCAGGGCATGGGGTTACTGCAGCTGTGACTAGCGCCGTAGGGTGCATACATGTTTTGGGGGTGGGTGGGGGGGGGCGGTCTGTGGTTGCATGCTCCAGACAGACATCTTTTCCAAATACATCCCGGTCTCGGGACGTCATGTAGATGTGCAATAATAGGCGGCATGCATCTTGTCTTTTGGGGCCGGCTTGAGTGTTGTGTGCGCATACTGCAACTATTTTGATGGCAGGGCCCAAGCACCTGTAGTTTGCGCCACCCACAGGGGTTTTGACGCAAAGTGGGAGGGTTTTCGGCCGTTTTTTGATTTTCTCATTGATGTCGGTGGGTCTACTGTTGAAAACATGGGACCCCCCCATTTTGGACATGGAGAATTCAAAAATCAAGGTTTCGGCTTGATTTGAAACAGTGTGTGTGTGGGGGGGGGGGGGGGGGGTTAGGGGGAAGCCCGAAATTGGGGCGCTTTTTGCAAAAATCTGCCCGTTGCTGTCTGTTTGGCCCTTATCAAGGGCAACCCATCCTTGCTACCATCCTTGCTCCAACATGTTGTAAGTTCATCAGAAAACGAAACGTGGTCACTTTTTGCAGTTTGATGTGCTGAATATGTAGGAATTACGGCCCAATGAAACGACATGTTGGAGAAATCGTCCAAATATTGGCCCTTGAGCGTTTGCTACACGGGTGCAGTTCAGAGTCAAACTATTGCCACACACAACCTTACGGTAGTAAATTGACAATTTCTCTTACATACCATTTCCTAGAGCCAAACCACCTTCATTTTTGGATTCAGCACATCAAGCTGCATAAAGTCACCACTTTTCACTTTTAGATGAAGTGGGAACATGTTGGAGCAATGCCCATGGGAAGTTTTGGAGCATGCCGCACGCACACGGCTTACCGGCAGAAACACCCTGCAGACCTTGAAACGCACAAAAGTTTGGCTCCGGATCTCAGAAATATGGTCTCCTGTCCCCCCCTAACCCATACCATTCCGAAACGGCCTTTTCTTGGAGATTTAGAAAAGGTACAACATACCTCCCCCCTTCGGAGCGACATTTTTGAGAAATTGGTTGAAAACTAGAAAATCTCCCACTTTGCGTCGGAATCCCCCCCCCCCCTGTAAAAACAGGCATATACAATGCATGACATACAATGTATGCATTGTATGTCATGCAGAGAGCTTAAAATTTGAGGTTCAACTCCTACATTCCAATGCTACCGCCGTGAGGCACAACTATGAGTGCGTAGTTTGAGGCTTGCCAAAACCCATGGTCAGTTCCAAGCATCACAATAGCAGCTAGTCCCGCATGCATCAGCATTTTGTGGCACCGCAAGAGCTCAAGCAACAATATGCTTGAACCCATAGGCAATGCTCTCAATAGCTTGCCTGCCTCTCATGCTCAAAATACAGATTAACACAAGATTGATAGAGCGATGCACCTCCGAAGTTTCATTGCAATTTGATCCACTAGCCAATTGCGGTAGAGGGTACAGTTGTCATTTGTCCTCTGCACCACCATGCCCAAAATCCAACCATGTCCAAAATCTAGCAGACAGTGTCACTCAATGCCTCCTCAAGTATCTAAGAGGTCTACGGCTTTGCACCTCCTCTTGTGTGTGCGCGGTGCTTAGCCTTGAAGACCTCTTTGACCTCCTAGGACAAATGAGGGACAACTGGGAAGCACACTTTGGGGGCATCCTTGCACTTTGCACCGTGCACCGTGTGCTACTTTTCGACTAAGCGGGTGGCCTGGACATGGCAGCCCCGGCTAGGCCAACCCCTGAGTCTGCCAGCGGAGGGGATCACTGTGGGCACACTGGGCACCCTGGATATGTGTGCAGACCCCCACGGAGTTTGCTTCGGCATGCCCTCATCTTGGTCACCCTGCAGTATTAGGTGGCCCTGGGGTGGTGCAAGCAGTGGCGCATGGGGAAGGCTTTCTAGTTTGCACCAATCTGGGCCGCTGTATTGGCCCTCCCCCGGTCAATCTACAACCCAGCAGCGGAGCACACCTATGAGAGTGCCGGCAGGTGCATCCGTGCTCCGCCCACTGCAGCCAAGCCCAAGCCCAGCCCAGCCCAACCAAGCCCCCTCCGCCGCACCTGAGGCCCCCATCCTAGACCCTGTGGAGGCACCCACATCCTCCACCCGTTTTAGGACAGACATGGGGGCTGTCTAGGCCCAGGGGGCCCCGGCTAGATTTGAGGTATTGGTGTGTGTGTGTGTGTGTGTGTGTGTGTGTGTGTGTATGTGTGTTAACTTTTAGGACGCTGCTGTTCATTTCTGCCCGTTGATAGTTAAATTTTGCACCAGCGTTCCAGAAATTAATTAGTTAACAATAGTAGACAGAAGTTAACAACAACACTGCAAATTTTTTTTGGCTTTTCAAGTCCTCAACGTTGTTGTCAACGCCACACATGCGTGGCCTGTGCGCATCTCGTGGCTTGATCGAGAGCAGGACTACGAGCTATCGTTGGGCAGCCTCCATTGCCTGCTTGTGACCGATCCCGCCGCGGGTTTGGCGCTATTGAAGGAGCTCAGGGGATGGGAACAGGGGAGGGCCTGCTCAGACGTCTGGCAGACGTCCCAGTAGTGCAGGGCAGGGGATTGGGCCATGATGGCTGAGGTGGGGTTCACAGGAGCGGAGGACGAGCAGTTGTGCGCAGGGATGAGTGGGAGTAGTGGGGAAGGAGAGGAAGGAGGGGAGGGAGGGGATGAGAAAGGCCACAACATCCCCCCCCCCCCCCGGCCACCCCCATACCTCCAGCCGAAGCTCCAACCAGAAAGTCTGCTGGCAAAAGATTTCATTTTGAGTCTGATGACTCATTAGACGCACCCCCCCCACCCAAAGAGACCAAGGGATCCCCGGCCTCGAAGGCCACCCCCGCCCCCAGGTCAACCCCCCCCCAAGGGGGGGGGGGGGGGCGACAACCCCCTCGTCGGGACGGAGGCCCACGTCCCCTACCCCAAGGGGGTGGAGGTGGGCACCGTTCGCGGTGTCCACCGCAACAAGGGTGGTGTTGTCTGGCTAGAGTACCTAGGCAGCACCACGTTGTATGAGGTGGAGCGACACCTCCTTTTCCCCACCCCCAAAGCCGCCCAAGAACACCTCACACGTGTTCGCAAGGGCAAGCGGACCCCCCCCCCCCGCCTTTGGGCCAACCTGACCCGAAGACTAACCTGCAGACTAGCCCCAAGACGAACCCTCTGACTGACTCCAGCCCCAACCCTTCCTTTCCAACCCCCGACCCCACCCAACAAAGTGTCCCATTGTGGAACCCCAAGGAGGGGTCCCAAGAAGTATGAGCGGGCCCCAACAGGCCCTACAGACTGTGGGAACAAACAAAAACAGGCCAACATGGCCAAACATGAGTACTCGAGCGGGTGAAAGTGGTATGTGTCGTTGTCTTGTGCATTTGTAGAACTTTCCAAGGAGTGTTTAATTTTTACAAAAGTCAATTGACTTTTGGTGTGTTAATCTTATCAGCGGCAACGTGTTAATTTTTAATTTCTGAAAAATTCACTGAAAAATTAAAATCAAAAAATTAAAGCTGAGGACCAGCTGCCTCTTAGCTCTTAGACCTCTTAGCTAAAAGCCCGTTGCGGGGTCTTGTGGGTGTGGGAAGTGCCCACAAACAGTGGACGGTCCCCGCCCTGTTGCAGGGCCTTTCAGACTAGGGGACCCCTGCAGCCTTGCGGGCGGTGGAGGTGGTTAGCCCCATGGCTTTACCAGCCACTGGGGCAGGGTTCGACGGACTTGGGTGGGGGGGGATCCACTGCCACAACATCCTCCCCCTTCCCTCCCCCTTCCTCGACCACCATCTCCCCATCCCCCTCTACTGTAACTCCTTCCCCCCCTGCCCAACCGTCCCCCTGGCTCTCCCCCTGACTTTCCCTCTCCCTCCTCTTCTTCTCCTTCTTCTCCTTCTTCTCCTTCTTCTCCTTCTTCTCCTTCTTCTCCTTCTTCCTCTCGCTCCACCGCTCAAAGAAGTCGTCGCTTGACTCCTCGCCCCCTTGACGTGGCACAGGGGGTGCTGCCACTGTTGGTGCTGCTTGTGCTGCTGCTGCTACTGCTACTGCAAGAGCTGCTGCAGCCGCTGGACGCAGATCCACTGTTTGCATCTGCCCAAAGACACAAAAAATTGTAAAAAAAATTAATTTTTGACGAATGCGATTTTATTTTTTGACGTTAACATTAACACACCAAATATTAATTGATATATTTAAAATCAAAAGTCGCCGGCGTTAATATTAACACGGAGAAATGAATAGTGGAGCCACAGAAAGTGACACAAACAAAAATGGACAAACAACCATTACAAGCATATCAAGCATGCCTCCGGCGCCTTGAACATGGCCTTGACCATAGCTTGCATCGAGGCGGGGTCCATGAATGGGTGAAACAAGAGCTGGGGGCGGTGAGAGAAGGGTGGAGGGTGGGGTGCTTTGGGTGGCCATCAGTTTGGCCATTGTACGTGGGGCCGTATGGGGGGTCCCGTAGTGTAGGAGTGGGAGCTCAAATTTCAAAAACCACCAGTCCCAGACTTACAACACCACCTTTGCATCCTGCTCTCACGATATTGCTCACGGCATCCCCCCCCCCCCCCCCTCCCGGAGGCCGTGTGGTGTGGTCATCGTATGTGCGCTTCAAAATGGCGTTGACGCTCTCAACGACATCTGCGCACACGGCACCCAATGTGACCCCAAGCCGCGCCGTATCGGCCACTGCCGTGGTTACGTCCTCCTCCAAATAGAGGAGGTAACTTAGCCCGGTCAACTTGGGCGCCAAAGACATGACGTAGGCATATTGCTTCACCGCCTCTATTTGCCTGTTGCGGATGAGGGGGACTTGGGCAACCATGGAGACCTCGTACCACCGGGCCTTGGCCAAAGGGGATGAGGTTACAAGACCAAAGGGTCATGCAAACTCTTGGCCCCACTCAAACACGTAAGCGTCATCGAGAAGGATGTCCGAGAAAAAGGCATAACACGAGCTACACAAGGGAAAAAGGAGGTTGGGAGTGGGGTGAGTGGGGGAACCAGGGAGGGATATGTGGGCATACATAGCAGCCTTAAGCACCATGCAACCCCTCTAGCATCCCGTTTGGCACCCTTTGAGCACCCAAATACGTGAAGGGGACACAATGCATGCACAAACAAATCCGTGCAAATGTTCATTTTTGGCTTGCTCATTTTTGATGCTATTCAAATATCAACAATCAAAATTAACCATATTGGTCTCCACATAGGTGTCTCGGAAACTCGGGAAATGACTTGGGCTCCAATCTAGCTACACGTCCACAGCACCACATCAATATCCGCCTTACTAGCTTCCACTGCATGTGTACAATCTTCTTGAGCCAAAGTGATGGTAAATCAACCCACACAAGAAAACATGCGGGGAAATCAGCACAACATCATCATGTGCGAAGAAAATGAATATGGGTGAAACTGGGTGAAGACCCAAATATGCCACACTCATGATGCGTAGAAGCATCAAAAACTTGATGCCAACTGTTTTTTGGCTGCTCTGGCGGACGAGGAGGCGTCATCATAAATGGCATTTATGGCTATCCCTGGTAGTACTCCAGATTGGGCTAGTGTGGCCACATCGTCATGAAACTGTGTGAAGGGGGCACTGAGGGACTGTAAGGGTTCCCAAAGGATGAGTTGGGAGAGGACCCTTACCCACTGGGCTAGAAAGTGCTCAAGGGAAGGGGCAGAGAATCCATTTTTTTGCTTGATTGCGAAGCGACCAGTGGGCCGCGTGGGCGGCCCACTTAGCGATGCCTTGTGGGCGCGAAAATGAATGCTTGAGGGGCAAAGCCCTCACCGCATAGCTAACGCCCTTTGGATACGAGGGACCCCAACAAAGATCGATGGTATCCCACGCCATAGCCTGGAACCTGCAGTGCACCATCGCATGCTCTACCGTTCTTAAGTTAGCATAGATTGGACACCATGGGAATTTAGTCCAATTTTGAAGCCTCCCCCACTTTGAGCTTTGCCCAATGGGCTTGATGGGCGAAATCCTTGAGAGCCGCAAGGCCCAAAAAGGTTTCCAGACAGAGTTGGGCTGTCTGCGGGGCACATGAGGCATGAGCAACAATTTTTTTAGAGAGGCAAATTTACCCCAGGTCCCCACCCACACCGAGGGTATGGACCAGTCTGTAGGCATTAACTAGCTGAAGTGTTTCATAGACGAGGCGTACACCTCACGCAAGGTGATGCGATTTTGGGCAGCAGGTCCTGACGAGGGCAAAAGTTTGTGTCAAACAAGTCTGATGTGCACACGACCCCTTTGTGAATTACGCAGGGCAGTAGTAAGTGAGATGGTCCGCATTGCGGAAGATGGTTAAGTGCCACAGAGGAAGTTCCCTGATGTTTGCCCCTTCCGGTGCACCATCGATGACATAGCGTCTGGCTTGTGAGTACGAGTTTAAGGGTTGTGCCAAAAATCTCATTGTGCAGTATGGGACAGGACCTAGTTGTAGGAAAGGTAAGGACCTCAGGTGCCATGAGACACCGAATTTGGTAGCCCATGCTCGAAACTTTAATCGCACAAAGCTCGGCATGACTGCCTGATTGTGAACGAATGCCGTAAAGGCCAGTCCCGCCTGCACCTTGAGCCACGTGTCGGGGGGGGGGGGTCCTTCAGCCTGTCCCTAGCAGAGAGATTGCTCTTACTTAAAACGTGGGTCCTGCCGGTGCTACTTCTCACGGTCAGGGCCTACACAGCGACTAAGCAGGAAGAGCGTTCCCTCAAGATGGTGTTTAACACAGCACTAGGCTTTGATACCTGGGGCACTACAGGCGTCCCTCCATCCTAATGATGGGGGATTCTCCTCACCGATGCCATCAGAGCGGAGCGCCTAGGCGCTTCGCCCATAACCTTGGAGATGGCTTGAGAGACCGAGAGATAACCGATCTGGACTCCTAAATATGTGACATACTGTTGGATGTCAGGACACAGAGGTCATCAACGTGCATGAAGGGGTATGCACCGATCAGCTCATCAAACATGAACCGAACAAAAGAGTCACAAAATGAAAACAGAACGGGGGAGAACGGGTCTCCTTGCCCTATGCCTGCCTAGGGGGGGGGGGTTTGTGCTTGGCGTGCTTCCGCCTCGTTTCATAGTGCATAAATCCATTGGAGTTTCCGCCTTGGTCGCTCGATTTCTCCATTAGCTCCTCCCACACCGGGATATTACTAATAGGCCCCCACCTCCACCCAAGCACAGTGTGCCGTGCCGTTGCTGCACCTTTCCTTGCGCTCCCATGACCGGGTATGCGGAATCTGACACATTCGCCAGCTTGTCCTCCAGAACCTTCTGTAGAAATTGCAACCCCCCCCCCCCGCCCCCCACAGCTCCGCCACCTTGTTGGTCGGTTTGATGTGCCTAGGAAGCTCCGAGATGCAGATTTCTAGTGAGGTCAAGTCGGTTTGAGAAATATGCCAATCCCCCCGGCCCTACGCTTACCCCCCTTCCACAGCTGCTTGGACGCACACCAATCGCCATCCCTCCTCTACTGCCAGTTGCACCTGTGTCTGGGTCAGCTCCACCACTGGCTGCTTTTTGGCCTTCTTCGCAAAGCCGTCGCCGTGGAATGATCCTTGCCTTGGGGGAGGTGGCTTTGCCCAATGCGCGCGCAACGCAACAATTTGGGTGTGTGGCCACACTAGAAACCCATACTTCATGATACTACGGGCATCATTGTTATAAGGTACAAGATCGCAAGCAACAGCTTGCCATCGATGCCAGGCATGTCTTATCTGAACTTGAGAATGAGCGATGGATATTGGCTTTCACAAACGGCCCCGCCAAGCAACACTCGAAGGCTCGGTGGGTAGCCGGGTATGGGTGTGTGTTGTGATGGGGGCCTGGGAGGCCAAGGGGTTTCTACCCCCCAATTCAGCCCAGACCAACAACAGAGCTGAGCGTTTGGCAGTGATCGCTGTCTTGGAACATGTTCTCTTACAAACAATTCGCCTTGCTGTTGTCATGGACTCCCAATATGTGTATGATGGCTTGCGTGGTTCAGCCTTCAGGTGGCGAACCACGGGATGGGTTGGTCAGTCAGGTCCAGTGGGCAATGTTGATCTTTGGATAAGAGCTCTTGACCTTGTAGACAGAGTCTTGGCCACGGTTAAGTGGCTACGACTGCCTTGTCACACATGCCGGTGGCAGCCAGAAGAATATGAGACCCGTGGGCTGTTCAGGTTTGATCGGCCTAGCTGGGGTGTCCAACTCCACAAGTCCTAGGCTTTCCCAGGTGTTTTGTGGGTCATCCATAATGTCGGAATCATGGAAGCTTGCAGTCGATGCTGTGTCAGAAGAATTTGTGCTGAGAGTGCTATGCGAATCACAGTGGATAAGGGTTATGGTTGAGCTACTGGCTGAACCGCCGCCCGAGCCAACCTGCCCTTCAGGTGAGGATGTGTCTAAATTCAGACTGACTGTACGAGATGATAATTGTTCCTCCGAGCTAGCTAGTGAGTTCCGCGACTATGAAAAATTGAGTCGTTTGGAAATCCCCAGCATCTCATTGTCATTGCGCTCTTGCGCGATATTCGTGCATAGGGAGGGGGTGTCTCTTGAGATAGTGATGACAGCGTGGAGCTCAAGGGAGCGAGGGACCGCTGGCCCTTCTCGGGGTGGGGGTGGAGGGCAGCTCTAAGCTGACAACTGGCCTATCAGGCAAAGACAAAACATGATAAAGGGGTGAGCTCACCCTGCCCTCCTTGGCCAAGACATCTGCCCTTTCGTTGCCTATGATGTCGGTGTCAGGGTATGAACCGTGTTTACACCCAATAGTGTAAGAGGCATGGACAAGTCTAGTGGTATGCGCCATGGGTGGCGCTTGTCGTCGTCGGGGGTTCGAGCCCCGGTTCGTCCGTCCGTCCAGGGGCCCGTTGGCGAGGTCCCCGCCACCGCCCCCTTCAGCATCCTCCTCCACCATCGGTACCGCCGGTGGATGGGTGGCGTGTCTCGTCCTCGTAGTTTTTCTTATGTCCAGCTCGGATGTCATAGGTATATGTACCATTCCAAAAGATCATATCACAAAGCCACGGGGGCCGATCATGGTCAGGACCCGACCCAAAGGGGGGGGGGGGGGGGGGGGGCTCTACGGACACCAAAATAGTCGCATGGAGCAATGTGCTTTGTCGGCAGCGGAGACATCATAGATTTGGTTTTAGGCTTACGGCAGGGGGAATTTTTTTTTGTTCGATCCTATGTGTCTGTACTCAAAATGCTCTGAATTTCATGGAGAATTCAAAAATGCCTGAAAACCAGAAGAAAAATTTATGTTGCAACGTTGCCCACAAGTGGGCCACTTCTGATTTTGTCCCCCGCTCTGAAGCGTATGGGATTCCCCAGGCGGTAGGGGTTATGTAGCCACCTTGCCCACAACCTTGGGCCACTTCTGATTTTGTCCTCTGCTCTGAAGCGGAGGGGATCCCCCAGGTGGCAGAGGTTATGTAGCCACCTTGCCCACAAGTGGGCCACTTCTGATTCTGCCCCCCGCTCTGAAGCGGAGGGGATCCCCCAGGCGGCAGGGGTTATGTAGCCACCTTGCCCACAAGTGGGCCACTTCTGATTCTTCCCCCTGCTTTGAAGCGGAGGGGATCCCCCAGGCGGCAAGGGTTATGTAGCCACCTTGCCCACAAGTGGGCCACTTCTGATTTTGTCCCCCGCTCTGAAGCGGAGGGGATCCCCCAGGCGGCAGGGGTTATGTAGCCACCTTGCCCACAAGTGGGCCACTTCCGATTCTGCCCCCCGCTCTTAAGCGTACGGGATCCCCTGGGCGGTAGAGGTTATGTAGCCACCTTACCCACAAGTGGGCCACTTCTGATTCTGTCCCCCGCTCTGAAGCGGAGGGGATCCCCCAGGCGGTAGGGGTTATGTAGCCACCTTGCCCACTTGTGGGCCACTTCTGATTTTGTCCTCCGCTCTGAAGAGGATGGGATCCCCCAGGCGGCAAGGGTTATGTAGCCACCTTGCCCACAAGTGGGCCACTTCTGATTTTGTCTGCCGCTCTGAAGCGGAGGGGATCCCCCAGGCGGCAGGGGATATGTGGCCACCTTGCCCACTTGTGGGCCACTTGTGATTCTGCCCCCAGCTGTGAAGCGGAGGGGATCCCTCAGGCGGCAGGGGTTATGTAGCCACCTTGCCCACAAGTGGGCCACTTCTGATTTTGTCCCCCGCTCTGAAGCGGAGGGGATCCCCGAGGCGGTAGAGGTTATGTAGCCACCTTGCCCACAAGTCGGCCACGTCTAATTTTGTCCCCCGCTCTGAAACGGAGGGGATCCCCCAGGCGGCAGGGGCGATGTAGCCAACTTGCCCACTTGTGGCCCACTTCTAATTTTGCCCCCCGCTCTGAAGCGGAGGGGATCCCCCAGGCGGCAGGGGTTATGTAGCCACCTTGCCCACGAGTGGGCCACTTCTGATTTTGCCCCCCGCTCTCAAGCGGAGGGGATCCCCCGGGCGGCAGGGGTTATGTGGCCATCTTGCCCACTTGTGGGCCACTTCTGATTTTGTCCACCGCTCTCAAGCGGAGGGGATCCCCCAGGCGGCAGGAGTTGTGTAGCCACGTTGCCCACAAGTGGGCCACTTCTGAGTCTGTCCTCCGCTCTGAAGCGGAGGGGATCCCCCAGGCGGCAGGGGTTATGTAGCCACCTTGCCCACTTGTGGGCCAATTCCGATTTTGTCCCCCGCTCCGAAGCGGAGGGGATCCCCAGGCGGCAGGGGTTATGTAGCCACCTAGCCCAGTCGTGGGCCACTTCTGATTCTGTCCCCCTCTCTGAAGCGGAGGGGATCCCTCAGGCGGCAGGGGTTATGTAGCCACCTTGCCCACAAGTGGGCCACTTCTGATTCTGCCCCCCGCTCTTAAGCGTACGGGATCCCATGGGCGGTAGAGGTTATGTAGCCACCTTACCCACAAGTGGGCCACTTCTGATTCTGTCCCCCGCTCTGAAGCGGAGGGGATCCCCCAGGCGGTAGGGGTTATGTAGCCACCTTGCCCACAAGTGGGCCACTTCTGATTTTATCCCCCGCTCCGAAGCGGATGGGATCCCCCAAGCGGCAGGGGTTATGTAGCCACTTTGCCCACAATTGGGGCACTTCTGATTTTGTCCCCCGCTCTGAAGCGGATGGGATCCCCCAGGCGGCAGGGGTTATGTAGCCACCTTGCCCACAAGTGGGCCACTTCTGATTTTGTCCCCCGCTCTAAAGCGGAGGAGATCCCCCAGTCGGCAAGGATTATGTAGCCACCTTGCCCACGAGTGGGCCACTTCTGATTTTGTCCCCCGCTCTGAAGCGGAGGGGATCCCCCAAGCGGCAGGGGTTATGTAGCCACCTTGCCCACATGTGGGCCACTTCTGATTCTGCCCCCCGCTTTGAAGCGGAGGGGATCCCCCAGGCTGCAGGGGTAATGTAGCCACCTTGCCCACAAGTGGGCCACTTCTGATTTTGTCCCCCGCTCTGAAGCGGAGGGGATCCCCCAGGCGGCAGGGGTTATGTAGCCACCTTGCCAACTTGTGGGCCACTTCTGATTCCGTCCCCCTCTCTGAAGCGGAGGGGATCTCCCAGGCGGCAGGGGTTATGTAGCCACCTTGCCCACAAGTGGGCCACTTCTGATTTTATCCCCCGCTTCGAAGCGGATGGGATCCCCCAAGCGGCAGGGGTTATGTAGCCACCTTGTCCACAATTGGGGCACTTCTGATTTTGTCCCCCGCTCTGAAGCGGATGGGATCCCCCAGGCGGCAGGGGTTATGTAGCCACCTTGCCCACAAGTGGGCCACTTCTGATTTTGTCCCCCGCTCTGAAGCGGAGGAGGTCCCCCAGTCGGCAAGGATTATGTAGCCACCTTGCCCACGAGTGGGCCACTTCTGATTTTGTCCCCCGCTCTGAAGCGGAGGAGATCCCCCAGTCGGCAAGGATTATGTAGCCACCTTGCCCACGAGTGGGCCACTTCTGATTTTGTCCCCCGCTCTGAAGCGGAGGGGATCCCCCAAGCGGCAGGGGTTATGTAGCCACCTTGCCCACATGTGGGCCACTTCTGATTTTGTCCCCCGCTCTGAAGCGGAGGGGATCCCCCAGGCGGCAGGGGTTATGTAGCCACCTTGCCAACTTGTGGGCCACTTCTGATTCCGTCCCCCTCTCTGAAGCGGAGGGGATCTCCCAGGCGGCAGGGGTTATGTAGCCACCTTGCCCACAAGTGGGCCACTTCTGATTTTATCCCCCGCTTCGAAGCGGATGGGATCCCCCAAGCGGCAGGGGTTATGTAGCCACCTTGTCCACAATTGGGGCACTTCTGATTTTGTCCCCCGCTCTGAAGCGGATGGGATCCCCCAGGCGGCAGGGGTTATGTAGCCACCTTGCCCACAAGTGGGCCACTTCTGATTTTGTCCCCCGCTCTGAAGCGGAGGAGGTCCCCCAGTCGGCAAGGATTATGTAGCCACCTTGCCCACTTGTGGGCCACTTCTGATTTTGTCCCCCGCTCTGAAGCGGAGGGGATCCCCCAAGCGGCAGGGGTTATGTAGCCACCTTGCCCACAAGTGGGCCACTTCTGATTCTGCCCCCCGCTTTGAAGCGGAGGGGATCCCTCAGGCGGCAGGGGTAATGTAGCCACCTTGCCCACAAGTGGGCCACTTCTGATTTTGTCCCCCGCTCTGAAGCGGAGCGGATCTCCCAGGCGGCAGGGATTATGTAGCGACTTTGTCCACATGTGGGCCACTTCTGATTCTGCCCCCCGCTCTGAAGCGGATGGGATCCCCGAGGCGGTAGGGGTTATGTAGCCACCTTGCCCACTAGTTGGCCACTTCTGATTTTGTCTCCCACTTTGTAGCGGAGGGGATCCGCCGGGTGGCAGGGATTATGTAGCCACCTTGGGCACAAGTGGGCCACTTCTGATTCCGTCCCCCGCTCTGAAGCGGAGGGGATCCGCCGGGCTGCAGGGGTTATGTAGCCACCTTGCCCACAAGTGGGCCACTTGTGATTCTGCCCCCCGCTCCGAAGCGGAGGGGATCCCCCAGGCGGCAGGGGTTATGTAGCCACCTTGCCCACTTGTGGGCCACTTCTGATTCTGCCCCCGCTCTGAAGCGGAGGGGATCCCCCAGGCGGCAGGGGTTATGAAACCACCTTGCCCACGCGTGGGCTACTTCTGATTTTGTCCCCCACTTTGAAGCGGAGGGGATCCCTCAAGCGGTAGGGGTTATGTAGCCACCTTGCCCACTTGTGGGCCACTTCTGATTTTGTCCCCCGCTCTGAAGCGTACGGGATTCCCCAGGGGGCAGCGGTTATGTAGCCACCTTGCCCACAAGTGGGCCACTTCTGACTTTGTCCCCTGCTCTGAAGCGTGAGGGATCCCCTAGGCGGCAGGGGTTATGTAACCACCTTGCCCACTTGTGGGCCACTTCTGATTTTATCCCCCGCTCTGAAGCGGAGGGGATCTCCCAGGCGGCAGGGGTTATGTAGCCACCTTGCCCGCAAGTGGGCCACTTCTGATTTTGTCCCCCGCTCTGAAGCGGAGGAGGTCCCCCAGTCGGCAAGGATTATGTAGCCACCTTGCCCACGAGTGGGCCACTTCTGATTTTGTCCCCCGCTCTGAAGCGGAGGGGATCCCCCAAGCGGCAGGGGTTATGTAGCCACCTTGCCCACAAGTGGGCCACTTCTGATTCTGCCCCCCGCTTTGAAGCGGAGGGGATCCCTCAGGCGGCAGGGGTAATGTAGCCACCTTGCCCACAAGTGGGCCACTTCTGATTTTGTCCCCCGCTCTGAAGCGGAGCGGATCTCCCAGGCGGCAGGGATTATGTAGCGACTTTGTCCACATGTGGGCCACTTCTGATTCTGCCCCCCGCTCTGAAGCGGATGGGATCCCCGAGGCGGTAGGGGTTATGTAGCCACCTTGCCCACTAGTTGGCCACTTCTGATTTTGTCTCCCACTTTGTAGCGGAGGGGATCCGCCGGGTGGCAGGGATTATGTAGCCACCTTGGGCACAAGTGGGCCACTTCTGATTCCGTCCCCCGCTCTGAAGCGGAGGGGATCCGCCGGGCTGCAGGGGTTATGTAGCCACCTTGCCCACAAGTGGGCCACTTGTGATTCTGCCCCCCGCTCCGAAGCGGAGGGGATCCCCCAGGCGGCAGGGGTTATGTAGCCACCTTGCCCACTTGTGGGCCACTTCTGATTCTGCCCCCGCTCTGAAGCGGAGGGGATCCCCCAGGCGGCAGGGGTTATGAAACCACCTTGCCCACGCGTGGGCTACTTCTGATTTTGTCCCCCACTTTGAAGCGGAGGGGATCCCTCAAGCGGTAGGGGTTATGTAGCCACCTTGCCCACTTGTGGGCCACTTCTGATTTTGTCCCCCGCTCTGAAGCGTACGGGATTCCCCAGGGGGCAGCGGTTATGTAGCCACCTTGCCCACAAGTGGGCCACTTCTGACTTTGTCCCCTGCTCTGAAGCGTGAGGGATCCCCTAGGCGGCAGGGGTTATGTAACCACCTTGCCCACTTGTGGGCCACTTCTGATTTTATCCCCCGCTCTGAAGCGGAGGGGATCTCCCAGGCGGCAGGGGTTATGTAGCCACCTTGCCCGCAAGTGGGCCACTTCTGATTTTGTCCCCCGCTCTGAAGCGTAGGGGATCCCCCAAGCGGCAGGGGTTATGTAGCCACCTTGCCCACAAGTGGGCCACTTCTGATTTTGTCCCCCGCTCTGAAGCGGAGGGGATCCCCCAGGCGGCAGGGGTTATGTAGCCACCTTGCCCACAAGTGGGCCACTTCTGATTCCGTCCCCCTCTCTGAAGCGGAGGGGATCCCCTAGACGGTAGGGGTTATGTAGCCACCTTGCCCACAAGTGGGCCACTTCTGATTTTATCCCCCGCTCCGAAGCGGATGGGATCATGTAGCCACCTTGCCCACAAGTGGGGCACTTCTGATTTTGTCCCCCGCTCTAAAGCGGATGGGATCCCCCAGGCGGCAGGGGTTATGTAGCCACCTTGCCCACGAGTGGGCCACTTCTGATTTTGTCCCCCGCTCTGAAGCGGAGGGGATCCCCCAAGCGGCAGGGGTTATGTAGCCACCTTCCCCACAAGTGGGCCACTTCTGATTTTGTCCCCCGCTTTGAAGCGGAGGGGATCCCCCAAGCGGCAGGGGTTATGTAGCCACCTTGCCCACAAATGGGCCACTTCTGATTCTGCCCCCCGCTCTGAAGCGGAGGGGATCCCCCAAGCGGCAGGGGTTATGTAGCCACCTTCCCCACAAGTGGGCCACTTCTGATTCTGCCCCCCGCTCTGAAGCGGAGGGGATCCCCCAAGCGGCAGGGGTTATGTAGCCACCTTGCCCACATGTGGGCCACTTCTGATTCTGCCCCCCGCTTTGAAGCGGAGGGGATCCCCCAGGCGGCAGGGGTAATGTAGCCTCCTTGCCCACAAGTGGGCCACTTCTGATTTTGTTTCCCGCTCTGAAGCGGAGGGGATCCGCCGGGCGGCAGGGGTTATGTAGCCACCTTGCCCACAAGTGGGCCACTTCTGATTTTGTCCCCCGCTCTGAAGCGGAGGAGATCCCCCAAGCGGCAGGGGTTATGTAGCCACCTTGCCCACATGTGGGCCACTTCTGATTCTGCCCCCCGCTTTGAAGCGGAGGGGATCCCCCAGGCGGCAGGGGTAATGTAGCCACCTTGCCCACAAGTGGGCCACTTCTGATTTTGTCCCCCGCTCTGAAGCGGAGGAGATCCCCCAATCGGCAAGGATTATGTAGCCACCTTGCCCACGAGTGGGCCACTTCTGATTCTGCCCCCCGCTCCGAAGCGGAGGGGATCCCCCAAGCGGCAGGGGTTATGTAGCCACCTTGCCCACAAGTGGGCCACTTCTGATTTTGTCCCCCGCTCTGAAGCGGAGGGGATACACCGGGCGCCACCGGTTATGTAGCCCCCTTGCCCACAAGCGGGCCACTTCTAATTTTATCCGCCGCTCTGAAGCGGAGGGGATCCCCCAGGCGGTAGGGGATATGTAGCCACCTTGCCCACAAGAGGGCCACTTCTGATTTTGTCCCCCGCTCTGAAGCGGAGGGGATCCCTCAGGCGGCAGGGGTTATGTAGCCACCTTGCCCACAAGTGGGCCACTTCTGATTCTGCCCCCCGCTCTGAAGCGGAGGTGATCCCCCAGGCGGCAGGGGTTATGTAGCCACCTTGCCCACAAGTGGACCACTTCTGATTTTGTCCCCCGCTCCGAAGCGGAGGTGATCCCCTAGGCGGGAAGGGTTATGTAGCCCCCTTGCCCACGAGTGGGCCACTTCTGATTCTGCCCCTTGCTCTGAGGCGGAGGGGATACCCTAGGCGGTAGGGGTTATGTAGCCACCTTGCGCACTTGTGGGCCACATCTGATTTTGTCCACCGCTCTCAAGCGGAGGGGATCCGCCGGGCGGCAGAGGTTATGTAGCCACTTTGTCCACATGTGGGCCACTTCTGATTCTGCCCCCCGCCTTAAAGCAATGGGGATCCCCCATGCGGCAGGGGTTATGTAGCCACTTTCTCCACAAGTGGGCCACTTATGATTTTGTCCCTGCTCTGAAGCGGATGGGATCCTCAGGCGGCAGGGGTTATGTAGCCACCTTGCCTACAAGTGGGCCACTTCTGATTTTGTCCCCCGCTCTGAAGCGGAGGGGATCCCCCAAGCGGCAGGGGTTATGTAGCCACCTTGCCCACATGTGGGCCACTTCTGATTCTGCCCCCCGCTTTGAAGCGCAGGGGATCCCCCAGGCGGCAGGGGTAATGTAGCCACCTTGCCCACTTGTGGGCCACTTCTGATTTTGCCCCCCGCTCTGAAGCGGAGGTGATCCCCGAGGCGGCAGGGGTTATGTAGCCACTTTGTCCACATGTGGGCCACTTCTGATTTTGTCCCCGCTCTGAAGCGGAGGGGATCTCCCAGGCGGCAGGGGTTATGTAGCCCCCTTGCCCACAAGTGGGCCACTTTTGATTTTGTCCCCCGCTCCGAAGCGGAGGGGATCCGCCGGGCGGCAGGGGTTATGTAGCCACTCTGCACACAAGTGGGCCACTTCTGATTTTGTCCCCCGCTCTGAAGCGGAGGGGATCCGCCGGGCGGCAGGGGTTATGTAGCCACCTTGCCCACAAGTGGGCCAATTCTGATTCTGCCCCCCGCTCTGAAGCGGAGGGGATCCCCCAAGCGGCAGGGGTTATGTAGCCACCTTGCCCACAAGTGGGCCACTTGTGATTCGGCCCCCCGCTCTGAAACGTGAGGGATCCCCCAAGCGGCAGGCGTTATGTAGCCACCTTGCCAACAAATGGGCCACTTCTGATTTTGTCCCCCGCTCCGAAGCGGAGGGGATCCCCCAGGCGGTAGGCGTTATGTAGCCACCTTGCACACAAGCGGGCCACTTCTGTTTTAGTCCCCCGCTCTGAAGCGGAGGGGATCCCCCAGGCGGCAGGGGTTATGTAGCCACCTTGCCCACAAGTGGGCCACTTCTGATTTTGTCCCCCGCTCTGAAGCGGAGGGGATCCCCCAGGCGGTAGGGGTTATGTAGCCACCTTGTCCACAAGGGGGCCACTTCTGATTTTGTCCTCCGCTCTGAAGCGTGAGGGATCCCTCAAGCGGCAGGGGTTATGTACCCACCTTGCCCACTTGTGGGCCACTTCTGATCCTGCCCCCCGCTCTGAAGCGGAGGGGATCTCCCAGGCGGCAGGGGTTATGTAGCCACCTTGCCCACAAGCGGGCCACTTCTGATTTTGTCCCCCGCTCCGAAGCGGAGGTGATCCCCCGGGCGGCAAGGGTTTTCTACCCCCCTTGCCCACGAGTGGGCCACTTCTGATTTTGTCCACCGCTCTGAAGCGGAGGGGATCCGCCGGGCGGCAGAGGTTATGTAGCCACGTTGTCCACAAGTGGGCCACTTCTGATTCTGCCCCCCGCTCTGAAGCGTACGAAATCCCCCAGGCGGCAGGGGTTATGTAGCCACCTTGCCCACAAGTGGGCCACTTCTGATTTTCTCCCCCGCTCTGAAGCGGAGGGGATCCCCCAGGCGGCAGGGGTTATGTAGCCACCTTGCCCACAAATGGGCCACTTCTGATTTTGTCCCTTGCTCTGAAGCGGAGGGGATCCCCCCGCCTGGTAGGGCTTATGTAGCCACCTTGCCCACAAGTGGGCCACTTCTGATTCTGTCCCCCACTCTGAAGCGGAGGGGATACGCCGGGCGCCAGCGGTTATGTAGCCCCCTTGCCCACAAGCGGGCCACTTCTAATTTTATCCGCCGCTCTGAAGCGGAGGGGATCCCCTAGGGGGTAGGGGATATGTAGCCACCTTGCCCACAAATGGGCCACTTCTGATTATGTCCCCCGCTCTGAAGCAGAGGGGATCCCTCAGGCGGCAGGGGTTATGTAGCCACCTTGCCCACAAGTGGGCCACTTCTGATTCTGCCCCCCGCTCTGAAGCGGAGGGGATACCCTAGGCGGTAGGGGTTATGTAGCCACCTTGCCCACTTGTGGGCCACTTCTGATTTTGTCCCCCGCTCCGAAGCGGAGATGATCTCCTAGGCGGGAAGGGTTATGTAGCCCCCTTGCCCACAAGTGGGCCACTTCTGATTTTGTCCCCCGCTGTGAAGCTGAGGTGATCCCCGAGGCGGCAAGGGTTATGTAGCCACCTTGCCCACTTCTAGGCCACTTCTGATTCTGCCCCCCGCTCCGAAGCGGAGGGGATCCCCCAAGCGGCAGGGGTTATGTAGCCACCTTGCCCACAAGTGGGCCACTTCTGATTCTGTCCCCCACTCTGAAGCGGAGGGGATACACCGGGCGCCACCGGTTATGTAGCCCCCTTGCCCACAAGCGGGCCACTTCTAATTTTATCCGCCGCTCTGAAGCGGAGGGGATCCCCCAGGCGGTAGGGGATATGTAGCCACCTTGCCCACAAGAGGGCCACTTCTGATTTTGTCCCCCGCTCTGAAGCGGAGGGGATCCCTCAGGCGGCAGGGGTTATGTAGCCACCTTGCCCACAAGTGGGCCACTTCTGATTCTGCCCCCCGCTCTGAAGCGGAGGTGATCCCCCAGGCGGCAGGGGTTATGTAGCCACCTTGCCCACAAGTGGACCACTTCTGATTTTGTCCCCCGCTCCGAAGCGGAGGTGATCCCCTAGGCGGGAAGGGTTATGTAGCCCCCTTGCCCACGAGTGGGCCACTTCTGATTCTGCCCCTTGCTCTGAGGCGGAGGGGATACCCTAGGCGGTAGGGGTTATGTAGCCACCTTGCGCACTTGTGGGCCACATCTGATTTTGTCCACCGCTCTCAAGCGGAGGGGATCCGCCGGGCGGCAGAGGTTATGTAGCCACTTTGTCCACATGTGGGCCACTTCTGATTCTGCCCCCCGCCTTAAAGCAATGGGGATCCCCCATGCGGCAGGGGTTATGTAGCCACTTTCTCCACAAGTGGGCCACTTATGATTTTGTCCCTGCTCTGAAGCGGATGGGATCCTCAGGCGGCAGGGGTTATGTAGCCACCTTGCCTACAAGTGGGCCACTTCTGATTTTGTCCCCCGCTTTGAAGCGGGGGGGATCCCTTAGGTGGCAGGGGTTATGTAGCCACCTTGCCCACTTGTGGGCCACTTCTGATTTTGTCCCCCGCTCTGAAGCGGAGGGGATCCCCTAGGCGGTAGGGGATATGTAGCCACCTTGCCCACAAATGGGCCACTTCTGAATTTTTCCCCCGCTGTGAAGCGGACGGGATCCCTCAGGCGGCAGGGGTTATGTAGCCACCTTGACCACAAGTGGGCCACTTCTGATTTTCTCCCCCGCTCTGAAGCGGAGGGGATCCGCCGGGTGGCAGGGGTTATGTAGCCACCTTGCCCACTTGTGGGCCACTTCTAATTTTGTTTCCCGCTCTGAAGCGGAGGGGATCCGGCGGGCTGCAGGGGTTATGTAGCCACCTTGCCCACAAGTGGGCCACTTCTGATTCTGCCCCCCGCTCTAAAGCGGAGGGGATCCCCTAGGCGGTAGGGGTTATGTCGCCACCTTGCCCACTTGTGGGCCACTTCTGGATTTTGTCCCCCGCTCTGAAGCGGAGGGGATCCCCCAAGCGGCAGGGGTTATGTAGCCACCTTGCCCACAACTGGGCCACTTCTGATTCGGCCCCCCGCTCTGAAGCGTGAGGGATCCCTCAGGTGGCAGGCGTTATGTAGGCACCTTGCCCAATTGTGGGCCACTGCTGAATCCGCCCCCCCGCTCTGAAGCGGAGGGGGTCCCCTAGGCGGTAGGGGTTCTGTAGCCACCTTGCCCACAGGTGGGCCACTTCTGATTCTGCCCCCCGCTCTAAAGCGGAGGGGATCCCCTAGGCGGTAGGGGTTATGTAGCCACTCTGCCCACTTGTGGGCCACTTCTGATTTTGTCCCCCGCTCCGAAGCGGAGGGGATCCCCCAGGCGGCAGGGGTTATGTAGCCACCTTGCCCACTTGTGGGCCACTTCTCATTTTGTCCACCGCTCTCAAGCGGAGGGGATCCGCCGGGCGGCAGAGGTTATGTAGCCAACTTGTCCACATGTGGGACACTTCTGATTCTGCCCCCCGCCTTAAAGCAGTGGGGATCCCCCATGCGGCAGGGGTTATGTAGCCACCTTTCCCACAAGTGGGCCACTTCTGATTTTCTTTCCCCCTCTGCAGCGGATGGGATCCTCAGGCGGCAGGGGTTACGTAGCCACCTTGGCCACAAGTGGGCCACTTGTGATTTTGTCCCCTGCTCTGAAGCGGAGGGGATCCCCTAGGCGGTAGAGGATATGTAGCCACCTTGCCCACAAGTGGGCCAATTGTGATTTTGTCTACCGCACTGAAGCGGAGGGGATCCCCTAGGCGGTAGGGGATATGTAGCCACCTTGCCCACAAGTGGGCGACTTCTGATTTTGTCCCCCGCTGTGAAGCGGATGGGATCCTCAGGCGGCAGGGGTTATGTAGCCACCTTGCCCACTTGTGGGCCACTTCTGACTTTGTCCCCCACTCTGAAGCGGAGGGGATCCCCCACGCGGCAGGGGTTATGTAGCCACCTTGCCCACAAGTGGGCCACCTCTTATCTTGTCCCCCGCTCTGAAGCGGAGGGGATCCCCTAGGCGGTAGGGGTTATGTAGCCACCTTGCCTACTTGTGGGCCACTTCCGATTTTGTCCCCCTCTGTGAAGCCGAGGAGATCCCCCAAGCGGCAGCGGTTATGTAGCCACCTTGCCCACTTGTGGGCCACTTCTGATTTTGTCCCCCGCTCTGAAGCGGAGGGGATCCGCCGGGCGGCAGAGGTTATGTAGCCACTTTGTCCACATGTGGGCCACTTCTGATTCTGCCCCCCGCTCTGAAGCGGTGGGGATCCTCCAAGCGGCAAGGGTTATGTAGCCCCCTTGCCCACAATTGGGCCACTTCTGATTTTGTCCCCCGCTCCGAATCGGAGGGGATCCCCCAGGCGGTAGGGGATATGTAGCCACCTTGCCCACTAGTGGGCCACTTGTGATTCTGCCCCCCGCTGTGAAGCGGAGGGGATCCCCCAAGCGGCAGGGGTTATGTAGCCACCTTTCCCACAAGTGGGCCACTTCTGATTCTTTCCCCCACTCTGAAGCGGAGGGGATCCGCCAGGCGGCAGGGGTTATGTAGCCCCCTTGCCCACAAGCGGGCGACTTCTAATTTTTCTCCCCCGCTCTGAAGCGGAGGGGATCCCCTAGGGGGTAGGGGATATGTAGCCACCTTGCCCACAAGCGGGCCACTTCTGATTTTGTCCTCCGCTCTGAAGCGGAGGGGATCCCCCAGGCGGCGGGGGATATGTAGCCACCTTGCCCACAAATGGGCCACTTCTGATTTTGTTCCCCGCTCTGAAGCGGAGGTGATCCCCCAAGCGGCAAGGGTTATGTAGCCACCTTGCCCACAAGCGGGCCACTTCTGATTTTGTCCCCCGCTCTGAAGCGGAGGGGATCCCCCAGGCGGTAGGGGTTATGTCGCCACCTTGCCCACAAATGGGCCACTTCTGATTTTGTCCCCCGCTGTGAAGCGGAGGGGATCGCTCAGGCGGCAGGGGTTATGTAGCCACCTTGGCCACAAGTGGGCCACTTGTGATTCTGCCCCCCGCTCTGAAGCGGAGGTGATCCCCCAGGCGGTAGGGGTTATGTCGCCACCTTGCCCACAAATGGGCCACTTCTGATTTTGTCCCCCGCTCTGAAGCGGAGGGGATCCCTCAGGCGGCCCCGGTTATGTAGCCACCTTGGCCACAAGTGGGCCAGTTGTGATTCTGCCCCCCGCTCTGAAGCGGAGGGGATCCCCCAGGCGGCAGTGGTTATATAGCCACCTTGCCCACAAGTGGGCCACTTGTGATTCTGTCCCCCACTCTGAAGCGGAGGGGATCCGCCGGGCGCTAGCGGTTATGTAGCCACCTTGCCCACACGTGGGCCACTTCTGATTTTGTCCCCCGCTCGGACGCGGTAGGGACCATTTCCCATTTTCGCCCCCTTTTAGGCCCCGGAGAAGGCACGGGTGACGCAGCCACGTCTCATTGTTTTTTGTTCATCCCCTAGATGGCTAAGTTGCAACTAGGGCGGTTCCCCATCCCTAAAAATGGCTATGTTGTGTCGTACTTAAGGATTACCACGCCGGAGTGCTCTCTAGGGTATGCGCAAATGGTTACGTTGCAACTGGGGCGGTTCCCCATCTCTAAAAATGGCTACGTTGTGTCGCAGGTTAGGATTACCACGCTTTGGAGCGCCATATCGCGAGCTATGACGAGTCACAGTGTGTCTTGCTAGCTTTCTGTGTTTGCGCGCTTGGATGGGGCCTGACGGAAAAGGTGCTGGGTTTGGGTCAACGAAGGGGGCGGTGCTCCCCATCTTCGGAGCCCCCCCCCCCCCCGCCTACAACCCCCCAAACTGTCGAACACCCCTCGGGGTCACACATTTGCTGGCGGCGCCCCCCATGCACAAAGCAAAACAAGGCACCAGGCACCGCACACCTGGAGCAGTGCCGCCCGTCACCGGTACCGCTGGCCGCCACGTCTCCTCCTCGTATTCTCCTTGGAGGATGCGAACTGCCATCTTCGGGGCAGCAGCAGGCTGCACAGCCACTGCATTGCGAGGCCCAAAAACTGTCTCACCGGCTCCCATCTCTCAGCAAGTCGTCAAGCAGAGGCTGGCCCCCGGCCCCCTCACACACAGCCAATTCGTTTTGAAGCACGTATGCCGTATTGGTACCAACCGAGGTACACCCACCCCCCACACTCTTCCCCCGAAGCATACAATCTTAGTCTAGGTTACTTGGCCAAGGAGTGCCAGCACACGCAAGGTGACTCGGGTGAAAGATGATAGCATTAGGGTGCTTTTTTCTGTCTTGTAGCATACAAACACTATTGTGTTGACAAAACAAAGGCAATGAGGTGCAGACAAATGTATGGTAGCACACGTGTATCATACAAATGATCTTGTGGAATTGCCGGACATTGCTGCATATGCATACCAAGACGTGCATGCGTAGAGCGCTTTGAGACCTGCTTGCGCCCCAGTGGGCGGTGACATGGTGGTTGATGCACTTTATGGCTCTCCACTGGAGGGATACCATGTGGGCACAACATGAGTCATGTGTTGCCACGACAGACGGCCATGGGTTGTGTGTTGTCACAAATGAGATGTGAAACCTGGGCGTGTGTGTTGTCACAACATCCACAATTTTCAAACTGACAATGCCGGGGCGCGGACACTTGGATCGCCCGAGCGTCAAAACACGGGCCTTGAAGTTAGGTAAGGACATTCGCCGGAGGAACATGATAGGTTGATCATCATGGAGGTGGCATAGTGGTGTGACGACCAGTTGCTATGGTGTGCAATGGTGGAGTGCACAGAGTCGCGGTTGGCCTTCACGGTGGTGAACCGATGGGGTCACCCGGAAGTGATGCATAAACAGGAGATATTCTGCTTGCTAGTACACCTATCGTGGAGGATCAAGATTGATGTCCAAGAAAACGCAACCGTAGGCTGGCACCGGAAAAGCACCACGGCGTACCCGTGCGAGTGGCTGGTGAGGGTTCGTGTGTATGTGCGTGAGGGGGCTAGATATGTGGTAATGGGAGCCACGTGGCACGGGCGAGCGCATGTCCTACATGTCACCCGAACACCGCAAGTGCTACTCCGTGTGAAGAGAATGTTCTTTGGTGACAATGGGGGATGTCATGAGGGTGGTGTATCGATACCTGCTGAGTGCACCCCACCCAAAGCCAATCGGGTCTCAGAAGGGTGGGGGCACGTGAACATGATGTGGCGGTAGGAATAACGACATGCAGCATCATCCGTAGTAGAGTGGTAATCCTGAGGGGATAAGTGGGATGTGCTCTGTGGTGACGGAGGGAGATTGGGAAGCACTGAATGGCCCTCATAACCCGTTTTGCATATGCGGCGTACAGGTGGTGCAACCGTTGCGTCTGTCAAATCGTGTCAATGATGTTTGGGATGGGTGAATGGTGCGGTGGTGATGCATGACCTCACTAGCGTCCTACCGGCCAAGGCGGTACCGCTCCGCAACTACTTGTCCATCGTGCTTGTTGGGTGATATGACATCTACGTCATTCACGTAGGCCAGCACGGTGCTATGGGGGAACTCTCTGGCAAGCGTACGGTGGAAAGCCTCGTACACGAGAATGAAGTGTGCTAGAGATAGGGGGCACCCTTCTTTTATGCCTCTTTTGAAGGAGAATTGCACGTTGTTGTTAACCCCATTCATGGACAAACCAAGTATCAACCATGTAGCTCATGGGAGCATATTCCTTCTCATGTATGGCATGACACCTATGCCAACACTGAATTGGTTGTTTCTGATGGGAATGATCCTTAGCGGGGCCATGAGCAACGGATAATGAGCTCGCATATACCCCCGTGACACGGGCATATGGTCAAAGGTACGAATCTCGGTACATTGTTTTGACTTGCTGCATTGCAAGCAAACCGGATCAGTGCCGAATGTTGCCCTGAGTTCGCCGTGCACTACGGCTATCAAATGTTTCTTGGGCTGTATGGGTTAGACGTAAACCTTGCACTTAGGGGCTCAGAGCGCCAGTGCAAAACGCCCTTGTATTGGATGTTTACTATTTCAGCAAAAAAAACGAAAGCACACATGCAAGAACACGTGAATGCAGACAAACAACTCGTCACTGTGCCGCATCCCCATGGAGACTCAAGTGCAAAAGATTGCACTGTGGTAGAAACACATGCATGCACACCACACGCACACACACACACACACACACACACAGCAAACAAGGCTGAACCATAGCTAAAAAGGTGAGCTAAGAATCACGACCCCCATCTGTTGGGAGCGGTAAGTGCCTGATGGCTACGCGATGTTCATAGACCCCGTCACACCAACTGCCAACTAGAACCCTCCGGGGTCCGAACTTAGCCCCCATGAGCCTTGAGGCGGCGTGCATAGCCACTACACTATGAAGGAGTCGTGACCTTCCATACCTGGTTCTTCCCCACATCAATGGATGGGCGCATACGCAACGTGTTTTGCACGAGTGTGACAAAATGCGTCCTATGAGACCATAACCATCCCAAACCGCCCAAGCGTATAGTAGATGGTACATGGAGGACATTGTGGGATTTATGTGCGCCATTTTTGTTCATTTCCATGCCTGCCGCAGATAGTACAAATTGTTGGCACATGGTGTTGTTGGCCTTGAACATGGAGGTGTTGGGTGTGAAGAGTGTGTGATGTCCATTTGGGGATGAGAACAATGCCCACAAGTTGTAGCTGCTCAAAGGCGTTCAAGGGTAGCATGCGGAAGAGGGCAAGGTTGGCGGATGTTGTGCCCATGTTATCGTCGTCCTCCCATGCACGGTGAACGAGCATGTGCCCCATACACTAAAATATGGGGAGTTCCATCGTGATGGTAGCTCCTTGCCACTGAATGCTGTCTTGGTGCGGCACGTTTCACCTATCTTGCCCCAAGCGGCGGGGTGGGGAGGACCATTGAAACAGTTTTTTTTTGGCGGAGTTCGTCCTAAAGCCCAAGATATTTGAGGGTTGTTGTACGCCTACGAGGATGCGCCTCATCTCGCTAGGAGCGCACATATCGGTCCACATTGATCTACCACAACGTCCCTCAGCCTGATTGACTTGAAGAGCTCAAATGACAACATCCTCCTCGCTATGTGCAACGAGCACGTGGGCAACCCATGGCACACACAACACTACATAGATGCATGCCGCCACAACGATTACCTGTCGTTGGGTGAGATTCCGCCAAGATACTAGCCTACCACAACAGCCGGCACGCAATGCTACTCCAAAATGCTACATCCAGCCTGCACGTCTTTGCATTTCGATGGCAATCTCAGGGATGCAAAAATCGCGGGTCACACTTGTAAAGTGGCAAGAGCCGCCGTCACCAAAGGACCGCTCCGCATCATTGCAAGGGTCGCTGCCCCACAGCAATCCTACGGAGCCGAGATGTTGGGAGCCACCATCGGCATGGCAATTGCTTGCCACGGGGTCACACAATACATTGACAACAGGGTAGTGACCCAATGTGCAACCACCAAGCCCGGCAAGGAATGCTCCAACATTGATGTATGTCTTCCCGTGTGCGCAAGCATGCAAAACAAATGGGTGGAGTTGGTGTGAGTACCGAGCCATCGTGACGAATCGGACGCGCAAACTGCCCAAGAGCAGGGAGATATTCACTGCAACAATGAGGCCCAGGTCCTTGGCAAGGTGGCCACACGACACCTCGTACCAGACAATGACGCACAGGGCCCGAGTGGCAGTACCTTGTGTTGGGGACCGGCGCCCACACCTGCCTACTACACCGCCGTCACACGGCACACACTTCCCCGGCACACACCGGATGTCATGGTCGCCCATGAGCGGCTCCCGCCCTATGCCATGGGTACCATGGCTAAGCGAGCATATGCGGTTGGACGGAACAGGAGCGCCCTAGGATCATATGTCCCAAATATGCCCCCTGTGCCCGCTCCACCACACCACTACCGTGCACCACCACCTCATCCACCGCATGAGATGGAAAGTAACCTTTCGAACTATGTGGGTCGGCACATGGGCTCCATGGCACAACATCATGGACAAATGGTGGACACGTGCCACACCCGCAAACCTAAGACACGTGTTCGGCCTACGCACCCCACAGTCCACATGGGATTACCTCCCTGCTTCACACAAACGGGATTTCAAGAATTGGGTGGTGTGGCATCAATCCCATGTGTTGTACGGTGCCTGCCGGTTGCGGGGGCAACTCAGTATGCCACCGCGCGACCCACTAGCGCCGCCAACGCCATGAGTGTTGGTGCCGGCATAGCACACCCAACTCCGACCACGGCACGTGTGACCCCATCCCACACATGTTGTCTTGCACGATAAGGAGCTATTTAGGCCCAAGCATGAGGTTGCTGTAGCCCAAGCGCAAGTTCCGAACACCAAAGCTGCCCGTTGTGGAGCAACACATTTGCGGCAACAGCCTCAAACTTACCACGCGTGTACATGGAGAGTCAAACATCTCGACTGGTGCATACCACGGAAAGACGCCTTGGGGCAGGCCTACTGGGCAGCCAGGTGCTTGGCGGAACCATTGCTCCACTGCGGGGGTGCCTCCCTGGACAAGGTAGCAATGGCTGCGCAAGCTACACACGAGGCTCATCTACTCACATTGCACTATGCCATACACCGTCTCGTGTGTGACGTAGCCGAGTGGTTGCACCCTTTAGCACTGCCCTACACACACTACAGACACAGGAAGGAACGTTTCTCACTCATGTGTTGTCTTAGGCGAGCGGAGTGTTCACGTGCGTTGCAAGACACCCCACCCAAAAAGCGATGACGTCTCTATTTCTTGGGCATTAGGCCATCGGACTCCGGGTCTCCGTTTGTGAAACAAAGATGCACCGACCCACGTGATGCAACGTCCCTCGAGTGGTTGTGGCAACAATCACTTGGTGACACAAAAGATGCACCTACTCCCTCCCACGTGCTGCGTCGTCAACATGTTCTTCGGCCTCTTGCACCCAACCATGATGCACCTCAACAGTGTTGCCTCAAAGGATTTGATTGACACACCCAAGCTTAGCACCGTAGCCAATCACTCACATGATTAGCGGCGACTCCCGGACTCAGCTGATGTCCAAGGAATGCCACTGCGAGTGCCACTTTGCATAGCCCCACTCACTTCGATGCACTCACCCATGGTGCATTGGTGACGTCGCGTAACGTTTCATTGCTGGAGGCGGCGGTGGTCAAAAGCCTGTCACAATATTCCCCGACTGACATTGGTACGCCACCGAGGATAGTCGATCTAAGTGATGTCGCCCTTATATCTCCTATGTCAAATCCGTTCTTCCGATCGTAGCTTAGGCGGACACCCCAACCAAAATGTCGAAGATTGCACCAATCTGACGAACACGCGGCTCGTGAACCTGATCACCAATGACGCCTTCATCCCTCTCAATGATAGGTGCAAAAGGATTTGAATGGATGCAAATCTTGAGGATTGGTGGACCCAATGTCCGGCACAAGCGTCCAAAGCCACAAGGGGCCCAACAAGTGCTCAACACGGGCCTTGTAGAAGCCCAAGGGTCAGAAGTGCGCAGACATGGGTGAATAGTATGAGTCATAGGCAAGAGGTTGGGGCTGGACCATCAAATCACAAGACAACTTCGTGCTCATCACGTTGTAAGTTTTGAGTATGTGTGAGGAGGCATGGTGATGTGGGTGGCCAGGAACATGCGCCGTTGCATGCTGATATATACGGCCCTCCCCCCAAGGGCACGGGCCCCGTTTCCCCCATTGCTCACAAGAAGCCGCTGAAAGATAAGGCAATGTTGCTTTCATCCCCGGCATCCGTTGGCACGGCTCTTCACAGTGATGACAAGCAGCTGTCCCCGACGGACATGGCCTCCCCGCGTAACCCTCGCACAAGATCTCGCGACAACCGCGCGAGAACAGCCTCCGTTCGGGAGCGCCCGCGCAATCCTATTTGGTATCCGTTAGCACAGCTCGCCGTCTCGACGGCAAACAGCTGTCCCTGACGGACATGGCTTCCCCGACCCCTGCGCCGAAAGCGCAAGCTCCCCCAGAAGAATCCGCAGTCGTCCACTTTGCGACGAGTGCGAGAGGACTCTCCAAGGACAACATCGCGGCCCCGCTCATGGTCCTTTGCATGCGGTCCAAGGCCTGGCACGATGAAGCGGCGGCCGACGGATGAGGCGCCCCATGAAAGATGCGAATCCAGATGGAGATCCTGTGAGTATCTTAGTTGAGTCGGACATTAGTTGAGTGTATCGGAGTTTAGAGCTGAAGCAGGCAGAC
Source organism: Eutreptiella sp. 'Long Island Sound 2002' (assembly GCA_964036045.1). Taxonomy (NCBI): domain Eukaryota; phylum Euglenozoa; class Euglenophyceae; order Eutreptiales; family Eutreptiaceae; genus Eutreptiella; species Eutreptiella sp. 'Long Island Sound 2002'. The sequence continues at coordinate 12,931,344 of OZ038394.1, forward strand.
TTTTGTAAAGGGTCTAAGAGCTTGGTAAAGGTTCAAAATCAAGAGAAGTTAAAGGGGCCTTTCGCCAAGAATTCGCAGCCCCCCACCTGCCTAGCTGAAGGGTGCATTGGATAGAGGAGAACGAGGCAAATCGGTCCAGCCTATTGCCGTTTGATGGGAGTCAAATTTGAATCTGCTACAGGCCTAGTGTTAAATTGAGTAGAGAGTTGTATTAGGATTTGGGGATATCTGAGGATTCCGGAATGCACATTGTGGTTTGTATCCTAGATTTGAGGTTGGATTCGGTATTATAAGTTACCAAGAAGAATAAACACGCAGAATAGCCCCTATCGCTGACCATGCTGCTCCCGTCTTCCTCCTCAGTTTTGTTGTGCGGCTAACTGATTCCCTTCAACAATAGCTTCTTCGTTTGAGATCCACAAGTTGGCGTCGGCGCAGCCCCCACCCGGCTGCCGCCCCACCAACCCTATTGGGTTTCTTTAGTTTTACCGCGCCTTCTCGGCTGTTTCGTGTAGCCTTTCCCCGGCTGCGTTGCACCATTTCCCCGCCAGGCTTGCAAACAAAAGCTCGTAAAAAGTGGCACTTTAGCCACTCGCTTAACAAAAATTACGCTAGAGTAAGCTGACTGATCCTTTCTCATAAAATCTTCACGGAAATCCAATACGATGTCCGAACTCACTGGAGATATGGCGAAGAAGCCGGTGCCAATCCTGATGAATGAGATCGAACGGCTCAAGGCCGAGCTCGCCGCGGTGAAGGGTGAGCAGAAGCCCACCGCCGCTGAGATTGTCGATGGCTTGTTCAAGACGTACAAGGAGACGACGGGCACTTCTTTCACCTTCGAGAAGGATCCCAAGGACGGGACCGACTTCAAGTACTGCACGTTCTCCGAGTGCCCCAAGTTCACCGACAAGCACAAGTCCGCCATGGCCAAGTACTGCACCCCGGAGCTGTGGGCGAAGCTGGGCGCCACTAAGACAAGCAAGGGCTACACGCTGTCGAACGCCGTGCAGACAGGCTGCTTGCTGCCGCACCTCGGTGTCGGCTGTACTGCTGGTGACGAGGAAAGTTGGTCTGTGTTCAAGGATCTGTACTACCCCGTGATCAAGGACTGGCACGGGTATGACGCGAATACACAGGCGCACCCGACCGACCTGGACGCGACGAAGCTCAAATTCTCCGCCGCTCAGAAGGCGAAGTTCGAGGAGTACGTTGCGTCAACACGAATTCGGGCGGCACGGAACATCTCGGGCTACGCGCTGCCGTGCGGGGCAACGGACACGGAGCGGGCGGGGGTGGAGAAGGTGGTATCGGATGCGCTTACGTCGATTACGGACCCTGACCTGAAGGGGAAGTACTACAAGCTGGGCGAGATGACAGACGAGCAACGCGACTTCCTGCTGGGCAAGGGTTACTTGTTCCAGATCCCCACCGCGCGCAACCTGCTGATGGGCGCAGGAGCGGCACGGAACTGGCCAGCCAACCGTGGGATCTTCCACAACGACAACCAGACGGCACTGGCGTGGTGCAACGAGGAGGATCACTGCCGGATCATCTCGATGAAGGACGGCGGGGACATCCCGGACGTCTTCGCGCGTTTCGCCAACCTATCGAAGGCGCTTGAGGCGACGGGCACAAAGCTGATGCGGAACGACATTCTGGGGTACATGGGCACCTGCCCGTCGAACCTGGGCACAGGTCTGCGTGCGTCGGTGATGGTCAAGCTTGTCAAGTTCAACGAGCTCCTCGAGAACCCGAGCTCTTCCCACGAGGACAAGGAGCTCCTCGAGCAAGTATGCGCTCAGTTTGACCTTCAGCCTCGTGGTTCTGCTGGTGAACACTCTCCGGCTGTCGGTGCCAAGTTCGATGTATCGAACAAGCAGCGCCTTGGCTACTCTGAAGTACAGCTTGTGCAGAAGATGATCGATGGTGTGACGAAACTGATTGCGCTTGAAGAGAAACTCGCCGGCGGTGCTACCCCTGCTGAAGTGCGAGCAGAAGCGGGCATTGTGGCAAAGTGATAACTGATGGCGATTGTGTTTTTAGTGATTGTGGTTTGTAGCTTCAGAGGACTGTGCTTACGTACGAAGATAATTCGCCATCGCGATTCGCCACGTTGCTTGCTTATTTTTCTGGCTGGATAATTCCGTATATATAGCCAGTCCAGCTTGCTCATGTTATTAAGATTATAAGTAATTATCATGGACATGGATGTTGGCGGGCCTTGCTTTCTCTTATTGTTGTTGATTGTATCCCAACAGCCGCCGCCTGCTGTGTATGCAAGATCTGTGGTTAGATGCTTGGTCTCAGCCCTTTCCCCCCGGATGCAATAGGGGATGATAAATCTATAGTAGCTAGGGTAGCTAGGAAAAGCATTAACAGTAACATGGAAACGTACAATTGATCTTACGCTCTCAGCGATCAACGTTTACGGGCACGCTCCTCGGTTCCACGAGACCTCGGCGCAGCAGCAGAGCCACGGGCAAAGATGTGTTGTTGTTGCTTTTTTTTAATACGCACTAATTTTTAGTTAGTGCGACTCTAAAAGCTACAATTTACAAGAGACTACAAAAAACACACAGTGTAGCGTAAATCTCGGTAAGCTGGCCACAGACGACCAGGGACATCGGCGATCGAAACCGCCGGTGCGTATGCAGGTAGAGGCTCCATCAATCATCCATCAAGGGCCGACAAACGAAGTGCGGGACAACCGCGGTTACCAGAGGAAAAAAAAACACCACAACGACGCCGAAGCCGCTTTTTCGTCATGAATTGCTTCCTGCTCCTCCCAGTTGCTTTCTGCGCTTTCTTTTGACTGTCAATCAATTAGCAGATTTAGTACGCACATTCAAAAAACAAAACGGCACTACTTGCCTTATAGAAGGACCACCATCGCCCTTCGCCTCCGCCACCGTCGGCACAACAGAAGCAACAGATCTCGGACGATCAGATACCACGCCGATATCAAACAGTGACGGCTGCCTAGGGTCCGAGATCCTGTTGCCATTAGCGTCCTTCTTCTCAGTGAACCAGCTGTCGCTCCGGGTCGCACGCGCTTTCGTGTCCTTGCTACCTTTGGGGCGGCCACGGCTACGGGTTCGCCTACCAGGGGATGCTGACACTCCTCCTAGTACTGCTGTTGAGTCGGTGGACGGAGAGTCACACTGATCAGGCTTGGCACAGGTGAGATGGGGCATTCCTAGCATGCGAGACTCTAGGCCAACGAGAAGCCAGATCAAGTGGAATCTATACCAATGAGCACCGCAATAAATCCCCGCTCGGCCAGTACGGTGCCAGATCAAGTGGCCCTCGGAGTCTGAGGTTCGCCTCTCCAGAGACACTGACCCAAACGATACAATAATAATAATATAATAATAAATAATATAGTGCGTTTTCTTCGTGCCAGGAAACTGCATCGATTAAGCTACTTTTATTTTAAGAAAGCTATGCACTAAAAACCCCGCAGACAGGACCTATTTTAGAGGCTCCATCAGCCACCATCAAGCAAGTGCTGTGCCTACTATATATAGGGGGGGGGTTGGCACATGTGGCTGCGTGCTGCCCCCCCCCCCCCCCGCCCCCCACCCCCCCGAGCCCGGAATATATATGCAGGGCAGGTGGTTGACCTTGAGCTAAAGGAGGGGTACTGGGCGGCAATAGGGACGCCCCTTCAGGTGCGTCGGAAAATCCCTTCCGATCGAAATCTGAACTTCTGACTTCGGATTCGGTGGTTGAGAATGCGAGTCGCATACGCCCACGAATCCGGTCTTAGAAGTTTAGATTTCGATCGGGAAGGGGTTTTCCGACGCACCTAAAGAGGCACCCCTGGTTGCCACCGCGGCTGCCCAGGTGCCTCCCCATTAGCTCAGGGTCAACCAGGTGCAATAATAAACCGGCGAATAATCCAGACTGAGACTGACTGTGCAATCGGATGAGGCGTGCCAGTGGTATACAAAAGTGCGCCCGCAGTCAGCGTCTCAAGGTGCGTTCCTTTGTTGGCTTCCCCGATGCATCTGGTACAAGTTTGGTCATGTTGCTTCTTTGGGCGCCTTGGATGTGCTGCGCCATGGATAACGGGGTTGGGCGGGTGCCCCCGCTAGGATGGAACACTTGGGTTCCTTGCGGAGACTCAGCATGTTCCCACGATGTGTGCAATGAAGCGGAAGTCAAGGCGGCTGCCGTCGCCATGAAGCAAAATGGCATGCAAGCGCTCGGATGGAATTATATCAACGTGGACGATTGGTACTCCCATCTTCTTGTCGCCACCACTCTTTACGTCCCTGCTTGCTGTTTCGCACAGTTGGGCGCTTGAGCGGAACAGCACTGACGGCACGCTTATGTGGGATTCACAACGCTTGAGGGGTGTTGCCACTAGACTTCGGATTGCTCGCACTCTGTGGGTCACGGGAGGGGGTCTGGGGACCTTAGCACCAAGGATACCTTAGCATTGTTATGCATACCCCACCTCAGGATCCATCTATGGAGCTCTTCCTCTTTTCCTAGGTGCTATGACAGCTTGGGTGAATAAATTGTCTAAATATGATGCAGACAGTGCAACAACATTCCTAGCGTTTCCCCTTTTCGTAGCCCCCTGCCAGTGCCCCTTATGGACTGTAGCAATATGCTAGGTGTTGGAAGTGGGCGTGGGCCACATGTGGCAGTTGCTTAAGTGGGTATGGTGGGCAGGCGAGGGAGACGGAGGTGCTCAAGGAAAGGTGGCTTGGTGCCCACTAGAAGGAGCACCTCAAATCCTATCATGGGCACACCATGGTTATTGGCACTGGGGGCAGGTTCCACAGCTGATGTAATTTATTTGAGCTACCATCCTCTACTCTAGGACGCACCATAGAGGTGGACAAGGGCACATGGGCACACCCACGGTGGCTCACAACCCAATGCCAAAACGGCCAACACCTCCCACATGGATCATGATCAAGTTATTGTTACATCAACCAGAGTTTGTGGTTTGGGATGTTGGGAGATTAGAGAGCCCTGCAAGGCGCTGAGGGACTGATTTTGGCAAACAATCAGGCACAAGTGTTGGCTGCAACAATATTGAGCAATTTTTCAATTTCAAGATTGATTATTTAAGGCACGGTGCATCACTATGAATCTTGCCTCGAATGCATGACTTTGTACAAAATTGTGCACTAACATGGATGATCTTCAATGTGATGTGGCAACATGGAGTCTCTAACTGATTGTGAGACACTGTAGGTCACAACAAGATGTCTCCACAAAGGATGAAAATGAGGATGGGGTTGACCATTAGAGGATATGACAAGGTAGGCAGAAGCCATCATTCCTCCCAGTGCAACACAGTGGGATGTGGTGCCTAGCCTTCTGCTTGATACACTGTTATGCTGCATGAGATGTGCATGATTCAAGGGGACAGGTCCACTGCCTATGAATTGTTTAATTCCTCGGACATTTGTGGAGTGTCCAACAAAATTTGGAGCTCCGAAAGTCCCATAAAAGGGGGACACATACTGTGCACACATTGCAGCAGAAATGACCAGTTGGGACTGTGGGTAGATGCACAGTGTTGAAACAAGTGCACGTCACGAAGTCATACCAATTGGAGGGCCTTTGGGACAAGGTAGAAAACCTAAGGAAGGGGGTCCCCAAGAAGAGAGTTCCATCCACAGGAAGCCCTGCCTTCTTGGGAAGTTCTCGGGAGGTGGAGCACCTTCTGTGTCATGTCGCAGAGTACCAATTTCAAGGAATTCTTTGGTCCCTGTGGCGAGGTGGTGCAGTTCTGAGAGTATTTCTGACTGCCTGCACAGGTGTGAATCCTAGCCTGGACAAGCCTACTTGGGACCCTGTGTGAGACGGGGTACCACATCATCTGTAGCTTTAGTTCGACAGGCTGAGGTGGTGTAGCTCATGCCACCATCAAGTGTGCAGCCTTTGGCCCACCAGTCCACATGCCATAATATTATGCCAACGATGGCAACCACTGGCGAATGCCTGCGGTATGTAATATGTCAGAGGGCATGCGACATATGGAGCCATATCTCTCGGGGACATTCATAACCTGCCAACACGGAGCAAATTCGCACCTTTTCAGGGTTTTCTCATTTTTTTGTCCAATGCACCAAAATTTCGTCGGGGGGGGGGGGGGGGTATGTGTCTACTTTTTGAAATCTGTGAGAAAAGGGCATTTCGGAAATGTATGGGTTGGAGGGTGGTCACATTTTTGAGCACTAGATCTGCACGCAAACATGCACTGAACATTTCACACTTGCTTATTCCGAATCGCCATTTGCATCGTCTTTTTCAGGCCGGGCTGGGACCCCATTTGGGGAGACGTCACCATGCTTCTTGTTGGGAACATATTTTTTCAGCTTTTGCCAATCCTGCAGCCTGCGGCTGTTCACTGGTACCCACCCTGAATTCAGAGGCATGGCCCAGAGACCATCTGTTGTGGGGCCGACATTCCTTTGCTTTGTCAGCCTCACCTTGCGCCACTCAATGGACTCACTGTACCCTGCTTTCATCCACACAAAACCAGGATGAGGGGAAAGGTTGCCCTCATCGGGGGTGGTACCAAAGTCTTGTGGTCCCGAATCAAATCAGGCTTTTTATACAGCACGTTGTGTGAATTTGTATGCCGACATAGTAGCTGTCCGTTGACAAAAAGAGGCAGCAAGCACCACAGGCATCGCCCAAAATGGACGAAAATCTCAAATATGTCAGTACAGCATGCAGATCTGCGTGTTCCGAATAGCCCTTTTCAAGGGCTTTCCGAATATACCCCACATACCCCTACCTCCGGGACACTCAGTGGGCACAAACGAAGCAACAATGGCACCGACCCCCGAAAACGCTCTGTGTTGGCATGATCCCCACCGTCCCTGAGAGATATGTTTGTGCGCATAGCTTGCTCACGGTGCCGCAGAGTGCAGGGTGGCCCTTTGCATCATTTTGTATTTGTGGGAATCAGGGGGCGGACGGTTGTCATGCAATGTGCACATGGCAAAATCATCGATGCACTCCTGATGAGGCAGTGCAGGAGCACGTGTGTTCACTGCGTAGGAGTGAACCTTGAAGTGGAAGCCACCAAACACGCGGGTGCCAGCCTGCCGTAGACACACAACAGCCAGAGCGATAGTGATAGAATTTATGGATCATGCAGAAGCGTCACACCGTATTGTAGTATGTGTCGATGTGTTTTGGAGGTTTAGCTGTCAAGTTCAGCACATCCTTCTCATGGCATGTCAGACCGAGCGCAGAATGTGGAATGTGTCGCATGCAAGGGCCTGGATAGAGCCTGTGGCGATTGTGCTCTGCATGGCTGCCGTTTTTGTGGCTGGAATGACACTGCGTCCAGGCGTGCTCAACGCGTCAATGTTGTCCCAGGCCACTCCCACTGCCCACCCGCGCCTCTTGCCACATGTGTTTGGTGCTGTGGGCCACCCCAAACTGGATGCTAGATTTGGCCGTGACCCAATGGCTTCGGATGAGAGAGTCACGTTGAACCGGGAAATTCTCCGTGGCAATGTTGGTGGAAAGACTGCGCAACGTGACCATCATATGCATGACGATGCACGAAACATGCTAAAGAGCGGTGGTCTGGTTATGATTGGCTGTATGGGTGCAATATTGGGTTTCCGTCTCGGGAATAGCTGCCACGTTGTGCCTACAATAGCGGTGATGTCAACGAGCAGCATGCGGTCTGGCATGCGTATGCGTTGGCAGAGGTTGAAATCTGCGTTACTGACATACCGCATACTGCACAACAACCTGAATGTGCCTTCTAATTTTGTCATACCAAGTGGTTCCGATTGGCCTGAAGACCTCTGGGACATGAAGCTTGGCGCTACTGTAGTGAACATCAGACACAACGGAACATACTCTTCCTATAGAGCCGAGCTTGAGGAGATGGGCTTCAACTTTGATTCACAGCGTACTGCTTCTGGTTGGGAAACGGCGAAACGTGCATTGTTGGCATACAAATCATTGCATGGAAACCTTCTTGTGCCTAAACTTTTCGTCATCCCGAAAGGTCGTGAATGGCCTGAAGATCTGTGGGACATGAAGCTTGGTCGTGTTGTGTCCAACATTAGGAACAATGGACAGTATTCTACCAACAGAACTGAGCTTGAGGAGATGGGCTTCAACTTCGATTCACAGCGTGCTGCTTATGGTTGGGAAACGGTGAAGCGTGCACTGTTGACATACAAATCATTGTATGGAAACCTTCTTGTGCCTAAACGTTTCGTCATCCCGAAAGGTGGTGACTGGCTTGAAGACCTGTGGGACATGAAGCTTGGTCGTGTTGTGTCCAACATTAGGAACAATGGACAATATTCGACCAACAGAGCTGAGCTTGAGGAGATGGGCTTCAACTTCGATTCACGGCGTACTGCTTATGGTTGGAAAACGGTGAAGCATGCACTGTTGACACACAAATCATTGTATGGAGACCTTCTTGTGCCGTATGCTTTCATCATCCCAAAAAGTCGTGAATGGCCTGAAGACCTGTGGAACATGAAGCTGGGTATTGTTGTGTCCAACATTAGGAGCCATGGACAATATTCTACCAACAGAGCTGAGCTTGAGGAGATGGGCTTCAACTTCGATTCACGGCGTACTGCTTATGGTTGGGAAAAGGTGACGTCTGCACTGTTGACATACAAATCATTGTATGCAGACCTTCTTGTGCCTCAAGTTTTCGTCATCCCGAAAACTCGTGATTGGCCTGAAGACCTGTGGAACATGAAGCTGGGTATTATTGTGTCCAACATTAGGAGCCATGGACAATATTCTACCAACAGAGCTGAGCTTGAGGAGATGGGCTTCAAGTTCGATTCACGGCGTACTGCTTATGGTTGGGAAAAGGTGACGTCTGCACTGTTGACATACAAATCATTGCATGGAGACCTTCTTGTGCCTCAAGTTTTCGTCATCCCGAAAACTCGTGATTGGCCTGAAGATCTGTGGGACATGAAGCTGGGTATTATTGTGTCCAACATTAGGAGCCATGGACAATATTCTACCAACAGAGCTGAGCTTGAGGAGATGGGCTTCGAGTTCGATTCACGGCGTACTGCTTATGGTTGGGAAAAGGTGACGTCTGCACTGTTGACATACAAATCATTGCATGGAGACCTTCTTGTGCCTCAAGTTTTCGTCATCCCAAAAAGTCGTGAATGGCCTGAAGACCTGTGGAACATGAAGCTGGGTATTGTTGTGTCCAACATTAGGAGCCATGGACAATATTCTACCAACAGAGCTGAGCTTGAGGAGATGGGCTTCAAGTTCGATTCACGGCGTACTGCTTATGGTTGGGAAAAGGTGACGTCTGCACTGTTGACATACAAATCATTGTATGCAGACCTTCTTGTGCCTCAAGTTTTCGTCATCCCGAAAACTCGTGATTGGCCTGAAGATCTGTGGGACATGAAGCTGGGTATTATTGTGTCCAACATTAGGAACAATTCACAATATTCTGCCTACAGAAGTCAGCTTGAGGAGATGGGCTTCAAGTTCGATTCACAGCGTACAGCTTCGAGTTGGGAAACGATGAAGCGTGCATTGTTGGCATACAAATCATTGCATGGAAACCTTCTTGTGCCTAAACGTTTCGTCATCCCGAAAGGTCGTGAATGGCCTGAAGATCTGTGGGAAATCAAGCTTGGTTGTGTTGTGTCCAACATTAGGAACAATGGACAATATTCTACGTACAGAAGTGAGCTTGAGGAGATGGGCTTCAACTTCGATTCACAGCGTGCTGCTTATGGCTGGGAAACGGTGAAGCATGCACTGTTGACATACAAATCATTGCATGGAGACCTTCTTGTGCCTCAAGTTTTCGTCATCCCGAAAACTCGTGATTGGCCTGAAGATCTGTGGGACATGAAGCTGGGTATTATTGTGTCCAACATTAGGAGCCATGGACAATATTCTACCAACAGAGCTGAGCTTGAGGAGATGGGCTTCAAGTTCGATTCACGGCGTACTGCTTATGGTTGGGAAAAGGTGACGTCTGCACTGTTGACATACAAATCATTGCATGGAGACCTTCTTGTGCCTCAAGTTTTCGTCATCCCGAAAACTCGTGATTGGCCTGAAGATCTGTGGGACATGAAGCTTGGTCGTGTTGTGTCCAACATTAGGAACAATGGACAATATTCTACCAACAGAGCTGAGCTTGAGGAGATGGGCTTCAAGTTCGATTCACGGCGTACTGCTTATGGTTGGGAAAAGGTGACGTCTGCACTGTTGACATACAAATCATTGCATGGAGACCTTCTTGTGCCTCAAGTTTTCGTCATCCCAAAAAGTCGTGAATGGCCTGAAGACCTGTGGAACATGAAGCTGGGTATTGTTGTGTCCAACATTAGGAGCCATGGACAATATTCTACCAACAGAGCTGAGCTTGAGGAGATGGGCTTCAAGTTCGATTCACGGCGTACTGCTTATGGTTGGGAAAAGGTGACGTCTGCACTGTTGACATACAAATCATTGTATGCAGACCTTCTTGTGCCTCAAGTTTTCGTCATCCCAAAAAGTCGTGATTGGCCTGAAGATCTGTGGGACATGAAGCTGGGTATTATTGTGTCCAACATTAGGAACAATTCACAATATTCTGCCTACAGAAGTCAGCTTGAGGAGATGGGCTTCAAGTTCGATTCACAGCGTACAGCTTAGAGTTGGGAAACGATGAAGCGTGCATTGTTGGCATACAAATCATTGCATGGAAACCTTCTTGTGCCTAAACTTTTCGTCATCCCGAAAGGTCGTGAATGGCCTGAAGATCTGTGGGAAATCAAGCTTGGTTGTGTTGTGTCCAACATTAGGAACAATGGACAATATTCTACGTACAGAAGTGAGCTTGAGGAGATGGGCTTCAACTTCGATTCACAGCGTGCTGCTTATGGCTGGGAAACGGTGAAGCATGCACTGTTGACATACAAATCATTGTATGGAGACCTTCTTGTGCCTCTCGCTTTCGTCATCCCGACAAGTCGTGACTGGCCTGAAGAGCTGTGGGACATGAACCTTGGTATTGCTGTGTCCAACATTAGGAACGATGGACAGTATTCTACCAACAGAACTGAGCTTGAGGAGATGGGCTTCAACTTCGATTCACAGCGTACAGCTTCTAGTTGGGAAATGGTGAAGCGTGCACTGTTGGCATACAAATCATTGCATGGAGACGTTCTTGTGCCTTATGCTTTCGTCATCCCGAAAATACGTGAATAGCCTGAAGACCTGTGGGACATGAAGCTGGGTATTATTGGGTCCAACATTAGGAACAAAGGATACTATTCTACCCACAGAACTGAGCTTGAGGAGATGGGCTTCAAGTTCGATTCACGGTATTCCCGTTGGGAAACGGTGAGGCATGCACTGTCGACATATAAATCATTGCATGGAGACCTTCTTGTGCCTTATGCTTTCGTCATCCCGAAAAGTCGTGATTGGCCTGAAGATCTGTGGGACATGAAGCTTGGTGGTATTGTGGCCAACATCAGGAACGCCGGTTGCCGTTCCACCCACAGAGCCGAGCTTGAGGAGATGGGCTTCAACTTCGATACGCAGTGTCGCCGTCCCATTGTCCGGCCCATTGTCGGGTGAAGCGTGCACTGTTGACGTACAAATCTTTGCCTCGCCTTTCAAGGGCCCTTTATCGCCCATTAGCCCAGGACATAGTGGCTTCGGCGCCTGATAGCCTCTCTGTTCCTCCTCGCTGGCTCCCCGGCATGATGGCATGGTGGTAGGTAGAGTGCTTTGTCCCTCGTCTGGTCAGTGTTGTCGAGAGGGCATTTCAAACAGGATGCCTTCCGCAAGCAAGCCTCCAAGGTACCCAGCTGGGCGGATACCTATAGATACCTTGGTTTTCCCCCATTTTTCTATTCCGGACACTCCGATACCTATTTTTAAAAAGGTTATAATGGCAACAACCGTTTTTCTCTCACAATTTGTCGTGCCAAATGCTGTTTGCAAATCATGATTTTACAATGTAGTCCCATTTTGTCATGCCCCAGCTGCAACTTGTTCCTTTTGTGTTCCTTTGGCTTTGTGTTCCTGTGTCAGCTTTTAGTCACCAAAATGGACCCTTCTGCATTTTCGCTTCATGAGGGCAAGCTGTTCGTGTCAAAGCAGGAAGTTGTCCACCTTGGCTGGGAATCAGCTGCCCAATCAAAGAAACTGAAAGGCAGTTGGAAGGGGCCCAAAGAGTTGGGAATCACATAGGCCCTGCCCCCACTTCTGACATATCAGGGTTGAGGAACCCATATGGTCTGAAACTGTCTCCCGCTCCCGGAGTGTTGGGGACCGTCGGATTCAGGTACCCTGGAGGCTTGCACAGGGTTGGCAATTTCGTCTCTTTAGCTACCAGAAGCCTTCTCCAGCAGCCTCTGGGAAATAACAAAATCCAAAACGTTGCTGTGTAATGTGTGCCGTACTGCCCACACGTTTGCCTAATGCTTCCTTCTCCACTGAACGTTAGATGCTGTGGCACAATGACGGTGTGTGTGTGTGTGTGTGTGTGACACGATAAATCTAGGCTATGGCAACGGCAGTGCACGAGCTCCTCCGCGGGCGGTTTTTATGGTCTGTTGCGCGGTGCAGAACTGAACGCGGGAAATGGTGAGGTCCACTGTCCGGAACTGCATTTGCTCATTCTCTACCAACAGACCGAAAGACGTCTAGGACAGCTCTGCTGTTCCTGAGGAGTTTTCTTTCAACCGCTTTTCTTGCTTCGTTCTTGTCTCGCGGTTCCCAACGTGTGTGTGTGTGTGTGTGTGTCTGTGTATGTGTCAAGTACCTCATGGTTCATTAAGATGCGCTGCTGCAGTGCCGCTGCATGTGCATTTGTGGTGGTCCATCACCATCGGGCTCCTAGCGGTCCCTCACCAGGGTTGTGCTCAGTGTCCAACCTGCGGGACGGGGGGGGGGGATGGGTGGGTGGGTATGAAGGCAAAAAAAGGTTTGTGTGCCGAAAATGGGCCTCTCAACTGTGGCTCTCACTCGCAGCAGGTCTCACTCACACCTCCAGTGCGCGCACAATCCGTCTACAAGGTCTACAAGGCAAATACCATCGCACATGGGCCCACAAAGTATGCAATTTTTCTTTTCGAGGCTGAATTGGACAAGGCGAATAGGGCTGCAACAGGGGGGCAACTGGTTGGTTTACTTGGGGGTTCAGCTTTGACTGCTATTTTTGGCCGTTCTGGGGAGTATGCTCCAAAAGTAGTGCGCACCCCGTTGGGCTGCATTCGGACTATGGGGCCCCCGTGTTCTCCTAGGTGCACGACATGCGGCCGCCTGCACCACAAGGCATGTGGCAGCGAAATGCAGAGGCGAGGACCCGGGGGGAGTCTCGGTCCCAATGAAGTCTGCAAGGTGTCAAAGCGCAATTGAAAGTCTTATATGCCAAGCGGAGATATCCAGCAACTTACCCTCACCACCCCCCACTCCCCGTTGTCTGAGACGTTCGGGGGCTGTTTTTTTCTCGGTGTCTCATTTGCTGCGTTTGAAAGCAGGATTGGTTTGGCTGTAAGACAGCCTTGGCTGAACCTGACCAGATGAGTGCCGCAGAGCACTTCGCGCAATTCGTCATTCCGACCCTTGATGGTTGCGCAGGCTGTACCCTGCAAAATTGTGGTTGGAAAAACAATTGGGCAGGGTTGGCCATGCTTCGACAGGGCGGTGCTATCGCGACCCCTGTGCAACGGCCCGCAAACCGACCACAGGTTGCTAGACATTATCTGACGCCGTTTACCAAGCGGGTGGTCGTTGGACAAGCTCGAGAGGAAAAGTGCGCAAATTCCTATGTCTCTGAGCGGGTTGTATCGGGAACGAGGGGCTGGGTCGTGTGTGAAGGGTTTTCTCTGCTCAAAGAAGCATTGTGCTGTTTCGATGTGATCTTCAGCGGGCATTGCTGTAATGAGGCCTGAATCCCCAGAGAGCAGTGGCCATGCAAAAGCACAGTCGAAACAGGATCCCCGTTGGGCCTTCGTTTTCCCTGACCGGGGCCGTGCTCAAGGGGATGGTGGGTGGGGCAAGGTACCTCTGTTGATCTTGAACACTACAATGCCCCATTACCAAATAAGGATGACGAGCATCGGAGGTGGTTGATTGTATAGTGGCCGTCAACGGCCTCGGACTCAGGATTTCCTGTGGCATTTTGCCAGTCCTTGGGCCCGGCTCAAGCCTCCGAGCAACCGGATTGAATTAGCCTTGAAATTGCATGGACTCACAAAACAATGCAAAAAAAAAAGCAAACATGGAAGAGGGAGTGTGACAGCACTGCCAGCAATGACAGGAGGGGCTGCTGAACTGAAACTCAGATTGGCAGCACCCGTGACCTGTTTCAAGGCAAAAGGCAAGCACACGTGCTACACTGCATACCCTACAGAGATGACAGCGACCCTCAAATCAACGGTATGCGCTGTCCTCCCAGCAGATAGCTCTCAATCCAAAGGACAATGATGCACCGAAGCAAACGCACCTCCTGTATCCCAACGTCAGTCTGTGCTTAATATTCTACTGCAGGTTACCTCTCGCCACGATTTCACTGCAGGCACGTTCTCCCACGGAGGTGGGCGTTGCCGCCAAAAAACCAAAAGGGTCGCACATACAACCTAGGAAGGCCTCAAGGCCTTTCCTTGAACCAGCATAGTGTTACACACAAAGGTGTTACCTGCAGGCAGGTGTGGGGCAAGAGTACCCCGGCGCCGTGCTCACCAAAGGAGAGCACTATCCTATGCTGCTCAAAAACAACTGCTACCAGGGCAAGTTTTTGGTCATTCCAGGACACAGGACGGCAGACAGACAACAGAATCAATGGGAGAGAGGACAACAGAATCGATGGCTTGCATCTGGGACAGTCTGCCAACAAAAGGATCTGTTGTGGGACACAATCCACAACATAAGCTTCGAGGTTCTGTGGTAAGAGGTATTGCTGGAGTCCGTCAAGTGGCAAAATAGCCAGCATTTCATTCAGAGTGGTATTATGCATTTGGATCGTATGTCTGTCAGTTGGTGGTGCTCCTCAAAAACCAGTATGTTTACCTGCGCATCAGCCTGAGGATCACATGAGCCTGAGGATCATATATGAGGTCCCAACAGATCGGGCCTGCTTTGAGGAGACCGCCAGTGAAACATTCGCCACCGTCTGCACCTGCGAAGCCAGATTGCCACATGTACAGCAGAGCAGTTCATAGGCATATGCACACTCACAGCGATTGTATCACCAAGAAAGCCAGTGGTCGCTCAGAATTGACCAGAATAACAACAAGATTAGACAAACCATCAAATTTGCTCGAATCTCCATACTGTTGCATTTCTCCAACAAGACCTATTTTAGGGTTGGCATGGTAAAGAACTGTGTCCTAGCTATAGTAACAGTAATGGGCATAATCATCTACTTCCTCAGAACACCGGATTTTATCTGTGTGTTGAGGCTGAAATGTGCTTAAAGAGGGTCTGGGGACGAAGCGACCCTTATTCCCTCCTTTATTTGCATTTGGAGCATCCTTCTCCAAGCCCGTCACAGTTTCCAGGGTAAGGGTCAAGCTTTATGCACATATGATATGGTTCTCTTTTTGCCATGGCACTCACACGCAGAAAATGTGGCAGAGTGATTCCTGTTCATCCATGAGTTCGGAGACTATACAGTATAAGGGTGAATTTTGACAAGTTGGCGGCTACTGTGCAGGACGCGGGCTCTGAGGAATTGCTTGAAAGCTTACTTAGTATGGGATCCCCAACCGCCAACCGCCGAACACCGAAGGGTGCCCCTGTAGCTTAGTGGGGGCATAATTTGCGGGCATGGCGTTGTAGGTTCAACCCCCCCCCCCCCCCTCGACCTCACCGAGTGACACGCGGAGTGGGTCCTGAGAGGTTAGCCCCTGGTCTAGGCATGGAGTCCTGGGTTCAACTCTACCTACTGGAGCATCTGTGGGAGCTTTGCAACTTGCAGTCGTTGTAGATGCTTGTAGGTGAGCGCAGGTACCCCATTGACTGCTTTGTGTCCCTGCCCAACTATGGTGGCAGCTGTGGTCATGTGCCGCCTGTTCTTGGGCGCTCCTCACCTGTGCTCCTTTGACTTGAATCCTGAGTGTAAATTGTAAATCAGGCTGTAAATTGTAGTCGAAAATCAGGCTTGGATGTGTCCCCTGATTCCAACAAAAAGCAGCACCTATGTCCCATAAGCGAAATCTTACTCTTCAAGCAATGGTTGGCCCAGGTACAAGTCGTATTTCATGCTGGCCCAAGAGCAAAAATCCCTGAATTTGAGTTCGTCCAACTTCTCAGAATCCTAAACGCCTTGACTGATCAAGTGCACCCAAGGACTGCCTGCCCGCTGACTGGGCGCTGCTGCCTGGGTGCCTACAATAATCATCCGCTTTGCTGCTTGGCTGCCAATGTGTGTCCTGGTGTTCTGGTCTTCTGTGGTTTGCTGGTCTACGTGTGCCTGCCCCTCATGTGTGGCTGCCATGCGCAGGTGTCCTGCATGGCCCCTGGTCAATGGCCCCTGTAGAACGCTTCACTAGCTTCACTATGTGTGTTCTGGATAGGGTGGTCTGCAGTCCCTGAGCCCAATGCCTGAAGCCTATAGTGCCTTCGTCAGCCTCCAAGCGCGTTTGGGTGACAAGGAGCGCTCTGCATCACGTCCATACTAGTGCTGGACCCGCCCAACCCAACCTTCTTTTCCAATGTGTGATCCAGCACAGAAAATTTAGGTGGTGTTTGCTTGTTTTTCCCTACCTCCTCTCTTCTGATGCACCCCATGGGCGTGGGGTAACATCGAGAAAAATGGCTCTTGTGATAGAGCTTTTATAGAAAGCTTTAGAGAATCCCAAGACGTAATTAAGGGGGCGTACCGTGCGCTGTGCGCGCGCTGTGCGCGCGCTGTGCGAAAAGTAGGCCATTCTCCACCACCGGTAGGCAGTTTTTTGGGTGTAGGATTGCCGCAGGGTACTATTGCCATTGTGTATCCTTGTAGCATCAACCCTCCCCCTTCTTGCTCTCATTTCTCAGACCCTCTATTGCATTCACCATGGACTTTAATGTTGGAGATAGGGTGTTCTACACTCGCTCCAATGGGGTGCGAGTTCCTGCCACAGTGGTGGGGTTTGCGCCCGACGGATTAGTCCACTTGGAGTATTTCCGAGACGCGGTGAAGATGGTGAATCGGCAGTGCAAAGTTGAACTCATCTCCTTTGCCATCCCGAGTGCCGACTCACCGCCCCCCTGCTCACGCAGTCCTTCGCCGCCGCCTAACGATCGGGGAAGGAGTCCATCACTCCACTTTCTGAGTGTCTATTTTTTTTTCGGACTCCTTTCGTTCAATTCATCCGTTCATATATCAACGTGGACTTGGATTCCGAGGCTACGGGTATCAAGGAGTAACACCCGCAAGACATTTTATTGTCTACATTGCATTGTTTTGGACATTGGATAATTCTGAGAACACGACACGTTTGAATTTCGGAGTTTTGAATTGCTCATGCATGCTTCTAGAGGTGGCAGGTTTTCAGGGCTGTTACCGGGGTAAACACCGTAATAACTGGCGCTGTGCGCGTGCTGTGCGCGCGCTGTGCGAAAACGCCCCCTAAGACAAAAACGTGAGTGATACAGCCCACACTAAGTGGTAGGACAGGCATTTAAATAATTCTGCAAGGTTTGTGAATGACCGTCGTTACTTCCTGAGGCTGGTTGATGGTTGTTATTGGGGGCGCACCATGCGCTGTGCCCGCGCTGTGCCCGCGCTGTGCGAAAAGTCGGCTGTTTTTCACCACCGGTGGCCACGGGTTCCAAGGGTCCTGAATTCTGCACCCTACAGCCCCTGCTGGTACACCAGGGATTTTTCGTTTTAATCTGATGCTTGCCACGGGTCCCAGGGTCCTGAATTCTGCACCCCCGATGCTGTTTTGAATGGATCATGCACGCTTCTGTAGGTGGGTGGTTTTCAGGGGTGTTCCTGGGATAAACAACGTAATAATTGGCGCTGTGCCCGCGCTGTGTGCGTGCTGTGCGAAAACGCCCCCATTCAGTTCAGGATGCTTCTGGATGTTGATTCCGAGTCTGATTCCGGCGATGGGTCACCACCCATTTACAAAGAACATCGCAGGCAACACTGCTGATGTAGAGCCCGGGATGCTCTTCCTGAGTGCCTGATGAACTGCATACCCTGGGTGTATGCAGGCCTGATAAAAAAAAAAGATGCTTCTGGATGTTGATTCCAGACTGGCTCACAGGAGACACCTGTGGCCGTAAGGCATCTTCATATATTGCTGGGGGGAAGGGGGTGAGGGTGGGTGGGAGGGAACGTTCGAGCCCTCAAATTTGTGAGGATGGGAGGGGGGTCTTGCAACCAAGGCTGAGTGAGTGTTCTAGTTAACTTCCGGGTGTCCGTACTGGCTTGAGTTTTCTTGAAGAAAGGGCCTCCATTGCTTGACCCAAGCCACTGTGGAAACATATTTTTAGTCTCATCGAGTGGGACACAACTGCTGATGCCTAGGAGACATGGACAGGCAATCGCTGCTGACACCTGAGCCACTGCGGGTTTTGCTGAGATGGTGTCATGGTGTCAGTGCGAGGTCCCGTAAGAAATGCAGGGAAGAACACTAGGCGGGCACAACATAATATGGCGCATGCCACGGAGTGCGGCTCGGTCACGTTGAGTTGGTGAGTTTGCCTGAGCGAGCACCCATGAGATGCTGTGATGACGCTCAGGCAGTGGTCTGCAGCGTGCGCGCAGTGCATGTACTCCCCAGTGGAAGTGTCTCTGCACGGGTGCAACCCCAGCCCAATCCCCAAGAAAGCGCAGGTGGGGGGATGACAATGGGGTGGGGTGGTGGGGCTACAAGCAGGGAAGGGCGTAGTAATGTGCATGTTAAGCATTTCGCTCATTCGTGGCACTGAAGGAGGTACTTGGTACATTTTCGTTATCATTTCATTGCCCATTCAGATGTGCAATTAGTTTTGGTTCATGGACGATGCACACAACTTTCTGAGTGTCTGCTCACGAGGCTCCTGTGAAGCTGCAAGATTTGTATGGACGCAGATCTCTTCCCAAAGCAGTATGCCCACATCAAACAGGTCGGACATGGTGCCTTCGGGGCGGTGTACCTCGCGCGCGACACGGAAACCGACGACGACGTTGTCATTAAGCGCATTCCAATCTTCGATCTATCCAAGCCTGAGCGGCAGAAGGCTCACCACGAAGTCGAGGTACTGCGCAAGCTGAGCCACCCCCACATTGTGAATTTCCAGGACAGCTTCACGTACTCCGGATGTTTGAACATTGTGATGGAGTACTGCCCTGACGGGGACCTGCAACAGGTGCCACTGCAGCGGCAGGGGAGGTGGTTAGCCTGGTGCGTGGGGAGGATGACCTCATGCAGGTGGCCCCTTTGGCTGGTGCTTGTTGCGTTCAGGCGCATGCAATGTTGGTGCACTGCAATGCCAGTCATATGCTTGGCATGTTGGTTGTACTGTGCAACGTGGATATGGTGTGGCATAGAGGGTGCCTCCCGCGCCTTGCGTGCGGTGCGGCGCACAGTGCGACGTCAGCCCGGTGCGCGCACAAATGATGGTAACACTAAACGTTGCTTCAAACTGGGCAGTGGGCACTGAATGCAACAGTTGGGTGATGCTAATTGTTCGTATGGGTATGACACACACATTTTGGGCGAATTGGGCATAATGGATGCATGCATATGAACGAAATTTTCACATTGCAATGTGTTGTCTCCCGTTGTCTCTACAGCTCACATGTCAATGAATGCGGAACTGTTGCAGCCGGGAAGTGGTGTCTTCTATCGAGGCACTGCGAGTGAGCCTGTGTGCCTGCCACCATTGTGGGCCCGTCATCCACCCCAGACTGTATGGCAATCCAATGTGAACAGTCTGGCCCGTGGGGGGCGTTCAGACTCTGACCCCCTTCCCCCTTGGGAGGACCAACTTGTTGAGGTGGTCGGGACCACGTTTGGCCCAAACCTGGCGCCAAAGGCGCTGGAAATGTTTTCTTTGGTATATGGCGGGGGTCAAAATTTTACTTCACCCTCTTTGCGTATGCTCAAAATGCTCAGAATTTCATGGGGAATACAAATGTGCATGCAAAACAGGAAAAAAATTTCACCCCTGACCTTCCCCACCCCAGCCCCCAAATCTGGCTGCTGGGACCGGTTACCCCCCAGTGGGTAAAATCTTTTTCAAAACCCCAACATATGTGTGTTCACAATAATCAGCGCGGCGAGGGGATCATTTTGAGGTTTGTATGTTGGGGTTACCCCAGACCCCCCACCTGCGACCCCCCCTTACGGGGCCCAAAAGGTTTAGGGAGGGGTGGGGTCAGGATTTGAGTCTGCGCGTCCTCCATGGTCTGGCATTCCCAGCTGTATGCGGATTGTCCACTGGACTGCCTCATGTTCCCCATCTTGCGTGCGGAGTCTTCCTTGGGCTGAGAGAGCCGTGGCCCTCTGTCTATCACAAAGACACCGCCTCTGGCAGGGGGTTTGGGCAGCTGATCAATGCTGCGGATGAGGTCTTTGGAGCGGAGGAGGCCATTGTTGCATGCAAACCCCTTGGGCCGCCATGCCCCTGCCTACCTTCAAAAAGGGTGCATGTTACACTAAAACTTCCCCTGACACGTGCAGTGCAATCGGTGCGCGCACAGTGTGATTTCAGCACCCTCATAGTGATGCCTTTGGCGCTGCCAGGAGAACACGCATGAGCCCTGGGGCAGCAGCTGGGCCGCTGGTGCACCGCTGTTCCAATGTCTTGAAGATGGCCCACAAAAGATCCCACAAAACTCATTGATGAAGAACTGGAGCGGCAGTCGTGGCCGCGCCAATCAGACCCCAATACGACGACGTCCCATGCCAGCAATGCCATGAGTCCCTTGTCCCTTGTGTTGTCGAATCTTTGCACGGGATCGCAAGTATCTGATGGGTCCTGGATATGTCGTAGTGTATGTAGTACAGGGCATCGAGCAGCGCTATGAAAGCAACTGGACCGTGGTCGTATCCAGGGGTCACCATCCACCTCCAAAGCACAGCTCAAACAACCCCACAAGCCCAGGCCCATACCACAGCTAGCACGACTCCTCAACTCTCCCTCCAAAGAACAAGCCACACAACCCCTAAGCCTATCTCCAAGCTGAAGCCTAACCCCAAGCCCCCCGCACGAGCAAAGAAACGCCTCCCCGGGTTCCCTAAAAGACTCCATAGACATCACAGATGTCACCAACCCTTACAGTACCCGCAGCAGCATGAGCACCCACCTTCTCGTCCGCGCTACCCAGTGATCGTGTATCGAGTTGTTGTGCCCAAAGCCCGAATCGATCATTCCCCAACGTGGTCCCGCGTGCGATCATGTCACAGCGCGAAGGCTGCGTCGAACAGATTGAAAGTACCGCGTTGGAGGGCAAGCCCTCGAGTAGACTGGGTAGGCTACCAGCAAGTCCGGGGCTTTCTCTTCCTCCTGCCTCCCTGTAAATGGATGAGTGTCGCGCTGGAACGCCCACACAGCCCGGGGGGCAGCCAGGTCCGGTCCTTGTATGCGACCCCCCCAGCCCCCCCGCCCCCCTCCGGGTTTTGAAAGATAGCGGTCCCAGCGGTGTGACGGGACAGACTATAGTTGGTCTCACTCGGGCGCCCAATCCCCAGGTCTAGCCGCCCCCCCAGGCCACACAGCATAGATTGCCCCTGGTCAGGTCACCTACGGCCTGTTTTGCAAACCCGCTACAGCGCAGGTAGACAGCACAAGCAGGTTGTCAATCAAATATGTTATCAGAATCGCTTCCACAAGGGGTGTTGCAATCGTTCCTCATGGCCCATACAACAGGTGATCAAGCGGTACGCGCAGTCCCAGCAGCTCCTCCCGGACCACCAGATCTACGAGTGGTTCGTCCAGGTGCTCTACGCCCTGGTGCACATCCACAAGCACAGCATCGTGCATCGCGACCTCAAGTCCGCCAACGTGCTGCTGCACTCCCCCTCCCAAGTCAAAGTGGCGGACTTCGGCATCTCCAAACTGCTGACCGAGACCTGCAAAGTGGCCCGCACGGTCATCGGCACCCCGGCGTACTTCGCCCCCGAGCTCTGCGACAGCAGCCCCTACGACGCGAAGTGTGACATGTGGGGCTTGGGAATCATCCTCTACGAGCTCTGCGCACTCCGCCTGCCCTTCGACGGCAACAACATCTTGGCCCTGGTCAAGAAGATCACCACGGCCCAGCCCCCGCCGCTGCCCGACGCGTACGCGGGCACCGTGTTCCCGCTGTTCGTGTCGCTGCTGTTGCAGAAGAAGGCGGCCCGCAGGCCGTCATCGGCAGAGTTTTTGGAGACGCAGATC
Source organism: Eutreptiella sp. 'Long Island Sound 2002' (assembly GCA_964036045.1). Taxonomy (NCBI): domain Eukaryota; phylum Euglenozoa; class Euglenophyceae; order Eutreptiales; family Eutreptiaceae; genus Eutreptiella; species Eutreptiella sp. 'Long Island Sound 2002'. The sequence continues at coordinate 12,953,664 of OZ038394.1, forward strand.
GAGAAGGGCATCCTCTCGGAGGTCGGCCTGCGGATCCATGATAGTGTGAAGAAGGAGAAGGCCAATAAGGTACGACGGACCGCGGCGCACACCGACCGCGCGCACACAGCCTGGCCAGAGGGAGGAGGCCTTTGAAGCTCCAATGGAGCCTCTGCCGGGCTCGTTTTAGAATGGAATGGGGAGGGTTCACCCCCTCCCCCGGGTCTGACAAACAATTCCGCAGGGGGGAAATCAAGTTTTGTGCAAGGAAAGAAAGTTTTGTGCCATTTTTGGTGCCCCCCAGTTGCGAGAGCAATGCCCTTGTTGGAACAACAGTAAATTAGGTGTTGTTTCCGCAGCTTTTGGCACCATGTCCTACTTTGCCCTTTATAAATACCACCCCCTTTCAGAGCAACAGTAGGTGCTGCTTCCGTCAAATTTTGGGACTTTAGCTTTAGTGCTGTTCTCGTGAGAAGGGGGGGGGGGTACACAAACCCTTGGATCTCAGACCCCCCCCCCCCCATTCCCCCCTCCCCCCTCTTGCTCCGATTGTAGACCTGGGGGCCCGTCCTAATCGCAGCTCTTGGGGACTGCCAGACGGGAAGGGCACCGGTGGTGTGTGAAGGATGGGGAGACATGACTCCTCCGTGCGCGCCGGAGGGTGTGCCATCAAGGCTGAGCACGCCCCCCCCCCCGCCCCATTTGCAAGAACGCCGCCCTTGTCAGAACAACACTCGGTGTTGTTGCCGTCAAATTTTGGGATTTTAGTGCCGTTCTCGCCAGAAAAGGGGGGGGGGTTTCGTGCGTCCGGGTGTACGCACTGGTCTGGGGTTTCAGGACTGAGTTGTCTACATCACCTGCCCCGAGCCCCTGGGGCACAGGATGTTCAATGGGGGAGGGTGGGACCGTTCTCCTCTGCCCGCACCAAATTTCGCCATTCCAAACATCGCACGTTCCTAATCCCCCCCCCCCCCCCCCCCGCCCCCAGCAATGGGGCGGTGAGTGCCCCGGTAGAGGGGTGCCCGCATGGCGCCGGGTTTTGTTTACGGCCGCGGGGCTGCCGCTCATTTGTTGGTGTCCTCCCCGCTGGTCATCCCCTTGTCTCTTACTTTGTGACAGGTGCCTCTGGTCTTATCGGGTCTTATGTGGCTAATACGAGCCAATTTTCTTCCTGCGCTTTGTGCTTATCGCCTCCTGTGCGTACATGCCATAGCACAAGCCTCCTCCGGCACGCGGAGGGGGTGCATTGGAAGGGGGGGGGGGGGTAACCTCCCCAAGGCCACGGTACTTCACGTCGTACTCGCGGGGGCGGCCCCCCCGCGGAGGTGGTCGCTTGTCATCAACGTCTGCCCTGGCGCCGGCCTGTGCCCAGTCTCCGCACACACGCACACGTGCCCGGACCTGCGGCTGCACCTGCGGGATCAGCAGCGGTCGGTGGCCGCCGGGCCCGTCTACGTGCGCCTTGCGGAGCGGCGGGGCATGCCTCTGTGCCGGCGTGATTCGGTGCGGCTGCCGACTGCCTTCGCACCGTTGCGCGACCGCCAGCCGTCGCTCCACAACCGCTTTCCCAACCGCCGGTAATCGCTTTCTCAGCCGCTCTGGAAACCGTCCTCCGCCGGGGGTCGGCGTGGGTCCTGCGAGGGGGCCGCCAGATCGGATTCGGTTTTCCCCAGGGCCAAAAAAAGTGGGGCATGAAAGTATTTGAGAGGCCTGTTCTTTGGGAACGGGATATTTCTTTTTTTTTTCACGGCCATCCCGGATTGTCAGGACGGCCGGAGGGTATCGGTGGCAGGATTCGTTTAACCGACGGCGGATGACACTCAACCGACGGAGGTTTGGCGCTTAACGGACGGCGGTTGGCCGACGACCAACCGCAGTTACTCGCCGATCGGCGCTGTGGGGGCCTTAGCGCCGACAGCGCCCCCCCCCCCCCCGGCCCCGTCTGAAAGACGCCGCCCGCTCTGTGCCCATGTCTGCCCGTGTGCGCGCGTCCGCCCGTCCCGCGCCCGCTCTGCAGGACCTGCACCGGGCCCCCAACGGCCGGAGCGCGGGCATCCCGGAGGCCAGTCCCGCCGCGGAGACGGACACGTCGTCCGCGTCCAACACCCCGAGCCCCGTGGCCAAGCACGGCGTCCCCTACCCCACCGCCCCGGACTGCCGCCCCTCCGCCGACCCCAGCGGCAGCCCCGCCCCCGGCGCCGCGCCCAAACCGAAGCCAAAGCCGAACCCCAAGGCCCGGGCCCGCCGGGCCGCGCCCCCCGCGGCCAAGGGCTACGCCGCGCGGTTCCTGGAGCGGCGGGAGCTGCTCAAGCGCAAGGGCCCGGCCGCGCCGCACACCCCCGGGCCGGGCCCCCGCGGCGCTGCGAAGCCGCCCAAAGCAGCGAACGCCCGGAAGGCGTCGCCCGCCAAGTCGCCGAAGGGCCGCAGAGGCGCCCGGTCGCCAAAGGGGGCCAAGCCCGTGCTGCTCTCCCGCCCCGAGATCCACCGCCACAAGGACAGTGTCCATCGCCGGTGCGGCCCCACTGCCCCCGAGGGAAGTAGTAGAATGGCCGGACACCAAAAGAGGAGGGGGGTGTACCCCCCCCCCCCCTCTGGACCCCCCCCCCCCCAGACCAAAGCAATCTCGTGGGGAAAACCGACATTTACCGTTGGGAAACTCTTGTCGGGTCACTTTTGCCTCACACTCTTGGGTCCCAGACCCTCCCCCCCGCCCCTCCTCTCTTCTATCTATATCTATATCCCTGCCCCTGCCCCCGTGGTCTCCCCCGTGCCGCCCTCACGAGGGGCCGGCCAGGCCCGGGCCCTTGACGCCGATCCCCCCCCCCCCCCTCCCTCCCAAAGTGGCACAGAAGTGCCGGCCGTCGGCGCCGAAGGCGCGCAGGAAAGAAATTTTTTTTGCTACGGGAGGGGGTAAGAACGGTTTTTCGCCCCATGTGTCTGTACTCAAAATGTTGAGAATTTTATGGGGAATTCAATCATGGATGAAAATCCTGGGAAAAAAATTTTGACCCTCCCCCTCCCCAACCTTCAGCCCCACCCCAGCCACCTGCATGTCAGGGGTGAAATTTTTTTGAAAAAATTGTTTTACGCCAACATACATACCTCAAAATGATCAGCGCGACGAGGCGGTCATTTTAAGCCATGTATGCTGGGATCCAGGACCCCACCCCCACCCCCCTCTGGACGGCCCCCCGACCCGCCCAGACCCAGCCCCCTCCCCCCCCCTCTCCCTGAAGATGGCAGGAAAGTGGGAGGGAGTCGGCGTATGGACCAACCCCAACGAGCCCCCTCGTGGCCGCCCCCAGCAGCCTCCACCGCTGCCCATCCGCGTTGTGAAGGGGCCTGCGCCCAGGGCCGACTCCTCGCGGCGTAGTCCACAGGGGTACATGGGGACGCCCGCACTGTACAACCGCAAGCACACTTCTCGGGGGCTGGGGCCCGGAGCCTCGGCCCAGAAAGGGAGGGTGTGTGAGAAACGGGGCCCGAGGTCGGGGCCCCGGAGTGGCAGTGGAAAGTCCGCGCACGTTGCGGGGGGACTGATGGGCTGCGGGGGGGATAGAGGGTTGAAAAATTGTTGTGGACAAATTTGGACGCCCTCCCTCCCAAATATTTCCTTCAATTTTAAGGATGCGTGCCATCAGGCAATAACATCAGAGCCCACCAGAAAATAACAGAAGCGGGTGTATACCAACAATTTTCCTTCATTTCTAAGGAGGACTACCAAATTGCCCCCCCCCCCCAATTTGGGCCCTCCCAAAAAAAAACCTCAACCCCCCCCCGGTATCCATTGCTTTGGAGCACAGAAGGTTGTGAAGGTTGTGGGGGAGGTTGTCCAGAAGCCCGCCTTGCCCCCCTTCCCCCCCCCTCGCGCCCCCGTGATGCTGAGACACACCGCAGAAGTCTCCCCATCACTGCAGTGGTGCCGTTGTGGCAAGAATCCACGCATCGACAGCCATTCCCGCGCTGCATCACGAGGGTTGACCAACGCACTGTGGCCCGGTGCCATTGCGGGCAATGGGCATCCGGCCCTGCCATTGGCCCATCCCACCGAAGTGCCCGCATGGGCCTGCGGTGCCGTATTTCGGCGACCGTGGTCCCGTTTTTCGCGCTTACCGACGGGGCCTTAAACCCGCTCCCTCAACAGGAACACGCGTCTCCACAAGAACACGCACGCAAGTTCTCTTCACTTGCAGGCACTTTGAGCTCACTGGACATGACCAGTGGCTGGGCCTTGCTCACGATGTTTTTCCGGCCCAACTCGACGGCGGTGGGGATCTCCGGGAGAGGCGCCTTAAGAACACACGCACGTTCTCGTTGGGGTCGGGGGTTTGCCGTTCTGTTGGGTATCCCCCTTGGCAACGCGCCGATGGTGTTCACGACCGCGCATTGTGCCAACGCCCGACTTTTTGTTCATTTTGGCGGGCCGACCAATCGACCCGCGAGTTGTTGACGCCGAACATGGCACGTGGCAGGCCCCTCCTCCGTCGTCCGTTCCACAGCGCAGCCACACATTTGGGACAACTGTATCGCATTGCATCACATCACATCGACTCAGGGCCTTCCGAAGGCCCACCAGCGCCGGAGGGAGACGGAGGGAGAGACGCTGCGACGCAATGGCACACGTGTCCGATCCATCCACCTTGTTACCGCCCCCTTGTTTGTGGACAGTTCCATGTCCGACCAGTGGGCTGTGGTTTTGTACGCATTCACATAACGTGGGGTGTGGGATATGTGTTGGGGGCTAGTGCCTGCAGGAGCCATAAGTGCCACAAATCCCTTTGCCGAAGGCTTTCGTGCTGTTTTGCGCCGTACCTATCCGGCAGGCCTTTTTTTTTTGTGCGCGCAGTGCGGGTGCTCCCCCTTATGTATCTCCGCCCCTGCTGCACCCCATGCCTCAATGGACCGCTGTTTCCGGGTCGGAAGTCGGCCAGTCGTGCTTTCAGTCACTACTTCGTGCGTTCGCGCGTTCGGTCACCCATCGTTCGTTTTTCCCCCCGTCACTCGCCCATGTTCGTAAATTTCGCGTTTGTCCGGCCATTCGTGCAGTGTTCACAACGATGGCAAACGACACTTACAGCAGCAACTGCAGCAGCAGGAGCAGGGGCACCATCCACAACCGCGTGGGACTCACACAACCAGCGTGGTGTCCCAGGGATGGCCGGACCCCCTGACATGTCCACCACCGAAATATGCAACGCCTTGCCAAATATCCAACGCACAGATGTGCGAAGGAGGCGACAAATGGTATTATCTACTCCCAGTCGCCGGCCCCTGGCAGTTTGAAGGCTGGCTTTCTGGACCGTTGATTGGGCTGTTCGCTTGCGGGCCACATTGGCAGTCACGGCCGGTTGGCTGGACTCCAACCTGATTCAGAACCCAGAGGAAACCAGCCATTTGGTGTTGATCATGTGGACGCCATTTGTTTTGAAAATCTGGTGGGCACAAAGGGGGTCATTCTCAGGTTTCTTGTCATTGATCTCCATCGCAGTACCTGAATTGCGGGTTTACAACACCGTCGCATTTTCTTTCGATCATTCGTATGCCTTGCACAGCGGAACTGTGCAGGCTAAAGCACCTCCAGACAGCTCAGGTCGCGTGGCTTAGCCGTCATGCAACCGACGCCTAAACTAGGGGTACCCACTTCGAACCCCGCGAGTAGGAAGCGGCTGTCCCAGCCGCTATAGCGTCGGTGACCCCGCGAGGCGGAATGAAGCCTGCGAGGGATAAAGGGTAACTTTACGCTGGCGTCCGGACATCGCCCGGGGACCCTCCCCTTATCTCACCTTCAGACAGCCCCATCTGTGCCCACACCGCACGCTGCCCACCATCCGTCAGGGATCCGTCCGTCGACCCTCCAGCAGACCCGGACACTGCAATCGACCAGCAGCGCACGATGCTGGTCCACAAATGCGGGGAGCCCGTCAACCACAGCATCGTCGTGGACAACTGCCTCTTCAACTCCCCCCTGTTCCACGACGCACCCCCGCCGCCGGGGCTGCAGCGCAGCGACTCATCGCCGGTGCTCGGCACCGACGACCTCGCCTCGGACACCGCCGAGGGCGAGGACTCCGCGGCCGACACGTCGGAAGGGGACGACGAGAGGCCGGACGGACCGCCGGGGGCGATGGCCGGGCCGGGCCCGGCGTACCCCCCCGTAGAACGCGCGCTCTTCGAGGCCCCGGACCAGTATTTCTTGGGCCCGGGCCCCCAGGCGGCCGCTGGATGGCCCTGCGCCCCGGCCCAAGGCCCACTGGACGCCCCAGACGCCGCGTGGGCGCGCCCTCGGACCGCGGGTATGGCTGGCACCGTCGGCCCCAGCCCCCGCAGACCCGGCACAGGCCCCCCCTCCACGGCGCAGTGCGGGGTCGTCGCCGCCACCGTGGCTCTGGCGGCGGCCGCTGCGGCGGCGGGGGCGGCCGCCCCCCAGCCACGGCCCGCCCCGGTCTGCCGCTCCAAATCCCCCCGCTCTAAGTCCCCCCGCTCCAAGTCCCCCCGCTCCAAGTCGCCGCCGCGCCCCCACGCCCCCGTCGCGTACCGGCCGCCGCCGGACCGGGACCCGGGGAGCGCTGCCGGGCCCGCCGACCCCAAGCGCCGGAAGAGCGTCCCCGGAAAGCCCGCGAAGCTGCGCGCCAAGTCCCCCACCCGCCGGCCGCCGAAGCCCAAAACGCCCACCTCGAGCCCCTCCAGCGCCCGGCCGGCCAGCCCCAAGTCCGACGCCGCCCACCCGACCCCCCCGCCCACGCCCCCGCCCCACGACACCCCCGCGTCGAAGCCGAGCGGCAGGCCCCCCACGGCCCTCCCCAAGAGTACGTCCCCGAAGTCCCCCGTCACCGCCCCCACCCCGGGCCCTGTGCCGAAGTCCGTCTGGGCCCCCGACCACGGCCCCAGTGCGAACGCCGCGAAGGGCCCCGGCCCCGCCGCCCCACTTCAGCGGGTCGCCTCAGCCCCGACCAAACCCTCGAAGCCACCCACAGGGCCCAGCGCGAAGCCCGGCGCAGAGGCGGAGGCGGAGCGGCGGCCCAAGGCGACGAACCGGCCGCCTTCGGGCCGGGCGGCGGAAGATGCAGCGGGCAAGACCCGGGACAAGACTCGCGGGCCGGGGAGCGCGCGGCAGGACCCGGCTTTCAAGGACCTCGCGGCGCGGTCGCGCTCCTTCATGCGCCACCTGCGGAAGGTGCCCCCCACTGTGGACCGCGCGTCGCTGCGGGGCGCGTTCGCGGACCCCGCGGTGCCCGCCAACAAGGACGCCATCGTGATCGGCTGCGTGCACATCCCGCGGAAGTTGCTGGAGCCCCCCCCAGACACGGACGTTGCGTTCGAGGACTATTGACTGGCCTCTGCCGCAGGGGTACGGGGAAGACTGCGTGGCGTCCAGAAGTCAGGGGCGAGTTGGTGCTGACGCAATGGCGCCGGCCGGAACGGGGGCAGGGCCAGGGCGATGGGTGCGTGGCAGGGCGCTGGCTCGGAGTGCGGGTGCTGGACGTACATCCGAGGGGTTTGGGGAAGACATGGCACTAGTGTCCGGCAGGGGAACTGAGTTTCGTTAGGGATCAGCCCTGTACCATGTGTCGCGCAGTAACATCTGCTCCTGTCACATCCGGAACTCAGTAGGACCCAGCTCCGTCTGATCACGTCTGACCTGACGGACGCTAGTGGCAAGTCTGGTTTGGGGAGGAGGAGGAGGAGGAGGAGGAGGAGGAGGACCTGCGACCCAGCCCTTGCTGGCCGCACGACTAGCACCGCGAGAAACACGCCAATGCTAGCTGGTTCCCGTTAGCTCCGCCTCGCTGAGATGCAGTGGGTCTTTCGCGGTGCATGCAGGAATGTGCCCTAGGACCTTTCGGCTCACATTCCCCCGCTCACCCTATCCGTGGGTACCCCAACCGAAGCCTGACAGGTGGTAGCCAAGTGGGACAATATGCTCAGCACATACGGTCCTAGCATCAGCATGATCACCCCGGAATCCAGTTGGCAGTGTGTCCCACAGATTGCTTTCATTGCTTAACTTGCGTAAGGTGATGCTAGTTACAATGGTCTAGTGGTTTCTCTCTTGGAGTCTGACAATAGCACAGTTCTTGCCAAGGGCACGCGAGCAAACAAAGGCATTCATGACAAATTCACCAAGGCTCTTCAACCCACTTGTCCATACTGGGTTGAAACTTCAGTCTATAATCTTGTGTGCTCATCTTGTGAGGTAATCCTAGTAAAGCGAACAGCTGTTGAAATGCCGCCAATAGGGCACGCAATCGTTTGACGGAATATACTTGTTCTTGTACCACTAAACAAGTGATCATGCGCTGATTCTCTGGATATCCAAACGTCATGCTCCAAAATATGGTACCCTGAAGGTTCGTGCCTATAACAGGCTTTTCAACCGAATCAATAAGCCATACAGTGGGAACATTGTGTTGTAGCTTGCGCATGTCCCGCATATCTGTGACAAACCAGTATGTGACTGGTGTGAGCGAGTGCGCCATCAAGCGCATCTTGGGCAAATACACATGAAAATGCATGCGATTTCCTAAGAGGAACAGCAAAGGCGCATGTGGCCACACTACCCACACTTCAGGGTATGATGCCCATGAGTGCTTTGGTACTCTGTGCTGGTGCGCGAGTACGAAATGTGTCATGGGTGCCCCATTGAGGGCTGCAAAATCTTGGGTTTGTAACATGAGAGGCAAGGACGTTGCCTCTCGTAATAACTGCAGAGTGGTAAGTATAAAACCCAACAAACGTTGCTGTTTGGATTCGTTCACTCCCAGCTTTTCCATAGCATGTGCAGTGTCTGTTGTTGCTCCACCGTCTGGATTGATGCACAAAGAGATGTGATCGACCTGTGCTCCTGGATAATACACACAATGCAACAAAATGGTTGCTGCTCCCCTTTGTACCCAAACTCCCCAAGGGGTAGGAATGCAATGTTTCCAGGATGAGATGACATCGGGTATCATGACTGCCAATTTGGAATAAACCAAATACAGTATTACATCTCTGTATGGGCATTCCTCACACATGTGCCTGGAGGTATTCTGCATTCCACACCAGATGCATTGTGCAGGATTTGGTTGCCAGATGCCCTGTCTGCATGCCACAGTATGTAGATGTGTGTTCCATTGAATGTGCCCATTCATGAGGGCATTAGCATACAAATCATACACTGGCTGTGGGGCACAGTACTCTACATCATGAGACTTACAATACAGCTCGGTCAGCTTGGTGTGCACATACTTGTCCCAATTATGAAACTGCTGACCTTTACAAGAAAACGTGATCTGTGGTTCTTGCAATTCGGAAATCCATCCTATGCTTGGCACTTGTGACAGCGCCGTTTCTTTGGCACAGCTATCTACACTGTCTAGAATGATATCCAACAGTGTACCCTTTCGATGGGAGTAAATATGCACTGGAACTTGATAGTCTTGAGACAGTTGTTTACATGCCTGAAGTAAATCTCTCAAAATGGGTACAGTTTGCTCTGTATCTGACTGTAGGGCTGTAACATATGACTTAGAATCTGTATATGTATCCGATTTGGTATACCACACTCCATCTTGAGTTCCCAGCTTCTTTCTCACCAGGAGTGTTACCCAGGCCACATACATCTCTATGGCAAAAGAGTGGTCTAGGCTGATAGGACAATGTATCGGGTATACTGTGTATTCCATCGTGTCATAATCACAAATGGCAAGAGCACCTCCTACCCTGCCATCTGATAATCTGGAACCGTCTGTGACAAAGAATGGGCGTTTGGGCAAAAACTTGATGTCTGGCAAAATGGCGGGACACGGAACTGAGGGCAACAGATCCACATTCGGTAAACAGAACATCCAATCCGGGATGGGCCAGCCAGCTTTTCTAGCCGCTGGCAAATTTTTATATCCAGCCGTCATCCATTCATGCATATGCACAGCTTGCCAATCATGTGTGCATTTATACATGTTGATTTGTTCATCGATCTGCTTGACATATGCTGGGACATGAATGCGAATGTTCATGTGATGGGTGTATTTGAGAAATCTGTCATAATCTGTGCTGTGTGAGGGACACATCTTTCCAAAGATATCTGGAACACATGGCATGCCTGGATGAAAATTCTGAGAGGCTCTCCATATACCATGAGTAACTGATTTCCGGACCAAAGGGTTCAGATGTCCTGCCTGCCTCATGATGGTGATGACAAATGTGTGTAACATGGTGACTGTGGCTGGATATATACCAGTCCATCCAGACTGTAATGATTGCATGAAGGAGGCTGAAGGAATTTGACCCCAATTCGCTACACTCCTAATGGCAGAAGCAGCTGCAAAATCACATAATCTCATGGTGGCATGTGCTGGAGGCCTCACTCCTGCTATCCATCGTTGGGTACCTCATGCACTTGCTGAGTACATAATCAAAGGGTAATTTGCTGGTAGCCTCTCATATCGAAGAGCAATACTTGCTCTTCTGCATGCTGATAACAACTTGATACAATCTTGTCGGTGGAAGATATGTGGCAAAACATGTCTTCCCAACAACCTGGCATATTCATTACCGTCTAATAACTGCAGAGTGCTCCCTCCTGCTCGAAAATCGTGGCTGTGGTATTGTACCTTTCCACCTATCATAGACGCTACTATACCCGTCAGTTTGATTACTGAAGTGTGTAAGTGTGTGTATAGCCCTGCTGTCATCTGTCTGTCTAACAATTGCTGCATATCTTTTGCGCATTCCAAAACAAAGGTTGTATCATCCATATATGTGACTCTGAGGAATCTCCCTCCTGGACTGATAGGTACTGGAATCTGATGAGTGATAATGGCGATGCGCAATTCCAGGAGTAAACAGAAAATCAAAGCTGAAACAGGGCATCCCTGTGCAATACCTGCCCGAAATGTGGTGATGGCTAATTTCACTCCCTTTTTTCCGCCCATAAAAATTTTTGATTTGGTTGCTGCACCCATAATGATAGTGATCCATCGTTCATGAAACCCTGCGAGTCGTAAGATTTGTTCCAATGTGGGGTGCTGAACAGAACCAAAAGCATGACGAATGTCATCTAACACAAGAAAAACTGTGAGATTTCTGTACCACCTGTCATTAACATGATCATGTATGACCCTCAATACATCATTGGCTGAAGATTTACCCCATAAGGCAAATTGCGTTACTGGTATGACCTGAGACTGACACAGAAGATGAGTAACGTGTTTTTTTATACTGGCCGAAAAGATTTTCCACAAAGTGTGGAAATTGAGAAGAGGTCTGGCATTTGCGATGGGACCATGAGGTAATTTATTGGGGAGAGCGTAAAAGTCTCCCCAATATATACCGTCCATGTCCCCTCCTGCCAACCATGTGTTGTAAAGCTGTACCAAGTGTAATAACTGCGAATCTGACAAGAAATTCACCATTCGGGCCTCTAACAGGTTTCGAAATGGAGTGGATCGTGGAAACTTTTTGAGCACTTTGCGTAGAAAACTTACCGTAAGTGTGAGAGGGGGAAATTGAGGGGGATCCCACTGGACCCATTGCAGAATATCATTGCGGTTCATATATAAAGGGGGTGAAAGATGTCGTTGACGAAATTGATCCAATGCAACCAAACCAATCATGTCTGCATGTGCATTGTGCTGTGATACATATGTAGGCTCAAGTGATGCATTGTATGGTTGTCGAAATATTTTTCGGTAAAGGGGTTTTCTAGGTGCTTGCGCACCTGCTGACCCCCCCAAATTGTTGAGGGAAACCCGAATCTTGTTCTCCAAATGTATCATATCCCATGCTCGCCATATCTGTGATCTATGCTTCTGTAACTGCTGTGCCTGTGTTATATGTAACCACCACTGTGGGTGCTCTGTGATGTATGCTTGCATTCTTTGCATAGCCTTTTGCACTAACATGGGGGTTGAATATGCATCACATGGCTGCCCAAATACCTGCGTGGCTGCCTGTAAAATTGCATGTGTGAAACTTTGCACCGTGATATCCAATGTGTCTGATGCATGCTGTGTGTATTCTTTATCGAAAACTCTCTGGAAATGAGCCAACTGAGTGGCTGTAATTTCCACAGGTATGACATACCTATTGGTAGCATGGGTGCATTCCGGAGGGGGTAATGGGGTCACATCATATATACTCAGAATTAATGGGAAGTGATCAGAAGGGAACGAACAACGATGAATCACCTGTGTTATAGGAGGTGTGGTGTGTGTGACGGAAACCATGAAGTGATCCAATGCGCCAACATGCCCCTGTGCTGATACCCATGTGGGTCCTTGTGATTGTTTCTTTACTGGATGTATGTTGGTATCTAGAAATGCATCGAGTATGGCTTCTGTGCGGGCGGGGCTGGATATGGGACAATCATTATCCCAACCCGGATTCTGATTGAAGTCACCACCTACTACAGTGTACCAGTAGGCAGAAATCAAGAATGGTGCAACCCAGTTCAAGGTTGCTCTTATTTCGTGTGCCTCTGCTTTAGATTTGAGGTACAAATTGACTACCTGAAAGGGTTTGTCATTGTACAAAAAGCGAACCACAATGGCTCGATGATCTGGGGAGAAATGTTGCTCTTGCATCTGTATTCCCAACACTCTGCGTAGCAAAATTGCTACTCCCAATGAATTCCGGTCTGTATGCGTGTGAAATGCCATATATAGAGGATGGAACATGAAATCTGAGGGGAGTTTTCCTATCTCCTGCAACATGACAATGTCTGGGAATTCCATCTCTTTAATCCATACATGTAACTGTTTTGTCTTGTCTCGGATACTGATCTGAACATTGAATGATATGCATCGGACCGGCGACGTCTCATGAGGATTTTTTTCTTGGGCAGTGCAGTGAGGGACTGATACAATGTCCATTGTGTGTAACAGGGACTGTCTCAATCTCTGTGGCAATTTTCCGGGTATTTTTAAGATCCTGCGTATGATGCGTGGTTTGAATATTGCCACCATGAGAGTACTGGCTGCACCTGTGAGCATTGTATGTGTGATGGAATACTGTGTGAACCAGTACATAGGCAATATGAGCGAGTGTCCGGTGGGTACACGAATTGCAAATTGTGTACTTGTTTTTGTGCATCCTGAGATCTGCATAGCACCTTTCAGCTGAATGTAATAAAGCACATCAGCCCATTGAGTTAACAATGGAGCTGGCTGGTGTGTGTGCTTGAAATAATGGATGTGTATCAATCCAGCAGGGACTGGCAAAAGAGACAGAAGTTCTGCAGGAACTTCTCGGAAACTTACACACCGGTTGTTCTGAAACCGAAAACCCCACTGACTGTCAATGGCATTCCCAGTCAGAGGAGACACATACAATATTACTTGCTGTATCGGAAATTCTGACGGAAAGGGAACTGAATCTGGGGGGCTTTTAAGGTTGCCAGGGGTTTGGCCATCCTTGCTGTTCAGGTGTAGATGGCCAGGCGTGGTTATGTACCGGTGCTTGTTGTGGTGCCCAATGATGCTGTGCATGCTGATGGGGTTGCCAGCCACTTGTGGTGGGAAGGCGAAAATGCTGTGGATTGGTATCTTTTACCCTCCTGTCTGGTGATGGGGACCTGGATCTAGAACGAGAGTAATGTTTCTTTCCGTTTTTCTTTCGTTTTGGAGATCGTGATTTCGATCTGGATCGGCTCCGCTTCTTCTTGTGTGAGTTCTCCTTCTTTTTTGTACTGCTCTCTCTCCGATTTTTGTGGTCATCGGATTGATCCGATTCACTTGAATCATCATTCCCTTTTTTTTGTTTCTTTTTTCCAGATGAATGGCTGGCTTCTGGCGTAAAATATGAGGCTTGATGAAATCCCCTGGGAACCCATGGGGACCAGGGTTGTTTGGTGGCTTTTTTCCAATTGATTCGCCACCCTGAAACGACTGTCATACCTGGTGTATTGGCTTGATCTTTTCCGTCCTCTGAGACTCCTAACATACAGAAAGACCGTGTGCCTTTCACTGAGTCATCTGTGATGGAGCACAGGTTTTTTCCGAATACTGGTCTTAATGCAGTGCCCAAAATCCGGGCAGATATATCATGCTCTGGGGGGTCCATCACTGCATTCCATGCCACAAGGATACATATAGGAAATTTTGCAGGGTCTGATGACCTGGATTGAGATGTCTGTGCTGCTTGCTGATTTCTGTGTTCTGCCTGCTTGACAATGGTATGACCCGTCGAGATCGGGTCTTGGGGGGTTTCCTGCTCTGCCTGTGTGAAGAAATCTTTGATAACATGATCCAATGTGGGATGTGTAGTATGCATGTTGAGAGTGTTCCATTGCTCATGTAGATCCGTAGGTGAGAGGTTACGAATCTCTGGCATGTTCAGGCTGACCGTCATGTGGAGCTTTTTGGCAAAGCCACTGATTTTCTCTGTAGGCTGGTGATTGATCCATTTCAATAGTTTGTGCATAGGCGGTGAACCTGGAATCTGTGTTTTTACTGTAGGAACTGGTGTTTTATCTTGAGCTGACTGAGGTGTGTTGTGTGTGGGTGACTCTCCTACTGGATCAGTATCATTCAAATACTTCAGTAAGTTTACTGTAGTGGGCCTGTGCTCTGGTATGAGTGCTGTGATAATGGGAAGCAAGTCCTGCCTGATACCTGTGACTGCTAAAAAAGTTGAGACAAGAGGAACAGAAGCCATATATTTGGCATGGAGTGGGGGGAGACACGTGAAATTTTCGGGAGAAGACTCTTTCAAGAGGTCCACCAGACTTGGGGACGGTGGGCCTTCCCACTCACTTGCTTTCTGTCTGATTCTGACTAACATGGCGAATGCATTTGCGAAGTTCTCTGTGAGCTGTGGAAGCGTTAGTTCAGCTGTTTCGGATCTGTCTCTCATTTCTTGAAGCTCTGCTTGTAGAATCTTGATAGTGCCCTGCAATTCTTCGATCTGTTTGCTTTGCAATTTTATCGTGTTCTCTGCTTGCCGATGTTGCGTCTTGATATGATCCAGGTCCGCCTTGGTTGTTTCCAATCTTTGAGCATTCATACGCTGTGTGAAATGCTCCGGAATGAGAGGTTCTTCCTCTTTCTGCGAAAAACCATCATCCAATGCCTGCAATAGGTCTGCACTCGTTCTGCTTGTTTTCTTCATGTCCAGCAAATTGGGGCTGTTTAGCAAGTCGATATAGTTGTCCTTTGGCTTGAGCAATGCTGCAGTAGGAGCAGTAATCCATGAAGGTTTTTCCCCAGGCCAGGCTTCTTCAAAAACCGCTTCTGTTGCCACTTCCAAGATGGATTGGCGAATGATATCTTGGGCTTTGTTCTGGTTCATCGCTTGTACGATTCCCTTGTTTCTGAGTGCATTTTGCTTGTGCGGAGGAGCCAATTTATCACTTGCCCATGCCAACAGATGATGATAAATTTGCAGATAATCCGATCGTGTGACAGTGGCAGTGCCTGTGAATGGTACAGTGTCTGGTAATCGGAACAGTTGTTCCTGAATACACTGTAGCCCAGACTTTTGTAATTCTCCCCATATTGTCTTGAGATGTACAGGAAGAGACTGTTCCATTGGTGTCAGCACAATGTTCTTGAAGAGTGTAGTATTCACCTTCTTGTATTCTTGTCCCTTAATCTGCAGGAGCTTGCCAAATGTATCCTTGATCTCACTGTTCTCGATCTTTCGATACGTTTGATCCCACATCTTGACAATATTTTTAATTGATGGTAGCTGCACTTGTATGTGTGCCAAAAGAGCTGGAGAGCGTGCTAGAGCGATTGGTATGTGTTCCACTTGCTGCTTCTTCTTTTCTTGCATGACTTCAGCTGTCACAGTGAGCAGGTATCCTTGTGGGGCCAATAGTACATTTATGCTGGAGACATAACTGATCTTGCCGACTATGGTAGTCCATCTGAGAGCATCACAGAGAGCTTGTACTTGTATTCCAGGCGCGAATGCAGCTGGTAAAGCACTTTCAGCTTCCTTGTACACATGAGCAGGAGTGAGATCAATGTACTCTGTGAGAAGTCTCTGTAACTCTGGGTCTGATGAGTCTGCAAGCAGCTGCAACAAAGAAGCTTGATAGGGGACATGTTCCATGTCTGTACACGGGACATGTAGGAAGTGATGTACTGAGGGAAATTTGTTCACTGATGAACCTGATTGACACATGACAATATATGTGTATCATATATTGTATAGCTTGTTGAAGAGTAAGGAAAGGGAAGCACTGGCCGCATGGGGTATGTTCTGATGAACACAGAGCCACTCTGGCTATTCTATGATAGTGAAACTGACCGCACGGGTTGCACTGTGTGCCTTTCCGCTCTGGTCTGTGATCCTAATAACTAATGATTGTGCATGCCAGGTTTCAGGAAACACAGCAACATTAGTTAAAAATACCCTATTTTTTCCTGTAGCCTGATTGTGTCGTTTATCCCCGGGAGGCCTGGTACATGTCTCACGTGGAGTACTACAACGGGACTCGAACTGGCGTCGCTGGTGGTTAAAGACGACGAATATAACCACTCTACTATTGGACGAGTTCAGTGCTACTAGCTGTCTGACTTCTGATCTGGCTCTAAGTCTGGTATCTCCAATCGTCTACATTATTACTCACTGCACTGTCGGTTGCCACGTGCTTCAGCGGGAAAAAGCTGGAGCTCCACTCGCTGGATCCTGATTTCGATTCCCGGCCACCACGAGCAGTTTCCGCCGTTCGTGGTGGCTCACGGACGGGTGGTGTGGCAACCTCCCTCCACCTGTGGGCGGTGGCGGGGCGCACTGCTGCAGGCAGTGGGCAGGCATTTTTTTCTCCTGATCATGACCAAAAAAGGGGGGTTTGTCAAAAGAGAAGCTAAAAGAGAAGCTAAAAGAGAAGCAACATCCCAAAGTGGCTCCGGTCACTCATGTCTGTACCAAAACGGGAGACGTCGCGGCCTTCTGTCAGTTGTGGGCGGTGGCTGGGCGCACTGCAGTCAGTGGGAGTCGAACCGACGATCTTTCTGTTGACGAGTCTATGTTGTATCACTAGGCCGCTCCGTCTCCATGCCGTAGTCACGCATACCGGTTGCACTCGGATCTTGCAGAAAAAGAAAACTAAGCTATCAAGTCGCACCCAGGGCTCAGTGCCGCAGAGCATCCACAGGCACCGGCGCCAGCTTTACTTTGGGGGTAGTGTACACTCCCCAGGGATCATGCACACGGGCTTGGCGGTTCCACTGTACACAATATTATCAATATCTCTAAGGGGTCTTGTGTGTTTAGAATCTGCTGGTCCCCCCTTATTGACATTGGTAATAGTGGACCCGTGCTCCCTGCTTCGTACTGCCATCTGTTGAGTGTCTTGTCGCTCCCCTTTTCCGGTCTGTTGGCGCAGTTCTGAGCACTGTCGGGCCCTCACACCACGTCAAGGTCACCGGCCCTAGGGTCTGAGTAGGGCGTGAGGGTTGGGGCGGGGGGGGGGGGGGGTTCTGAAGGGGGAGAAACAAAAAGGGGCAGAGCAAAGTAGCAACAGGATGTTGGCCCCGATCACAGACTGGCCGTCGACCGAGGGCGGGCGGTTGATGTTTCATTGATGGGGGCGGGTGCCGGGGGGGTGGGGGATCCCTGAGAAATCCCCTGCTTTGGGATGGCGGGATTAACGTCCTCTCTCCCTTCCGCACCAAAATGGTGCCGGGTGTCGACGGGGGGTGTTGGGTGTTGTTGGGGGTCGTTTTTTTTGGCGTGTTGTTGAGTGTTGTTGTCGGGTTCGGTCAGTAGCTGCGCCACAGATTCGGCGAATCCAGTCCCGTGTCGTTCGCGAGGCAATGCCGGTCTTGCCCGAACAGGACGGGGTTTTGTCCTCCTCGGCAACGATTGCCTTTTGTGCGCAAAAGAGGGGCTCCCGCATCCCTCACGTCAATCTACGAGGGAAACGGACCGCGAAGCGAGACCAGTCCCCCAGCCTTGACACGGAGGATGACCGCCGCCGTCGCCTGCACAGGGCAGGAACGCCCTTGATGCGCACCTCCTGCCCGTCATGCCTCGGGAGTCCGAGGGATGACCTTTTGGCATACGGCTCCTGCATTGCTGGGGTCATCTCGCCACAATTAGTGTCATCCCTCATCCTTCCACCCGCCACTCGGGGGTGGTCCCGACATGGGGACGTTGCTTCTGCAGCCACGCCGCATCGCATCTACGCTTGGGCAGTTGCACCCGTTCCCGGGTCTCGAAGGGGCACATTGGTGGGCATATACGACGCAGTCTGAGCGTGCGGGGCAGCGGTCGGGCCGGCGTGCTGCGGGGGTTGGCGTGCTGCGGGGGTCGTGGGGTTGGCGTGCCCGTGGGGCCGTCTGGGGTGGTGTGGGCTGGACTCGGGGGGTTCACATGCGACAGCGTACGGTGGCCGCGGGCGATGGGGTTCCCGGCGGCAATGGCCGACCGGCTGCTGTGGGTTGTCTGGCAGTCCTTGGCCCAGGGGCCCTCTGCCCCACAAGTGTCGTCGGCATTGCCGGCAGACAGCCCTTCGGATGTCATCAGCCGCGCCCACACGCTCGGGCGGGGGGTTGTGGTGAGGACCGGCCATGCCTCGGCTTGACTTGGCTGCACAACCGATGAGACGACTTGGCCATTGTGCTTCGGTGGGAACTGCTGCGCGAAGAAGATGTGGGGGCACTGGGCTTCGGTAGGGCGCCTGCAAGTTCTCTGGAAGTTCTAACCATCACTTATCCCAAGATTGACCCTTGACCCCTTCCCCGCCCCCTTTGCCATGGCTCGGTCTGTGCCTGGGGCCGGGACGATGCCTGGCTGGCTCACGCTGGTGCGCGCTGCTCTGCTGAGCTGCAGAGTCCTGGCCGCTGGTCCTGCCGTGCAGGGTTGTACTTTGACTTGCGACGAGGCGCGATGAAGGCAGTGGAGGCAGATGGGCCGTGGTTGGTTCGGTGGGTGACAAACCAACAAGTCAGGCTGCCCCACGCCACAGCACAAAGAGCGATTCAACGACATCTAACCCCCTGAAAAGAGGGCAAAGTCGAGAGCTTGGGACTGAGTTGTTTGGAGCGTGCACCCCCCTCAACTTCAGTCACGCCGCAGGGCCGTTGTTCCACTGTGCAGCCCCGGATTGTGTGGCTTTATTTGCCATTCAAGGGACCCATCGTAACAGCACCCACACCCACACCCACAGCCTCAGTCACGGTAGTCAGGGGGTGCCTTAAGCGCAGTGCGCGTGTCTGGCCGTTTGTTTGGGTTTCTGGCCGTAGTAGAAGCCCATACTTTTTGGTACTTTGGGCATCATTGTTGTTTGGTAGTAGGTTTTGATGCATTGGGGATCTGGCATTTTTGGATGTTCACCCTGTTTCACCAATTTCTACTTTTTTGCGCGCATTTTGTACCCATTTCCACCACATCTACTCTTTTTCTCGGTTGATTGATATGGTGATACACTTTGAGGGTGCCTGCTACAGGACATCATTCTTCCCTCCTCATTTCTCAGGCCCACTTTCTCCATGGATCTCAGTATTGGGGACAAGGTGTTCTACACCCACTCCAATGGCCTGCGACCTCCTGCCACGGTGGTTGGGAAGGCTGAAGACGGACTCCTCCACTTGGAACAGTACCAAGATGGGTTGAGAGTGGTGAATCGGCAATGCAAGATGGAGTCCATCCCCTTTGCCATCCCAAGTTCAAACTCGCCACCTGACTGCTCTCCATCTCCGCCGCCCAACACACAGTCAAGTTCCCCCCCAAAGGCCCCTAGTCCTTCACCACTGCCACAAGAACCGGGAAGGTCCCCCTCAAGGTCCCCTCCAGTCCAGTTTGGGTCGCCTAATTCTAAGGGTGTTTCCAAGGGGCGTGCCTCGGGGCTCTTCGGGGGGAACGTAGTCTAAAAGTAGCGCGCAGTGTGCGCGCAGTGCAAGGATTCCCCCTCAGTCACAGCTACCACCCATTTACTGTAGCCTGCCACGATCAGTGACACGAGGCCAGGGCACATCGAAGGGGGCCGGGCTGATGGGCACCGGTGAGCCTCGGTCCCGGCAATGTGCTGGTCTGGAATGCTTGGCCGCATGTGAGAGACGTTTCGAGCCTCCTGATGGACCCCTGAATCAACGCATGCATTCCCCTGGCGGTCCTTTCACTTGCTGCATGGCTTACCGCTCACGGGGGTCATTCATAGCCTCCTCCAGCCACACCCTCAGCCAGGAAGGAGGGGGGGGGGGGCTTTGAACGGCTGCACGGAGGAGGAGGCTCCCCTCAACCTCCCCCCCTGGGACCACAATTTTGCAGTGGGAGGATTAAGAAACAGACCAACGGAATGTTTAAGTTGGGCTTTTTTTGGAACACAAACTCTTGGGACCCCCCCCCCCAAGCCCCCTAACCGCCGTTCTAATGATACTTCCCTGACCCACAGCCCCCGTGAGGGGCTGCCAAAAGCGGGGGCAACACAACACGGCCGCTGCTGCGCACCACCGCGGCTCAGTCCAGTGACGACAGATGCGGGGGTGCCAGCCCCATGCGTCTGTGGAACAGTATCTTTCACTGCTGAGGGGCCGTGGGCGTGTGTTCTGGACGGGGTACGGCGCATCACCTGCACTGCGGAGGGGGGCCATGCTGCGGCCCCGGGGGCCTCCAGGTCATACTGCAGATCAATCATGGGTCGCGCGGTAGGGCAGCGCGGTAGGGCAGCGGGCGGAGCAGAGCAGAGCGCAGTGGGGCATGGGAACCTCCTGCGACCAGTGATACCATCGTGATAACCATCCGGCCCGTACCTGAGCGTAACACCTGCCGAAACACTTGCGGACACCTGCCGCCACCCGCCAAACACATTTGATGACACCTGCCGACAGAAGTCTTGACACCTTCTGACACCTGACGAGATGGTCAGCGATGCAAGAGGTCCTGTGCGGTTGTGTGCGTTCTTGGGCGTGTGAGGGATTGGATTCCTGGTCCGTTGGATGCATCTGCAACGGGGGGGGGGGGGGGGGCGAGGCTGGAGGTAGGTTTGTGTAGTCATGGCCTGGACTGGAAGCATGCAGCGTGGGGGCGCACCGTGCGCTGTGCCCGCGCTGTGTGAAAGGTGGGCTATTTTTGACCCGTTTTGCCCGATGGCAGAGGTGACCGCAGTAACTCCTGTGTTCCCATACACACGGATACTCAGATTCCTACTCAGTCCAAAAACTCAGACAATACAAACTAAAATTAAATTGAAATTGAAATTAAAACAAACGATGTTTCACACTGAAAATGCCGGATTGCTGTCTAAATCTGCTGTTTTTGCGCTGTGGATGCATGCGTAACGGGAAAGCTAAGTTACTACTGGGCGCTGTGCGTGCGTTGTGCAGAAACGCCTCCTGTGTGTACCAGCCGGTGCACAACAGCAGCGACATGTGAGGAGTGTCAGGTTGCTGCGCTCGGGGCCCACAGTCGCATGCTCACCCCTCGCCCTTTCGAAGGGGGAGGGCAGCATCCTACAGCAGATGGGTTCGGGTGGTACCCCCCCCCCCCTCCCTTGCGCAAGCACTGCCTTGTCCAAGCACCGGGACCCGGTCTGACCGTCACTTTTACCGAATTTTCTGACCACGGTTTTTATGGTCAGAAACTAGGCAAAGCGTGATTGTGTGCCTATTGTAGAGGGAAAGAGGGGCTGTGTCATGCTTGTGATGAGTCCTCCTGCTCATAACAACATTCTGCTTGGTACTGCACACCCAAAAACAAACCCATTCCAAAGCCTGCTGCCAAGCCTGCCCCAAAGCCTGCCCCAAAGGGCAAGCATTTGCAGGTGTTCAAGATGAGGAGCAAGGTTGGAAAGGGCTTCTATTCCACAGCTCCTGATGCCCCTGATGGGCAGTGAGGACCTCCTGAACCTGAAATTTGCCTACACATGGTGTTCTAGTGCCCTGTTGTGACTATTGTGCCTAGGGTGAGGTATGGGCAGGCTTTCGGGACATGCTTTCTTTTGGTACCGCACGTCGCGCGCTAGCACCGCCTTGTCTAAGCACCAGGACCCGGTCTGACCGTCATTTTCCTGACTTTCCTGGTGCTTGCGCAAGGGGGCTGGGGGGGGTAGGGCTGTGGGGGTCATAGATCCGCTGCATTGCAGTGACGCGATTTCTGAGAAGACAAAGACGGTCGACAGGCTATCCGCAGGCTCATGTGATCTTTTGGAGTATCCGTCAGGGCCATATGCGCAATGGCAGGGCCGTGTCGTTGAGCATGCCACACGAGTGCAGGCTGCAATCGTGACGTGTTGTGTGTGGTCTGTGTGTGCGAAGGGCTGTGCAGTTGCGGTTGTGTCCGCGTATCTCCCCCCCCCCCCGAAATATTAGCACAGGTTGCTTCGATTGGGTTGATCGTGTCACGCGTCTTGGGGTGTTTACTTCTATTTGGGGGCGGTTTCTTGTGGCTTGTTCTTGGCCCGAAATGGAGGACGCCCCGAGTGCAAGAACTGAACGCAGTTGGTGGTGGTAAATTTGGTCTCCCATGCGCTTTGCTGCTCTGCACCTGTTTGTTGTGCTCGGCGTTGCTTTCATTTGGGTGTCGCTTTTACTGGATCTGCCTGTTTTTTATTGTGTGTGCGGGGGAGGGGGGGGGGGCTGGACGCTCATGTCAGAGCATGAGACCGTGCACAAATAGTTACGAGACACATCATTCAGCGCTACGTCGGGGAGTCCCAGTCCCGAGAGCCACCAAATGTGCCAAACCCCCTGAAATACAAACTTTGAGGCAAAGAGCGGACGTGCAGTTCGGCCTTTTGTTTCACAGATTTCCTTCGCTGGTGTTGCTCCCTTTGAAGCAGTTTCCGGGGGCGTGGCAGCCCGAAGGTGGTGCCTTCCAAAGTTGGATGGGAGCCCAAGGCAGCACCTGTTGGTCACACCCCCTATTCCCAGAAACGGTTTTTCGGGCGTAGTGCATTTCACAGGAATACTTCGTCACCGATGCACGGGCATCTGGCGTGTGTGCCAGGCACGCTGCACGCACACCGTCAGTCAGTACAGCACTGGCCAAAGGCCCGGCGCCCTGCGTGCTCACAGCCAACAGTCCCCAAGTCGATGCAGTGCCACCGCCTGGCGTGTCCACGGCGCTGGCGTACCATCGCTGCACGGTGCCGTCGGTAGAGGCGGGCACCCATCTGTTCTCATGTGGCGGCATGCACATTCTGCTGTCTAGACACAAGTTCTTTGGTTTGGGCAAGGCGAACCCACCACCCGGGAATGCAGGCAGGTGATTAAGACAAGGTATACCCCACATTGCCATGGCATGTGTGCATGCACCGGTCGGAGCGTCCCTGTCTGCCGGGCCCCAAGCGCACACCCACGTCGACACACGTTGACACCAGTTGGCACACACCTTGGCACACATTGACACCCACGTTGACGCACATCCACACCCACGTTGCCACACATTGACACCCGTTTTGAAGGATCAGCTGGTCCGACAATAATTTGATTGGTCGCTGGACAAAGACGGTAGGTGATGTACGTACACCCGGAACTACCAACCGGCATACTATTTCAGCCTTTATGCCCCCTGCCCCATTCATCCAGCCCATATTTAGGTCGTCCATCTCTGGGAGAAAGGCCCGGGAAAGTAACTCCCATTGGGCCCTGCAATGCGTCCAAGTCATGTGATTGATTTGAAAGTTTACCTGGTGTTCACGCCCCCCTCTCCACCACAAAACAAAATTGTGTGCCAGCTGGCAGCTATTGGGAGACAGTGTCTCAGTGCAATGGGTACCATCACATGCGGGGCTGGAGGGAAAGGAATGGGTAGATAAATTCGCCAAATTAGGCACCTCATGGGCGCTGTCAGTGGTCAAACACCGCCGCTTGGTGCAAGATATTTGAGCAGAATTTGGTCTGCAGGAGATGTCTAATGACAATCAATCAGGGCGGTTGGAGCCGCAGTCATCACCGAGCTCCAACTGTGCAACGGACAGCGACAGTAACACCCAGAGTGACAGTGACAGCGCATCCCCTTCGATGAGTTCCGATGGTTCCGACTTTCTGAGTGTAGTTCGAAGTATTAGCGACTAGCAGGGGCCTAAAAGGGGGCGTCGACCTGACCAGCAAAACATGCGATAGCACAGTGGGCGAACTCAACACAACATTCAGACCTGGTTCTGGCAATGGCCGCTATGCCTGTGTCACGGGGGTGTACCTGTCGCTTCATTCCCCCCACAAAAAAAAGTCATGCTGCAAATGAATAGCCCCCCCAATCCGATGCAGGATGCTGCATGCCCCCCCCCCCGAAAAGAAGGAATGACCCCCCCCAAATAAACCCTTCCACAAAGTGCAGTAACCCCTCCCCCCAGCAGCCTTGCTTCAAAGACGCCATCGGTCATAACCGTTCGGAAAACTCATTGGAAAAGTGACCGGTGTATCCCAATGCCAATCCCATGTGAAGGAGATTTAGTTTTCCCTGTGACTCTGTCCTGCTGCCCCGCGCTGTGATTTGAATGTGTTTTGCCCCCCCCCCCCCCCCGCCCCGCCTCTGTTCAGCTGCGCCTGCCTTCATTTGCTGTCCTCGCTGCATCTCAGTTTGCATTTGGCTGGAGCAAAGTGGTGGGTCCACACCTGAACTTTTGAGGCCCCGCCTCTGACCCTTATTTTGGCACTGCGCCAAATGCCCCCCCCCCCCCGCCCCCATTCCCACTCATCATCCGCGGTGTCTGGACCCGGAAGTTAGGGTTACGCAGTTGCGCCTCTCTACTATGTAGTCCCACCTCAGTGCCTACTATTCAAAGGATATGGCCTTTCACTGCTGGTTCACTGGTTGGCTGGTTCACGACGCCAGGAGGCATAGACGTTAGGGTAGCTATGTCGGCATCCAGGGTTCGGTTTGAAGAAGGGGCAAACGAGCACACTCTTAATTCATCTTCCAGGTCCAACCATGTCGAGGGTAGCATGGTTCGTCATTCGCCGATGCAGTGTTGCCGCCCTTCAGAAAAGGCCAGGTGCTACAATTTCTTGCCATTTTTTGGCTTCAACCTTGTGCCTGTTTTTTGCTCGTGTGTCCATCTGTTTGTCTGTGTGTGTGTGTGCATGTGTGCGTGTGCATATGTGTACTCAAGAGTTTGTGTTTTGTGTCTGAGTATCTGTGTGTTTGCATGTGGAGGGTGGGGGTGCAGGGGGCTATCTTAGGAGGTGCGGGGGCTAAATCAGGGTCTTTGTGAGGCTAACTCAGGAGGTGCCCGCGGCTAAAGCAGGAGGTGCACGGGGCTAACTCAGGGGGTGCGCGGGGCTAAATCAGGACGTGCAGGGGGGGGAATCAGGAGGTATGGGAGGCTAATTTTGGGGGTCTTTCTGTGCGTGTTTGTGTATTGGTTTGACTGCACCAGGCTTTTTGTGGCAAGTTGGGGCAAGGACAGCACCACTTGCCTCTCCGTCCCCGCAGGGTACAGAAGCATTTGCAGACGCCGCATCTTCTGTCATAGATGGCCCTCTGCATTTAATTGGGGCAGGGGCACAGGTAGTGGCAGGTTAGGGGTAGGGGTAGGGTAAGGGTACGCTTAGTAGGAATAAGGGTATGCTAAGGAGATACTGCACTACTTCGGTCCCATCGGGGCGCTGCGGTATCCTTCTTTCCGGGCCCCGCCCCTGCGTTAAACACTGGCTTCTGCCGTGGCGCATGCACGGCCGTCGGCGCAGGTGCAGGTACCGGTGTAAGTGCAGCCGCAAATGCAGGTGTAGGTGTTGGTGTGGGTGTGTACGTGTAGGTGTCGCTCGAGGTGTTGGTGTTGGTATTGGTGTAGGATATACCCCACACTTCATTCCCACAGGGGGTTGGGGTAACTGGCGGCCTTCCTCCACGGGCCCTGCCCCATCCCTCATGGATGGGCTTTTGGAGCTGGAGGCAGACGCGGAGCAGTTCTACAGCCGCCTGGCCTCAAAATGCCATGACAAATCCCTTCTGGCGGTGTATGGGACGCTGGCGGAGAGGGCCAAGGAGAAGCAGGCACTATGGCCAAGCAAATTGCCTGAGGCTGAGCCCATTGGGCAGGTGGCCCGGGCTGAGGGGGGCCCAGCTATCCGCAATATGTTTCAGGAATGGATCCAAGAGGTGTGTATCCCCCACCAACGCGCTAAATGAAATGATGGCAGTAATAGCGGCGGTGGTGGTGGTGGTGGCGGCAGCAACAGCAGCGACGGCAGCAGTCGAATCACAAGCGACAAAGGACACAACAGCAGTCACAGCAGCAGCAGCAGCAGCAGCAGCAGCAAGCGGGGCAACCACAGCACTGCAGCAACCACCCCAAGCACAGCAACTGCAGCAGCCCCAGCAACCACAACAGCAGCAGCAGCAGCAAAAACACAGCAACCGCAGCATCCCATCAGCAACAGCCGTAGAACAAGGAACAGCTGGGCGTGCGGCAGGCGCAGTCGTGGTGGTATTCATAGTGGTCTTTGCGGGTTTATGCACTGCGTCAATTATCCTAGTGGTTGTTAGCACCAGAGGAGCAAACCTACTGGCCTCTCTTTTTACCACCTTTCCTTGCCCTTGCCCTGCTTCTTAGGGAAAGTCGCTCCACAAGCTGAATCAGGTGCGCCTGTACGAGTTTGCCCGGGATGTGGAAGGGGAGTTGTGCGACCAGTACAAGGAGAGTGCCGAGTATGCTCCCAACCCCCATCCCCATCACGCCTACCTCTACCGTTACTCCCACCCGCACCCCTACTCCTACCCCTACTTCTACCCTAACCCCACCCCCAACCCCGAGCCCCCCTCACCCCTGACCCATCAGAGCATTCTAGCGGACAACAATGACGCGAAGCCCCCACCCCCCTCCCCAGGGCAGTTGGTGATTCAGATGCATCCCTGCGGGCCCTGACCTAAATCACTCCTTTCCAGCCGCAATCTGAGCAACCCATCCGGCATTCAGCTTCAAGCCAGGGAACATCCAGGTGTGTCTGAACGAGTCGTGCCTTAGCCCTTAGGAGCCAGTCCAAGTCGCATTCTGGTAGGGAAACAGCCAAGCAACAATCTAGTTAAACTCGAGCGATTCAGTGAATTGCATCACAGCCCCCGGCTAAAACAACCCAAATCCGGGGCTGGGGTGTGGGTGGGCGAATTTGGCAGCATCTGGGGGACCACATTCGGCAGGTGGGAAGGTTGGGCCACCAAGTTTGGCACTTATGCAGCGCGCCCCTGCTTGGAAGACTCCGGGCGTGTGCTAACCACGGGCAAACAATACTGCTGACAAGAGTTCAGTGCTGCTGACAAGTTGAGCTTTGCAAGATCCTGGATTGTGGACATCATGCTAGTTTAGACTAACCCCCTGGTTTTCCCGAAGGTCCAAATCACCTCGGAGATAGGTTGTTACATCAAGCGCAGACGCGGACGCCATACACCCCTTCTTTTGGGGGGTCATTCACGTAGCATACCCCAAGGCATGATATTGGATGCCCAATCCCTTGTAAAATCATTATTTTGTCCAACAAACCAATCCCCCAATGGATTTTTTAATTTTGAGGCCTCTGTCCCCCTGAACCTGGATACCATTTTGGGGGGGGGGATGGGGGGGGGGGGGGTCAAAAGTTTGTGCTTAGAAGGATTTGAACCAGGGTCGAGTATAAAAAAGGGCTGAGGGGCCCGATCGGCTGAGCCAGCGATCAGCCGATCGCGCCGGCCGGGGTTTGAACCCACGCTAGGTGATTTGTTTGCTGTGTGTTTGACCACTCGACCACTGATTATTCTTGCACACCAGAGGTTTCCCAATGTTTGTAGTCGTAGTCCGCAACTAAAAGAAACCCAAACTGTGTGTCTCTGCCTGTCTGTCTCCCTGCTTGCCTGACTGAATGCTTGCCTGGCTGACTGGCTAATTGGCTGCCTATCGGCCTCTCTTCGAGGTGCCTTGCAGAAGGTAATAGAATCACCTCGCAGAGGTTGTTAGATCAAAGCCAGGCAGGCGTATATATGGGGAAAACGCCACATACCCCCCCATTTTGGCCTTTTTGGGCCTATTCGCGTACCCTACCCCAAGGGGTTGAATTGTTGGTTTAACCCCTTGTAAAATCATTATTTTGCCCAATAAACGCATCCCCCAATGAGTTTTTGGTCCGGACCCCCCCAGACCCCCCCCACTTGAAACCCACTTTTTTGAGGTTTTGAGGGAGGGGGGGGGGGGTGGGGGGGTGAGGGGGGGGGGTGGGGGGGGGGGGGTCAAAAAATGACCCCCCCATTTTTTGGGTCGAAAATCATGAATCTTTTGGTTTTTTTTTGATTTTGAGCCGAAAAAGTGTTTCCGGGTCCCGACTCCATAGGGTTTGTATGGGGCGGAGTGGGACGAGCGCTTATGAAGTTTATGCACTTTTTCAGCCATTTTTGCTATGTTGGCGGTTTTGGCGACCTCGGTGACCCCGTGGTATCCACTTTGAGGGGTGTGAGTGGGGATGTTGTGACAGTATCTGCCTCCTAGTATACGGAAGGACGTTTTTTGCAGTCTCTAGCCTTGCTTAGGGCCTTTCACAACCCGTGCCAAAAACGCAAAATGGCTCTTTCCACCAATAATGGCTTAGTGAATGGGCTGGTACACAACCTGCTTATGCAGTTTTTTACCCTGGACAGCTCAAAAATCGAAGTTTCCGAAACTTACTTTTTTGACATCGTGATCACCTAAAATGACCATCCAAGCTATGTAAAGCATGTTTTAGGCCGTATTTACGTGTTTTTCACCCGATTTGGGTATTAGGTCCGGGGGAGGGGTCCTCCAAGGGATTGGTACACAACCTGCTTATGCACTTTTTCACTATGGGGAGCTCAAAAATCGAAGTTTTCGAAACTTGTTTTTTTGATGTTGTGACCACTTAAAATGACCATCCAAGCTATGCAAAGCATGTTTTAGGCCGTATTTGCGTGTTTTTCACCCTATTTGGGTGTTAGGTCCGGGGGGGGGGGGGGGTCTCCCAAGGGACGGGTGCACAACCTGCTTATGCAGTTTTTCAACCCGGACAGCTCAAAAATCGAAGTTTTTGAAACTTTTTTTTTGATATTGTGACCACCCAAAATGACATTTCAAGCTATGCAAAGCATATTTTAGGCCGTATTTACGTGTTTTTCACCCTATTTGGGTGTTGGGTCCGGGGGGGGGGGATGTCTCCCAAGGGACGGGTGCACAACCTGCTTATGCAGTTTTTCAACCCGGACAGCTCAAAAATGGAAGTTTTCGAAACTTGTTTTTTTGATATTGTGACCACCCAAAATGACCATCCAAGCTATGGAAAGCATGTTTTAGGCCGTATTTACGTGTTTTTCACCCTATTTGGGTATTAGGTCGGGGGGGGGGGGGGTCTCCCAAGGGACGGGTGCACAACCTGCTTATGCAGTTTTTCACCCCGGACAGCTCAAAAATCGAAGTTTTTGAAACTTGTTTTTGTGATATTGTGATCACCTAAAATGACCATCCAAGGTATGTAAAGCATGTTTTAGGCCGTATTTACGTGTTTTTCACCCGATTGGGGTATTAGGTCCAAGGGGGGGGGGGGTCTCCCAAGGGATTGGTACACAACCTCCTGATGCAGTTTGTCACCCTGGGCAGCTCAAAAATCGAAGTTTTCGAAACTTGTTTTTTTGATACCGTGAATACCTAAAATGATCATCCAAGGTATGTAAAGCATGTTTTAGCCGGTATTTATGTAGTTTCCACCCTATTTTGGGTGTGTGTTGCTCGCGGTAGATTCTCTGCGAGCTGGACTTGCCGAAGGCAATAGAATTTTCAAAACTGGTTGTTTTGATATTGTGACCACCTAAAATGACCATCCAAGGTATGTAAAGCATGTTTTAGGCTGTATTTGCGTGTTTTTCATCCTATTTGGGTATTAGGTCCGGGGGGGGGGGGGGGTCTCCCAAGGGATTGGTACACAACCTGCTTATGCAGTTTTTCACCCCGGGCAGCTCAAAAATCGAAGTTTTTCGAAACTTGTTTTTTTGATGTTGTGACCACCCAAAATGACCATCCAAGGTATGTAAAGCATGTTTTAGGCCGTATTTACATGTTTTTTCCCCTATTTGGGTATTAGGTCCGGGGGGGAGGGGGGGGGGGGGGCTCCCAAGGGATTGGTACACAACCTTGTGCAGCTTTTCACCATGGGCAGCTCAAAAATGGAAGTTTTCAAAACTGGTTTTTATGATATTGTGATCACCTAAAATGACCATCCAAGGTATGTAAAGCATGTTTTAGGCCGTATTCACGTATATTTCACCCTATTTGGGTATAAGGTCCCGGGGGGGGGGGTGTCTCCCCAGGGATTGGTACACAACCTGCTTGTGCAGTTTTTCACCCTGGGCAGCTCAAAAATCGAAGTTTTCAAAACTGGTTTTTATGATATTGTGATCACTTAAAATGACCATCCAAGGTATGTAAAGCATGTTTTAGGCTGTATTTGCGTGTTTTTCATCCTATTTGGGTATTAGGTCGGGCGGGGGGGGGGGGTCTCCCAAGGGATTGGTACACAACCTGCTTATGCAGTTTTTCAACCTGGACAGCTCAAAAATCGAAGTTTTTGAAACTTGTTTTTTTGATATTGTCACGACTTGAAATGACCATCCAAGGTATGTAAAGCATGTTTTAGGCCGTATTTATGCAGTTTTTACCCTATTTAGGGTGTGTGTGGCTTGGGGTAGAATCTCTGCGAGGTGGCCTTGCCGAAGGCAATAGAATTTAGTACTTTTTGGACAAAACAAACCCCCCCCTTTCAAGCAAATGCAATTGGTAGTAGCATACCGGAAGGTTGGAAGGTCCAAATTCAGTGTTTTTTTTTTGGCAAAAGAGCCCAAATTCTAGCGGTTGTGTTGGCCACACACAAGGCAAGAAGGAAGGCCCGTTGTGTAAGCAGCAGTGTGCCTCATGCCTCGCAAGCAGCGAGCAGTCACACAGATGATGCAATTCCGGTTGGCCCACCAAGAACCCCAACTGTTTGGGAATTGAGGCTGCAGGCGATGGCATGGCATCGTATGTTGCCAACTAGGGCACCCAAGAGCTCAAAATGGTTCATAGCGGTAAGTGAAAGGGGGCAAACAAAGGCAGTGTAGTTCAGTGCACTATTGTGTAGTATAGTCGATTGCAATTGCAGTGATGTATTGTGCAGATTTCAATTTTTAGTCTTCGTACAAACAACCCAAGCACTCCTTTGGTGTTTATGCTGTGTTTAATTTTATTGCCTTGAAAAAGGGGGGGGGGGCACACTACTTGATGTTTCCGCCGTTCGTGTTGGTGACTTCTCAGAATAGTTACAGATGTCCATGGAGAATCGATCCAAGATGGTCAAATGTCATGGCCTAGTTTCAACCATTTAGAGGAAACGTACAACAATACTACAAATGTTGCGTGTGTTGTGCGATATGGATCAACACACGTTACTCTTGTTTGTCGCACTGGGAAATTTTTCTATTTTGATCTAAGAAGGATCCAACCGTTAGTCACACTGCACCTCCAACCCTTGTGGATAGTGCTATGGGCACCGAGGAAGTTGTGACTTGTGAACATGGGGCACTATTGTAGTGCCACAACCCCAAGGCCAAGAAAGAGAGAGTATCCCACTGAAGTTGATGATGGGCCACGTCATCAATCATATACTAGATGGAGACAAAGTGTGCGAGAGTAAGCACAGTGGTGACCATCCTGTATGTGGGTCCTACTATGTGGAGCTACTAACGGAATTTGCACTGTGTAGTTAAAAGACAAGAGGGTGTCGTCGACTTTCCCATATGTGTGTGACTTTAAGTACTCCTCTGCTGTCAAGAAGGGTGCCAATGCCGTTGTGCATAGCCACATCCTTTGTTTTGGGAATGCAACAGCACATTTCCATGGTGCATCTCGGGACAAATGTTTTTGTGTCAGACGTGATTGTCAAGCCGTGCAGTCCCCGGGAGGAAAAGTGACGTGGCAAAGGTCCGACCGGCTCTGTCTATTCGTGTACATGTTCCTCGGCCTGATGTGGCAACATCGTCTAACCAAGGTGGTGACATGTTTAGGCAAAAGAAAGCCACAAGCATGAGGAGCAAGCCGCAGCCGATGGTGAAAGCAGCGGCGAGGAGGAGAAACATTTGGGGATGTCAATGTGTACATGCACTTAGGGGTGACTTGGCCGGCAACAGACCTCTTCTTTTGCCAGATTTTTAGCCTACTTTCGGAGGATCCGGATAAAGACTTGCTTTTCTATTTTTAGGAATCTTACTCACATTTTCTTTGAAATCGACTTTAGCCGGGTGCGGCGAAATATGTTTGCAGACCCGAATGTGCTTTTGGTACACTTTTATCGAAATATGCTTACCCATTAAATGACGTGCATGACCTCAACCTACATTTTCATCCTTCTACTGGCATGTATACCCTCTTCCCATCCCTATCACACACCCGGATTGTAGTGTTGGACACTCGTTTCATGTGTCGTTGCTATGGTTCGAGGAGCTAGCTCTTCGCAACAAGTAGGACAGTTGATTTTTGGAGTAAAAGGGGTCCAATGGTCCTCGAAATCCGTATGTTACGCATCTCCGTTTCAGTGGATCCGGCGAAACAACTTGTCAGTGTTTTTCATATGTATTTTACTGGGGGGGTTCGGTGAGGATAATTGAAATCATAACCATCAAAGCAAAAGACTACCGCTACGAAGCAAAGCAGGCGGCAGTAGCCTGTGAAGGTTATGCCCAAGCGAAGCGCAACGCAACCGGCACCCACCAATCGGGAAACCAAGCGCGCAAAATCATGAGCTTGATATGGTAAGGTTGTCTAGCAGAGCTGTAGGTAACCTGGCGGCTTCTGAACGGCCTCCCGTGCTAGAATAGATATATTTGTCATGGACGTCAAGGACAACCTCATACCGTGTTGCTTTGCTTCTTGCGGTCTTTGTGGGGGGAGTGGGCCAAGCCTAGCCCTTGGAGGATTAGCTGGCAGTGAAGAAGCTTGTAGTGTTTGGGGCCGTGGACTATGTGCTTGTTGACAAACGGCTCCCTCTGGCAAGGTGTGTGTGCGGCTTTAGGCACCCGATTTTTTCCTGCGGTGAAGGCCTAGAGTGGAGGGGCCCGCTCCTAAATGTCTACCCCTGAGGCGACCGTGTCCCTGCCATCATATTGCGTGGGTAGCAGATTTTTTTCATTCTTTGGTAAAATATCCTGGCTATTTCAGCGAGGCCAATTTTAGTGCCACTTTTTCGAACCCCAGTTTTTTCAAACCCCCCCAAAGTAGCAAAAGCTGCATGACGTGCAAACTTTGAGATGTAGTGCGGCCCTGCTTTCAAGCTCACCACTCTTTAGTGGTTTGTCTCTTGGCGGATTCGGGGCCAAGCAGAGGGTTGTCGAGAAGTCCCCCCACTGTTGCCCAGCTAAAACCAGCCAAAACCGGGGTGCGCATGGGTGGGTGGGGGTCGCATTTTGTCCTTAGCTGCGGTATGGGCACACGCTCTCGTGCCCATACCCCTACCCCTATCCCAAGCTCTATTTTCAACTATTACTCTCGACCCATTCCCCATCCCTTCCGTTTCCCCTCCCTAACCATGGCCCTGCCCCTACCTCTACCACCCCATTCCAGAGTGGGAGATGGGTTGCAGTGATTGATATTCTCGACACCGGGCAAGCACGAATGTAAGGAGCATAGCGGATTCTTTGGGACAAGTGCTCCCATAGAGACCACGAGGTGACTACAGTGCCAAACTTGTAAAATGACTGTCCACGGTGATGGACATGGCAATGAAATTGCTGGTCAGCGCCCAACCCTAGCCAGAGCCATTACCCCAACCATAATCAACGCTTTTTGGGAATGCCATGCACGCAGTGCGCACGCAGTGCGAAGTTTTGGATGTCGACAAATGCTCAAACCCTAGTTTCGGCCCCTTTTCCTAAGTTTTTGGTTCTGTACCAGGGTTTTTTTAGCTTCCTGAGCATTTAGGATGTGGCATATTTGAGTTGTCAAGGTGCACCACGCAAGACAAGAGATGGAAAGCATTGAAGGAAATCATGTTTGAAAGCTTTGAGGATGCTCGCCACGATCAGCTCCCCAAACACAAATGGCAAGGTACAATTACACATTGATGGACCTATGCATGTGTAGATGCGTAGTTCTGCATGTGGATGTTTGGCGCCCTTGAAGGCCCTTGAAGGCATTTTCATTGTTCTCATGTGGGCTTTGCTGCTTCGCCGTGCTACTAGACAGGTGACAGGTATTCTTGGGTGAGTATCCCAGCCTTTGTACCAGGGCTGAGGTGTCCACTGCGCTGTTGTTCTTCCGTTTTGCCCATGCCTCTGAGCTCTCCTGGCCCCGACGGACAATCGCTAGTCCGGGTTCTGCAGCAACGCGCATCCTGATTCGCGACCTTTGATTACTGTGGTCGTCATGCAGCCCCACCAGAGGGTTAGGGCTCAAAACTTTTTGAGGTTGCAGAGCTCCCCTCCCCTCGAGTTATCCCCCATAAGGCTCGAGGCAGATTTGTCCATTGGCAGACTTGCTGCATGGTGCTTGAAAACAGAGCTCACCATTGAGACAAAACGAGGGTCGTAAAAATGATCTGGTAAGCGAGCTTGATCAAGTCCTGAACCCCAACCGTAGAGGGTGGGTTGCACGATCAGCGCGAGGGGAGTGTCACCTACGCTTGTGGCCTTCTAAAACCCCAGTGTCCTGGTGTCTTTTGCCAATCTCTCACAGCTTAGTGGGAGAGTACACGCCTGGCAATCAGGAACACCCTGATTTGATTGCCAGAGGAGGAATGGCACGGGCATCATCAGAAATCAGAAACAGCCTCAAAATCACAAAGCATCGCAGTGTTCCAGGATATCTGTATCCAGTGCCCCCCACGCCCCTTCTTCATCTGCTTGTTGCACCCCTCTCCCACCCAGAAATGTACTTGTAGCAGCCCCCATCCCACCCTTCGCCGTCCTGCTTCTACTTCTCGCATGCACCCCAAACCCTACGCCTACCCCTATGCCAACCGCTTCGGCGACACCTCCCACCTGCCGACTGCCACCTCCCACCCTCCCCGTGTCCAGGAAAACATCGAATCCCCATCTTAAGGAGGCGCTTCTGCTGATTGCCTCCGTAAAGCAGGATGACTATGACGCGCTGGACAATCTGATTGATTTCATTGGAGTGGATCATGAGTGTAATTCCGGCCCCGGTGCAAGCTAGTCTGGTAGAGCGGAGTGGATCATGATGGCGGCCCTGGCCGGCATGGATGGATAGAGTGGTCGATTGGAGTGGATCATCGTTGCAACAGGCTTGGGTGCGAGCCAGGGTGATACCTAGATATGCATCGTGAGGGCTGCGGCTTGCTTTTGGGATTGTAACTGCAACTCACGTGGCAAGTGTTCGGGATAACTGTGTGCTGCGGGAGTGAGCACTCTGGCGTGGCGGGCCCCTTGGTGGGCGACACCATTCGGCACTTGTGTGATGCAAGTCGACCCTGTGTCGGCCCCTGTGTCGGCTCTGCACACGGCCATCCAGGCAACGGGTCTATCCGCAATCCGGGGGGTGGCCCTGTGCCCCGGGTCCGTGACCGTCATGACCACTGCAAGCGGCGACAGCGGCAGGATCTGTCTGCTGTTGGGTTCCGACGTGCTGCGGGCTTTGCGCATGCTGTGGTGGCCGTGTGCCACGCATTGCACGCTTGCGGGATCCCTACCGGCACCCCTGGGGTGTGGTCCAACTCAGCTTGAGATCAGGCGCAACCTCCTGTGGTACCCCCAGTGGAACGTGACTGTGATTCCGTCCAGTCGGCAAGCTGGTGTGTGTTGGGGGCTGGGGGTTGGGGGCGGGGGGGCGTCAGGGTGAAGGGGGAGGCATTTGCCCCCAAGCCACAAAATACACCGCTTGAACCGAATACACCGCTTGAACCAAACCCTGGGTACGCCCACAGGCATTGGTGCAGGCATGGTGCTTGGGGTGAGCAGGCAGTGCGGATCGGGTACGTACAGGGTAAGGAGAGGCTGGGGCCCACTCCGACACGCGTTGGCACCCACGTCGACACACATTGACACCCACAGTGACGCACCACATTGGCACACGTTGACACCCATGTTGACACGTTGTCACTCTTTGACGCGAAAACTGAACTCATTGCCACTACTGCCGGTATTCCCCCTCTGCAATAGCCGCGTAAGACAAGCTCATTGGATTATAAAGTGTCACTTATTTTTACACCTTCACTGGAACCGGGCGTAAAACCATCGAAAGTAGCCTAAACCGATGTAAATTCGTTGAGGCCACTCTTGTCATGTTCGTGCAAGGCATGTGGGGGTGCTGCAAAGGATCAGTATGTGGGTCCGTACTCAAAAATGTCCACAATGTGGCTAAGATGGTCATGAGCATTGTCGGAGTGCATTTGCAAGTGGGGCAGCTGTGTCTGTCTGAAGCAGTTTGGGGCGCAGAAATGTACAGAGGAATGTGCACACACGCACACGCACACACACACACAGACATGTAATACTTCCAGGTGCTATGTGCTTGTGACATTCCTTCGCATTGCATGCCATGTATTGCATTTCCGGCCTTTTCCTGAACTTGTTATGCAAAGCATGAGTGTGTCTGCCATGTTTTGGCAATATGCGATTTGTCCTTGCCAACAACAGCTATCAGGACCTTCGTGTCGCGCCCACAATAGACATACTTGGGTGTTTTGAGTTCGGAAAACCTATTCTGCTATTGCATGGTGGTGGGTTGAGATCCAAAATTGTGGTGAATGGCCACCTACTAGTTGTAAAATCCAATCTGGTCACCTTCCAAAACTGTCCAGCAATCTCCAGCATCAACAGTAGCCCTCCATAAGCATACAAGAATTTCCAAGAACCCTACAATAGCTTCCACAAATTAACAGCAAGCGCATAGAAACCTACAAGAATTACCAGCAACTGTCCAGCAACTCCAGGCATCAACGCCCTCCATAAGCATTCAACAATTTACAAAAACCATCTTGCAGCCTCCAAGAAATATCAGCAAGCACCCAAAACCTTTCAGCAACTACCAGCAATCATGCGAAAATCAGCAGAAAATTACAGCAGTTCCACTGAGGCCTCCAAGAACTTACAGGAACCTTCCAGAAACCTTCAAAAAGTAACAACAAGTATCAAAACAGAAGCTACACCACAACAATGCGCCATGCCTTGATGTGTGCCACATACATTTTTCCCCGATTGCAATGCAAAAACTGACAGATGTACACAAGTTAATAGAGTTTTGACACAGTTTTTTACAGAAGTTTGCCAGTTTACCACAATTTTTGCAGGGTGTTGCACAATTTGAAGTCCGGGGTCCGAACTCCGTTTGGGCCCCTTAAAGAACTGGCTTGGCGCAAGACTAACCATTATATTCTCCCCTCATCTGTGCTCCATCTGTTCATGCAAGCTGCTTGTGGTCACGCAGTTTTTCTCTTCCAACAGGGGTGCCCTTTACAACGTTTTCCTTGCAAGGACTTGCATGGACATTAATCAGCATGGGTGCAACGTTTGTACCCCCCTTGCGCAAGCATGGCCCTGGCGCAGTCACCACCACCCGGCGAAACTGTCATTGTTAGAACCGTCAGTTTGACAGTTCCACTTGGGGTTTCAGTTTGTTTTCTGCAGTGTTGTGCAAATTTTATTGCTAGAAAGTGTATTTTTTGCTGAAGAACCAGTGATAGATCTGACATACCTGACAGCTCTGATTGGGAAAAAACAGAATGACGACGAGGTTGACATTGTGTGGGCGAAGGCTGACAAGGGCATTTTGTGGTTTTTTTTGGAAAATGTACCTGACCAAAGACCTTGTTGGTGACAATGTGGCCCCCAACAATTTTACTGCCCCTAAAGCTGCCCTCAAACCTGCTCCTAACCTGCATCCAAGCGCGCCAAGGCACCTGCCCAACCTGCAGCCAAAGAAGGTGCTGCTGAGCATGTTGTTCCGCATGCAATACGAGCGGGGCGGTGGGTTTTTTCTGGGCCCATGCGGAAGTCAAGGCCCCGTCCTTGTATGCGCCCCCCCCCCCCCCTGGGTTTTGAGAGATAGTGGGTTTGGGGGGCATGGCACCAATGGCGCCCCCCTTTTTTTGTGTATGCTTCTTTTTCATCAAACCATCGGTGCTTTTGAGCGCTAGATTAGCAAGACGAGGCGCTATACAAATGTCGTTTGTTGCGAAGCGCTTTTGAGCACAAACTCAGCAAGATGGGGCGCTGTACAAATGTCGTTTGTTGCGAAGTGAAGATCCTGCATTCGGAGCAAAAGCCCGGCCCAAGTGCATTGGAAAATTCTTTGAGGGGCGAGCGCCGGCACTGCTTTGTTTCTTTCGTCTTTCTTTCTCTCTTTCCAATGCTTTGGCGTGGCCCCTTGAGTAGGGGATACGGACTCCCACGCTTCGGTGTGGCCGGATACGGACTCCCACGCTTTGGCGTGCCCCCTTGAGTTGGGGATACAGGCTCCCACGCTTTGGCGTGCCCCCTTGAGTTGGGGATATGGACTCCCACGCTTCGGTGTGGCCCCTTGAGTTGGGGATACAGACTCCCACGCTTTGGCGTGGCCCCTTGAGTTGGGGATATGGACTCCCACGCTTCGGTGTGGCCCCTTGAGTTGGGGATACAGACTCCCACGCTTTGGCGTGGCCCCTTGAGTTGGGGATGCGACGTTTTGGCGCGTTTTTCTTAGGCAAGTGCTCCAAGGGGCGGTTCCCCTTGCAAAATCAAAATGCATACACATGTGGGCCGGCATCTTCTACGAACAGAGTGTGTCAAGGGTCAGGAAGAGATTTCTCTGGCCACCGCTTGCGGGTTTGTGGCGATCGTGTCACTTGCTCCACCCAAGTTCTGATGCGTAACAAGCAGACACATGCCTTAGTCACCCTCATGCTCTCTGATTGTCCCAGTCAACCAGCTAAGCTGCGCTGGAACACTCTTGCAAAAAAACCTCTGGGGCTGAGTGATCTTGTCCTCTTAAAAGGGTCGGGAAGCCCCACAAGAAGAGGATGGTCGAAGCCCATCAGGAGCTTCAATCAAAGCGCGCCCGGCAAGACTCCTCGTCCTCCTCCTCAAAGGGGGAGCTTTTCAAGGACCTCTAAGCAGAAGTCCATCCATTTTTTCTTTTAACGCCCGACACTAACCAAGCCTGAGGAATTTTTCTCACAAACTAATTAGGAGGCGCGGGGGAACAAGGGGGGAGGGTGAAGGGGGGAGGGGGGAGGGGGGCAACACGGCAACCCTTAAGACTTTCTTCCCGGCAAAGACAAGAAAGCGCTATTATCACATACATACCTCTGTACCCCCAAACCCCCAAACACACATCCCCCCTGCAGGTATGCATGTGGTAGTAGTGGGTCGCGCACAGGCCCCCCACCTTGGGAACACCCCCCCGCGGCCGAACCTCCCCCCCCCTTACACCCTCCAGCCGATCCCCCAAACTGCCCCACCTAGCCCCTCCCCCCCCCCCCCGGCTTTGATAGATAGCTGGGGGGTGTCGCATCAGGACCGTTGGTAGTCGCCCCCCCCCCCCCCCCCCCATGGCAGAATGCCCTCTCACCAAATCAACCCATGGAATGAGAAGCTGCAACGCAATTTGACAGATTCCAGAGTTCTATGATGCTGTGCTGGTGCATGTGTGCTTGCATTTGTGCCCAAACGCACCCTAGGGTTTGGGGGATGCGTCACGAGTTTGTGCAAGTTTTGGACCACGGGTGCCGCACGTAGTCAGCAGCTTGCGCAGTCACCGCCACTTGGTGTAACCGTCATTTTCTGTGCCTTTGGTGGTGACTGCGCAATGACGCCTTGCTCTTTTTCTCCCCAGTTTTGCCCTTTTCCTCTAATTGATTGGTTGTGCACGGTTGTGTGGAGCATAGCACTGAACAAGCACTGAACAAGCATCCCTTGTTTTGCTCCTTCCTGCACGTTCTCACGCCTGTTGTGTCACTGTGTGGGGCACGGTATTGCACAGCACTTTCTCTCGCAGTTGCAATAGGGGGCAGGGTGGATGGGTCGGGGGTGGAGACACGCAAGTGTTTTGGGGGGTTAGGGTACCGTATTTAGGGCCGCTCTGCTCTTGTTCCCCCCCTCCCCTTCACTATAGAACCACATGCTTAGGGGCCTTAGTTTTATGTATGTTTGTTCTGCCCCTCCTTCAATACACAACCACATGATGAGGGTCGTCAATTTCAGATTTCAAATATGTTTGTTTGCCTTCCCCCCCATTCAACACGAAATGAGCTGAGGATTCTCAGTTAAGATATGTTTCTTTTGCACCCCACCCCACCCCACTACAGAATCGCTTGCTCAGTATAGAACCACATGCTAATGCAGAGTGCCACTTTGCTGTTGGAGGATGTTCCCCATGATTGCAACATGCTACACCCATCACCCTTCTGTTTTACCTCCCAGATCTCTGCCCGGCACAGTGCACTGGAACTTGCAGGGCCTGTGGAGCGCTAGTTTCAGCTGCCAGTGGCGGTGAATGTGCAAACCTCCCCCGATTCTGCATGTCCCTCCGCCCCTTTGTAGGGACCTCTCCCCGTTAGCCCTTGGACTTGCGCTGCTGGTCTGTGGCTCCCTGCACTTTGGGTGACTAGTGGAGGAGCAAAGCACAAAGATGGAGTTAAGTTTTCTTGCCGGTTGTTGGAAGGGTGTCTGTGGTGGCAGGGGGGTCGGTGGCCTACAAGACCAGAGGCATTCTTCTGTAACAAGGGAATGCAACACGAAGATGACCCGTGGGGTGGACTCCCACAAGGGGGCAGCAGCCCCGCAGCAGTACGCCACCAAATGCGCCACCGCCGGGCGGGGACCCCCGGGACCCACTGTATAACGCAACGAGTTCACTCCTAAAAGTTAAACTGACTAGAACACAGAGACCCCTTCCCCCCAGGCCACGCCCCCAACGGAGAATGAGGCCCTCAACAATGCCTTTGCGAGCACAGTTTATGCTATCATTTAGATGGGGAAACAAGCTAATAGCCCTTGGTGCCCTTTCCCTGCCCCCTTGTTCTGATTTCAGGGGGGGGGTCCAACCCCCATCCACCCCTCGAAGGAAGCCAGGGCTCTGGCACGTGCGCACAGGAGGCGATTGGCACAAAGTGCAGGAAGAAAATTGGCAGTTGGGGGCAGAAAAGTGGCTCCGTGCCGCCCTTTGCCCTTTCATGCTCCACTTTCTGAGTGCCCAATTCTTTTTTCTGAGCATGCGTGCTGTCATCATCTTGTGTCTTCTGCTGTTACTGTGCGATGGGACGCGGGGCCTCCGCGACGCTGATGCTGCACTGGGCCCTCGTGAGTGGCAGCACATTGCCCAGGAACCAGGAACGGTGCACTTGGACAGCGGTGTGCTATACAAAGTGTTGAGGGAAGGCGAAGGTGGCGGCAGCCCTCGCAGTACTGACCTCGTCCGGGTCCACTACCACGGGGCCCTCCTCAGCGGCACGGTCTTCGACCAAGCGCACGCGCGGGTGCCCGGAGCCGACGTCGCCCCCGCAAAGTTCCTTGTGAGTCAAGCGATCCGTGGCATTCAGGATGCCCTCCAACGCATGACCGTGGGCGACATCTGGGACGTCTACGTCCCGGCGGCGCGCGGCTACGGCAGCGCCGCGCGCGCTGGGGCCCAGTGGTCCCTGCTGACGGCCAAACCGCACGACAGCGCCATGCAATGGTACTTTCCGCAGCCCCCCAAGCCCCCGGTGGGCGCCGTGCTGGTCCCGGCCGACTCCCCCCTGCACTTCCGCGTCGAGCTGGTCGCGTTCCAGGACCCGCACTTCGGGCCCAAAGACCCAGACTCCCCCCTGACGTGCCCCACGCAGCTTGAGGAGGGGGGGGAGGACACAGCGGAGGAGGACGCAGCCGGTGATGCGGCGGCCAAAGGGGAGCCGAGCCCCGGGGCAGAGGAGCCCCCGACGCGCTGCCCGTACAAGAAGCTCAAGCGCTTCGTGAAGCGCGGCATAGCGGAGATCGTATCGAAGGTGGTCTTGCTGCTGCCATCGGCACACGACTCTCCATCATGAGGCATGTGGAGTAGGAGTCTCTGCGGAGCACACAGAGTTAGACTCAGACTGGAAGGGGCTGTACAATATCCGCCCGCCCGAGGGGGGGTTTCGCGCTTTACTGGTTGATAGCAGCTCCCCAAGCAGATGAGGCGGGTCGTCGCAATTTTGTGGTGGCCTGGTGGCCTGTGGTCGCGCACACATCGCGTGCTCCATCGCACCTCGTGTCCGTGTTGTGCTGTGGTGCCGGACTTGCGCCAGGCACGCTGGGATCCGCCGCGGGGCGTCTTGTCCCAACACGGAGAGTGGCCAAGGCACACGCCTTTTGAAGTGTTTGTGCAGTGCTGAACAATCCCGAGGTCAACATCGCTCAGCAGTTCAATCTCTCAGCACTGATCATCACCTGCCATGGCCTGTGTTGGAGCAAGCTGCCAGAGGACATGAACGCTTTGTCATAATCACAACCACATTCAATATCCACACACTTGTGATATTCGCATGTGAATAGTAAATGTGGTGGGAGGGGGTTGTGGGTTGTCTTTGATGAAACTGCACCGAACCTTTTTTGGGTCTTTGCGTGAAGACGGGATTTCGCACTTCGGCAGGACTCACCAGTGCGTCGGTACTGAGCCTCTGGCAAGTGGGTAAATGATTGGGGGGGGGGACGGGGGTTGAAGCCCCTGAAGTGCAGTGGGAGCAGGGGGGCTCGGATGTCAGAACCCATTCGTAATACATGGTCCGGGTTCGTAGTGCCAAGTTTGTTTGCTGCTGTGGATGAGACTGCTGAAGGTACTGGTATCCTCATCTACGTTGGTGACCACAGCAGCACTGTTGAGGGTTCGGAAAAGGGGCTCAGATGGGATGCTGTCTGTGGCATGTGTTCTCGCCCCCCTCTCCTCGCTTTTCAACGGCTCGAGCTTGCCCACGTACAGCCGGCTTCCGTTGTCGCTGGGCAACGACCTCAGATGTCCAAAATTGGCGTCCGAAACAATGCTGTGTTAAAGCTATGAAGGGCTATCCCCCCCCTTGAAAGACTCCCCCCCTGCAATCATGGAATCATGTTTTCTGTTTCAGACACAGTGTGTGTCTTGAGGTTTAACCAGGTTTGGCATAGAGAATAAAGATGCACTTATGCCTGACTGTGGAGTGCATTACCTCTGGTTTGCATTTGTCTGTTTTTTAATTAGGTCACCCCCCCCCTGCAATCATGGAACCATCAACTTGACTTTGTGTTTGATGGAAAGTTGTACCTGACCCGTGACATTTGCAAGGATGAGCAGATTCTGAAACAACTGAACGTGCCTGTCAAGTCCAAGCCAGCCAAGCCAGCTGCCAAAAGTGTTGGAAAAGGCTGCACAGTCCGCTTCTGCCTCATCTTCCAATCCTCTGCCTGTCCCTGAATTGCATACTAAACATTTCCAGGAGTTCGAGGTTGTTTGGACGCGTAAAAAGAAGTATCATGCAGTACCTGTGGAAAGGCACGTGCACTATGGCAACATCATGTTTCAATGGGATTGACGCTACCGGCGTTTTGTATGTACTGCTGCAGTCATAATGCTACGGTTTTGTGGGGGGGGGGGGGGGGGCATCGTCACATTATGGCCGCCCCCCTGTGGGGTGGGTGGGGGTGTCACGACAAAGGGGGGGAGGTTTCAAGGGGGGGGGGTACGGTACGTCAGGGCCTGTGTGTATGGGCGGCCTGAGGACTGTTGAAATTCGGCCGCAAAGTGACGCAGAGGGATTTGGTTTGGACGTTTTGCCCCGTGGTATACCCATCCAAATAGTCAGCCGATTGTGGGAGTCCCTTCGAAGGGCGTATGCTTTTGGCTTTGGTACATACGAGTGCACAGGGGTGCAGCAGCCTCAGGGCATCAGGGCACTGGGAGGGTTGTGCACTGGGTCCCCGTCGGCTCTGGGCGCTGTGAGATGCTGGAGGTCCACCCGGGCCAAGGGAACCACCTACAAGCCTCCATGGCAATGTGCAGGGGTGCGGTGAGAACCAAATTGGCTGACCACCGTGTGTGTGTGAGGGGGGGGGGGGGGCTCCTCGCTCTTTTCTGCAGCAGGGGGACCCTCCAGGAAAGGGGCTCCAACACGCAGCCCCCCCCCCCCCCCTGCAAACCTTTTCCCCTCAATCCAATTGTTTTGTTTGGCCCAGAGTCCACGTCCTGCTTGCACACCTTTTCGTCGCCCGTCGCCTCCTCCCTTGGTCCACATGAGCGGTGTGATGTACGAATGGCATCCATGGACAGGCCCAAAGCACAACGCCTAACTTCGAAACCCCCATCCCTGGGCCAACCCCCCCCTCCCCCTGTGGCGGTCCATGCCCAGCGTTGTCGGTCATGGCACGAGGGTGACCAGGCAGAGCGACACTCTAAAGAGGCACATGCACGGAGTGGCGCCCGAGTCCCGTCTAGGGCCACCCCATGGGGGTCGCAGCTCACCCATGTGTTTTGGGAGTCACGGCCCGTGGTCAGGTGTCGTTTATCAGGAACAGGCATGGGGGCTGACATCGAGAAAGGGATTGGGATAGGCATAGGGATGGGCACGGAGATAGACCTTGGGAGAAGCATAGGAACAAGCATAGGGAGAGGCCTTGGGACAAGCATAGATATAGACACGGGGATAGGCGTTGGGACAGGTGTTGGCACATGCATAGGGGGCGTACCGTGCACTGTGCGCGCGCTGTGCGAAAAGTTGGCTGTTCTCCACCACCGGGAGTTCGGTAAGTTCAGAAGATTGAAAGGACGTCATTGAATGGCTGCTGCAGTGGACAGGGCTATAGGGGGCAGAATTTAGGTCCCTGGGACCCATGGCAAGCATCAGATGTTTGAATTTTTGAGTTTTGAATTGATTGTGCATGATTCCGCAGGTGGGTGGTTTTCAGGGTTGTTACCTGGATAATCACCGTAATAATTGGCGCTGTGCGCGCGCTGTGCCTGCGCTGTGCGCGCGCTGTGCGAAAACGCCCCCATAGGCACGTGCATTGGGGCGGACATAAAGGCAGGCATTGGGACAAGCATAGCGACAAGCATAGGGATGGGCACAGAGAAACACATTTGGAGAGCCATTGGAATAGTCATAGGGACAAGCATAGAGGCAGGCATAGGGACAAGTA
Organism: Eutreptiella sp. 'Long Island Sound 2002'; assembly: GCA_964036045.1. Classification (NCBI taxonomy): domain Eukaryota; phylum Euglenozoa; class Euglenophyceae; order Eutreptiales; family Eutreptiaceae; genus Eutreptiella; species Eutreptiella sp. 'Long Island Sound 2002'. The sequence goes on from OZ038394.1 coordinate 12,998,565, forward strand.
TGGGGTATCAGCACAACCATAGGGACTAGCTGAGAGACAAACATTGCGACGAGCGTAGGCATAGGAATGAGGATAGCACCGCGGCTATTTGACGTGTAGGAGCCTTATGCAGGGTGTAGTGTTGTGTTGTGTTGTGTTGCCTTGTATCTTTCTCCTATTTTGGTGGGCCCAACACAACACGCACGATACGGTGCATACCTATTTTCAGGCTCCTTAAAGCCAACCCCGATATGACTGGGAATATGTAGCCAATAGGTCATTTGGCCCAGCCCCAACACGGCAGGGGCAGGCTTGTGCTTAGTTTTCTTTTCGCAAGGACAACCCCCCAAACAACAACAATGGCGGCAACCATGTCATGTAGTACAGCCTAGTCTGCCTGTTTCGCCCCCCCCCAAACCCCTGCTGTGTGCTGGATGTATTACCCACCCAACCTACCGCCTGTGCCCACTGGGTTTGTCAACCAACCCCACACGAGAGCCTGAGGAAGTGTGGCCCGAAAGGGGCCAGCGGTCAGCACACAGTCGCGGGCTGACCGTTGACTGGTATGCGCGCCTGAACAGGTAGAGCCCTGAGGGTGCCAAACGTCCAGTATACCACAGTCAGAGGGCAGGAGGAGGGGCAGGTAGGGGCAAGCCTACAGCACACTAGTGGAATTGATGGTGCCAGGACAGTTGGCCGGCTGAGTGGACAGTAGACAATGCGGGTCGTGGTGTGGCAGGCACTGCTGGAGTCCATTGCACACATGGCACCCTGACCATATTGCGTCCCCTCATCTGTCATGCAACCCTTGCCACCCCTCTGGACACAAGATTTCAAGACTGCAACCCCCCTCACCCCCTCCGCCCACATCTGATTGAACTGGAGCGATTCGGAGAAGTGATTATCCCCCCCCCCCCTGCCGCCACCTCTGCTTGCAGTCCAGATGGCACTCTTCCCGAAGGCAGTCTTCTTCGCCACGACACGATATGACATGATGAGACACAAGAGGGCATGACACAGCACAGCACAGCACGCCACAGCACAGCACAGCACAGCACAGCACAGCGCAGGTGTAAAGTGTGTAGTTGTTGTCAGTATGCACAGGAATGCGAGCGGTTGGTGTGCATAGTGGGCAATGATGTGGTACGTGATGTTGTGACAATGGGAAACGGGTTTTCGCAGCGGCATATGTCTCTTCTGGGACCCTCTCCCCCCCCTTTGGGGACTGAGTGAAATCTGTACCCGTTTGTACAGTATGTCTGCGATGTTCTGTACCGCGCACATCTCTCACAAGACCAAGTTGTTTTTGTTTGTCGTCCGTCGCCCAGGCCCGCCCTCGAGAGGCTGCAGGAACATCCCATGACCACATCTGACCTGGACCTGACCGGCATATGGCACCGGTCGAGATGTTTGACTCTCCATGTACACACGTGGTAAGTTTGAGGCTGTTGCCGCAAATGTGCTGCTCCACAACGGGCAGCTTTGGTGTTAGGAACTTGCGCTTGGGCTACAGCAACCTCATGCTTGGGCCTAAATAGCACCTTATCGTGCAAGACAACATGTGTGGGATGGGGTCACACGTGCCGTGGTCGGACTTGGGTGTGCTATGCCGGCACCAACACTCATGGCGTTGGCGGCGCTAGTGGGTCGCGCGGTGGCATACTGAGTTGCCCCCGCAACCGGCAGACACCGTACAACACATGGTATTGATGCCACGCCACCCACTTCTTGAAATCCCGTTTGTGTGAAGCGGGGAGGTAATCCCATGTGGACTGTGGGATGCGTAGGCCGGACACATGTCGTAGGTTTGCGGGTGTGGCACGTGTCCGCCATTTGTCAATGATATTGCGCCATGACCCACAGTAGCCGTGGTAGTGCTGCGAGGCCCCCCTCACGAACGTGTCAATTCTGCATCAGCTCTGGTGCAATGGCTGTCACACAGATGAACACAGAATGGGACAAAGCAGACGCCGCTCATAGACGGCACATGTTACTGTACCATCCACCAGTGCTATGATGCCATGGGCCTTGTACTCCCCTGGCACACATCTTTGCGATGTTGTAGGTTGACCTGTTCGTGCGCCGTACCCTGCCCACTTGCTGTCTCGATCTTATGTATTGGGAACGGCGTCTTGCTGTAGTTTGTTGACCTTGGCAGTATGGCGTACCTTGGCATCGTTTGTTGCGGGGTGTCGCAGCGGCACATACTACTTGTCTCTTCGGCGAAAACCGTGCACAGCGTGAACGACTTCTGCCGTGTCGACTCCCGGGAGGCCAGCGACTGGTTTCATTGGGTTACAGCCTTCCGTAGCAGCAGGTGGGTAGCTCATTCCCGCCACTAAAGGCGCCCCTCTGGGCAAATGGGCATGGGAACTTTGTGACCACTTCGACTGGCATGCCCCCCTTCCACACACACTGAATATCAATGGGTTACAGAAATTCATTTCCGTGGAGGCGTGGTTCAGTTGTGTGGCTTTGCTCGAACTGCTGTCCAGAGCCAAAAGCACAAAGAAGGACTTTTGGAACTGGGGTGGGGCCCTTTGAGGCATTGTTTACATCAGCAGCAGCATGAATTGAACGGAAACAGGAGTAGTGGAATTATGGTCCATTGAATCGGTGAACTCGTGAATATGCCTTCGATGCAAACAAACGGACAATGAGCAGGTGATCACTGCATGATACCATGAACGGACTTGTCGAAGAGATTCCCGGAAGCTCCACACTGCGTGAGTGGGTATGAGGCAAGACAAGCGCAAGGCAGACAGAAGGGAAAGAGACGTAAGTGGACGGCTCCATACTTCTCTCTGCTGCAGACATGAGTTCACAGTGCGTATGGCACTTGACATTTTAGTTTGATTCTTCATCAATGCGATTGCGAAGGCTGGTGGCAGCTGCCGCATGCGTCGGGGGCGCTTGCACAGCCCGATACACACTCCACGGCGCCTCAAAGCAAACGCCATGGGCCACCAAAGACGACCTGGACCAGATTTACGAGCGGGCAATGAAGGATGGCAAATACACCGAGCGGGGCTACTTCGATGTGAACGAGGAAGCCCGGACCTGCCACGGTGAACAGGTCTCTGGGGCGATGAAAACGCGCGGGGTCGCCTGCATGTCACCCCCTCCCCCTTTCCGCAAGCGATGCTCTGTCCAAACACCTTTTGGAACGGTGGCATATGGCAGTTCCAATTGTCGGTAGGCATAGAAATGGATGCATCGGCTGTGGGGTTCATTGCGGGGAGCAGGGCTTTGCTTGAAGTGGAGGCGGGCAATCGGGGCAGTCCCAGAGCGGTTGCAGAGCGGTCACGGGGGATGTGAAAGCGGTTGGGTGAGGCGGTTACTGGCGGTTGGAAGTGGGGTGGGGGGCTGGTGTTGAGGTATGGCAATGCCTTTGGGGTAGAGTCAGGGCAGTGGGGAGGGGCGAGGGGGGTACCCCCCCCCCTTCAAGCGATTCCCTGGCGGGGAGGGGAAGGACTTCAGCCCCCAACAATGGGTGGCGTGCTGGAAAGGGGCCCCGTGGCCGGGTCTGCACAAAAGGGCAGCGTGGAAGACGTACATTGAAATTGGCAGCAGGGCGGTCACTTGATGCGCATGAAGGCAGGGGGGGACTTTTGTACGGGGGACATTTCGCCGGGGAATATTTCGGGGGGGGGGATTTCGCCACCATTGGATTCCCAAAGCTCCCAGCTGGCCTTACGCACACTTTAACGTGCAAGCCCATGCTCCGTTTCAGAGGCAGAAAGATGTGCAAAATGGCCACTGAAAGCAGCATTAGTTCACAACATCTGAAAGAATCTGCTACTCCAAAACACTTGCCCGAAGTCTGTGGACCCACAAATGCCATTGCCATTGGCATCTTCATTGCACTGTCAACACCCCGCCACGGGAAAAGTACGCCACCTTCCTCAGAGACCTTAAACACGAAATCTCCCCACGAAGTTATCCCCACCCGAAACTTTCCCTCCCACTGGACCTTAATACATGCGCCATGATACATAGCCCCGCCCCCCCCGTGTGCGCAGACGAGGGGCTGATCGCGTGTGGGAGCCCTCGCAGCGCTGCGCTTTGGAGCGCAGGCCATTTCGACTTCGTTTTGCGGTGATCGGGGCCCAGGGCCGGTCTGGGCTGGAGCATGGCCCGGGCCCACCCACCCCAGTGTTGTCCCCCGTGCCATCGGGGGCGGTGGAAACGGGCGCGGGTTGTGCGCTTTGGCAAACCCGTGGTTTTCGGCTGCCGGACTGTCTGGAGGAGAGGGCGTCGCCTCGCTTCATGTACATGCTCCGGAGGTCTTAGCTCCATCTGGGATGGGGTGTGTGTGTGTGTGGTGTGGTGTGGTGTGGTTTGCTTCTCAGAACTGCGATGTCGTGGGGACAGGCCTTGGGTCCCCGACCCAAATCCCCACGCTGGCTCTGACATGGCTGCAGTTGGCAACACGTTCTTGCCTGCAGCAAGTCCACCTCACAGAGGAATGCCTATGGGCCAGCTAAGATTCGCCCTTTTGGGAGTGAGCAGCAACGTCTGGGAGGGAGAAGGATGCAACCTGCGTTCTCATGGGTGCGCGCGTCCCCATATCGTCACCACACCATCACCTGGGCATGCCCCAAGCGGGCATGACGACCGTCAAGTCCTCGCAACTGGAATGCCATGGGAGGTGAGGATGTTGGTGGGCTGGGGATGGCACCCAGGACCCATCGTTGGCCTTGGCATCCGTGTACTTGGCTTGGAGCTGGGTCCAGATCGACACGTAGTGGCTGCAATGGGCATACGTCCCGCCCGTCCCGGCACAAATCGCCACAAAAGGCCCGTGGGACACCAAATGATCTGCCGACCCGGTCCAAAGGCCTCCGGAGACCATGGGTCGCCCTAAAAACGCAATTTTGGAGCCAGCCTATGCCACCCTGAACACGGCGAAGTGCTCCCCAGTGGTGGCCCACAGGGAGACCAATCTTGGCTACCAGCCCCTCGAGGGGTCCCATGCAGTGGAGAAAAGTTGGCCCTGGCTTGGGTTTGGATCGACACACAGTGGCCACAATTGGCGACCCAAAATATTGACAACTCTGCAAGCTGCCAGGCCCAGATTTGCCTTCTGATGGTTCCATTTTAGTGTCACCACTTCGCACGTCGGGGCGTTTCCTCCGGCCCCAAGCAGCATTGCCTGGTGTATCTTCATTGCCCCCCCCTCTCGCCCCGCCGTCCAGTAAGTACACACACTACGCACAAACCCCCAAACACTGCGTCCAGTGGTGGGTGCATTGACTTTTTTCGGTGGCCTCAGCTCCCGCCCTCAGAGTGGACCGTCTCATGCCCACGTTTTCTCAGTCGGGAGCGCATGTTTGCATACTAACGACCAGAATGGGATGGCACTGCTCGGCGCGCGCCTAGCGGTCTAATTGGTTGCATGCAACGTGCCACAGTGTCAGACGAAATCCTTCCAGCTGCTGCCTGTGTTGAACAAACCTCCACCCCAATCCTGGGAAGAGAGCTCACTCACAGTGTAGCTAGTGTAGTGCACTACAGGGGGGGAGGGGATAATTTCGGGCAGGGATAATTTCGTGGGAAATTTTTGTCTTTAAGGAAGGTGGCGAAATTTGGGGGCTTTGGCAGTGCAGTGTGTGCGTGAGGCAGTGTAAGCCTCGGGATTTGCAAAGGATGGTGAAATTTTCCCCGGCGAAATAATCCCCGCACGAAATTATCTGCCCCCTTGTACTCTCTCTCTCTCTCTCTCTCTCTCTCTCTCTCTCTCTCTCTCTCTCTCTCTCTCTCTCTCTCTGTCTGTCTCCCTCGCTCCCTCCTCTCGGTCTCAGGTGTGGGCTCAATATGGGATCATTGAGTACGATGCAATAGCGTCCATGTTGGAGGAGCTGAACGTAACAGCAAGCGACGTATTTTACGATTTGGGGTCCGGCATCGGGAACGTCTGTACACAAGTGTTCTTGAACACGCCTGCGAAGACAGTCAAGGTCTTTGTGGAACGCCGTGTGTTCGCAGGCACATGGGCGTGGTGCGTGCACGTGGGAATCGCGTCTTGTCAGCCCAATGGGACCGGTGTTGTGCCCCCAGACCCCGAAAACAAATTGACCCCTCCCCCCGCCCGCCCAGCCTCTGGACCCCCCTGCCCACGCCGCGGGGGATGGGCCCCGGAACTAAATTGAATCCTCCCGCCCCTGGGCCCCTCCATTTTTCTCAGTCAAAATTCAAAATCACGAAGTCTTTGGCGATTTTGCCTCGAAAAACAATTTGCGCGCAGACACGCTTCTGTTGTCTGGCCTACGGTCTCGCGGTGATGTCTGGAGGTACTCTCCCGCCATGAGACAGTGGCAAGTGAATGTGCCATGTCAGAAGTCTTTGCCCCGAGGCTTCACACAATACCACCAACTCACCCCCTCTCTGTCTGTGTCTGTGGGCGGGCGGGGGGGGGGGGGGGGGCGAAAGCTGGTGAGGTACCGTATCGCACAAGCGGTGCCGCATGTGCACATGACTTCGTCCCGTGCTGCACACTGTGAAGACTGAGCCTTGCGGCGAGACTGCTGGGCCCAACACGCGGTGCCTTCGCTGCATTCGTGCGTGTCGCTGCCATTCCTGCTTGGAATCGCAACCTCGTGGCGACAATGCCCACTACCCATCGACTCGTCCAGCGGGTGGTACAGGAGGTGCATGGGCTTCGACGCAGACTGTGCACATTTTGACTGCCTCGAGCTACACCTGGGGAACATCGCATTTATGGGGCTGGGGAGGGGGGCTCCGGCCAGTGACGCCATGCGCCCGCCCTGTTTGCAGTGAGCAGGTCTCTGCGCCAACACAGGCATTCCACATCCCGCCAAGCCCCCCCTCTCCGGTTCTGGCAGTTTTTTCGCCGGGTAATTATATTTGTCAAGCAACCTCCTGCAGGAGCCACCCTCGGTTTTGTAGCCATGTCAAAGGGGTGCAGCACGCGGAAGATTGTCACGATGATATGATTACTGCCGAAACTGTGGCCCGCCAGTGCATTGGCATGCCCAAACCATTGAACAAACATCACCGCGAGTGCCTTCAGGGTAGCCCAGAGCGCCCGGTGCTCAGAGGTACGGCCACGCCACGACAGGGGCAAGTAGGCCTTTTTTGAACGGGCTGATGGTCGCGCCAAACAGCCCCGTGTCACGCCTCACAGCACCCCCCAGGCCCCTGGTCACATCTGTGTCTCCTAGGATTGTTGCACCAGTGTGGCCTTGACCACATGCCCCACTGTCTCAGTGTGTCTTTGTGCATGGTGAACGAGAGCCCAAGAGCCATGGACGCCACACACACACACACACACAACACACAGTCGGTGAACCAGAGCCGAGGAGCCATGGACACCGCTCCCACACGCATGCCACAATTGTGGTTTTGCTGCAGGGGATTGGCTTAGTGGCTGGTCAAGATCATACCGGGCGGGGACGGTGCCATAAAGGCTGAACGAGTATGCCGGTCAGTAGTACTGGGTGTACATACGTGTTCGCCTTCTGAGGAGGCAATCCTCCACTCGTGGACCGGGGGGGGGGGGGGGGGCTGAGGGCACAAAAAGTTTGTGTGCCTCCAATCGGCCTCCATTTTCCGGCTCCTGCAATTACTTTCGTTGTTCCCCTGAGGAAACATTTTCTAATCTGGTGGGGGTCAGCCAAAATCCCAAGGAGGGTAGGATCACCCCCCAAAGTATCACTGAGCAATCCCCTGTTTTGGTGCCTGCACAGGATTGCCCTCCGTGCATCGATGTCTGCCCCCCCCTCGTGCTTCCCTCAGGGGATTGAGTACGTTCCCTCGCGCCATCGTCTGGCATTGGAGGCGCTGAAGGAGCTGCACAGTTCTTTTCCAAGGCACTTCGGAGGTGTGCCTTGGCAGAGGGATGCGGTGTACAATTGCACGCCACCGCTTCAGTGAGTCGGGTAGGCAAAGGGGCTGGATACCATGAGGACAACGCCGCCACACCGATCAGGGCCATGGGTGTTGTCTTCCCATCCCCATAACAAGAAGGCCCCCCCTGTTCGAAAGAAGTTTTGAAAGCAGACGGTGTGATTGGGTGCAGGGCCATGGGGTGCAGGGCCCCCACCCTCCGCTCCGCGCCTCCACCTCCGGCCCCCATATCCCACGAAGTGGACGGTAAGGCAGCGCCCCCCCTTTTGAAGGGCCCACAGAGCAGACTTTCTCGCCGCTGTAAAAGTCGTGATTTCAGAGCAGTACCCCCCATACAGTCTTCCTTCCCGACCGTTTGCCAGCCACTTGATCGCCCATGAACCTGCGGTGTGTGCGATGATCACAGGGTGCTCTTGTGTCGCCTCCAGCCCCTGGGGCTGAGCGCGGTGAAGCACACCGTGCAGCGTAGGCAAAGCAAGCGGAGGATCATGCAGCCAATGAGGCAAGACATGCGAAACGAAGCCCAGGCCGACTCTCGGGGTGCTGAATTGTGCAGAATGGGTTGCACTTGGACGTGTGCCACCGTACAGAATACCTGCCCCCCTCCCCAACGACCTGCTTTGCCAACGCCTGGGATCTGCCATTGAGGAGCGCGGTCACAGAGGAGTGTTTTCGAATCTTGAGCGGGGCTTCCGTCGCCTGTTCGCCGTGTATCGCCGTGTTCGCCGTGTATCTCGCGCTGTCCCTCATGACACATATGCCGCCTCCTCTCCTCAACACTGTCCGATCTGGTGGTCTCTGGTGCCTTTTTTGCCCATGCGATGTGGCTTTCATGGAGCGGGGTCCCATGCACAGTGTAGCCGTGGCAGATGCACACTGGCAGAGACAGTGGTATTTGAAGAAGGGGATCGGGTGGGCACATGTCGCAGACGGGAGATTCCTCGGCGATCTGGCGGCTTTCGTTGAAGGGCGGCTCCGCCAAGTCGAAAAGCCCCACTTTTTCAGAACTGTTGTCGGGAGCCAGATCGCAAATGTGCCACCCCCCATGCCAATGCCTCCTATGCCCCCGGGAAAGACAACTCATGCCTCTCCCCCCCCCCCAAGAGCTAGTGCTCAAAGACTGTAAACACGAACAAAACAATAGGCGAACTCCGGTCACGGATCGCCAGCACCCCTTCAAATGTCCCAAAGGGCCCAGAAATGGATGTTCAAAGCATGTGCACAGCCCACAGACTGCGAGCATCAACGCTTTTTTTTTTGAGGGTTTCAACACTATTCGTGTCATTGCCCCCCCCCCCCCCCAAGAGACGAGAAACGGATTTGGTTGCCAGTGCCACAGGAAACCACATCACCAGCCCACCGCACCCCAGCAACTACCCGTACAGCTCCGCCAACGCTACACCAACACCGACACCAACAATGGCGGAACGCGCTCATCCATGCAACAACAGTAGAGGGCAGCCCAGGACAGCAAAGGACAGCCCAGATAAGACGCCTAGGGCACCGCGGGCCCGTGCTGATGAGCCAACAGACACTTTACAGGGGAGGGGGGGGTGCCCTCCCTCTCCCCAACTGCGGGGACGCGTACAAAGGGGAACTAGCCCCGGTCCCGAACCCTTAGACTGACTGGGGGCGCTACATGCATGGTTTACCACCGCTGCGCCAGCTAAGGCCATCATGCCAGCAAACAGCATGCAACTACGCCCAGGACAGACTGGGATATGTGGGCCAGCAGAAGCAAGTGGCCAAAACCACCCACACCAAGCACACCGACACCAACAAGGAGCCCCCTTGAGCTAGGATCTCCCTCCTCAAGGGGAACAAGGGGGCAGGGTGCGACGAACCCACTCCCACTCCCCCTCCCCCGCCCCCTCCGCTACCCACTCCCTACAGCAACACGCTCCCCCACCACCCAATGCCCCCCAGGGCAGAAAGAATGGAGAGGGTGGTGAAGGAACTGGGCAGGGGGAAAGGGGCAAACAAAGGGAGGTAACAGGACAGGGCAGACCGCGCTCGCCGAAAACGGTGCAGATTGCAGAAGGAGGAGAAGGAAAGGAAAAACGGGAAAGAATCATTGTGGTTGTTAGAAGCCCCTGTCAGGAAAATTATCCCGCAGATGCACACCCCAGCGCGCACAAGTCAGTGCTGGAGTCGGCAAACCCAGCATGGACTCGGAGTGTGCATCTGGATGCACCTGGTCAACGGCGCGGGCAACAGCCCGTCTCCGGGACAGCCGACCCTGGAGTAGTCAAACAGGACAAGTCATCCAGGGGCTCTGCTAACACAACCAAAACACGTTTGGGCCCACAGAGGGTCAGAATGAGCAGTGGCGAGAGGCCAATAGGCGCCGCCAAAGGCAAACAATCAGATACCGAGGCCTTGTGCCAAACCCCACCCCAACGGCCATGCCAATGCCGCCCCTCTTCAGAAGGAACAAACATGGCCCCCGTTGCCAATGCCCTCCCAAAAAAGAAGGACCATGGCCCAGGCCATTGGCATGGGGTGTTGTGGGGGAGGCGGGGGGGGGGGGGCGTCCAAAGGGGCATGGAATGGCACACGCATGAAGAGACCGCATGGCATGGGCCGCAATCCGCGGAGCATGCATATTTTCTTGGGGGAGGCGCAGCGTCGGGACAATGTGCACAGGCAATTGTTCTCAGGCTTGAGTTAGGGTCTGGCGTCGCGCGCTTCACAACCGTCGACAACAGACCGGTCAATGCATCCATCAACCAACTCATTGCGCTTTCCGTTCCTTTATTGTGTGTGTTGCAGAATGTGCTTGTGTTCCTGCTTCGACCCTCTGACAAGTGACTGCAGTCCTTCACAACTGCAGCTCAAAAGTGTTCAAGTGCACCGAGTTTTCGGGTGGTTGCTAATAATTGAGGGGTTTTCAGGTTTACAGAGCTTCTTGTTGAAAGCTTGGTCTACGGAAGCTTTTGACCCTTGCTGCGAGATCTCTGTGTTGAACCCCTTCTGGCTGCAGGCAGCACCACAGTCCTCTCCCATGCCCTCCCCCTGGCCTTTCGGGACCCTTGCTATGTCCCACAATTCCTCTTAGGCGACCGCATTCTGCAGTTCCAGTGCGACAACCTGCTGAATCATGATTTTGCGGACGCAAGTATTATTTTCATGTGCTCATGGTGCTTTGATGACCCGCTGCTGGATTACATTGGGCAGGTTGAATCATAGCATACGAGCCAACATACGCAATCCCGCCCCTACTCTGTGTGCACCTGTGCGCGTGTTGTTCTGATGTGGTTGTGTGCTTTTGCATTGCTGCTGAAGAGTGTGTTTGTGTGCGTGCACAGATGCCTGTGCAACAGTGTGTGCATGTGTGTTTGTTTGTATGGTTTCCGTATTCAACAATTTGTGCCTGAATGGTGTTGTTTGCGCTGGTGCGCACGTACGCACACGAGCACACACACAGAGAGAGGGACAGAAATCTTGGGGCTCAGGTTAGGGTTAGGGTTGAGGTTATGGATACGGATAGGTCACCTGACCTGCCAGTCCTGAATATTGGCGAGCTGGTGGGGAATGGAACATGATGTACGCAAGTATGCTGAATCTTGTTCTACACCTCTGCCCATGGAGCCCCATGAAGGACACCCTTGAAGGACCCGAGTGAAGGGCCCTAGTGAAGGACCTCTCTAAAGAATCCCATGAAGGACCCTCGCAGGGACCACCTTGTAGGACCCCATTGCAGATCCTTGTGAAGAATTCCCGTGAAGAATCCCCCAACGAGACCCCATGAGACCCCCCCCTTTACCCTTTCAACTGCCCCTCCTTTCCCCCTTTGCTTCCACTAAAAGACCTGTGTCGTACAAAATCCAACCCCGCTAGAGGTTGCAGCGGATTATCCATTTTTGTGCCTCTCGTCAACAGCTCACCATCACAATCTGTGATGAATGTAAGGCAGAACTGCTGTGCTGAATATAATGACCCACACATTTGTGGGAATTTGCGAGGACTGTGTATGTGGCACAATCAATCACAGTTCTGTGCAATTTGGGGTGTCGGATTTCGTGTTGTGTGCTCTGCAGGGATGGTGCTGACGTTGATTTGGCTAGTAGGGCAGCAATGCTGTGGGCTCTTTGGGGCTTCCTCAGTAGCGTGCGGGGGTGCAGGCAAACGTTCCCCCATTGGGGATGCAATCAGGCAGTTGGAACATGGAATTGCTGGCTTGGGCACATCTGCATGCGCGCTGAAGGTCCTGTTACGTAATTTATGTGAGCAAACCCCAAGCAGTCAAGAACCACTAGTGCAGGTTTTGATGATTGTTGTGTCGATGACATGGGTCTCAAGAGGTTGTACATGCCTGTGATGACGAGGGTTAGAGAGGACTTCATGAGGGCTTTCGAAGCAGAAAAATTGACCTGTCATGCGCTGAATATGGCGATTTGAATTTCATAATTACTCTGTCTGGGCACTGTTCATCCTGAATGCATTGTGCATGGGTGCCACGTCAAGTCATTCCCGGCCTTGGTGATGCAGCGATGAAACCCCAGGGGGGTGGCCGGGCCCGGTCCTTGAATGCGACACCCGCCAGCCCCCCCCCCCCCCCCGAGTTTTGAAACATAGCGGTGCAGGGGCCGTGGCGCCAGCGGCGCCAAATTTTTTGGTCCATGCTTAGTTGAAGGGGGTACTATGCCTTTGGTCCTTAAGACCCTTAAGACTTGCTTCCCGGCAAAGACAAGAAATCGCTATTATCGCATACATACCTCTATACCCCCCAGACACACACACCCCCTTGAGGTATGCATGTGGTAGTAGTGGGTCGCGCGCACCCCCCCCCCCCGGCCGAGCTGCCAATACCCCCCCACCCCCACCCTCCCGCCGACCCCCCCCCCCCCCCGCCCGCAAGTTTCGGCAGATAGCTGGGGGGGGGGGATGTCGCATCAGGACCGGTTGTAGTCGCCCCCCCCCGGGGGATGAAACATCGTTCCAGCTTCCAGTGCCTCAATATGTGCTCAGGCCGCCGCTCGAAATCAGGGGTTGAAGTACTTGGTCACACTGAGGCCTCTGCCGGCATCGTGTCCACTGGTGCTGTGGAAGACCATCCCAATCACATGTGATTTCACCGACGACCAGCTGCCCGCATACGTGTATAAGGGCGCCGCATTGGAGCTTGTGCAATGATGTGTGATCAAAACTGATGGACGAGTTTCTGGCAGTGGACGGGGCTTGTGAGGAATCCAACGGCGCGAGGACAAGTGGACATGTGTTTTAGTCCTGTGTTCTGATGACGAGGATTGCGATGAACCGAATGAAATGGGACCCCTCGTGTCACGCTTGGGCTATTCTCAGAGGTAGGGACGGGCGGAAGGCCACATCTCGTGCCGCCGGCCGAAACGCAGGATGTGCTGCGGACGTTGACAGCGCAGCTGACGTATCCACACGAAGCACCTGAAAGCAGGACCACTGCAGTGTACTGCGGCGTACGTACAGGGAGTGCCACCGACGGGATCGCTGCAACGCTGTTGACAGCAGATGGGGGGGCTTTCTCACGCACCCAAAGGTCGCTGCGGCGGCAGTTGATTGTCTGTGCTCTGAGCAGTTGCCAACATTGCGTCGGGTTTGCATTCAAACTCCAAACAAAACCCTGCCCATTGCTGGCCCCTCGGCGTTCTTGAGGTAAGGCATCATTTTCGGTGGCAAAAGCGGCCCACCAGGGGCTGGATGCTGATGCTTTACTTCGCGAGTGGTGCCCAAAACCCCTGCTCCACCATTTAGAGCAGCCTGGCTCAGACCCTGACCCCCCCCCCCCCCCAAACCCCCCATTCCCCCACCTCGGAGTGTTCAGAACGTTGAGGAGGTCTGGTCCACATTTGACCCAACTTGGCGCCAGAGACGCTGGAAAAAAATTTTAGCATACGGTGGGGGGGTAGATTTTCGTTTTTCCCGCATGTGTGTGAACTCAAAATGCTCAGAATTTTATGGGAAAATTAAATATGTATGCAAGAAATGATTTTTTTGTGACCCTGACCTCCCCCATCTGGATTTCATTTCTCAAAACCCCACATATCTTTGTCCAAAATGATCAGCGCCACGAGGGGATCATTTTGAGGTATGTGTGTTGGAATACCTGGGACCCCAGCCCGGCGCCCTCCCCGCCCACCCAAGGCCTTATGCCTTACTGTGGAGTGCATTACCTCTGGTTTGCATTTGTCTGTTTTTTAGTCAGGTCTCCCCCCCCCCCGTCCAAGGACCCCCACCCCCACAGGGCCCAAATCGTCGAGGGGGGGGGGGGCAGGGTCTGAGCCTAAGTGCCCCCCCCATGTGTTCCACTCTGCACCGGTTGCTTTGACGCTGGCCATCACCCCTTGCCGCATTGGGGCAGGAGTGTCTGGTGGGACCCCCGTCTTTCTTTTGTCGATGTTCGGAAGTATCAGCAGTGTTCCGGCGGCTCCGGGCCACATGAGAGCAATGTACGTCGTCCCTCGAGGGAGGGGCCCCGAAGTCAGGAAGTGGCGAAACCATGACAGTTGTACCACCATGCTCAATAAATATTTGTTGTTCATATCCCTGACACACCTTGGGGATGAGATGAGAAGTTGGTTTCTTGTCTTGTCCCACATCTTGTCCCATATAGATTGCCATTGCAAGGTGGTATCTGCTGTGGGGCTGCTCACTTCAACATCCGAACACGTTTATGACTTCCTTTTAACCCAAGGCACGGAAGGCAACGACTAGTGATGGTCATGGGCAACTGTTTCGCATGAAGCAGGACAGAAACAAGCCCAGGGCCGGGGGGGGGGGTTTCCATTCTTCCCAAAATCACTAAGAAATGCCTTTGACCCACCCACCCACCCACCCCAAATGCCCCCGATTTCATAGTCATGGGGTGCGCACCGTGCACTGTGCCCACGCTGTGCAAAAAGTCGGCTGTTTTCCACCACCGGTAGCCACAGGTCCCAGGGTCCTGAATTCTGCACCCTATAGCCCCTGCTGGTACACCAGGGATTTTTTGTTTTAGTCTGATGTTTGCCACGGGTCCAAGGGCCCTGAATTCTGCACCCCCGATGCTTTTTTGAATGAATCATGCACGCTTCTGTAGGTGGGTGGTTTTCAGGAGTGTTCCCGGGATAAACAACGTAATAATTGGCGCTGTGCCCGCGCTGTGCGAAAACGCCCCCATGGAACTGCCCATACTTGCGTCAAGCCCCACATTGATCCCAAATCACAACATCCCCCAAATTTTCCGGCATGAGGTCACAAATCCCAATTGTATTCCCAAGGTTGTCCATAGCCACGGTACCCTTACAAACATGGGCCAGCATGCTTGAGATTGAATAGTACATCCCACCTATTGAGCATATGGGCATGCTGTCAGTGTACTTTGTCACTAAATGGGGGAAATTGGGATGATGACGAAGGCAACAATCTTTCTGACCACAAACTGTGGTGTAGACACTTTGTCACACTCCTCCACTTCAATAAGATACCACACAGGCAGTTTCAGGGAATTCATCCTTCACATGGTGTTACAAGAATCCCGTGGACAATATTGTATCTGTTTTCTGCACTGCAAGGCCGCAGACAATTGCCTGTTCTTTTCTCTGGTGTAGGCTCCGTTGCTCCGTTCTTATTCTTCATAACTTCAATTTCATTGGGATTGTTGTTCACGTTGTGTGCGTGCAATGCAAAGTTTAGTATGTTGGCAACTACAGAAACCCTAGTTTTGGCCCTTTCCCACAAGTTACTTGCTCTTTCAGGGTGGAAAATGAGTTCAATTCTATTGATGACACGCATTTTCATTGAAATTTGCTTCCTTGTTTCCTTGCTTCCTTGCCCTTGCTCCTCCTTTGTAGGTGGATATTGGACTATGATCATGCTGCCAAATGAAGAGTACATACATTTCTCTCCAATTTGGATCTCTCCAAGATGGTAGAGGTTACATAGCCATTTCATTTCTCCTGAGACAGCGAGGGTTACGCAACCATTTCGTTTTTCCCATTGGCGGCAAGGGTTACATAGCCATTTCGCTTCTCTCCAAGGCGGCAAGGGTTACACCACCATTTCATTTTCCTCTGAGACAGCAAGGGTTATGCAGCCATTTCACTTCTCCAGCGTATTTGTGGGAGTGGGGTGCATACTGGTGGTGTGCTGCAGAAAGAAGGGGGCTACAGGGTCGACCTTTCTTTGCACGCCACTCACTCCTCCCTCTCTCCCTCCCTCCCTCTTGCCGCTTCACCAGCAATATGCCTGGAACGTTGTTCCCCAGCACCAACTTTCTCATTCCTGGGAGGACTTGTCCATGTAAGAAGAGGGCGTACCACACCGAACCGTTGCATGGTTCAGAGTCCGATTCTTGCTTGCTCCAATTGTTGGAAGCATGCACATTCATTGCATTCGGCACAGTTCCTGGAGTGGTGCGGGTACTTCACGACATGGGGAATAACCCGGTCCCCAAGTGCCAATTGTTGCACAAAAGACATCAGCACGTGAGACAGGGAATCTGGTTGAACGTCTGGAGGCTTTCGTGATATGAACAGTGGTTCCCTTGTCCTCCCTCTGTATCCCCGCTTCTGCGACCACAGGTGTAAGGGCAGGTCATTTTACCCCAAGAGGGAGGGTGTGGGCTGTTCTACCAATGGAATTCTTTGCAGATCTACTTTTTGTGTGTACTACGGGTCCATGGGGGTCCTCACCACCCGTGCAGTCGTTGTTGCTGCGGGGCTGGTGCTTGCCATCTGTTGCGAATTCATGCGGCATCTTCCCCTCGAGCACCTGCCAGCCGTGGCCTTTGGCTTCCTCATCGTGCAATGCAGCGCCGCTTTCTGCTCCTATGCAGCGTACATAACGCTCTTCCCAAGTATATGCCCGTGCTCCGTGGGTGAGTGAATTGTTTGTGTGCTGCTGTAGTCATCTCCCCCCCCTCAGCTCAGGCTTGATGAGGCTTGGGTGAGCGCGCAACCAGCTGCTTGGCGAGGGGGCTGTTTGCGATGCGATAACTAGGACTTGGGGCTTTGGGACTTTGGGGCTCGGCGGAGCTCTGGGCCTCTGGTTGTCGGCGTGCGGGGTCTGAAGGCTGTGGGAGTGTTGATTCAGAAGGCCATGGGGCAGGGTTGTGCCAGAATGGCTGACAATCGGAGGAGGAGGTTTGGTTTCTATGTGACCCGCCCAAGGCTCCAGCACAGCCGAAGGAGGACCCGCCAAAACCAGGGTCACTCAACCGCCAGAGGACGCCTTCGTTGGTCCTGCCAGGGTGGGCCGGAGCGGGCAGCGTGTGTACTGCCAGGGGCCGGTTTTCGTGGGAGGAGGGGCGGTGGGGGCTCTGCGGGGGTGTGGTGGTGCTCGGTTTCTGGGTGGATGGGTGGGTGGGTGGGCTCCAGTGGCGGTTGTGGTCGCCGGGTAGGGGCCTGGGCTGGTGCTGGCTGGGGCGGGACTACCTGTGGAGCTGTCGGTGCGTGGGTGTGGTGGTGTTGCTGTGGCGGTGGTTGTGGTGGTTGCTGCAGTGTAGTGGGTGTCGTGGCCGTGGGGGCCGGGCAGCTTCGGGCTCTTGCTCGGGGCGGCTGTTTTGGCCTGCCTTGGTCCGTGATGCCCCTCTTTGCTGTCTGGGGTTGTGCTGCCGTAACGGATGCCGTGTCTCGCTGTGCCACGTCGCTCATCCTCCGCTGTTGCCTTGGGGCTTCGGGCTCAGTGCTTCCGTGGTGAGCACCGTGCTGAACCCCGCTGTCTCGGGGAAAACTCAAAGGGCTGCGTAACCCTCGGAGAAAAGCGAAATGGCTGTCCAACCCTCGCTGTCCGGGGGGGGGGAACGACATCGTTGCGTAACCCTCGCTGTCTCAGGAGCAGTGAAATGACTGTGCAGCCTCTGCCGCTCGTTGCTGCTCTGTGCGCTACAGTTCCGGGCTATGGCGACTGCTGCTGCTGCGGGTTGCGACCTTTGCCGTGGCTATGCTTTTGTTCTTGCGAATGCTGCGCTCTGAGTTGCTTGCGTTGCACCGCCAGACAACAGCGTGGTTCTCCGTGCTGTCGGGCTGGGCTGGTGTGCTCCGTGCTCCGACACGAGACTGTTGTGTTGTGTGCTGCGGGACCGAGTCAACTTGCGCTGCCCCACTGCACTTCAGCGTTGCACTGGGTGGCGCTGCTTGGGGTAGGTGTGCCCTACGCTCCCGCCGTGGGGCTGTCGTGCTCTGTGATGCCCCTCACGACTGCTGTACACTACGCGCCTGCGTTGTTGCTCTAGGCTGACGTCCTCCGCGCCGCTGTCGTTGTGTTGCCGCTGCGGTGTCGCCCAGGGCCATTGCGCGTTGCGTTGTGGCCTGGGCACTGGGGGGGGGGGGGGGGCGCCGGGAGCGGGAGAACGGCCAGCAACTCATGGGCCAGTTCTTCCGGACTGCGCAGGTCTGCGCATTGGGGGGACCTGAAGAGTGCGGGCTCGTCCTGCCGGGGGGGGGGGGGGGGGGGCTCGCCTTTGTTGGGGTTCCGGGCAGGAGGAGGAGTCCGGCCTGGTGAACGTCACCACAGCCAACGCCTGACCAGGGCGCCAGCAAGGCCGGGGGGGGGGGGGGCTCAACTGCTCAAAATGAGGCTGTTTTAACTTGGGGCTGGTGTCGATTCATGGCCCAAGGCGCACGGGTGTGGGTCCCGACTCTCGCCTTTGGTGTTTCTTCGTGGTTTTGGGGCTTTGGGTTTTTTCCTTGGGGGGAAAGGGGGGGGGGGGCTGTGGAGCTGTTCCGGGCGATGACTGGGAGTGCCGTCGCGGGGAGGCAGCCTCCCGAGGCAAAACCCAGGCGGCATCTGCGCACTGGGGAACCACCGGAACCACCCTTTGTCTTCTTGCACGCCCCTACTGCCCAGTGAACCTGCGTTCCTCAGGATTCCAGGATACGTTTTTGGAGTTCTGCCTTCAACAGGGCCTCCTTCTTCCTGAAGAACAACTCAGCTCTGCTGGGGCTCGGAAGCGCCGCAACGTTTTCTGGGGCGTCGTTGTGGCTGCGACACTTGTGCCGACGGCTGTGGTGACAATTCTGGTGACTGGGACTGGGTACGTGTTCTTTGGTCTTGACCGACATCGAGCAAGGCCTTTCTTTGTCTGGGAAGATGCACAACAGGTTCAGAGTGCCTTGTGGTACAGGAGGGTGCAGAGGGTGGTCGGGGAAGGTCAGTTGGTCGGTTTGAGGCCTGCTGACCCCCCGTTTGCAGTGTGTCTGGCCACCTACCTCTACCACACACCCTGCACACATGTGTCGGTCCCGTTCGTTCGCCACTCACCAGCTACAAAAAAAACTGAAAAACTGATGCTAAGAAAAATTCGAAAACTAGAAAATTAGCAAATTGTAAAAGAAGACCGGAAAATTAGGGAAAACGTTTGCACCGAGTGTTGCTCTTATATCCGCATCATCTGCAAGCGACCTTCGCCTCCTGCGACCGACCAACCCTGGCCGCGGTATCTTCCCTGACACTCCCTTCCGCACGCAGGCAAGCGCGACAACATCGCTGACATGAAATTGCCATTTGTGCTGTGAGCTGTGTTGCCCCCTGTGTAATTTGTTCTCTACTTCCTTTACCGCATGCCTCCTTTTCCGCCTCGCATGGCCCCACACCATGGCATTGGCAGGCGCATCAGCAGTACACCTCAAACCCTAACACCTGCTACCCCCTGTGACCGCTTCTGGCACCCACTAGGCACAAACTGGCTCTCCCCTCCCATCTTTCCCTTCTTTCGTGTGCATCGCCACCGCTGCCTCCTGCATGATGGCTTATACAACCGGCACCGGCTCTTCCACCCCTATCTGCTGGATCCATCCCGCCATGGAACGGTGCAGAGGGTGTGTGGTATCGGGGGGAGCGTTAGCGCGCCGGGCATCTTTTTTTGACCATTCCCCACTTGTGCCTGTTTTTGCCCCCAGCTCACCAAACAATTTGGAGTACCTTCTCGCCGTTGCCCATCCTTTGCACCCCGTTTTTGACGATGGCAAGGGTGGTGGCTGGAAGTGGTGGGAGTGACATTTTGTGTTGTTGAATTCTCATATTTCGGCTTATGCAAGGTGCCTCGCAGGGAAAGGGTTGCTGTCTAGTGCGGTCTACTTGGGGGATTTCCCAAGGTGAAGATACACTTGGGGCTAGAGATAAGATACTTAATACAAAGGTAGCGCGCTGGGCGCGCGCCGGGCAAACATTCCCCCTGGGGAGGGTGCAGAGGGTGTGTAGTGTGGGAGGGTGCAGAGGGTGTGTAGTGTGGGAGGGTGCAGAGGGTGTGTAGTGTGGGAGGGTGCAGAGGGTGTGTAGTGTGGGAGGGTGCAGAGGGTGTGTAGTGTGGGAGGGTGCAGAGGGTGTGTAGTGTGGGAGGGTGCAGAGGGTGTGTAGTGTGGGAGGGTGCAGAGGGTGTGTAGTGTGGGAGGGTGCAGAGGGTGTGTAGTGTGGGAGGGTGCAGAGGGTGTGTAGTGTGGGAGGGTGCAGAGGGTGTGTAGTGTGGGAGGGTGCAGAGGGTGTGTAGTGTGGGAGGGTGCAGAGGGTGTGTAGTGTGGGAGGGTGCAGAGGGTGTGTAGTGTGGGAGGGTGCAGAGGGTGTGTAGTGTGGGAGGGTGCAGAGGGTGTGTAGTGTGGGAGGGTGCAGAGGGTGTGTAGTGTGGGAGGGTGCAGAGGGTGTGTAGTGTGGGAGGGTGCAGAGGGTGTGTAGTGTGGGAGGGTGCAGAGGGTGTGTAGTGTGGGAGGGTGCAGAGGGTGTGTAGTGTGGGAGGGTGCAGAGGGTGTGTAGTGTGGGAGGGTGCAGAGGGTGTGCAGTGTGGGAGGGTGCAGAGGGTGTGTAGTGTGGGAGGGTGCAGAGGGTGTGTAGTGTGGGAGGGTGCAGAGGGTGTGTAGTGTGGGAGGGTGCAGAGGGTGTGTAGTGTGGGAGGGTGCAGAGGGTGTGTAGTGTGGGAGGGTGCAGAGGGTGTGTAGTGTGGGAGGGTGCAGAGGGTGTGTAGTGTGGGAGGGTGCAGAGGGTGTGTAGTGTGGGAGGGTGCAGAGGGTGTGTAGTGTGGGAGGGTGCAGAGGGTGTGTGGTAGGGGAGGGTGCAGAGGGTGTGTAGTGTGGGAGGGTGCAGAGGGTGTGTAGTGTGGGAGGGTGCAGAGGGTGTGTGGTGTGGGAGGGTGCAGAGGGTGTGTAGTGTGGGAGGGTGCAGAGGGTGTGTGGTAGGGGAGGGTGCAGAGGGTGTGTAGTGTGGGAGGGTGCAGAGGGTGTGTAGTGTGGGAGGGTGCAGAGGGTGTGTAGTGTGGGAGGGTGCAGAGGGTGTGTAGTGTGGGAGGGTGCAGAGGGTGTGTGGTAGGGGAGGGTGCAGAGGGTGTGTAGTGTGGGAGGGTGCAGAGGGTGTGTAGTGTGGGAGGGTGCAGAGGGTGTGTAGTGTGGGAGGGTGCAGAGGGTGTGTAGTGTGGGAGGGTGCAGAGGGTGTGTAGTGTGGGAGGGTGCAGAGGGTGTGTAGTGTGGGAGGGTGCAGAGGGTGTGTAGTGTGGGAGGGTGCAGAGGGTGTGTAGTGTGGGAGGGTGCAGAGGGTGTGTAGTGTGGGAGGGTGCAGAGGGTGTGTAGTGTGGGAGGGTGCAGAGGGTGTGTAGTGTGGGAGGGTGCAGAGGGTGTGTAGTGTGGGAGGGTGCAGAGGGTGTGTAGTGTGGGAGGGTGCAGAGGGTGTGTAGTGTGGGAGGGTGCAGAGGGTGTGTAGTGTGGGAGGGTGCAGAGGGTGTGTAGTGTGGGAGGGTGCAGAGGGTGTGTAGTGTGGGAGGGTGCAGAGGGTGTGCAGTGTGGGAGGGTGCAGAGGGTGTGTAGTGTGGGAGGGTGCAGAGGGTGTGTAGTGTGGGAGGGTGCAGAGGGTGTGTAGTGTGGGAGGGTGCAGAGGGTGTGTAGTGTGGGAGGGTGCAGAGGGTGTGTAGTGTGGGAGGGTGCAGAGGGTGTGTAGTGTGGGAGGGTGCAGAGGGTGTGTAGTGTGGGAGGGTGCAGAGGGTGTGTAGTGTGGGAGGGTGCAGAGGGTGTGTAGTGTGGGAGGGTGCAGAGGGTGTGTGGTAGGGGAGGGTGCAGAGGGTGTGTAGTGTGGGAGGGTGCAGAGGGTGTGTAGTGTGGGAGGGTGCAGAGGGTGTGTAGTGTGGGAGGGTGCAGAGGGTGTGTAGTGTGGGAGGGTGCAGAGGGTGTGTGGTAGGGGAGGGTGCAGAGGGTGTGTAGTGTGGGAGGGTGCAGAGGGTGTGTAGTGTGGGAGGGTGCAGAGGGTGTGTAGTGTGGGAGGGTGCAGAGGGTGTGTAGTGTGGGAGGGTGCAGAGGGTGTGTAGTGTGGGAGGGTGCAGAGGGTGTGTAGTGTGGGAGGGTGCAGAGGGTGTGTGGTGTGGGAGGGTGCAGAGGGTGTGTAGTGTGGGAGGGTGCAGAGGGTGTGTAGTGTGGGAGGGTGCAGAGGGTGTGTAGTGTGGGAGGGTGCAGAGGGTGTGTGGTAGGGGAGGGTGCAGAGGGTGTGTAGTGTGGGAGGGTGCAGAGGGTGTGTAGTGTGGGAGGGTGCAGAGGGTGTGTAGTGTGGGAGGGTGCAGAGGGTGTGTAGTGTGGGAGGGTGCAGAGGGTGTGTAGTGTGGGAGGGTGCAGAGGGTGTGTAGTGTGGGAGGGTGCAGAGGGTGTGTAGTGTGGGAGGGTGCAGAGGGTGTGTAGTGTGGGAGGGTGCAGAGGGTGTGTAGTGTGGGAGGGTGCAGAGGGTGTGTAGTGTGGGAGGGTGCAGAGGGTGTGTAGTGTGGGAGGGTGCAGAGGGTGTGTAGTGTGGGAGGGTGCAGAGGGTGTGTAGTGTGGGAGGGTGCAGAGGGTGTGTAGTGTGGGAGGGTGCAGAGGGTGTGTAGTGTGGGAGGGTGCAGAGGGTGTGTAGTGTGGGAGGGTGCAGAGGGTGTGTAGTGTGGGAGGGTGCAGAGGGTGTGTGGTGTGGGAGGGTGCAGAGGGTGTGTAGTGTGGGAGGGTGCAGAGGGTGTGTAGTGTGGGAGGGTGCAGAGGGTGTGTAGTGTGGGAGGGTGCAGAGGGTGTGTGGTAGGGGAGGGTGCAGAGGGTGTGTGGTAGGGGAGGGTGCAGAGGGTGTGTAGTGTGGGAGGGTGCAGAGGGTGTGTAGTGTGGGAGGGTGCAGAGGGTGTGTAGTGTGGGAGGGTGCAGAGGGTGTGTAGTGTGGGAGGGTGCAGAGGGTGTGTAGTGTGGGAGGGTGCAGAGGGTGTGTAGTGTGGGAGGGTGCAGAGGGTGTGTAGTGTGGGAGGGTGCAGAGGGTGTGTAGTGTGGGAGGGTGCAGAGGGTGTGTAGTGTGGGAGGGTGCAGAGGGTGTGTAGTGTGGGAGGGTGCAGAGGGTGTGTAGTGTGGGAGGGTGCAGAGGGTGTGTAGTGTGGGAGGGTTCAGAGGGTGTGTAGTGTGGGAGGGTGCAGAGGGTGTGTGGTGTGGGAGGGTGCAGAGGGTGTGTAGTGTGGGAGGGTGCAGAGGGTGTGTAGTGTGGGAGGGTGCAGAGGGTGTGTAGTGTGGGAGGGTGCAGAGGGTGTGTGGTAGGGGAGGGTGCAGAGGGTGTGTAGTGTGGGAGGGTGCAGAGGGTGTGTAGTGTGGGAGGGTGCAGAGGGTGTGTAGTGTGGGAGGGTGCAGAGGGTGTGTAGTGTGGGAGGGTGCAGAGGGTGTGTAGTGTGGGAGGGTGCAGAGGGTGTGTAGTTTGGGAGGGTGCAGAGGGTGTGTAGTGTGGGAGGGTGCAGAGGGTGTGTAGTGTGGGAGGGTGCAGAGGGTGTGTAGTGTGGCAGGGTGCAGAGGGTGTGTAGTGTGGGAGGGTGCAGAGGGTGTGTGGTGTGGGAGGGTGCAGAGGGTGTGTAGTGTGGGAGGGTGCAGAGGGTGTGTAGTGTGGGAGGGTGCAGAGGGTGTGTAGTGTGGGAGGGTGCAGAGGGTGTGTAGTGTGGGAGGGTGCAGAGGGTGTGTAGTGTGGGAGGGTGCAGAGGGTGTGTAGTGTGGGAGGGTGCAGAGGGTGTGTAGTGTGGGAGGGTGCAGAGGCTGTGTGGTAGGGGAGGGTGCAGAGGGTGTGTAGTGTGGGAGGGTGCAGAGGGTGTGTAGTGTGGGAGGGTGCAGAGGGTGTGTAGTGTGGGAGGGTGCAGAGGGTGTGTAGTGTGGGAGGGTGCAGAGGGTGTGTGGTGTGGGAGGGTGCAGAGGGTGTGTAGTGTGGGAGGGTGCAGAGGGTGTGTAGTGTGGGAGGGTGCAGAGGGTGTGTAGTGTGGGAGGGTGCAGAGGGTGTGTAGTGTGGGAGGGTGCAGAGGGTGTGTAGTGTGGGAGGGTGCAGAGGGTGTGTAGTGTGGGAGGGTGCAGAGGGTGTGTAGTGTGGGAGGGTGCAGAGGGTGTGTAGTGTGGGAGGGTGCAGAGGGTGTGTGGTGTGGGAGGGTGCAGAGGGTGTGTAGTGTGGGAGGGTGCAGAGGGTGTGTAGTGTGGGAGGGTGCAGAGGGTGTGCAGTGTGGGAGGGTGCAGAGGGTGTGTAGTGCGGGAGGGTGCAGAGGGTGTGTAGTGTGGGAGGGTGCAGAGGGTGTGTAGTGTGGGAGGGTGCAGAGGGTGTGTAGTGTGGGAGGGTGCAGAGGGTGTGTAGTGTGGGAGGGTGCAGAGGGTGTGTAGTGTGGGAGGGTGCAGAGGGTGTGTAGTGTGGGAGGGTGCAGAGGGTGTGTGGTGTGGGAGGGTGCAGAGGGTGTGTAGTGTGGGAGGGTGCAGAGGGTGTGTAGTGTGGGAGGGTGCAGAGGGTGTGTAGTGTGGGACGGTGCAGAGGGTGTGTGGTAGGGGAGGGTGCAGAGGGTGTGTAGTGTGGGAGGGTGCAGAGGGTGTGTAGTGTGGGAGGGTGCAGAGGGTGTGTAGTGTGGGAGGGTGCAGAGGGTGTGTAGTGTGGGAGGGTGCAGAGGGTGTGTAGTGTGGGAGGGTGCAGAGGGTGTGTAGTGTGGGAGGGTGCAGAGGGTGTGTAGTGTGGGAGGGTGCAGAGGGTGTGTAGTGTGGGAGGGTGCAGAGGGTGTGTAGTGTGGGAGGGTGCAGAGGGTGTGTAGTGTGGGAGGGTGCAGAGGGTGTGTAGTGTGGCAGGGTGCAGAGGGTGTGTAGTGTGGGAGGGTGCAGAGGGTGTGTGGTGTGGGAGGGTGCAGAGGGTGTGTAGTGTGGGAGGGTGCAGAGGGTGTGTAGTGTGGGAGGGTGCAGAGGGTGTGTAGTGTGGGAGGGTGCAGAGGGTGTGTAGTGTGGGAGGGTGCAGAGGGTGTGTAGTGTGGGAGGGTGCAGAGGGTGTGTAGTGTGGGAGGGTGCAGAGGGTGTGTGGTGTGGGAGGGTGCAGAGGGTGTGTAGTGTGGGAGGGTGCAGAGGGTGTGTAGTGTGGGAGGGTGCAGAGGGTGTGTAGTGTGGGAGGGTGCAGAGGGTGTGTGGTAGGGGAGGGTGCAGAGGGTGTGTAGTGTGGGAGGGTGCAGAGGGTGTGTAGTGCGGGAGGGTGCAGAGGGTGTGTAGTGTGGGAGGGTGCAGAGGGTGTGTAGTGTGGGAGGGTGCAGAGGGTGTGTAGTGTGGGAGGGTGCAGAGGGTGTGTAGTGTGGGAGGGTGCAGAGGGTGTGTAGTGTGGGAGGGTGCAGAGGGTGTGTAGTGTGGGAGGGTGCAGAGGGTGTGTGGTGTGGGAGGGTGCAGAGGGTGTGTAGTGTGGGAGGGTGCAGAGGGTGTGTAGTGTGGGAGGGTGCAGAGGGTGTGTAGTGTGGGAGGGTGCAGAGGGTGTGTAGTGTGGGAGGGTGCAGAGGGTGTGTAGTGTGGGAGGGTGCAGAGGGTGTGTAGTGTGGGAGGGTGCAGAGGGTGTGTGGTGTGGGAGGGTGCAGAGGGTGTGTAGTGTGGGAGGGTGCAGAGGGTGTGTAGTGTGGGAGGGTGCAGAGGGTGTGTAGTGTGGGAGGGTGCAGAGGGTGTGTGGTAGGGGAGGGTGCAGAGGGTGTGTAGTGTGGGAGGGTGCAGAGGGTGTGTAGTGTGGGAGGGTGCAGAGGGTGTGTAGTGTGGGAGGGTGCAGAGGGTGTGTAGTGTGGGAGGGTGCAGAGGGTGTATAGTGTGGGAGGGTGCAGAGGGTGTGTAGTGTGGGAGGGTGCAGAGGGTGTGTAGTGTGGGAGGGTGCAGAGGGTGTGTAGTGTGGGAGGGTGCAGAGGGTGTGTAGTGTGGGAGGGTGCAGAGGGTGTGTGGTAGGGGAGGGTGCAGAGGGTGTGTAGTGTGGGAGGGTGCAGAGGGTGTGTGCTGCGGGAGGGTGCAAAGGGTGTGTGCAAGAGATTTGGCCCACTGGCAGACACCTTGTGAGAGAGCCGACAGCAGCTTCTAGTCGCACTCTTGGCTGTTGAAACGGTGGCCCTAGTGGCCAACCGCCGGCCGTTACCGGCCGTCGGTTAAGCGCTACCTGCCGTCGGACAAGTGCCAGCCGCTTTCGCCGCCACCTGCCGTCGGCGCTGTTGTCATGGCCGTCGAGTGCTGCGCCTTCTGCTGCGGCGCACCAGTCTGTGGAATGGCCGGAGAGCATCCCGTTTGGTCCCGCGCCGTTCTCTGTCGCAGACGGGCTATGTCTACCACATGCACCGAGGCCTGGCAGTCCCTAAACCTGTGGATGCCTCGCAGCCGGACGTGCAGGCCTACCACCACATGCAGTTCGGGTTGACGGTGGTGCAGGACGGGAATCTGGTGTTTGTTGAAGACGCCCAGGTCTCACTGTCTTCTCTTGCGGTGGCAATTTCACTTGCGGCAATAGCGCTTGACAAGTTTTTGGCCGTTGATGCCTCTCGATGTTGGTGTGCGCGCGCACGCGTGCGTGCGGCTTGCATTGCGGCCATGTCCTCTCTTCCCTCCGCCCCTGCCGTGCCTGCGCCCCTGCCGCTGTCTGCCACTGCCCCGGCCCACTCACTTGCTCTTGGCCCTGGGGCATCAAACAAGGGGCCCGGGCACTGTGTCGTGACGGCCAGTGATGTTGGCCTCATGCCAGACTGACGGTGTCCAGTGCTGTATGGTCGTGAAGGCCACAGTAGAGGACAATCGAACGGCGTGGGCTGTCTTTCAGGAACGAGGTATTTCCTTTTTTTCGTCCCGCTGAGGACGGCTGGAGGGTTGGGGTTGCAGGAGTCGTCCAACGGACGGCAGTTGGCGCTGACTGACAAACTGACGCTATCTGACGGCAGTTGAAGGTCAACCGACGACGGTTGGCCGGTGACCGACGGCGATTACTCTTTGGCTGGTGTTTTGTTTCCGAGCGCAGCGGAGGCCGGCGGTTTTGTTGTTCTTTCTGGCATCGCGGACAGCGCTGTCGGAGGGGACGGGACGCAGTGGCGTGGGCACACGTGGACGCATTGGACGCCCCCTGTCCCCCACATTGCCCTGCCCCCCCTCTCCCTCTGCCTCCTGTACCCCCGCCATTGCCGCCTCTGCAACGGACGGCGACCTGGTGTCGTGCGGCGCGGTGGGCCCTGTACGCAACGGCGCCCCGTTGTCCGCAGATGAACTTCAACGAGATGCTCGCCCACGTCCCTCTGGCGTACCTTCCGGAGGCCAAGCGGGCGGCCGTGCTCGGGGACGGCATGGGGGCCCTGACCGCGTACCTCCTGCAGTACCCTTTGGATAGCGTGACGCTGGTGGACCGTAACGTCAAGACGTTCCGCTCGATCGCGTACCGCTACGCGCCCAAACTGTACGAGGGGCTGGTCGACCCGCGCGTGACCACCGCGGCGTACATGCCGCACGAGTGGGTGGCGGAGCAGTGGGATGATCGGTCCAATTACGGGGTGTGCCGCGTGTGCGGGAGGGTCGGCCAGAAACGGGTGTTGCAAGCGGCGGACCCGGACTTCGAGATCTGTGAAAAATTGGGAAAAGCAAAAGCCATTTTTTTTGGCTGGTTTGGGTGTCTGGGATGTTTGTAGGAGGGGTCATATGCATTTGAACCAACCGAGATGATGAACAACAGCATGAGGCACTGTGTAGTAGCTTTTGCTCCCAACTTGTGGGCTCAATAACCCCCTTGTGGGGTCAAAAATGGCCAAAATTAGCCCTGAAGTGACCTGGGGGGGGGGGGGGCTGTCACGGGGCCGTCCTGTTACAGTGCCGTGTGCCTCACGCCGCAGGCCAGCGCATCGGAACGGCAGAGGCGACACTGCGCGTCCCACCAACACAACGGACTCCGCAGAGCGGTGCGGCAGGACGACGGCCCGCCGCTGTCCCGCTGCTGCGGTGGCGGTGGGCCGTGCGCCGGCACATCGGCCTCCGGCCTCGACGGCCATGCCGCGGCCGTGGCAGCCACGCGGGCCCGCGTGTGTGGGATACCCGCGCGCCCCATTTGTGTGCCCATTCACGTACCATGGCCCAGGGGGTCACCTTCGGGCCTGAGTCCCTCGTAAAGTCCGGGTTTGTGTTTGTCCCTCGACATCCTCCAGTGAGTTTGTGGTCAGGGACGGTCAGACCACTGAAGGCCCTTTGTCAATGAATATAGTTGTGGGTCTTGTGAGAATTGTCTGGGGTAATTGCCCAACAAATACAAGTCTCCCCCACACAAATTCAAATCTCCTCAGCTTTGGCCTGGGGGGGGGCGGAATAAGGCTGTCGGGTTACGTGTACTGGGGGGGGGGGGGTGACCCGCGTCAACCGTAACGGAGCGCACGCCATCGCGACCAACAAGGAGCGCGTCGTGCGCGCTCGCGACCCACGGAGTTGTGGAGCGCAGGGGGTGGACGGCCGGTACAACGCGTGGCGGAGTGGGGCATCTGGGCCTCACGCACCCGGGAACGCAGCGAGGCAGGCTGTGGACGACCGGAGGGCCGCGGAGGTGGATGGGTAGCGAAAACCGTCAAACGACCCCCGCATCAACCAGCACCACCTCGGCACGCCAACTACTGGGCACCGCTGACGCACAAACGGACCGTCAGGAGCACCGGCCGCAGCGGCAGACAGAAAGCAGCGACCCGACGCAACATGCGAAGGGAAGAACGGGTGACTGTCCAGGGCCCCGCAAAGAAACAACAACTCGACAGAATGTCACACAGGGGGGGGGGGGGTCTGGGTGGTGGGTTACGTGTACTCGAGGGGGGGAGGCAGGGCTTCTTTTGAGCAGGGGGGGGAGGGGGGGAGGGGGTTTTGGATCCAAAACTTGGTGTACCAACAATGGCCTGACCAGAATTTCCCTATTGTAAATTTCGTTTTTTCCCACTCTGGTCACTTTGGTCTGGGGAGGGGGGGAGGGGGTTTGGGGGGAGGGGTCCCGCCCCCGGTTGGTTTTTAATTATTCTAAAGAAGCCCTGGGGGGAGGGGATTGGTTGAGCCATGAAGGTGGAGTCGGTTGGCCGGTTGATGCTGCTCTCTGGAGGGGGGAACTGGGGTGAAGTGCAGGTGATGGAGGGGGGAACAGATGGGGGGGGAGGGGGGCACAGGGGCCCATGAAGGCTGGCGTGCCACCCCCCCCCCCCTTTACAAAAACAAGTCTCCCCGCACAAATATTGCGGGGGGAGATTTGTACTTGTGGGGGGGGGGGGGGGTGCCCCACTCACGCCCATACCCAGCCCACTGCCACACACGCCCCTCCCACTAACCATTGGCCCGAGGCCCCCTGGGGAGCCCTGGGCACGGCTACCCTCGTGTCTGCCGGTGGCCTGAGTTGACCCTCGAGGTATGCCAAAGGCGTACGGCCCCCCTGAATCTGAATCCAAATCCCTTCCCCCCCTCCCTCCCCCCTCCCTGCCTCCACCGACCCCCCCCTTCTGTGTCCCTCCCATCCTCCGCGCGCCCCTCGCCCCACAAACTCAGGCATACCACGTCCTGTTCTGCGGCGAGCACCACGTCTGGCAGCAGGAGGACCGCACGGAGGCCGCGTACCTCGCGGACCTGAAGCTGCTCCTGCACCCGCACCGGTCCGTCCTGCTCGCCACGGCCCCGAACCCGAGTTGGGAGCCGGGGGGCCTGCGGGCCCTCACGGAGGGGCTGTCCCGCGCCTTCCGCCACGTCCACGTGTACCAAGTGCACTACCCCGTGTGGCCGTCCGGGCACGCGGCGATCGTGTTCGCCTCCGACACGGTGGACCCGCTGAAGGACCCCATCGACTGGGGGGCCAACGCGCTGCCGCGGGACCAGGCGCTGTACTACACGCCCGACCTCCACTGGGCCGCCTTCATGCTGCCCTCGGCGGTGGCCCGGAACGTGTCCGCGACCGCGTCGTGGCGGGCGGTGGAAGCGAACATCCGACGGGGGTAGGCCAGGGCTCGGGGCGTCGTCGTCGACGCGGTCGACGGCGTGTGGGGACCGCTCGCGCTCGCTGGTCGACGCCGGCGTCCGGCGGTCCGCAGCGGTGGGCCGGTCACGGCGGTCGGTTGGCCGGTCGTATTGATAGGTCGCCTGTGCTGCAGGCCTTCTTCGCTTCTGAACGTATTCGCAGTTGGGGCCCGCGGATACCCACGAATTGACGAGCTCCGGTGAAAGCCCTGGAAACGGATGTGACAACAAAAGATCAAAAGTACGTCATCAGTGACAATGTCATGGGCGCCTTTCGCTGTAACAAAACAGCGTGCGCCACTGAAGCCCCCCCCGCCGCATCATACACTGCCATGCCCGCGGGCAGAACGACACCCTCCGGTCGGGGGGTGAGGGCGATGACCGGTCCATGACAGCACCCCCCCCCCCCCCCGGCCCACGTGCATCCCACGCCCGGAGCAAAAGTTTGGGGGGGGGGGGCAGGGGTGTCCTGAAGAAGCCTCCAAAACTTTTTTGTTAGGGACAGCCCCCGGAGTTTGAGGGCAATGGTATCGCTAAAGGGAACGGGTCCCATCGCCATAAAGCAGACGACGTCCCCGTGAACGTTCGTATATGTTGGCGTCACGAAGCCAGCTATTTTTCCCCCTGAAGGACAGCCCTGGGGTGTCAGAGGTAGCGCCCGGCAGCCGCGTCGTTCCGGTCCATGCCAAGCGCTTGGGGTCGCACGCGGCGATGACGTCTGGCGCTGGGGGTAGACTGCGGGTCAGTCGGGGGGTGGGTGGCCCCCAGAGGCACGGCGGGAAGCCACGACGACGCATTCGCCGGCGGCAAAAGCCGTTCCCTCCACCGCCGAGGCGGCGTTTGCGGCGGTAGAAGCGTGGGGGGGGTGGCGTTTGGGGCGGACCACGGGCCCCTGGGGCCCGTTTCAGGAAAGCCGCTCTGGCCTGACCGAATAACCGTCACGCCCTCACCAGCAAAGCCGTGGTCAAGGCAGTGCCGCGGGCTTTCGGTTGCTGGCCGGCGTGCGCGGCCCGGCCGGAGGCCGCCATCTCCGTGGCCGGACGGGGATCGGGAGGCCAAGGGCCTCGCTTCGGCGCACCCAAAGTGTCGCCACAACGCCGCGGTGTCGGATGGGGCGTCGGGCTTTGCTCTGTCGGTGCCCCCGAGGCACGACAATGCGTCGCTGTTGTTGGGTTACGACGGGGGCCCGTGGGGCAGTCCGCCTCTGTACCGGACGCATTTATTTACATGTCGTCCTCGGCCTCTCCTGGGGACCCACCACCCGGGGGGGGGGGGGGGGGAGGCCAATGGGTGGGTTCTGAAAAGTGGGTGGGTGGGTCCAGTTTCACCACTACCATCACGAAGAAAGCTCCTTGCTCTCTGCGTGTGCCTCAAATATGCACCCCTCGCCCTATCAAGCCCCCCCGCAGCCGATGATCAGACCCACAGCCAAAGGGAGGAGAAGGGCAAAAGCCGTTTGGGGGGGCCTGGAGGAGGAGAACAATGAGCCCGGACCGGCAGCCAGTGATGACTGCCGTGGGGAACCGGCGCGGCTGGAGCCTCATGCGGACGATGCGGCCCGGCCATCCTCGCCCCCCCCCCTCCCCCCGGGGCCTTTTTCCCGGGCGCTCTCGCAGTTCCATGTGCCACTAGGCCCGCCCCGTTCCTGACCCTCCCAAACAGTCACTGGGCACAGCTGACTACCATACCTGATGCTAGCGTCCGTTTTGATCTGGATACCCGTCCGTGTGCGTCCGTTTTGATTTTGGGGAGTGTCTGTTGGCGTCCGTTTTAGTTTTGGGGTGCGTCCGTTTGCGTCCGTTTTGCGTTCATGTTTGCATTGCATCACCCGTTGCTGAAACAATTTCCGGCAACAAAGAGTGTTGTGGACTGGCATGACACCCCCACCGATGGTTGATCGGATAATAGGAAATGTAAGCACGAAGGTGATTACAGGCCGAAGGAGGGGACAGAAG
Organism: Eutreptiella sp. 'Long Island Sound 2002'; assembly: GCA_964036045.1. Classification (NCBI taxonomy): domain Eukaryota; phylum Euglenozoa; class Euglenophyceae; order Eutreptiales; family Eutreptiaceae; genus Eutreptiella; species Eutreptiella sp. 'Long Island Sound 2002'. Next base: position 13,030,525 of record OZ038394.1, read on the forward strand.
GAGGGTGTTGGGATTTTTTAGGTAAATTTTTTTGAACCAAAATAATTATCCCGCCCCTGAGGAATGTATTGTCAGATGTGGTCAGTACTCTAGTGGTAGAATGGTTTACCTGCAAGTGTAACGTCCCTAATTCAAATCCAGGACGATGAGGTAATTTCAGCAACTTTGAGTCTGGCAGGTACAGAGGGTGGAATACAGCGGAACCTGTTTTTACATGTGGTTGGATATTTTGTGGGGATGTTTGGGGAGCGTCCGTTTGCGTCCGTTTTGGTTTTGGGGTGCGTCCGTTTGCGTCCGTTTCAAATTTTGGGGGGCGTCCATAACCGTCCATTAAAACGGACGCTGGCATCAGGTATGCTGACCAGCAAAGAGGACCGCAGGGCCGGCGCAAGCGACGGGGCCGAGGGGGCGAACGAAAACACGGGGGGGCTGCTGAGGGCAACCAAACGTACGGGGGGTGGGGGGATGGGGGGGGCAGGGGGGGCTCTTGGGGGTGAGAAGGGTACGGCAAATAGTCTCAAACGGTGGCAGTCCCCCGAACCCAAAGGGGGGGGGGGGCATGAGAGTGCGCAGGTGATGGCGCCGGGGGCGTGGGACGCGTCCGGGCGGCAGGTGCTGTACGCCTCCCATCGCCCCGCCCCCGACGCGCCCCCCTGTCTGACCGGGTCAGGGCTTCCCTCCTTCCCATGATCCCCAGGGCAGGCCCCGCACCGGCTCAGCGGGGGCTGCCGCAGGAAGAGCCCCGTGATCGCGTGGGCCATCGGCAGGGCAGCTGAGCTCAGGGGCTCACGCGAAGCACAGCACTCGGTTCGGCTGCCAGCTGCCGGCGTCCGGCGGTCCGCAGCGGTGGGCCGGTCACCGCGGTCGGTTGGCTGGTCGTATTGATAGGTCGTCTGTGCTGCAGGCCTTCTTCGCTTCTGAACGTATTCACCGTTGGGGCCCACGGACACCCACAAATTGATGGGTCGGTGGCGGTGGGTGCCTGCCGACGATGCATCAGGCGGTCACCAGAGCCGGTGGCAACAGGCGGCCTTCACTCAATGTCGGTAAAGTGCCAACACCGTCTGTCAAACAAAGTCCAGCTGCTGACCCCTGACACATGCTACATCTTTGCCCTTCTCACTGTGCAGCCCTCCATCCTCGCTCCACGACTGTTCACCACCCCGACCAATCACTCCTGACCCTCCGCCGCTCCGTTTTTCTGTTTAATTTTTCAGTGGTTACTATCGGTTACACTCTAACTGCCGTCGGTGATCCTTCAACTGCTGTTGGTCACCGTCCAGGTGCCATCAGTAACCAGCCGAATATGACTGAGTGTACGGTCACCCAATTTTCGTTTCCTTTACAATGAGGACAGCACCCTAGGCACGGAGGGGGGAAGGGGGTGGGGCGGGGGCTTTTAGGAGCCCTCTTGTTTCCCTTAGGGGACCCTGATTCGCCCCCCCTCCCGCACCTTGTGCACCGTCGGCTGAATTGCCAACCGCCGTCAGTGAACCGGCGACCGCCCCTACCACCACTGTCGGTTGGCATCCAATCCCTGTGGTAATTCCCAGGTCGAGAATGGGCTGGCGGTCTTCGCTTACGTCCCAGTGCCACAGGGGTAAAACTGATTGGCCATTATGGTCACAAGGTGATGCAGGGAGGACAAGGCTGACCTATAAGCGACGGCTATCAGCCCCAAGCGCTGTCCATTAACCTGCCAGCAGACGCAGTCAATTCACGACCGTTGTTCTGTCTTTGTGCATGGGTATTACGTTAATCAGCGCCATGATTTCCTAAGGGTTTTTTTGTTTATTTGGGGTATTTCAAGCCGCAAGATTGTGGTCATCGGGCGGGCCAGTAGCCAACAGCAGTCACTTGTCGGCTGCCACTCTGGTAGTGAATGGGAACAGGAAATCTGGCATCTTTTTTTCTTTTTTTAGCATTAAGGACGGAAGGTAAAGCAGCTGTGATGCACAACGCCAACCAGTGATGCACATGGTCAAGCAAGTGCTGCTGGAAATACGGTGCATACCAAACAAAACCCCTTCTTTGTACCAAAAAAACCCCAACTTTGGACCAAAAAAAAACCGCGGCAAGTACCAAAAAACCCCCCAAAATGTACCAAAAACCCCCCTACTGACCTTGCCGGAATGGACCCCCGACAAAACCAATATGCACCAACCAAAACACTTTTTCTGCCAAAAAACACCCAGCTTCCCCACATATGCTACACTTGCAGATTTTTGTGTACGAAAAAGACAACTTGGTTGCCCTTTTTATAAGAAAAAAACCCTAGGGTGGGGCTTCTTGGGTAAGTTTGACTACCTCCGTTCCACCACTTTCTGCAATGTTTAGGTCCGCCAAATGGGAAAAGCCTTTTCTTCCCATGACTGAAACCTTCCCCATCCCCACCCCTGGCACCCTTACCCACGTCTTTTTGGGTGTGAAAGTTTACTACTACTTTTATGCTACCATCTGCCTGTAAACCTGCACCCAGCCCTGTCAGAAATCCCGAAACCAAACAGCAACAACCGCCTATCACCCACGTTCCTTTGCAACATGCATACCAAGAGCAGTGTGAAGCAAAACACTGAGTGTACAAAAATGTAGTTCCGTGACTTTCCAATCCCTCATCTTCCTCCATGCCTAAAATCTGCCCAAACGGACCATCAAGATGCACTGCAAGTAGACCTGGGCATACCATTGTGTGGGGGAGTCTAAGGCATGTAACACCCTGCCTAGGCTCCTAACCCCACTCACTCCCCGAGATAATTGAAAACATTCCTACAAAAAAGGCCAACAAAAACTTGGCAAAATGTACTGAAAACCCCAGAAGTGTATTTGAAACCCTCTGAATTGTGCCATAAAACTCCCAAAATTGTACCAAAAACCAGCCCTGAGATGTACAAAAAAAAATGTACCACAAAAACCTCCCCGTACAACCCGTTGATTGTGCCAACAAATCCCTCCGTTGGTTTTTTGGTCTTTTTTGGGGGGAGGGGGGTACAAAGAGAAAGATGTCCTTGATTAGTGCCCTAATGATTTTGATGAAATCCTGCAGGTTTTGATGTTGGAAAACCAAACCAAAGCAGCAAGTAGAGCAAGAACAGGATGTGGATCGAATCAATGAATAGTTTTGAAATCCAGTGTATCACAGAAGGGCTGCAGATAGACAAGGCAGGCTTAAATACAAAGATTCAATCACAAATGGATAAAACAAATGATTTTATATGAAAACTGGTATGACTCTTGCCTCCCAATTAGCATCAAGCAGTTCATGTGCACTCTTTTGGATGAAATGGAGTTGGTTAGGAATGTGAGGCAAAGGAGTTAGGCCAAACACAGAATATGACTTGGCCAAGCAACTGAATTCAGAAACAGTTAAAAAGTAGAACCACAATACGTGGTAGAACCAGTTGAGTATAGGGGTCTTGGGGTGGGGGACCACTAGGCTTAACCTCCAAGGCCTTAGGCATGAAATGCCTACTTTATTTCGGTATAACCTCCATGAAGGAAGATACCTCCGCTCAGTTGAGTGGTAGGGGGTGAACTTCATGGGGGGCTAGGGTTATAACCCTAGTTGCTTTGAGAAAGTGTACTTTAAGCTTCAAAAGAGAGATAAAAACACTGAAGTAAGTCTTAGCATCAACAAAAGGGTTTTAAGGGGGGCTTGGCCTAGATCAAGCCCTCCAAGAAAGACATGGCAGTGACTTTTTCTTACTCCCCCCTGGAGTACTAGTTGATCAAGCTATTAGGACCAAGGAAAAAGGCTCAAATGTTCCCAAAATTACCTCAGAAAATGCATCAAACCAACCAAAAAACATTCCCATCGGTTGATAGAAGCCCGTCACACTGTAGGTACCCTCGAAAAACAGTGTAATGTACCATGAATGATGTCCCTTTGATGGGGCATTCCTCAAAAGTCGCTAGCGTGCGGCGAAAACTTTTGGTAAAAATGTGGGGGTAGTGGAGTTTGAACCCAGGACTCCCTCCCTAGAGCACACATGCTTGCCCACTAGGGTACCGTCGAACGCTCTAATGCGGACTGCTGTCGCTGTATAAACAGCGTTTTAGTAAACGTCCTGACCAAGGGCCAGGGCGGAGCAATACTCCCAATGGAGGACACAAATCTCCAGGAGCTGAAAAAAATAGAAAATGGAACCAACAGGGAGTGAATCCTGTGGTTGAGCGAGGGGGTAGCGATTTAAGAAGTCAAATCGCTAAAAATTGACGAAACGACGTTATAAATCGTCATTTTTAGACTAAAACCTAAAGTCGCAGACAAGCGCAACAGAAGCGGACTCCAGAAAAAGAGTTGTGCAAGCGTAAACGGCTCTAGAAAAAGAAGGTATGAGCCGTAGTTTTTAAAGTTTTAAAAGAAATTTTTGCACAGTGGCATCAAAAATTTTATAAACTTTAGGGAAAAGTATGGAAAAGAAACCCACACCACAGAGCAGGTGGGCAACCCACCTCTCAGGTATGTTAGTGTTATGTCACACGCATGCATTGCGTTCGTGTTGGTTGTTTCGTTAAAATGTTGGGGTTGTCACCTCTGTGTTCGTTGGGGGTTCGGGTGTTCACCTCCTTTGCTCTGCACAGGTCAAAACTGAGATGAAAGGTATGCGAAGCGAATGGAGCACACAGCGCGCACGTAGGGTTAGAGTATGCGCTGTGCTCGCTATGCATGTGCCTAATTCAGGCATTCACACGTTCTGTCGCTTTCCATGTGCCCCAATTCACCCTTCTCTTCTCTTCACAGGTCAGAAAAGAAAGTGCTTGCTCGTGTTCGTGTTGCCGTAGCGTTGAAACAGGGTTGCTAAAAACGCTTAGGCTTGTTTTGCGCTGTGCAGTGCGCCATTCTTTCTCCTCTTTCTGCAGGGAACAAAGTAAGAAGAGCGTGCATGACACACAATGCATTAATCGCTTAGGGTTGTTTATAATTCGCCGCAGGGTTGTTCAAACGCTTAGGGTTGTTTTGCGCTCGTGTTACCTTCGGCATTCACATGATGCGTGGTGAGCAAGGTAGGTAAGCCCAGGAGGAGCTCACCTCCTGGTTGAGTCACGCTATGTTTTGTTGTGGTGGGTTAAATTAGGTGAGAGAAAGTGGAATTGGAAAACCCGTGGATACCTGTGCATGCATATGGCGCATTAAAGGGTAGGCCACACATGTTGCGCACGGTAAAACTCTTGTTGAGGTTACCCAGGGACTCCACCCTATGTTCTTTAAGAGAACGGGTGGAGTTCCTTAAGCTTGCTTGCTTGTAACAGGGTAAGTGGACAGCGTATCATAGGGCAGCCTAAGAAGCGTATAATACGTGGAGGCTGTCTTGGTTCCTCGGCCACTTACCTTGTTCATTGGCCTTTGCTTTACAGGTGGGCAGGTGAGGGTGATTGGTGCAGTCCCTTGCCGCGCTAGAACATGCGGCGCAGATCACAAACAACAAACTGTGCCTCAGCCAGGAGTGGCGAGGGCAGTCCGACTTGTTCAACATACACGTTGTGCACGCAAAAAGAGCACTCCCTCCCTCCAAGCCCTGACAGGGAAACGCGTAGTGGCGTCCTTGTTAGGCTACAGTCGCTTAGTAGCGCTGTGTTCTCTTGTTATTTAACAGGAGGGTCAATAGGGCCCGAGACTTCATTGTCATGAACACCCAGTAGCGTGTGTAGGTGTTAGGGTCAGCAAGCCTGACAGGTGATGAGTGCAAGTGCTGAGTGTTCACCCTGCCTGCGAAGGCTGGTGCTAGCGTTAGTGAGTGTAGTGTAGTGGTGTCTCCTGTCCCGCGTGCTTTTCCACGTGGGCAGGGGAGTGCGTTACCTTTTGGCCTTTAGAAAAATGGGCGTTTTGTATGCCCTTAGCACACTTGGCCACCCCTCCCCTCTAGTAGGTAGGGCTTTTGCCGTCTTCCCCCAAGGATAGGCGCCAGCACAGAAACTGGGCGCCATAGGAGTGGTAATAGTACCTGATTAGGACCTTCGGTCCGACGTCAGCGAAGCCCGGTCTCCGGGAGCCACGACGGGGAGAGAAGTGAGACACATACAGACATACGTAGCACACTTAGGGGTATGGTAAACCCTGTAAGGAAGGGTAGAACCCCATGGGTCTAGACCAGTCAGGGGTCCTAACTGTGGGCACACTTGTCCCCAAGGAGGGTGGACACACCTTGCTTCATAACACCTTGCTTGTCATTCCGCCTTGGAGTAGTAAGCCACCGCTCTTCGTTGGCTCCCCAAGGTCATTACATCAGGGCAGTTCCCATGCAACACATGGTCAACAAGGCACACACTCGCTGGGTGGCTGCAAACCTGATAAGCGGCCATCTGGCTCACGCTGGTAACCATAGGCATGGGACTGCAGGGCACAGCCAGGGTAGGTGCAATGCTCTGAAAGCAGCGGTCTGAGCAAAACGAATGGCCTTCGGCCAGGGTGTGGTTGTCACGGGGGGCTAACGGTCCTGTCCTGAAATGCAATGCGGGGCAACTGTGACAACTGCTCTTACACACATACACAGGCAGATCTGCACAAGAGTGCTCACCGCCCCTGGAAGGTTAGAAGACAGTCAATAGACTGACACATTGATATTAGTTTTTCTTTTTCCGCTGGGACAGAGTCTCAGCACGGGTTAGTAACTGTCCCTCGTTGTTCTCAACGAGGTAGGAGCGAAAGATGGGGTGGATACTCCCATCTGGTTGTATAAAGGCGGACATGGGTTCCCAGGTCGCCTCAGATAGCCCATAGCCATCCCACAGGGTAAGAAATTTCCAGCCCTGTTTATACTCGTGGCGAGCAATACCTGCAACCACGTAGTAGCCATCGACTGCCATCTCATTGGCAGTCATCTCTTCGAGTTCATCTGCCTCCTCTGGGCTGGCAGCGTTCTCTAGGTCGATACGCTCAACCTCACTGTCGCTGAGGCGCCACTCATCCCAGGACAAATCGTCAGGGGAGTGATAGTGCCTCAACTGCTTAGGCGCACAAAACAGTTCACCACCTAGACGTGGACTGCACCTGACATGGATGCTAGATCCATCTATCCTGATGATACGATAGGGCCCAAAATAAGGGTCCTGTAGACAGTTACGGGTGTCAAAAATTCCCAAATACTTTTAAAACCTTTTGATAACCAAATGTGCAGGAACAGCAGACAAATCAATAGCAGGCTTCCAAATCACTGAGCATTCAAATGAATAGTCTTGGATCTCCAAAGAAAAGACACCAATCTATAAAACAAACATGATAGAGAAGAAAATCTCAAAGCTCAAAACTTAATTTACACAATATAGATCAATATAGATGTGACATGTACGTGACTTCACAAATTAGGATTAACCGCTTTTTCTGAAACTTTCAATTTCATGTGGTTGTCTAAGTAGCAATCATCATGGACATCTGTCCATCATGAAGAACCTTCAAAAACAACTTTTCTGTCCTAAAACTCCTTTTCAAAACATGTCTTCTTCCAAACATTCAAGAATAGTAATTGAGTCAAAATTCATTGTCAACAGTCACTCATACTATTACAATTCAACAGCCTTTAACATCCGTTTCTTTTCTTTTTCGCGAATACAGTACAGTATGCGTTAACTGTAACTTACTGGAAGTTCCAGCGATCGCGCGAAACCAAAAATCACGTTGCTCTCACTGTGGCATCTGACATTTAGCAGACATTTATAACCCGCATCCTGTGGTAACCAAACAGAACGCAAAGTGCAAAATACAATATCCGAAATGCCCACAATCAATGATCATGGTAAAGTTCCAGAGTTCAAACATCGGGTGAGTAATACCGGTGACTTACTTTTAGTCAACTCATCTGCCAGTTGTCTCGATGTATCAATCCATTCCAGGTTCTGGATGTCTCCAGCTTCCAAGTATTCTCTGATCAGTGACAGCTCCACAAGCAATCTCTTCTCCGAAACTTGCTTTCTTAGATAAATATGGTCCCATAATGACGCGCAATCAGTCCGCAATGTCACAGGCACCGGTCCTGTCTTACTCATTGCCTTCAACGAATTCGCAAGATGAAAGAGATCGTCCAACGCTGCAGTACATGAGAGTGTTTCTCCGCCAAAGGTGCTCTTCACGACTCGTCGCATGGTTTTGCTCCGCCATTGCAGTGGTGAGAACTTTTCTTTCCCAGACTTGTCTTTTGCTGATAATACCCAAATCCAGCCTCCCACAGTACGACCATCTTCTGCATTTCCCCAACTGCTGTCATGATATCCAATGAGCCGTAGCTCGCCTGTCAGTCGTGGATACCGTAATACCAGAGTTTGTTAACTTGTTCGCTTGAATAGCATGTCTCTCTGTCGGTGCTCCAGTCTGTTGAGATAACTTACATATTCTGTATGCATGATCAGGACGCGTTGAGGTCGACGCCCAGAGCAATGCTCCCACAATTCCTCGATAATCTGAGTGTTCTTGTTGTTCAAGACAGCGATCCTGTGATCCAGTAGTGTGAGAGATCTCCATTGCAACAATCTTGTCGATGTATGTCCGTTGATCCACCAAAATGGACGTCAATTGGCCGTTGTCATCGAGTTCCGTTGATACTTGGAGTCCACAGTAGATAAAATCTCCCTTAGGCGGCTCAAGTTGCATGGTGAAAATGTGCCCAAAACTGCCTCTCTACGGCACTGCGAAAAAATAGTCCTTTTGGGGGGGACGTAAAACACAAGAACCAAAAATCCCGTGAAAAGCAATTAACTGGTCCATTTTCCTTTATTTTCAACAAAACCGACTGCCCGGGAAAATGATTTATTTCCAGAAAAATGAATTTCTTTTTGTGAAAATCACGACTTTTTGTTTCCCATACCACTTATGCTTTGCAATAAAAACACCCATGAGCTTTCAATCTTTTGGAAAACCAGTTTTCGAAAACCATGCTCCACGCTGCACGACAAGAAGCTTTTTTTAGTACCCCTTCTTTGCGCGAGGCCTCGCGCAAACACCAACACAACAGCGCAATAAAATGCATCACAGAGAAAAATGTGCCGCACAAGGTGACAGCATAAAGGTCGTCGAAGAGGAATGCATAGCGCGAGCCCTTGCGCATAATATATCAGAACAAGCAAAGAAATTACTTTTTCTTCGGAACAGTTTGCATCTTAGAACCCAATGCCTTAGCAAAGGACGTCTTACCCTTAGGCGGTGGCTTTGCGGGCTCGCTTCTTGGTTGGGACTGACGGGCTGGTTGCTTGAATGAAGCTCGGGCCCCGGTTCCCTCGGACCTCGGCTTCGCTGCCACTTTCTTCGCTGCCTTGCCCTCGGAGACCTGCGCTTCCTCCTCCTCTTCCTCCTCGCTCTCCTCCTCTTCATCCCCATCGCTCTCGTCGGATTCTGCACCGGTAACCGACTTCGCTGCCTGAGGCTTGGAGGCAGTCTTCTTCTTCTTGGGGGCTGGTTCCCCACCAGTAGACTTCCGCTTTGCAGGGGCCAGTGCTTCTGCAGCTTGACCTTTCTCAACAGTCTCTTCCTCCTTCAGCGACAACGCATCAGAACCCACCTTGTCATCGCGAACCCAAAGGGGAATACCACGATTTGACCAGTTGGCCTGCTGGTCCCAATCACCAGACGCGTCCAGTTTCGACCCTTGTGTCAATACGTGGTTCAACTGAGTCTGCACTCTGTTGACCCAATCGGAGAGATTGTCGGAGGTAACACCAAGAAGGTACATGCGAGAATCCGGCTCGATGGCCGCGATCTTGCACAGCAGATCCGGCTGATGATCAATGAACACAAACGCAGCCTTGAAGCTCTTATCCTGCTTCAGGTAAAAGAGGTGAGTGTCGAAATACCACATAACCGTCGTTATCGGAAGGTGACCGCCAAATTCAACAGGATCCATCTCCTCTACTTGAGTAGGTCCAAACGTCAGGTAATTCGGAATCTGCAATGAGGGAGAAGTTATTGCGCGAGGCCTCGCGCAAAGAGCGGACGTAATGAGGGAATTATACCTTTCTTGACCAGCTATCCGGCGACGAAATCAGCAACCAGCGAACGTCAAACGTTGTAGGATCCCCTGCAGGCTCCGGTTTTACTGGCCAACTGAAGATGGGAATAAGCAACATGTTGCCAATGCGCGGCGCGTTGAAATCATCGTTGAGACGCCTCTCTGTTTCCGTTTCCAGCACGTTGAACATGTTGTCAACAACAGTTTTAGAGCCGCAGATAAGGGTATCGGGACGCGCCATCTCTTCATACAGCCAGGCTGGGCACATCATCTCAGGAGCAAGATGTTCAAATATGTCGCCGTTGATGACAATCAGGTTCTTGTCAATCTCGATAAACCGCCTCGGGGGATTGTGGGTCAACGCTGCAATTCGGGTCGCCTTAACTGTGATAGTTTGACTTGACAGTAATGGATCCTGCTGTTCCACTGTCTTGAAGTCACCAGTAACGCCAGCAGGTGGGGGGACCACACGGCTCCTGGTAGGCTCTTGACCCAGGAGTTTTTGGACGTTGAGGATTTTCAGGGAGGCGGGTTTGCCTTTCTCTGCCACCTGCCACAGTGGTGCGCGAATCATGGATTTCCATGCCGGCCATGGACCGCGACTTTTGCCTTCAGGTTCCCGCCAATAGCCCCATGTACCAAGAGTCACCTTCAGGGCAGGACTTCCAAGTGCAGCAACCTCTTTGCGGGTAGGCATGTCTTTGGCTAAAGAACAGAAATGGAGAAAGTGCGGCGCACCGATGCAGAAACGGAACCCACGTCTCGTCGATGGTACACACCTTTCTCAGGTCGAACGTACTGGCCGTTGTGCGGGTGGTCCAGATGCATTGAGACCCACTGCTCAAGGATGATGTCGTCAAACGAATTTTGCAAGGATTTAAGGGTTGTTTTTTCTTCCTGCATCACTTCTGCCACTTTGTTGTAGAACTCCGGCAACAGGATCCCGTCCAGTTTCTTCAGCGCGTTCTTCGTGACTTTCTCCCCTTTGTCGTGGAACTTCTGCAGACCTTTCCCAGCTTCCGGACCAGCATAGTAGGCAAACGTCATAAAATCTTTCCACAATTTATACGTTTTGTCCTGAAAGTGACAACTTTTTGCGCGAGGCCTCGCGCAACGAAGAGCAACGAAACAACGATTAATGAACATACGAATTGACCAGGTTGCTTCAGTTCAGCGGTTGGAACCAGGGCACTCATCTGCACAGCATCCACAATGGCCATCTTGAGATTGCTGTACGTGTCAGCCAGGCCTCGCCGCCGCTGATCTTCAACACATCGAATGAGGTTATCTGCTGCCTCATACAGCGGAATTGGCTCAACGTCTTGTGCGCTTCCTTGTGCTTGTCCCGCCAGCTTTGCACGGAAGGCCCACGGTGTCGTAGGCTTCAGAATATCGGCGATGCATACAGTATGCCACTGCTGCAGATCCAGACAAGCTGTACGTCGCTTCTCCAGAATCTTCGCAATCGCTTCCACGCTGTGCTGTCCAGATACACACCAATAATCGCCATCTGCAAATATGAGACACGTCTATACGCGAGGGCTCGCGCAACGAGAATAGCGAAACGCGGTTGGCAACATACTATTATCTTCCCAGAGAACGACGTGTAATGGGCCTGTTGGCGGTGCTGCTTCGAGTGACTCAATACGCTTCTGCAGTAACTTCGTATCTTTCCGTCTAATCTGCCCCTTTGTTTTCTCCTGGTCGATTCTCACGTTGTCCAGCTCAACCTCCACCTGCCTCCCATCCGGCTTCAGGTGGTCCTCGATGTCAGTACCCAAGGTTAAGCCAGGATCTGGTGTTTCCTTCTTCTTACGCCCCTTCTTTGGTGTTCCAGCCTCCGATCCCGAGGTCCCAGGTTCATAGTCGGTATCTTCTCGTTCCTCGGCTGTTTTTTTGGCGGGGCTTCCCATTCTGCGATAAGAAGAAAGCCTGTATTGAAGGAAACATAACATTGAAAATGGTTAAAATCGTCATGGGTAATGCATATGTGGGGCGCTTTTAGTGAATACGAGTACAGTATGGTTGAGAATGCAAAACTGAAGGGGCTCGGCACTGTTTTTGACTGTTAACCTTGCACGAGGCCTCACGCAAGAGAAAGAGTGTACTAACCTGTTGTTTCATGCTGTTTGCGCGAGGCCTCGCGCATCACTGCATGTTCTCCCATCTTCTTCGAACGTTTCGCAGCGTGTCGGCCTCTCTCTGTTCCTCCAACACACTGCGTTGGGGGATCAGCTCCGACAGTTTTCGCTTGAAACCAGCCTTAAGTGGCCCCTGCTGCGTTAGCACCAACAACACAGACACAAGGACTTGTTTGTAGTGGTTAGAACCCTTTGGAATTAGAAGAGACGGTGGAAAGTTAGGTACACCCCTGCGCGGCCAATGCGCCTGAATTGTACAAGTAGGCTCAGCACACCACCTAACCCAAGGCACATATACACGCTCTCCGTTCAAGTAAGCAGTTAACCGCTGACGCACGGAATTGACAAAGGAATTGGGGATTTTACAGACGTTCATCCTGTGACCTTCTTTGCGGATAGTGATGAGCTGATACAGATCGTCAACATCTTCAATGGTTACTGCACCTCTGTTTTGGCCCTTCTTTGTCACAAGGCTGGAAAGCAGACTTTCACAAAATTCCTCGGCAAAAGCCTGTCCAGGCATGGCTGTGTGCCATGCAGTGTGGCACAAGAGCGCAGTTGCAATAGTGCGTTCGTATTTTAAAAGTGTGTCCCCCATGTTCAAACGGTCTAACAGACACATAACAATCTGCAATCCCTCAGAAGCAAAAACACCCGTGTTGGCCGTCTCCCCAGCCCAATTGCACTGCCTAACGAGGTGTCCTAGGTATAGTAACATGGGACTGTATTGTGTTAACAGAACCTGCATGGCCTTACACACAGCGTAACGGAGGCGACTTCGCCGATTTGCAGGACGTGCCAGCTCAAGGGAATGACATTTTCGGTTAAGGCGCTGTATATGGGGGCCCACACCCAACAGCAGTGCACCAACAGATATCTCCATTGTGATCAGCTTGGGAAAACAGGGGCCTGTGTCACCGCTGCGCAACAAACCCTTACGGAAAAAAGTCACAATCGGCCAAAATGAGCGAAATGTTTGTGTAACGCAAAATTTGTACGCGTGCCAGAAACCATATAATATAGGGTGTTGAACGCAAAAAAAACCGGACGTTCCAACCCGGTGTTTTTTAACCGTACATCATCTTACAAATGCGGTAATGGATGTTCTCATCACATAAAACAGGGACAACTGGTCGGGTGTGCTATGCCAAGTCCCTAGTAAATTGCAGTAGGTTAAGAAGCGATACGTTGCCGCTTACCTTTTCTTTGCTTAGACAAAAGGGTCGCCAATATGGTCTCTTGGCAGGCACAGGGCGAATAATGTCAAGCGGTGCCCTAATGTTTCGCACAACAGGTCGCGTGCTTGCAAATCCTAGATCGTGCAGGATACGTGCAAACGTTCCCTCGGTGTTTCCCAGCATGCGTGCAACAACAGAAACACGCCGTTCAAGGTCTTCCAGGCTAGGATGACCATGCCAGTAGCGCGGTGCATCCTTCAGTAGCAACACAGCCAACGCTGTTGCGTTCAGGCTTTTGTCGTTCTTGTCAGGATTTGTGATGAACTGTTTGTTGTACCAGTTGTCCATCCACAACACAACCCACTGTTGGTGTATTTTGTTCCATGTAGTCTGTAACCTGACTGCGGCCCTCTCCTTCAGCAAAGGTGCGCTGTATCGCGCCAGACCCGACCTTGCTAAAATGCGACGCTGCGCCCTACTCCCCTCTACCGCAACAACTGACCTTGGTTTTCCCTGGTATGGAACTGCGCGGTGGCGCATCAGCAAATAAAGGCGCCAGGCCTCCTCTATCAAAACACCAACCCATCTCTTGCCTTCTGTCGCAATCGCCTTTTCAACGCTGCAACGCGTCCGTTCATTTTTGCGCAGACGCAGGAAAAACCCAAACAACAATCGCGCGCCCTCGTCCCCCTGTTTTAGTCCTTCCCACAGTTCTTCTGCCGTGTGGTACGGCGGTTCCTCTGAGCAGACATCGCGGAAAACTCCAGATGCTGCAGCCACTGTCTTCTCAAGGTCCACCTCTCTTCGCAGGGGCATTGTTGCTGTGAGAAATAAATGCGTACCTGTATCTATGTAAAAATCGCTGTTTAAAAAACTTTCTTGATTTCAAACATCAACCTGTCACACAGTTTTCGCGCGACCAATTATTCTGTGATTCGCTTGTCGCATGCACCATTTTTGGTTACCTGTAACTGTCTGGTGATCCCACATTTGATTAGTTAATCCTGATTGCGGTAGCCAGTTGCGGCGCGCTACCATCGCTGTTGGTCAGTGAGGCCAGCGGTGACCACAGTATGAAAACCGCAGATGCCGGCGGGACCTGTATGGGCGCCCATGCAGCAGCACCGCATCAAGGGAACGCACATGCTGTGTAGTTGGTGGATGTGTCCATTTTAGGTTTCTATGAGCGCTTGTGACCTCCATTGCGCAAGGCCTCGCGCAAGGATCACCGAAACTTTAATCTTTCTCATGTGCCGTTCAATTCGCGAGGCCTCGCGCTTGAAATTGCAGTTTGTTCCGGAACATTTATACTTTTCAAGATTCTTGGGTACACCATTGTTGCAGTTTATTCGTTAATAGATCTATCTCTATCACGCAATCCTGATAATGGTACTAAGTTACGTGTATAAATACAACAGGGTTCTATTTTTCGACAACCTGCCTAATGTGTCGTGCTGTAGCACATTAATCTGACACAAATGAACGTCTTTGCGCGAGGCCTCGCGCAAAGAATGGTCACCAAACAATACTTTTCCCTGTCTCAGCCATTGGACACATCATTCTTATAGAACTATTTATTCTGCCATACTTGTTTGTGACGCTTTTCAAATATCCATCAAAACAACTATTTTTTGATGCCTTTGGAAACCCGTCATTTTCCTACCTTTTCCTTCGTTTTTGACCATGCAACTTGAGCCGCCTAAATCTCCCCTCTTTTCTTTTCCCACAGGAAACAACGCCCGCAGGTTGACCAACAACGACTCTTCAAACGACGGATCAGCAGAGCAATACAGGTCATCCACATGTGCAGACAACATCGCCAACAAGGAAGAATCATCCTCATACCAAATGCATGCACACTTGTCGTAAGGTATCCGGACACCACCAATCGCCACAATGCCCTCATTAGGAGCTTCATACCATTGTAACGGTGCATCCACCAAGCCATAGACGCTCTTGTTCAACTTCATAACTATGCCAGGTTCACCTATCCCCGGCGGAGGAGGAAGAAATACATCACGGGTGATCTGACAGCCTTGGAGGAAAGCCGTAGAGATGTCAAAACAGTATGGCACCCAACCGTAAACCGCCGTCATTGCCACCATCACACGCCACAAGCCCCGATCCACCGTAGGACTGGCCGTGTCCAAGGAGTCCTTGTCTGCTTCCTGAAACCCGCGGGCAACAAGCCGAGACTTCGGAGTGACAGTGCCATCATCAAGGATCTTTTCGGTATTCACCCAGCGCGTCGTAACAACCGGCTGTCCACGATCAGGAACTAATTCGTAGACACCACAGCGGTCCCAACTAGCCAGCTCACGTTGCTTTGCCTCCAAAAAATCTGGCTCCGCCGCCCTAGCAGCAGACACCTCGCCATGCGACTTCTTCTTTTTTAGAGCCATATTCGCAAGGCAAAGGCAAAAAGGACCAGCTTGTCTCGAGAGTCAGCACAGAAGGTATTCACAACTTGAGGCACAGTCGCACCTTGCTGTCGCAACCGCTCCGAGAGCTCAGTCACCCGCGACCCAGAGCGGCGAGCCGCCTCCACACAACCATGCATGTTCAGCGGTTTGCCATGCGCCACAAACGCAAGAAAGTCAGGAACCCCGTTCACATGAACCTCGTCCCGTGTAATGACATTTCCCGCCTCATCACAATCTTCAGGACCAACATCCAAGGAATCATCCACATCAACAGACGGCACCACAAAGCGCTTCTTCCCCGACACGTCGGGCAGAACAATCCTGGTATGCGCTCCCTCCACATCAGGCGCCTCCTGAGACGGGTTTTCAGCCACGTTCCCCTCCAGCTCAAGGTCGGGCCGATCGCCCACAACTGAAGCCTCATGGCAAACCGCAATAGTAGGCAACCGCTTGACACCACCACCATGCTTAACAAGCACCAGCCCCGCATGAACACCCACCACAACAGCAGGGCCTTTCCAGGAAACAATACCTTGCTTCGGTTGCTCATGGTAATAGTAGACACGATCACCTTGCGCAAAGACCATATCCTGCTTCGGAGCCCCTTGAAAACGCTCAGCTTCCTGCATCTTAGACTTCACATCAGCTGCATGAAAGAGCTCCCGCATCTTATACATTTGTGACAAAAAATGAACCATGTAATGCCCCACGTGATCAGCCGCAACCTCATAGGAGCCCAGGGCCGGCAAATCACAATCATCATTATCCGGCCACCTGGAACTAACACCGAACACAATCTGATGTGGCCCATACCCAAGTTTTGCAATAGGGAAGTAATTCTTCCCCATGTGCGTCAAATCCACACATTCACTCAGGGACATGGAAGGATAGACCTCCAGCAACATCTCACTCAAGGTCCCCAACTTGGTATGCTGCCGCTCCACGCCCCCCATGCTCCAATGAGCCCCACTTGCCGCCGTCTTGAGCTCAATTCCGTACCGATCAGCCATCGTACGAATAACATCGTTCTCGAACTCACCCGCAAGATCAGTGAGTACAACACCAGGGACGCCAAAATACTTAATCCATTTGTCCAGAAACGCTCGTGAAACATTCATTGCTTCCTTCTACTGCAGAACAGCTCCTTGTGAATATCGGGAGAAGAGACAACAAATATGCAAAACAGGGTGCTGCCTAAGAAACCACACATCCATCCCTACAATATGGTTGAACAACGGTTCCCGAGGCAATGCTGTGCGTGGCCTCCGAGACATCGCCTTGCGACGTTCACACAGATCACACTTAAGCTTCTTCAGGACCTCGAGAACCGGCTTCTGAGACCGCCCAGAAAAATGCTTCGCAAACATCTGCGCCATGGTCGCCGAATCAGGATGCCCCATCTTGACATGCAGTGAACGAACAACCTGCTGCAGGTGTGCAGTGTTCCAGTCCCCATCAGCAATGAACGCCCAACCCCGAGAGGCCGGGCCGTCTCGTCAATAGGTACCAACCAGCTTTGCCATGCCAGGCTGCCAGGCCGGCCGCCAAAGCTGCATGAGCATGTGCCCACTCGATGACAGCTCACACGGCATAAAGAATTCTCTGCCAAATATCGGAAAACGAACCTCACACTTGGTCACATCACTGCGCGCCTGCAACAGAGACAACGTCTTACGACCAATGAGCAAAGGAGTCGGACCCTCAATAACGTTCACCTGCAACTGAACCCAGTGATAATCAATGAGAATGTGAATAAACACCACCCGATCAGCCAGCTTGGTATCGCCACCACCAAAACGTAAAATGCATAGAACCAGGCTCTTGAACTAGCTGTTGACGAGTCGACCCATACCAGTGAGCAAGCCACTCATCACCAGCCACGGTATCCGTACACCCAATATCCAGAAGCCCCTTCATAAGACACTCTGAAAGCAAAACTTGCAGGCGACCAGGACCCAGATCCAAGCCAGAGTTAGCCATGTAGCAAAGACCAACATATGAGCCCCCATGTTGCGGTGACGAATCTTCGGTGACCAACGTACCCTGCTTGTCCACCTGCACTTCCTGAGCATCAGCAACAAAGGACTCGCCCTTGCCACCTTTATTCCTAGGTGGAGACCAGCAATCAGCGGCGACGTGAGCGGCCTTGCCGCAACGGAAACAGGTGATTCTGCTATCCCCTCGCCCGCCACGGCCGCCACCCCCTTTGTACCCACCCTTCCGATTGGTGTCTTTTCCCTTTCCAGACGGAGAACCAGCCCCATGACGCGTATCCGTGACTAAACTGACAGCCCGAGAGCCGTGTGAATCAGCGAACAAATTCCGCAATGCAACTTGAACAGAAGAGAACGAGACATCACGATTAGTGGTAGCCAACACCATGGCCTTTTGGTCGGCAGAAAGATCAGAGTTTTCCGGCAAAACACAACCAGATAGTCGTTTATCGATCACCACACCTTGAAGCTGAATCCACCCAACAACCTCAGCCACACCCATAGAGTACTCCAGCATAGGCTTATGACCGCGCCGTCCATGAATCAACTCAGGAACAGCCGACAACAGGCCTTCACAACCATCGACGCCAAAATACGCATCCCAAACTTCACCAATTTTCTGCACGCCATCAGACCCCAGCGCCATTTCGATCGGTACACAGGCTGCAATCACTTGCGCAGGCTTACCACGAATAGACGCCAGCAACTCAGAGTTCTTTTTTGGAACAACCATAGAATACGTCTCATACCACGCCCGAGCGCGGAAAGCCCACGCCTTGTACTCCGCAACCGTAACCATCTCGCCCTTCCCATCAGAGCCGAGCGCGGGACACGTCGTGGACTTCGTGCTCTCCAGACCAGACGGACCGGAAGGCGACCCGCCACGAAGCCCAGCAAACGAAGAAGAATGATTAATAACATGGGCCCGACGACGCTCCTCACCGACAACACGCTCCGGATCACGCCTTTGCGCTTCCATTTTTTCTTGCATTGCACGCTCGCCATGGTCCCACTTTTGATCAAAGTCAGCCTTCATGTTAGACAGCAGTTGATGTTGCAACTCAAGCTGGTGATGTAGATTACGAACAGACGCAGTAAACTCCGGCTCAGGAACATGCCGCAGAACATCAGCGTCGACAGGACCACCACACAGTTCTTCAAGCGTCAGACCACCTGAATCACCCTGCGCATTGTGCTCTTGATCTGCCATTAGCGAAATGCTACCAGTGTTAAAAATTCCCAAATACTTTTAAAGCCTTTTGATAACGAAATGTGCAGGATCAGCAGACACATCAATAGCAGGCTTCCAAATCACTGAGCATTCAAATGAATAGTCTTGGATCTCCAAAGAAAAGACACCAATCTATAAAACAAACATGATAGAGAAGAAAACCTCAAAGCTCAAAACTTAATTTACACAATATAGATCAATATAGATGTGACATGTATGTGACTCCACAAATCAGGATTTGCCGCTTTTTCTGAAACTTTCAGTTTCATGTGGTTGTCTAAGTAGCAATCATCATGGACATCTGTCCATCATGAAGAAGCTTCAAAAACAACTTTTCTGTCCTAAAAATCCTTTTCAAAACATGTCTTTTTCCAAACATTCAAGAATAGTAATTGAGTCAACATTCATTGTCAACAGTCACTCATACTGTTACAATTCAACAACCTTTAACAACGGGGCCAGGAGGGTAGGCGTGAATGGTGCACCAAAACAAGGTCACCAACCTTGAAGCTGGCAGGTTGCCGTAGGCGATTCCGTCGGCTCAGCTCACGGTCACGGATATGTCCCAGGTTAGACCCAGCCTGGTTAGCCATAGACTGCTTGTGTTCCAGCCAATCCCCAACAGGGCTCTTGAAGTCCTCAAGAAAGGGGGTCTTGAAGAACCAAGCAGGTCGTCCTCCATGGAACAGCTCGTGGGGGGTGAAACCCGTAGAAGAGCTCGTCTGAGAGTTCATGGTCAGCACTGCCCAGGGCACTAGGCGTACCAAGTCTTTGGTACGTTCCTGTTTCAGAAAGCTTTTATGAGAGTCTTTCAGCTCTTATTGTGCCTCTCCTGCTGCTTGCTGCTGGTGTAGGGGTCCTGCTGCTTGTTTTTGATGAGGAAAATGTTTTGTTGATCAAATACAACCAATTCAGGATAACCCAAACCAGAGATGAGCAAGTAGAAGATAAACAGGATCAAAGCATGAAGGGCTGCAGTCAGAAAAGAGTTAGATAATAAAGATATCAACAATGGACTACACCAATAGACATTCAATGCAACTTGCATCAAAGTTTTTCACATGATTGAGAAAAACTGTTTGGAAAAATGTCCCAAGGGCTCACAATCTCCATAGTGCAATCTTGAGATGTGCACTCTTTGTTTTTGGGTCCCATAGGTGCTGAGGTGGCATGGTTTGTGGCGCTGAGGTCACTGCCATGTCACATGGGATAATCCTACTTAGCTAGGCTGACTGGGGTTTGAACCCAGGACCTCTCAAAAAGCGGTGCCACAGCCCCTTAGGGTGCATACCACTAGAATAGCTAAGCATTCATGAGAAAATATAGAAAAATGTATAGGCTCTGGATCAATGTCAGCGCCTCAGTCAGTCCAGGAAATGGTGTAAAAGATCACTCAGTTGGGCGGTCAGGGGTCCACACAACCTCCAACGGTTAATGCTTGGTTTTATAGGTCAAAATGTCTTGTCACCCCTTTTAGGATAGGCCAATACTAAGATAAAAATGTGTTATGCCTTTAGGCACCTTTATAACAACTAAAGCTAGCCTTTTGGCAGCGAAATACACTTTTTCTTACTCCTCCCTTATGCTGTGGTTGCCACCACTGTCGCATTTTTAAGGAAAAAGGGAATTTTTCTTGGCCTCCCCATGCCTTCAACATTTATTTAAAATTTCCTATAACATCCCTAACATTTAAAAGAAGGCGCCGCATCAGGGCAGCCGCCAGGTTCTGCTGAGTCATAAAAGACACCTACAGCTCCCACTGTGCTCATTGGCGTCGCTGAGGCAGCTGTGGTTTGGTAGGGGGTTAGAATGGGCATGCCAATTCATGTTTGCACAGCTCTCTCCCTCCAAATGGCAAAACACAGTGCAATACGCAAAACCCAACGCTATATATGATCAGGCCACGCTGACTGGGGTCTCAATGAACCTGCTATAAGACCTGACCTGTCCTTAGTGCGTTGAAAATTAGTTTACCCTCATGGGGGTTTGAGATTCAGGACAGTGGTCGAGGAGTCAGTTTTTCGGCCTGAACACGGCCTACTTCACTGTTTGCGCTCCCGGATATCTGCAGAGAAAAGACGAAGGGTTGCTTCGCTCTCCAGCGGTAGGTAAGGTAGGTAAGCCCAGGAGGGGCCACCCCCTGGTAGAGTTCGTGATTGTGGAGTAGATTGGTAGGAAAAGGAGATTGGAAAAGGTGATTGTAAACCTCGTGCATGAACGTGCATGCATATGACGCATTAAAGGGTAGGCCACGCGTGGTGCGCTCGGTAAAACCCTTGTTTAGGTTACCCAGGGGCTCCACCCTACGTTCTTTAAGAGAACGGGTGGAGTTCCTTAAGCTTGCCTGCTTGTACTTGGGTTTGGGAACAGTGTATTATAGGGCAGCCTGAGAAGCGTATAATACGTGGAGGCTGTCTTGGTTCCTCCGTCTCAAATCCAAGTCATTTGCCTCTGTTTTACAGGTGGGAAGGTCAGGGTGAATAGGTGAAGCTGCAGTTGCCTTCGGCGACTTTTGAATTTTTCGCCCAAGCTAAAACGGGCGCTGATCACACAATCAACAAACTGCCCTTCAGCCTGGAGTGGCGAAGGCAGTCCGAGATCTCCAACATCCACGCGGTGCACGCAACCTGAGCACTCCTTCCCTCCAGGCCCTATCCGGGATACGCGTAGTGGCGTCCCTGTTAGGCCACAGTCGCTTAGTAGCGCTGTGTTCTCGTCTCACTTTCACAGGAAGGCCTCTAGGGCCTTTGACATGATCACCATCATCCCCAAGTAGCGTGTGAGTGTAGGAGTGGCAAGCCAGGGTGAGGGCTTGGGCCTTTGAGTGCGCTCATCCTTCGATTGCTGGTGCGACTATAGGGCGTGTAGGACCTGTAGTGAGTGTGTCACTGTCCCGCCTGTTTCCTGAAATGTTACCAGGGTTTTGGTGGGCAGTGGCAGTGGTTAGTCCAGGTTTTTGCCATCGTAGCAAACAGGCGTTTTCATGCCTCATAGCTTTTGGCCACCCCTCCCCTGTAGTAGGCAGGTAGGTAGGAAAACAATACCTCGACTCACGTGCTGGGTATTCCGCAAAGGTTTTGCGCCATCACAGAAACTGGGCGCTTAGGGGCGGAGAGACCCGGGGCGTACCCCGTGGCACCGGTAAGACATTTGCCGGGTTCAGCAAGGGTGCAGACTTGGGTATAATTAGGACACCATTTCTGCGGCTTGTTTCCAGGACCTCAGGAGTAGCACACTCAAACACACGCTTAGGAAGGTATAGGAAGGGTTCAGTCCCTAGGTTTCCTCTGAGAGGCAAGCGTCTCAGCGAGCCTCAGCAACTCTCCTAGGTTGTTCTGGGACAAGTAGTCAACCAGAACAGAGTTTAGGCGTCCCTCAGGAAGAGCAAAGGCAGAGAAGGGTTCCCAGGTAGCTTCTTCAACTCCAAACCCTTCCCAGAGGGTCAGGAAAAGCCACCCTTGGCCGAAGGTTTCAAAACAGTTCTTTCAACTCTTTGTTGTGCCTCTCCTGCTGCTTGCTGCTGGTGTAGGGTTCCCGCTGCTTGTTTTTGATGATGAAAATGTTTTGTCGTCCAAATACAACCAATTCAGGATATCCCAACCCAGAGATGAGCAAGTAGAAGACAAACAGGATGAAAGCATGAAGGGCTGCAGTCACAATGAGTTAGACAAAGAAAGATATCAACAATAGACCACAGGAATAGACATTCAATGCAACTCAGGTTGAAATATTTTACATGACTCAGAAAAACTGATTGGAAAACTGCCTTAAGGGCTCACACTCTCCATAGTGCCATCTTGAGATGTGCCCTCTTTGTTTTGGGTCTCATGGGTGCTGAGGTGGCATGGCTTGTGGCGCTGAGGTCGCTGCCATGTCACATGGGAACTTCCTACTTAGCTACGCTGACTGGGTATTGAACCCAGGACCTCTCAAAAAGAGGTACCCCAGCCCCTAGGGTGCATACCTCTAGGATAGCTAAGAATTCATGAGAAAACATAGATGAATTCATAGGCTCTGCCTCAGTATATCAGTGCCTCAGTCAACTCAGGAAAAGATGTTTTAGTGCACATTGCTTGGGGGTTAAGGGGTCCACACAACATCCTGATTTAGTGTTAGATTCTATAGGTCAAAATGTGTTATCACCCATTTTGGTTAGGCCAATACTAAGATAAAAATGCATGAGTGCTTAGAGCACCTCTAATACAACTAAAGTATACCCTAAAGCATTGGAAAAGCACTTTTTCTTACTCCCCCCTTGTGCTGTGGTGGCCACCACTGTCGCAGTTTCAGGAAAAAGGGATTTTTTCTGGGCCTTTCCTTGGTTTCCACACCTACTTCCAAATACCTATAGCTTCCTTAACACTGGAAAAGAGCGCTTTACCATGGCCAGCGACTCTTGCTGCAGCGTTCATGACAATTTCCAACAGAAACCTCAGCGCTGTTGGCGCTGCGGGGGTTCCTGTGGCTTGGTGAGGTTATAATAAGGCATGCAAAGACCATATGCATATGCATCTCTCCCTGCAAGCTGCAGCGTGACAAAACCCAACGCGAGACTCTCATAGGACGCTCGATCTGAGTCTCCTGGAACCTGATGGAGACACCTGTCCTGATCCTGAGGCGAGGGGGCGACGATTAAATTAAAATTGCCCCTTGGTGGGGTCTTGGGATCTGGTTCAGTCTCCTGCTGCTGCTTTTCGGCCCGAACAGCGGCCTACTCAGCGACGCTTCGCCAGGATATCTGTACAACAGAGGAATGGAAGGATGAGGGACGAATCCACGCAAACGCGAAGCAACAACACCTAAATCCGTCAAATGACGGCCTAGAATTTTGCTGAAAGCACATACCTGACCAGAGTCCCATTGTGCATCGGATGCACATTTTTATAAAATTTGCGGTCATCTCCTGATTTTTTAAATCAGGAAGTTCCCACGCAGAAAAAGACGGCGCGCCGGAGCGGGTCCTAACGAAGTGCCGGAAAACAAAGAATTAATAAGATTATAAACGTATGTCACGTATAATGAAGAAAATGACGTGACACACATAAATCAATAAACATCGAGATACCACCCACACTGACAGAAAGAATCAAAAATCAAAGAATTCAAGAATCACCGAAAAGACTTCAATGAATCAGGTATAAACCACAGGTGTGCTCGTCTCGTATGCAGCATGCACATAGCTCGTCTCGTGTCTCCGTGTCCG